>OY982572.1:67258-1301560 GCA_963859945.1 Euplagia quadripunctaria | reverse complement strand
AAAGGCTATTTCTAATTCTGAAACGCTATTATGATATGTAATTATAGTACAGTTGGTCGAAAACCCTCAGGCTGCTGTCGTATCTACAGCAGAGCCGGAACGAAATGTGACTGGTGTATGGTGGTGAATCGGTGGAAAATATTACTTCCTATGAATAGGGAATATGCATGTTCCTAAAATTTACTTGATTTTTTTTCCCTTGAATCTTTATTGTCCAGATATTATGCCTAAACAATTATTTTCTTATTTAGTTCGTCTTTAATTGCAAAAAATATTAACTAAAATATGCAAAATAAGGGAGCGAAATTCAACTTCGCAAAACGCATCACTTTTGGTCTAACCAAAACATGACGTCACATTCCACATCCTGTCATTTATCGGCGCCGATATTCGTAGTGTTACGGAGAAAGATAGGTGTTCCTATGGTTTTTGCCATTAGCTAGTGCAATTTAAGCATTCTAGTGATAAATAATCATCTAGGACGATGACTGAAAGTGGTTTTGTCAAAGCACAATCGGACAATCTTCCGTAAATAGGTGCATTCATGATGACTATATTTTGCATCAAATACAGATTTTACGTGCGCTGAGGTCAAAGGAGTGAAAGCCGCAAGGTAATTATCATAATACATGTTATATATAATCTAATACATAGGTAAGATATGTATAGTTACTTCTATTCATGAAGTTTTATTGGACTTTTGTTACCTAGTTAAAGTTGACAAGCAAGTTGCCTTCTGCTTGATATTTAAAACAAATATAAAATACTGCTGACTAATTCACACTGTACTAGCAATGAAATTGTAATATACTTATATTAAAGTGATCTTCACAACAATATAAACACGATATTGAAGATACTTCATCTCTTCTCATTAATTTACACCATTGTTTTCGGATTTTCGCATCTCTTGGTACAGGAAAAAATACTTTATTGGGTGTACTTCTTATAGTATTTTTAACACTTAGGGACAAGGCAATACCTTTAAAATGGGTTTTTAACATTGTCGATCGTCTAGTAATTACAATAAATAGTAATTACAACTGAAAATCGGTATAAAATTACTGTAACATTTCAAGTAAACAAACACTGAGCGTGGTGTGTGACGTCATCCAAGGCCCGCGAAATATGGCGGCGTTCAAACAGATCAAATTTTATCGATGTTTTCAATGTTATTTTAAAAATTAATTTGAACATTGCCAAGGTCATTTATATTTTTTATTAGGGTAGAATGATGGAATAAGTTAATAAAAATAAAAATAAAATTACATGCATATTCCCTATTAACTGAAAACTTATAAAAACCTCTTTCTGTGGATACTTATCACAATACAAAAGTCAGTTCCGAATAAAAATGCGAGATTAAGGATTTATAGACGTTAACGTACGGTGCCGTCAAGACCAGCTGATTGCATAAAATGTTTTAATGTTTTTTTGATTGATTACATCGCAGTTTTTGGCCGTATGGGGTACTTATTAAATGTTTCTCGATAAAATGTTCTGTTTACTCATTGTGATATCACTTTTAGCTATAAAAATGTAAAATTATAAAAAAAAAAATTGGTTGCCTGTAAAGTCGGTATACGGGCGAAAGTTTTACGTGACAACGACTTTGAGTGGTAAAATAATTTTAATGTGAATATTCATTCGTATAGTAGGAAGAATGATGAAATAATAGTAACAATTTAAAACATTTATTTATACAAAGAATTATATTTAAAACGCGTGCCTCTCACTCGCTCTCATTGTGAGCGCATAACGTGAGCGGAGCGTAACGCAGTTTCTTGAAGTGTCACCCGGCAAACCAATTTATAAGACGTTGTCACGTCAAAAAATGATGAATTTTCCGGCAGAAAACTCCAATCACTTTTGACTCAGAATGATGGTCCTCGATGCACTATTTTAGTATAAAATTTCAATAAAAGTATGTATTGGGTACCGGTGGTTAGAGAAAAATGAATGACAGTCCAATCCGGTAGAAAAAACGTATATTATAAAACGATTACAATATTGAAAACTGTAACATAACTATGTGAATGTCGTTATCGAGAACGGGTCAATCGGGGAGTGTCGCTCCTGCGGTGGGCGATGCAATACGCCGTTCCCCCACCCATCATATCTGTTGAAACTCGTAACCTTAACAGTATGTTTATCAGCAGTCTGGTTACCATAGTAGTACGTAGTACAGGTGCCTAGTGTGGGATCAGACGACCGTATGTGAGATGTGTTAATTTATTATATGTATTATTTTATTATGGACTCTATCTCGCGCGAAGAATTCCGCCAATGTCAAGTGTTTTATAATTAAACAAGTTAAATAACAAAAACGTAAAAAATAGACGTCTATTCGTCCATCTTCTGTCAATTTAAATTTATTATTACTCATTTACTTTCTTGTTGACAATTCGATAAGTCATCAATTACTGACAACCCAACACGTCGCCGAATTCAATTAAGAATAATAATCGATTTTATAAAGGAGGAACTTTCAATCGATTTAAAAAAGTGAAAATTTAGCTGAAACTACTGAACTCGTTTAATAAATTATATTACCTACATTTAATGTACAATGCGTAAGAATTGATTTTTAATGGTGAACTGTGCAGACGAACCGCCGGTCACAAACAACGACCCTCATTATTTGTATGGAGTGATCCATTACAACACGAAAATTAAATAACGTGCGTACGACTTATTTAAGAATATTTTATTATACTTTGTCTAATTTAGGATGATAATTTTGACGGCTCACGCATATGAAGTTTTGTATTTGTTTACGGTAAAATTTACAACAGATAATGTCATACTTCATTGATGTACCACCCACTTACTAAAGCACCGCCCACTTAGTAAAGTGCCACGCGTAACGAACAACCAGACTCGAAAATCATCTTATTTATAGTGAGCATTAAATTTCGTAAAACAATATAAGTAAAACATGCGTAGGTGTAATCTTTAGAGCCATCAAACGGATTTAGGCTCATGTCAGGTTTGTTTGTTTTTGAAGTGAAAACTTCTTTAGCGGCGTTGTGTACTTTTTGGGATGGGTAAAAAATGTTAAACTCGCGTCAGGACACGTGACCTGATCGAAAATTCGTAATTTTTTTTTCGATTTAATATAATTTGCACAAGGAAACCCGATGAGGGTAAATTACTAATGCACGCTTACCTTTTTAGTCTTCGCAACCCTAATTCTTGCTTGAAAAAAGATATACAACCTTACTTATTTGGTTTATTTACATCTTTTATTATTGATTAATGTTAAAAATATTTGGGAGCTCCATCAGGGTAATTATAGAAAAAAAAAATTAAATATGTTTCAATTAAAAATAGCCTTGTGCAGATATAAGACGGCAACCCTAGCACGTTTTGTTTAATTATACATTATATTGTATAAAATATTAATTTTCTTACGAAATTCGATGAGGGAATGTCAACCTAAGTCGGATCTTGTACTATTACTTACATCACTCGGTAATTACTGTTAAATCGCGATTATTTTAAGAAACAGATGATATTAAATAAAGCTATGTTGTAAGTGGTATTTAAAAAATAGACGATAAACAGCGAAAATTATTTGGTTATCGATACGATACTGGAATCCTTATGATTTTTGTAGGTATTTGAGGTGAATTTTTCCTCGGCGTGAGGGGCACGTCGCTGTATTTATGCTCCGGCGACTAAGCTCATACTAGTGACGATTTCACGTCGGCAGTGTACTGGGGTGAGTCCAAACCCCCATCTTCTCGGTTGCAACACTCAGCTGCTATGATACTAACGGTAACAAGGTGGTACGTTGGACTCACGTGGCGTCCAGGGTCTCCCCGCAGCAGGCGCGCAGGCGCGTGGCGTCGTACACGAGCAGCAGCGACGTGCTGTAGAGGCGCAGCGCGAGCTGGTGGCGCGCCCACTTCTGGATGCGCCACAGCTGCGACAGGAACTGCAGCAGCAGCGCCCGGCACATCACCGTGCCCAAGCCGTTCAGGTACTTCCTGATCGCTGCAAGGGAACCGGTCTATCCGATATTATGTACTATTGACATAGACGTCTCAGTTTTGACATATAAGTACTAAAGAAGGAGTTAAGGGCTAGAAGCGAAACCGACCTTCCACGTAAACTTGTTGGCCTTCCTAGCTTTAGGCTCCGGCCGATCGTCATTACACGATCAGACGAGGATTCCGGGCTAGCACTTCTCCTTCCTTCGTTAAGTTGGAAAGGAAATAGAGTGCCGAAAAGTATCGAAAATTAGATTCCCTTGCTGATGCGATTTGGCGGCGACTAGCCGGCAAAGGGAGGAGGTCCCCATACATCTCGTGCAGCTTCGAAAGTGGCCTCCTAAGTAAAAGTTTGCCTTCGAACCACGGAAAGTTAAGATTTTTTACAATACGGTAGGTAAAGTCGAGTCGAATGAATTACTCTTTATTAAATGTCAAAACGAAATTTTGTATGAAATAACAATTTTGATGTCATAAATAAGTACTTGGCTATCGACAAATATTTTCTTTTTTTATATTTTTTTTAATTCTCGTATTAGGCTTAATATGAAACTATGCAAGTCTGTTATGAGAATTTGAAAAAAAAATCGTTAGGTAGTGCTACAGTTCCTGTTGCAACCGTGATAGTAGACATGTTTAAATGACGAATTGAATATAATTTATTAACACAAAATTAGCAACAAATAATTGTGATAAAAATCTGAAACTTTTTGGAGACTTTCTTATATTAACACTCAATGAAATCAAAATGAAAAAGTTATTTATTTTATTATTTACTAACTATTATATTATTAGAGCTACTGATTTGAAATATTTTCTACAGAAAAATGCAAAACAACAATACACAACCATTTCAGCTACGCTACATAGTAATAATAAATACTCCCCAAGTAATATGTCTCATTTAGACTCCAACTCTGTACGAAATTTTTCGAAACTTTTACATAACTTCTGTTTCGGATAGACTTCTATTTCGGATACAGAGCTGCATAACATCCCTGGTGAATAGGGGTAGTAGTCGATACAATTCATATTTATACAAGAAAGGAAGAAAAATAGAAATGAAGCAGGTGCCGATACTCACCATCTTTCACAGCTTCCCCGTGCAGTCTCTTCCCATAGTCCTTGTTGTACTTGTGCAGCTGTCCAGTAGTGTGCTTGTATACGTGGAACCCAGGGATGCAGAACCCGTATTGTTGCTTACATTCTGAGTACTTAGACTTTTCGTTTCTGATCTTTTCTTCTGTGGCTAGGGGGTCCCACGTTCTCTTGCCTGGAAATGTAAGAAACCTATAATAAGGTGACCCATAAAGATTAGAACAAGTTAGTAGGTATTATTGAGATTTGTATGATTTTTCTTTTTTTATTTTTTTTTAAGAAAAGACAACTCCCGCATTGGGAATTACTCCTGTGTCGCGGGGGACTTTACAAACATACAAAGAACGGACACAAAGAACACCCAGACTCGGGTGGGAATCGAACCCACGGCCTAACGCATGGCAGTCAGGGTCACTAACCACTAGGCCACCAGGCCAGTCAGTCAGTTCTTAAAAATATTGTTTGGTCATTGACAAATAACAGCAAATTGTCGGTAGATGGGAATGCGCGCATTGGCCGTTATAGCCGTATGTAGTGTCAACATAGTTTTTTCATTTGCCTATTTTTATACTCTATCCATTCAAATATTTTCTTTTGTGATGAGTGATGACCAAAAAGGTTGCCAATTCGTTTATAAATTTCCCCCGTTTTTCAAAATTTGATGCTCCGCTCCTATTGGTTGTAGTGTGATGTTATATAGCCTATAACATTCCTCGATAAATGGGCTATCCAACATTAAAAGAATTTTTTAATTCGAACCAGTAGTTTCTGAGATTACCCCGAACATCTAAACTCACAAACTTTACCTCATTATAATATTAGTATAGGTGACAGAAATCATTTATATAAAAATAAATACTACATGTACAGCATCATAATTTCTACGAATTGTTATATATTTAATACCATTAGTAGACATTAAGTAGTATATTAAAATGAAAATAGATAATTTATATATTTTTCTAACAGCGACTTTTTAAGTTTCATTTTAAAAACTCTGGCACAGGTACGTTCTCAATCAACTGTCTCCGAGAAAATAAATAATAACAATAATAACTCTACAGAGGCAGAGCCTGTACTATGGTAACCAGACTTCTCATAAACATACTTATATATTTCTAAATACACAGACACAGAACAAATGATCATGCTCGTCACACAATTATTTGTGGGTGGGAATCGAAACCACGACCTCTGGCTCAGAAGTCAGCGTCACTAACCACTAGACCAACATGCCTGTCAAAGTATGGAGTATAAAGTTGTTGAATACTTCCAGGATGAGCGATCTACCCATATTGGGTGGGGACTGGACATGTATGACGCTGCGCTTTTTTGTGCCTGCCACGTTGACTTACCTATTTTTACGTCCATCACACACGGCTCGAGCATTCTTTCTGCGAGGTCCTCTAGTATGATATACTCTTGTTCAAAGCCGTTGTACGTGAACTTCTTGCAGCCGAAGTACTTGGCGATGCAACTGCGCAGCTCGACTAAATCCGGGTCTTTAGACAGAGAGATCCGATTGTAGAAGTCAACCTCTCGCCTCTGCGCCTCTTTGAGTATGGGTTTGAGGATGGTGCCGTTGCTACACTGGAGAAGACCTGAACAATAAATTATTTGATGACATTTTCATTAATTTTTTGTTGTTTTTTCTTAACTTGAAAAACTTGAATGGGTTAGATAAATTCTATTATCAATAACTTCGGGTCAGTGTTTAGGTATTACGTCTGGGCGGGAAAAAATTCTACATCGCGATGTGATTGCCCTAAGCGTTTGTAGCAATGTGATTTAATATATGTAAAAAGCGATTATTTGAACAAGTACACTACAGGGAGGGATGTTAAAATAATATGGTGTCTGTCTCTTAAATATTTCAATTTTTATAATCAATCTCTACGACTCCACATAGTACTTATAAAACGAAGTCGCTGCCGCCGTCTGTACCTACACTTGGATCTTTTAAACTACGCAACGGATTTTAATTCGGTTTTGACTAATAGATAAAGAGATTATAGAGGATGATTTATACGTATAGTATCATATTGTACTGTGTTAATTTATATCATGATATGACGATAATTGTTCACCACATTAGTATCTACATTGCACCCATGCGAAGTCAGGGCGGGTCGCTAGCATCGAGATATTACGCTAGTAATAATAACACAGTGGTCGCTAGTCACTACATATTATAAAACAAAGTCCTCCGCCGCGTCTGTCTGTCTGTCTGTTCGCGATAAACTGAAAAATTACTGAACGGATTTTCATGAGGTTTTCACTAATAGAGTGATTTATGAGGAAGGTTTAGGTGTATAATTTGTACCCGTGTGAAGCCGGGTCGGGTTGCTAATACATAATATAAAACAAAGTCGTTTCCCCACGTCTGTCCCTCTGCACGTTAAGATCTGTTAAACTACGCAACGGATTTTGACGCGGTTTACACCAAGCCGACTGAGAGCTATCATTGAATATGCTGTCTTTTGAAATATAACAAAATAATGTACGATGGAGTTGTTCCTCCTTATTAGGACTACTACAAAAAAGTCAGCGATGGCATAACAATATAGGTATGAACTTTCCATAACCATTTTAATGTTTAATTGATACAAATTATATGGAGTTTGGAAAGCTGTTTAGACGGATATGATATTATTTTATCGTTATTAAATTAAATACGTTAGTTACCTTAATAATTGCCTTTTACACCACACAATTTTAATTAATATCTAATGAAAATACTAAAATTAACACTATCGCGCAAAAATTTATCACTCCACACTGACACCACATTTAGTATAGGTATACCATGCATCCGTGCGAAGCCGGGGCGAGTCGCTAGTAAGGGGGCGTCCATTCATAACGTGAGGCGTTTAGGGAGGAGGGGGTCGAGCCAAATCTCATCTAATCACACGTGGGGGACAGGGGGGCCTCGGCAGATATCACGTATTTTTTTTCCGCAAGAAACAGTGTAAAATTGCGTGAAAACTAGGTTAAATTAAATAAGAAATGTTTCTCCACTAAAATAGTATATAATGTAAAATGTAAATGGTATGATAATGTATAGTAGTAGGGAGACTCTCCCTACTACTTTACATGGTGGAGTAACTAGTACTACAATCGCAGTTGCTCCTACTACAATTTATTTTCCGCGAACGTATGCATTTTGAAAAATTTCACGACATCTCACTAGAACTAGAGGAAGAGGGGTCGAAAAATCGCCAGAATCACCTCACGTAATTAATGGATGCCCCTTAATCAATAAAACGATTAACTCACCTAGAAACTTAGTATCCTCAGTCTTCTTGTGTCCAGCCACCTGCATGGCATACGCTTGTATCTCGAGGGTGTCTGTAGGGAATGCTATGGGCTTCGCCATGGTCTCGTCTTCCCTCTTCTGGATGTTGTAGTGTACCTGGTATATCGACCGCAGCCGCCGTAACTTACGCGACTTGTTTTCGTTCGATACATTGCTCATTTAGCCGGGGGCCTATGGACAGAAATGGATATTATTCAAAGTGATTAAACATTGGTCCCGATTCTATTGTACACTCGACTAAACTAAAACCTAACTTAATTTCTTCATATGAAATCAACCCTGTCTTCTTCGCAACATGGTCTATTTGTTACTGGCATCTATTTCTCAGCGCCAATAAATTTCACTAAAACCTGTCAACATATACTAAACTTTATTTCCACGCAGCGAGAGTCCCCATTTATTCAAATGCCGTATAATTGCCGTATGAAAACTTGTTCAAAACGAACTAAGATGACGTTATTTTAATCGACACCTACGAAGACGCTTACTAAAAACACAGAGCAAAAGAGATGGCATTCAACGGATAGCGGCTCTCGCTACATGGTATTAAAGTTTATTTAAGCGTGTCAGACTTTAGTCGACAAATAAATTGCTTATTTCGATAGCGACATATGTTACCTACTTGTTTAAATTTGAAATAAGATCTTGTTTCAAAGTGTACAAGGTTTACATTTTGTATGAAGAAAATTTAGTCAATTATAGTCAAGAGAGTAATACAACAGAATTGACACCAATGTCACCCGTTTTAAGACATAGGGCATTCGAATTATTAAAGTAAGACACATATACGTAAACCAAATCAGGAATAGAATCTACACTTCTGTAGGTAGGTAACTAATATTACCTATAGAGGAAGGTAATAGTTGTTACAGTGGCGTAACGTAACTATACCATCTGAGACCCGTGGCTTATTCATCGGATGGGGCACAAGTTCACTCTTGGCGCCTTGTGTGCTTACGGCCTTTAGGTCGGGGCCGGGGCCCCCCTAGGGCCATGGGCCCGTGGCATTTTGCTCGCTCTGCCACCCTATTGTTACGCCACTGAGTTGTTAATATATTTGTGAGTTTGAACGTACAGGTCCTGTCTCAAATTATAATTTAAGAAGAACGTTGCCATTGAATTTGTTATAATTTGACGAAATATAAGTTTTAGTTAAAACAATATTTGTAATTCGAGTAAAAAAAAACAAACCTTTTGGCTACTTAATTGTAAGTGCTCTTAACGATTTAAACAACTGAATAAAACATACAACTAAAATATACTTTTTGTAAAACTGATAAAGGTGGGGTAAATACTCTTTTTAACCGACGAAAAAAAAAGGAGGTTCTCAATTCGACCGTATATATATATATTTTTTTTTAGGTTTGTTCAGCCCTCTCTTCGTTATTTATGAACCGATTTTGATTATTCTTTTTTTATTAGATAGGGTATACTTTAAGGGCGGTCCCATGTCAAGGAAGTCAGGATTTGATGATGGGATCCTGATAAAATTGAGAGAAACCCTCGAAAATTGGAGGAACGAATAGTGTTTCTGTTAACTTTTTATTACTTTATCAGGTATTTGCGTTCAGAAATCATCATATCATGTAGCTGAGCTGATGATGAAAAAAAATCATCAAATAAAAATCTTTTTAACAAAAAATTAAACCGACGAAAAGAACTAAAAAGCAATAAATAAATAAACCTCTTAAGTCTTGAGCTTATTTACATAAACTTTCAAATTTTATATAAACTTATTTTGAGTCGGCGCCAAATAATAAAATGAATAATTACCTACGTATAGCCATGTCCATTTCTACGTAGGTACACATAAAATTTAGATAATTGATCAGTTTGTTGTTTGGCGCCGACTTAAATATGTAATGTGTATGTTTATGTAAATAAGCTCAAGACTTAAGAGGTTTATTTATTTATTGCTTTTAAGTTATTTCGTTCGTTTAATTCTTTGTTAAAAAGATTTTTATGTGAAAATCCAGAACGTGTCCATAAACGCACGTCTGGCGGGTCCACGAGGGAGTGTTGACTCCAACTTTGATATTGGGCCGCGAGAATTTGGTATGACAGAAGAAACAATGAGAGTAAAATTAATGCCATGGAAATCGTTTATTGAGAAGTAGGATGTGTAATGTAAGATCGATTGACAGAGTGAGGAATCGGGAGATAAGTAAAAGGTGTGAGTTGAAAGAAGATGTAGGTATAGTGACAAGAATTTAGAAAGGAATGCTGCGATGGTTTGGGCACGTTGAAAGGATGAGGAAAGAGCGTATATCTAAAGGAATTTATACTTCTGTGAGTGGGCGAGTCGGAGCGGGTAGGCCCTGAAAGACGTACTACTATCCAGATCGGCAGTATACAGAATAAGGGCGAAGTTAAAAATACCTACCCCTAACCAGCGAACATGTATAAAAGGTCTGATGAATGTGGAAGGGGCGCAAGCTGTGTGTCAGGCTCCTGGACGGGAATAGGGCGTGAGAATATGGACAAAGGTTCGTATCATTATTTTTACATAATAACATGAGGTATATACTTAATTATGTATTTATACAGGAATAAACGCGATCACGAAATAGGTATTACATACCTCTAAAATCATTCAAGTCAGCCTGTGACCACGGCTTATGAAATAACTATTATCTTATCTGTGCCACGGCTAGTGCAACCTGGTCGAAACGTCAGGCAATTCAGAGGTATGTAATACCTATTTCGTGATCGCGTTAATTCTCGTATAAATACATAATTAAGTATATAATGGAACGCGAAAGTTTAAAAGTTACAACATGAGGTAGGTATATTATCTTAGCTTAATATTTTAGTCACTAACTTATTTTTTAGTTATAAGTTTCAAGTAGGCATACTTATCTACTCTATTTGTAAATGATTATAAAAATACATAGTTTTATCATTATTAAAACTTCATGAAAGTACGAACATAGAAATAATTTAAGAAATTATAACTGTTTACGGACGGGTAGAGTCATTCAACATCAGACCCGTGGCAGAAGTGGTTGCATAGAAGTGATTTAACCTAGCCTCGAAGTCCAGGCAGTTCCTCACCATTTTTGGTTACCACGAGACACGCTTGGGTGATACACTGCCCTTCCCAACAACACTTAGTCATATGGGTAATTTGTCACAGAGGTTTCCTTATTGAACGTGCCATCTTTCCTTTCTATTAAAAGTGTTTTTTTGCGGCTTGGCCTTACGACTATATGTACCAGACCTTTACTCCTCCGAACGATTATCATTATACTTATTTGCCACCATCATTGTCGGTTCCGATATTACAATTTATGGCCCAATGGACACATAACACTAAAATTGCTACAAACCTACTTCAGGCGCCAATTGTCGTAATTCACCCTTTAAATTAAATCACATTTAAATTCAATCTCAAAAGTTAATTGTATGAGTGTATGCACTTATTCAGCTAAACTATGCGTATATGATCGCCTAAATGTGATTACGTTGAAATAAAAAGACTGAAATTCGAAAAAGTCTGTAATGACTTCAAATTACAACCTTGTTATACAATAGAAGGTCTTCCGCGAAAGGCTACTTGGCTGCGTCGGCGATGCGCATTCCACAAGAGAGTGTGGAGTACAGTGCATTCGCGTCAGCTCACGCTGTTATAGAATGCAGTCTTTTTCTTCATAGGCCATGTGGCATACAGATGTACAGATGCTTCAGGAAGCACTGACTACTACAGTACTACGCTGTGAGTAAAAGCGTCAGCCGATAGGAGAGGCCTCCATATCGTCTCTCGTCTATCGTGACCAGTGTTGGATAGTCCAAGTCGTAACATGCAATATATGACAATAACATCCGAAAGGACAGCTATGTACATCTAAAAACTTCTTATAGATAAGCTGGTCTTGTGCTAGGAGTTTCTTCTCGTCAGTACTTTATTTGATGGGGTTAGGAACCGCTCCACTTCGTTACCGCCTACGTCTAAACAATTTTTAATATTTTTTTTTTTAATAACGTGCAGTGTAATCTTTGTTGTGTACATTTTTACGAAGCAAAAAGTACCTATGTAGATTGATAGATAATTATGTAAGTTCCTCAGTGTAAATAATTTCCTCAATAAATCGTTAAAACAATAACTTTTATGATAGGTAAGTTAGTCACTTTATGCTATGTGTTAACAATAAAAACGTATCTTATGCATTAATGTCACACAAATTTATAATATCACAAAACAACATTGTGCGATGAAACAAGCGCGCGAATGCGGGTCTTTTGAAATTCGAATGACAGTTTTGAACAGTAGATAACGCCAATACTCCACTATAATACTCCAATATACAAAAGGCATAAAATATTGTAAGTACTCACGTAATTATACTAACCCTAATTTCCTTGAAAAACAAAACCAAACCACAATACCTCACCACTGGAATTCACAAACAATACTGATTTACCTACCTACTTTACTCGTTTTGAAAATCATAGTAGGTACCTATTAATTACATTAAGCACATGTACTGTAGGTATACAGGTAGATAGATGATCTTTTGTTAAAAATCAACGGCGTTACCTCTGTTATCCATTGTCATGTTATGCAGATAAGCAAATAATGGCACAATAAACAAAACGGCAAAAGATTTAACAAATTTAAAATGGTTGAATTTGCAATGTAAATAACAAAAAGAGTATGATCCAATGAATGACCGAACAAACACTAAGAAATGACTGTGAAACCACAAATGAACTAATGAAGCTATAAATAAGTTGTTTTAGTTGTACCTATTAAAACAAAACTCGAATGTACGTGTACCTACTACAGCAGTATCACAAATCAACTGTATTTATTTTTTATTTCGCGAGACATTGGGTAACATTTAGGGAAATGTTTATCTAATCAACGCATAAATCAAGATTGACTTGTTTTTATCAGAAGATATTACGACGTCTATGATATTGATTAATTTTATTGTGTGTAAGAGTTGTTATACCTCTCTTGGTTTCAAGATTATTCGTTTTGATAAGAAGAAACTATGGCAGAAAACCGGTCAGGCTGGAAGAACCTGGCCTGTATGCTTCACTAAATGGAACACATGATAAAATATTGTACTTTTGTGCTGTACATTTATTAATATATATTTCTAAGGCTACAAACTGTTTCGTTCGTAAACATTTTTTGGTGCTTAATAATATAGTCTTTGGGAATGAGACGAAGCTAGGATTAGGCCGTGATCCTTTCTTCTGAGGACGCACGTTTGGTAGCTCCATTTGACCGACAGTCATAATTTTTGAAGTGAAAACTTCTTTAGCGGCGTTGTGCACTTTTTGGGATCGGTAAAAAATGTTAAATTCGCGTCAGGACACGTGACCTGATCGAAAATTCGTAAAAAGCAGCCGAGTTTCTTATATTAAAAAAATGTAATTTTCGAAATTCAAACATTTATGAACGGCCAGGAGCGCAGAACTTCCAGTGTACCCTATGTATACATTTAGATATGTAATTACCTACTTTTTGTGTGTGTATGTATATGCAAATACATTGTGACGTTATGTTTTCACTTCTGACGTACAGTCCTACGACTGACAGTTCTTTTTTTTTTAATTCAATGACTGCCAAAACACTTTCTTTTTACTTTTCTATGTCTTCATTATTAGCTTAGGATTTTATTTCTTTCTTGTCGGTAGCGTAGTGGATATGCGATCCCCGGTCCTTTGATAGTCTTAGTTTTGATGGACACCTTGACGACCACATCACTGACTTATGATCTCTTGAACACAAGTTACAGTGTTCCACTGTGATTTGTAGACATGAACGACATTTTGTAGTTAACGAACTAACTACCATGCCGTATCATTAGTAAAAACGTTGTTTGTAACACTAACTACACATGGTATGTAACACCAGCAAAGTTTACCAGCCGACTGCGAGGAAAATGCCTATGAATGCGAAGACATGTTGTCATACAATGTAATCTGGTCAGTCTACTAGGTATCCAGTTAAGGAACCAACGCGACGATATACTAACTATAACAAATACACAAAGGTGATTTTAATTGAATCATTTCCGTACGTACTATCATTGTCTAATTTTAAGTTATTAAATGTTATCAATGATCTGTAATAATGTGTACCAACTATAAATGGATAAATGAATTATTATTATTATTAATTTGCTTTGTGTTGACAATGTGATTGCAATTTCCTTTTTATTAGATTAATTTAGATTAACGTAAACCTTTTCGTTAATCTCATAAGGATAATAGGTAGGTGATTATTTATTGTGTCAGATATCATGTTGTGATTCACTTTTCGCGCGTTAGTAGATCTTTTTTGACGTAGTGAATATCTCAATATATATTTACTGCCGTCAATCTTTGATCTAAATCCACAGATATTAGGTACACGTCTTCGGCAGGTATCATTCTTTGGGTATAAAACAATGAATTTGTCATAAAGAAAACAAGTTTTTTTCGAAAATAAATATTATTGAAAACAGGAATATTAACATCAATCTACTTCTTCTATAGTGTGCCGTTGTCTCTACGTATGATTAGTTACAAGCACCTCTTTCAATAACAGGGCCCGTAGGCCGTAGCTGTCAATAATATATCATCAGCAACGATTGCATGGATGGATGCATTGCAATAATACAGAAGTAATGTAAAAAATGATGAGTCCGATTATTGAGAAAGCGTTTACATGAGATAGACGCTGGAACACGCTGATATACCGCAAAAAAGGGAGAGCTAATGCCCAGTAGCGAAGTACTAGGCACAGGCCTCGACGACTATTCGGCCTATCGCAATTCGCTACGATGTAAGAAGAGGCTTTTTGTTATTTATTAAACTATAATTCTCATTTTTCATACTTAAAGAATCCCTCCCCAGTTTTCCTGCCTAACTTTTTCTCGCCAACCAACTTGTCCAGAAGTGGTATAGGCTTAAAAACAGGGTTGCCAGTCTTCTCCAACATTATATTCAATATGAACTTTTTGGTGTCAAGCCCTGTGAAGTCTGCCAACTCTAAAGGTCCCATGGGATACCCAGCTCCAAGTTTCATGGCGATGTCAATGTCTTGAGCAGATGCATCACCTAAAAAGAGATATATTATGATAATTGGTTGATTATGCTCTGTGGAGCTTGGTGGAAAACTCTCTCCAACATTACAAGAGAGTTATTGTCGTTGACTTATTCATAATCGGCTGTTCCGATTCGTAGTGCAGAAAGCTCCACGCTGATTGTCACAAGACACTGCGATAACTACCTACAAGTTAAATGAATCCATAGACAATTATACTAATTATTACGTTACATCATAGCACTTGTGATCGTGAATCGTTACAACATTTATTATCTATATATTCTATATTATATCAGAAGATAGTATTTATCAGTTAAGTTCATGGGTTTCGCATGTTGATTTTTATTTAATCGATTCTGAATATAATATCGATTCTTATCAAATCGTATTTGTTTTTTTTTCATGGGATAGGGGCCAAACGAGCAGACGGGTCACCTCATGTTAAACGATCAATCATCATCATCAACGAGCAATCATTACTTCACTGCCGGTTTTCTGTGAGGCCGTGGTTTGTGATTCATCACTCCGGTCGAGCCGGCCCGTACGTGCCGAAGCATGGCTCTCCCACAGTAATTATAAACTTAAAAATATGAATTATAAACGGATGAATCACAAACCACGTCCTTATTAAAGTTCTCGGTATGTGATGGCGTAGCATTGCCTAGCCCTATAGTCTGGAAAATTACTATCGGTTCCGGGTTGAGGAAAGTTGGGGGCGGTTGGGGAACAAAGGTTCGACGAGTGGCAACCCCGGACCGTTGCAATTTGATGACTTAATTATGGTGTGGATGGCAGAGAAATCTCGTGTGGTTGCAAGGACTAATGGAAACGGAAGGCGGTTATGTCTGCCTAGTGTGGTGGGATATAGGCTTGAGTTAATTGAGGTCAGTGATAAGGAAAACGTAAAAGGAAATGATAAATACGGCTGTAGAGTATGAGTAGGAAGGCAGGTGGAACGGCGGGGAACAGTTAGTAAAAAAAAATATAAAACAGGAACACCGTTTGAAAACTATAAGTGTGCAGAGTAGTTTAGCTAAGACAGGCTCATGATATTCTTGACTAATGTACCCATTTACTATGGATTGCTGGCACCTAATTTAGCCAAGGCAAACAGTCCGACATAGGAGTTGGACTATCACATAAGCCACCGACGATTTTTATAGATAACATGGGTAGCACATGGAGCAAGTTCGATGGTGTCCCCATGAATGAAAACTTTTAAAATCAGAATTACATTAATGGGGATTCGGCCTATGTGCTCTGACCACCAGTACCGGCCCTTTTTTTTTTGTGCGTGTGGCAACCCCATCGGGCCGTCACCTCACCGGGGTTTTCGGTGGGGCGGTGTGTACTTTATTAGAATTAAATCCAATAAGTGTTGATATTTTCAATTTAAGTTGAGTTTTCAATCTCGCTCTAGGCTTAGTTAGGCCCAAAGCAGTGTAACTTGATCGCAACCAGTTAAAAATATGTTCAAACCAAATGTAATCGTAGAACGCGAAAGTTTAAAAGATTTTTATAAAATTAGAGTGTTTATTATGTTTGTCGTGTAGTTATGTCGGCAGCGAAACAGATAAAGGTACAAATCCAAGACGGAGTGCAACCGTAAGCTGCAAGCGACACTACTGGTTTCTATAAATTTTTATGCAAATGATTCCGAGTAGGGGGCATTGTAGCGCGCGGCCGCGGCGTGCGGCGATGGCAGACCGCACCACCATTGGTGACGCGAACCGCTATACACGACAATACTTTCTAAACGTGTTTCCTCTGTGCTTATTAGATATATCTAAGGTTTTTAATCAATACGGCATAACTTCGTTCTTTGTATCGGCTTTAAAATAAAATGTCTGTTGGTTTTCTTTTTTCTTTAGCATATAGTAATAACAAGTCGTCAACATCTTTCTGTTCTAACAAAATGCACATTGATAAACTGACCGCAGCGCCGCTGAACTGAGGCCGCAATGACGCCTGCGGCTATGGTCAGCTGCAAGTAGGCCTGCCATCATTGCCACAAATTTGCCGACTCCGGACAAAAACTTAAAAAAATCCGAACACATGGGTGAAGTCGAGATTGCTGATAGCTTGTTAACGATTCATCTAACAATTACAATTGTCCCTTGGCACAGAGTACCCGGACACTTTTTGAAAACCCCGCCCGGACGTCCTCTAAACTAGGAAAAATCCAGGGAAACCCGGACGGATGGCAGCCCTAGCTGCAAGTCTCGGACTTGTACCTTCAATGCGCATCATTGACTAACCTAACTAACGTGAATTAAAACGTCGTCAATGTCAAAGTTAAATAATGCTTGGTCAAAAGTAACATTATTATAACAATAGATAACAAATAATACCGTGTTGTAAATAGTTAAGATCGCTATCTGCCATTATAGTGGTTGTAGTATCCCTAGAACCCTCGAGAGGCAACTGTCACCGTCTCAAAGGTAGATAGGCTGCAGGTAATACCCCTCATTGGTTTAATATTTGGATTCTCACGTGAACAACCAGTACATCTTTGTGCGACCAACGCATTAAAGCAAGATTGAAGCGATTATGGATTCTTGCAGATTTTTTTTATACGGTGGAGTGTCGCCCACTCACCAGACACAGGTGGCTCGCACTAAAGTTTTGACAGATAGCAGGCGGAGCGAGACGATGACACGGCGTGAGCAGGTTGTAGGATATACTTCCTACTTAATATAGAAGATGTGTGACATCTTCACGAGTTTCAATACTAATGCATTTATACCGCTCACGCCGCCCCGCCTACTGTCTGCCCCAACCTTAAAGCGAGTTGAGAACTACTGCACCCATTAATCGACCGCACTTAGTATTTCTGGGGCCATCTTTATTAATTACGCATTACAATATGAGTACAATGAAAAATTATCAGCCGGACTACCTGTCCTTTTGACTCAAATATATATTTAGTGTAATCTTTCTATCGCCGTATTTATAGCTTAAAACTAATTGTTTTTCCTAATACCTACTATGGTAGTAATAAACTTTATCGGTGATATTGGTATTGATAAAAGGGGGAATTACATTTGTAAAATAATATGAATAAAATCAGTAAGCCGTTAAAGATACAACCATTCGGGTTCGTTAATCTAATCGCCGGATAACACAACTAATATTAAAAACGCGAAAGTGAGTTTATACTTTACGCCTCAACTACTCATCTCATCATCATAAAATGGTGCCTACACGTTGTCAGGGACATAGGGCACCTTTCATACAGAAAAAAGTAGGCGGACAAAAGCTAGTGAGTTATAAATAAGGTTACCTAATGAGAGAGGAATTACGAATTATTATTTTAAAGACGCAATACCAATTTTACTAAAAATACAAACTAATTTTGTTTCTTTTCAAACTTTCGCGACTTCTATACACATTAGAGATGTAGATCGAGACTTGGTCGCGATAATATTTATTAGGTAGATAGGTATGGACCGCTCCACCCGTGACCACGATTGGTGCAATTCGGTCGAAACCATATAAATATTATCGCAATTTCAGTTCTCATTTACACCTCTTCTATTTTTATTAAGTAGATAAAGCATTCGTAGCTGTATAGTAGATAAGATTAACATTTGCGGTGCTGGGTTAGGATACCTCCTCCATCTTGGGCGACGGGACCAGCAACGTATCTTCACTCCTCTATGGGGTAGATGTCACTATTTCCAGTGATGTCCTGCCGGGACCAGCAACTATATTTTGGGTCGCTCTAATTAGCAGAGGCCGAGGGCACCTACAGTGATTTAATGCTAGGGTTTGCGGTCTCTGTAATATTTTTGAGCGGTGGGCATGGTCTACTTCCTTCACCAACCCTGACTCGCAAGGGATGGGAGGGTGATTTCTTGCGAGCGCGAAGAAAATCTCCGAAAAAAATGTTATCCGGGGAAAAACATGCAGCGGGTTTGCACTTTCTTTCTTTATTATAAAAGACAACTCCCGCATTAGGAATTACTCCTGTGTCGCGGGGGACTTTATAAACATACAAACAACGGACACAAAGAACACCGAGACTTGGGTGGGAATCGAACCCACGACTTATGGCATAGCAGTCAGGGTCACTAACCACTAGACCAACAGGCCAGTCGATTGAAATTAAATTTAAAAAAATGTTTTAATTTTTTTTTAATACTCAAGTACCTACATTTTTAAAGTGTGATTCCATGTTATTGTTGCATATGTATAGATTTTTTTTTATCTATATAAATTTAATAATTTATCTAGCTCTTGTAATTATTTTAAAAGGAAATTACAATGTGTGAAACAGAGAAACCCTAAAAGCAAAAACATACCTGGTATATATTTTATTATTAGTACTCCGAGATCCGTTCATCAAAAGTAGGTAGGTACATTAAAGAAAACAAAAATATATAAACGCATGTATTTAGAACGAACTTCAACAATCACTTCTTATTGTACTTATAGAAACCTTCTCCACTTTTGATTCCAAGTTTCCCTTCCGCCACCATTTTGTCGATAAGTGAAATTGGCGCGAAAACCGGGTGCTTTGTCTTTTCATACATGACTTGCAACGCGTACTTGTTGGTGTCTAGGCCGGTGTAGTCGGCAAGTTCGAAGGGGCCCATCGGAAAGCCGGCACCAAGTTTCATTCCTATGTCTATATCTTCCTTTGAGGCGTCACCTACGGACAGAAATATGAAACGGAGTTTTAGTAATAATGACGCTACTAGACCCAAACCATATCTTGTACTATAAGTTTTAAAACACGGATAAATATACTAAGATTTTTTTTTATACATACACTAGTTGTGCCCCGCGGTTTTACCCGCGTAAGTCCCGGTGCCGTGGGAATATCGGGATAAAAAGTGCAGGTCTCCAGCTATCTACATACCAAGTATCATCGCAATCGGTTTAGTGGTTTTTGCGTGAAAGAGTTACAAACATCCGTCCATCGAAACTTTCACATTTATAATACTAGCAGCGCCCCACGGTTTCACCCGCGTAAGTCCCAATCCCGCGGGAATATCGGGTAAATAAAAAGTAGCCTATATATTAATCCAGGTCTCCACCTATCTGTATACCAAGTTTCATCGCAATCGGTTTAGTAGTTTTGGCGTGAAAGAGTAACAAACATGTATACATACATACATCCATACATCCTCACAAACTCTCTTTTATTTAGTCGTATATACAATGCTTATATATTCTCTACCGCTGCGTCACTCAGGTCATCAAAATGCGACAGCGAGACGACCCTGACATGCTCGAAAATAAACAAGTCAGAATGCAAAAGTGCATTTTGACTTTTTTTATTTTTATGAATATACATTTACATTTTCTCATACGTAGAATTTGCGAGAGCCAAGAGATCAAAAGGGAACGGAAAACCACTCGTTTCCAATCGCTAATATATAGTAGGTATTATTTACACATGTATTTGTTCGTGGGAGAGCCATGCTTCGGCACGTATGGGCCGGCTCGATCGGAGTAATACCACCGCGTCACAGAAACCGGCAGTGAAGCAATAATTGCATTGCTTTTCGCTGAGTGAGTGAGGTTACCGGAGGCCCTAACCCTCTTCCCCCCTCCCCTCCCCCTCTTCCCCTACTCCCACCATAAAGGCCAGCAACGCACTTGCGACTCGTTGAGTTGCAGGTGCTCATGGGCGGCGGTAGTCATTTACCATCAGGTGACCCGACTGCTCGTTTGCCCTTATACCATAAAAAAAAAACAATATTGTTTTAATTTTTTTTTCAATTAAAACAAGACGAACGGAAAGTCTCTCTGCGACCAATATAACCATATAATGCTATTTTCTTTATTTTTAACCGACGAAAAAAAAAAGGAGGTTCTCAATTCGACCGTATTTATATATATTTTTTTTTTCTGGTTTGTTCAGCCCTCTCTCCGTTATTTATGAACCGATTTTGATTATTCTTTTTTTGTTACATAGGGTATACCTCAAGGGTGGTCCCATGTCAAGGAAGTCAGGATCTGATGGGATCCTAAAAAAAATTGAGAGAAACCTTCGAAAATTGTAGGAACGAATAGTGTTTCTGTTTACTTTTCATTCCTTTATCAGGTATTTGCGTTCAGAAATCATCACCTCATGTAGCTGAGCTGATGATGAAAAAAAATCATCAAATAAAAATCTTTTTAACAAAAAATTAAACCGACGAAAAGAACTAAAAAGCAAAAAATAAATAACTATAAATTTTTTATAATCTTATTTTGAGTCGGCGCCAAATAATAAAATGATTAATTATATCTACGTACAGTTGGTTGTTCGGCGCCGACTCAAAATAAGATTATAAAAAATTTATAGTTATTTATTTTTTGCTTTTTAGTTCTTTTCGTCGGTTTAATTTTTTGTTAAAAAGATTTTTATACTAAATATTTTCAAAAATATTAAGAGAATGACACACACATACATACATGAAAAACAATATTTTATAATAAACAATTTTTATTTACTTACATAATGTAAATATCCGAAACCATTTCGCATGCAAGATATAGATATACACTTGAAGCACCAATATGAAGCACAGTTTTACTTTTAAAGTTATAATAATTATATTGTAATTAATCATCCTATCTATCATGTCCAACTATTAAATCAGAAATTAATTTCAGCAGCTAATATAACAAAAAAAAATGTTTGCTGAATTTGATAAAATTTATAAGTATATAATTAAATTTATATTAATTTTTTGACGTGACAACGTCTTATAAATTGGTTTGCCGGGTGACACTTCAAGAAACTGCGTTACGCTCCGCTCACGTTATGCGCTCACAATGAGAGCGAGTGAGAGGCACGCGTCCCTTCCACTCGGGCATGGTTATTATTTTACCACTCAAAGTCGTTGTCACGTAAAACTTTCGCCCGTATACCGACTTTACAGGCAACCAATTTTTTTTAACAATACTTTTAATTTGTAATTATTTTTGTTTTGTTCTTCTGAAAATGCTTTTCCTGGTGCCCATTTTTAATCAACATATTATTATTATGAATTTTCATGCCATTTTCAATGAATTTGATATTTTTTGTTTTAAGATTGACAGAAAAATTCGGACATGAACATCCGTAGTATCTAATGTCCGTTGTTTCATTCGCGCCAACCCACTGCCTTACAAAATCTTTTTCGGTGAATTATCTAGTTCAATTTTTCAGTTTCAAAATAAGATTTCTGAGATTAAAAATCACGAATTTTTCTAAAATTGTTATCGCTTTACAATATTTAAAGGTCTACTATTATACGACTTTGATACATATTGCCTGTGTAACTCGGGACTTAATCGCGATATT
The DNA here is from genome assembly GCA_963859945.1 of Euplagia quadripunctaria. Lineage (NCBI taxonomy): Eukaryota > Metazoa > Arthropoda > Insecta > Lepidoptera > Erebidae > Euplagia > Euplagia quadripunctaria. The sequence goes on along the minus strand of OY982572.1, from coordinate 1,278,824 downwards.
TATAAGGTACAATAAATTTTTGGATACCCGATGTTTCGATCGAATTGCACAGATAGTGGTCACGGGTGGACTTGTGAGAGCTCATATTATAAATGCACCCTTCTGTAACACCCTTTTTGTATACAATGTGTTACAAAAAAATGTGTTGATATTTTAGAGGTGTGCATATATATACATAACGTAGAAATGTGCAATTACACGAAGAAAATATTTTTTCTGTAAGTTCACATTTCTAAAGAATGTTTTACTAATTTTCACGTCAATTTCAAAGATTTTGTTTTTTTTTTACACGTGGACATTTTCGGACAAATCGGGACATTTAAAAAAAAACTTGTTACCGCTTTATGTTACTAAATGTTAAACTGTTACGACTCTAAAATACGACCACACCTTCCTGTGACACCCTGTATAGGAAAATAAATACACCAACCTCTTTCGTACATCCTGATGGCCTCAGCGCTATATGGCCCTAGAAGTCTGTTCACCACAAATCCAGGAGTGTCCTTGCACGTGATGCAGGTTTTGCCAACGGACTTGCCCCACTCCATCATGGCCTTGTAAGTCTCCTCGGAGATATGGTCACCTTTCACCACTTCAAGTAGACGCATTACTGGCACCGGATTGAAGAAGTGGAGACCACCAAATCTGGAATAAATAGAAATATACAGGGTGTATTTGAAAAGGAACACTTACTTATACCACTGAAAGGGCACGACTCTAGCATGCGGTTACATTAAGATTTTTAAAAAAAAATCTATCTGTTTACAAGTTTGACCGTTTGAATTTCCAGGTATTTTTAACTCCGTTTCTCATAAAAGCAGGTGGAACGTGTTAAGTTAAATATTTTAAATCGTACGTATTTTTTATTTTGGAACTATTCACGTAGTTTTGGAAAAAGAAAATCCATAAAAAATAAAAAAAATAAAAAATGTTTTGTAACTGCATGCTAGTCATTCCCTTTCAGTGATTTAAGTAAATGTTCCTTTTTCAAATACACTCTTTATAATAATATATTAATACATATTGTAAACCTTAAGACATTGTTCGTTTTTTTAATATCAAGGTTAAAGCATTCACGAACGTCCAATCAGTTTTTCTTTAATAACACGCTTTTATTAACTTCACTCCTAGTCGTAACTAACTTTGTAAACAGATCTTGAAAGTAAATTTTAACCTACTTCTCATTGTCGTATCGCAATGAATGCTTGGATAACGATACTATAATTTGGCATTTTGGGGCCTGATGGAGCCCGCACGTGGATAGCGCAACTCTTCAGTGACTAAATCCCTTCAGGCTCGTATTAGTTTTGACGAGTCCGATATATTGGTCTTGGTTGCGTGTTTATTTAGTTTTACTAAACTATAATTATTCTTCCTTTCTTTTAATAATTTAGCATTACATAGACCATTAAAAAAGGTTATAGGCTGTACATATAACATACGCCATAATACATAGGAGCATAGCAGAAGACAAAAACTTCCACAAAACAGGTAAAATGTTGGCAAATATGAGAAGCGAGATGTATAATCTAAATTTAACGCATTTAAACCTTGATTAGCATTGAATTTCAGACGGAAGTTCATACTATCTACTATAGAATTCATACTATATAGGAAGGTAATACTTGCTGCTTACCTAACTCTAGTTATATAAACGTGTACAATTCCGGAACACAGAGTTCGAGGAAACGAATTTCTCTTTTCCGTGTGAAAGATCTTAAGAGGTCGTGTATTATTTCCCTATTTTCTTTACATGTGTAAATATGATGGACGCCGTCATCATGACAAACGCGATATATATAAATATCTGTAAGGCCCTAGAAGTACGTGTGCCGCATTTATCAGCTGTAAGGTGGTGATACTTTCATCTAACATAATTAGATGCACATTATCTTGGGTGTAAGTATAAAAGGCAAACGTTAGTGGGTAGGCCGGTAAGGAGGTAACCACGCAGACCATATATATTGTTCTTATTTTTGAAGAGAAAACTTCTTTAGGCACGTTGGTCACTTTTGGTAAGGGGAAAAACCACTGAACTCGCGTGAACGTCACGCCCAGATATATAATATCAGATGTGTCTGTTTTCACTTCTGACGTCCAATCCTATTTTCGTTGGTGAAGTTCTGAAGCAGTAGTAGCTCGGTAGAAGAGATTCGTGAGGTACGTGAGGTTAAGTTTGTGTACGTATGTATTACCTGTGGTGCCTTAAATTTCTCTGTTACTATGCACTCCAGATAACACAAGTGGCAAGGAAACTCTTTAAAAAACCCATAGCATATGTCGGACATACATAGATCAACCTTCTGGAAAGAAGGTATGCGTGGAAGAGATCCTCTAAAGATGTGGGTTTTAGTTTTCGACGAGGTCACTAGAAATAAGAACCAGGAGCCGACCAACCAACGAAACCCCAAAGGTTTCGTTTGTTTTTGCCACCGCGAACTATTTGACTCTGGACACCGCTTCGTCTTGTTCTTGTGCCAGCTCTTTTTAAATATTTATGTAATAGTAAGTTTACATGTGTATGTCTGATGATAAATTAGTGTACGTTTTTATCAAGCTTTTTACCCACTTTTATTACTGCTAGACGTGTGGAGGGAAATCTAAAGAGTTAGGAAGCAATTACCTGTCTTTCCTTTTGATGTTAGCGCCGATTTCGTTAATTGAAATAGACGAGGTGTTGGATGCCAATATAGTGTATTCTGGACACAGCTGTAAAGGAACGGGTTCATGTTAATCCATCATCTGAACAACCTTTTTCAAAATTTATTTGGGAATTAGTTATCGTATCGGAGTATTTATTTTGTGATAAAACTTCTTTGCTTCCACGGTAGTCCACGATTCGTGACAAGTTAGAGCGTTTCCACATTATACGACCCGTTATCGGTATAGGACGCCGATACGATATCGGGGCAAGTAAAATGTATGAAATATGTTGGATCCGATATCCGATATTGGAGCGGACAATGTGAAAGGCAGGCAGACATATTTCCTAGGTAAGGTAAACTAGTTACGATGCAAAATCTTTTTAATATCTCTTTATGTCACGAATTGCTTTTGATTATTTTTATTAGAAAGAAATTTCTCAAAATTGATCAAGAGGACAATAAAAGAAATGTGTATTTGTTCAATTGACACAAAACATTTTTCATAAACGGACGGTAGTAGTAGTAACGGCCAAAGGGGTACTAAACATCCTTGATTACTCACCTGGTCAAGTTTATTGAACAACTCCTGCTTTACATCCAGCTTCTCAACAATAGCCTCAACAACCAGGTCCACATCAGCTCCGTCCTCCAAATTGGTTGAAACCTTGATTCTGTCATAGGACTCTTTAACAAAGTTGTTAATCTTGCCAGCGTCATCTTTGTAGATCTTCTTGCCAACCCTCGTTAGGTTGCTCTGTATAGACTTCTGGGCTTTTTCCAGAAGTTCTGGTTTCACATCTATGATTGTCACATTCTGACCGGCCTGGGCTGCAACCTTAAAATAACGTGTTCGTATGTGTATGAAATCATTTTGTGAGTAAATAAAATATTTGTAAAATAATCGGGATAGATTTCAATTGTACAATTTTTTTTATAGTCATGTACTATACGAATACGAACTACGCTAACTGAAAGCCGCACTGGTCTCGTGGCATAATTTAGCGCTTATGTTTATGTACGATCGTGGGATCCAGGGTTCCATTCCCGGATCGAGTAAACTGTTATACATATTTTCCGTTTTAAAATTGTCAGTAGCAACTGGCAATCTCAAAACGTGTCAGGAAAGGTCAGGAAATTAAAAGTATATACCTATATTGATATTGATGGCAAAATTATATTACTGGTTCCATCTTTTTAAGCTTAGAGTGTAAACCTGCTAGATCCATTTCTTACCGCTATTACGTTTAACCTATCATTCGAAAGAGAAAAAAAAATAGACCATATAGCAAAAACAGCTACTGTCAATTTTGGCTTTAAATTCATAAAAAAGCGCGATGAGTAAAACTGTCAAATCCATGGCTTCAAAAGTTCACGGCTAAATTCATCTCAGCCGTCATTTTGTATGGAGTTTACGAAGCCGGCGCGTGTCTTCTTGCAAATAATTACTTAGTTTGGTGTTACTGGTGCAAACGGTGGTTTAAGAATTTGAATATTGCAGAAGTCTGTATTTTTATTGTTATTTAATTATTATATTTCATAACTTTCTTGGAAAATGAGTAATGTTTTCATTGCAATTTTGTATTAGCTTTGAGCTAGTCTCAAAATTGTATAGTGCCAATAGCGCCGCTTGGCTGTCTGAGTTGATGTAGATGTGTTGATTCTTTACTCTTCTCTTAAGGTTGATCTCCACGCATCTATTTAATGCAAAGAGCTCAGCCTGAAAGACGGAGGCCTCTGCTCCCAGATTGGCGCTCCATCTGAATTTTGGCCTCTCTCCGTAAATTCTACAACCTACATCAAGGCCTTTTTTAGACCCATCGGTGTACCACTCGTGACTACCATTTTTGTTGGATTTGAGGCCTTCCAGCCATGTATCCTTCTGTGGTATGTCTACTGTGTACCTTCTCACGAAGTCAATCTCTGTTTGCATGTCATCCGCTGGCATGTTTAGAGCTTTTATTCCGAAAACCGACTCTTTTAGTGAGTTTAGTGTTCGTGATTGCCACTTTGGTTTCGTTTGTGTACATATTCTGTATATACAGAAAGCATATGCTTTTGCTAGCTTCTTAGGTACATATTCTGATAGATGCTGAGGGTCAGGCTTAGTAGTGCGTTTAGAGCTTCCCCTGGTGTCGAAGATAGCGCACCAGTGGCTATTAAACAAGCCGTACGTTGTAGGCTGTCTAATTTGCTTGAGGTAGTCGTTTGGCTTACTTTACGGCACCAGACTTCAGCTCCGTACGTTACGATTGGCCTTGCAATCGCCGTGTATAGCCATAGGGCAATCTTGGGCTGAAGGGGTATCTATGGCCGAAGGCTCAGGTATAACCTAGGAAGAAACTCCCTGGCCTCCCGACAGATTTGACTACCTTCCCATAAAGCGAGGTAGTTTCGCAGACATAAGTGGGAGCCGTGTCTCCTTCAGATTTAAAAGCGCGCGTGGATGACATCGCGGCCACCGTCTCGGTATAATTTTTCCTCTTTCGGTGCCGGGTTCCGTCGCTATACCTAACAAAAGGAAGGAGGAAAAGAAAAAAGAACTTAAGGAAATAAAGACTGATTTGATTCGATTTGAAAATGGGCAGTTAGTAGTAGAATTAAGTATTGCGAAAATTAACATCTTGAGTATAAAAGTGTTTTTGAGTTTGTTAATATTGAGACCGAAAAATGGGTACCTAAACTATTTGATTATATCGTTGAAATTGTATACATTATATGTTTAAGTTGCTTAATACCAAAAGAGGAATACAGAAATATTTGTTATTTTGTTTAAATGAAAAACTGCTAAGTCCAGTACTGAAACTATATTTGATTACAAAAACCTGCTAAGTCTCAAAAGTGTTAATAAGTAAATAAATACTGAGTTAAGTAACACTTTTTTTATTTTATATTATAAGAATGAAACAATGCAACTATTGTATTAAAGTCATTTTTTCAATCTTTTTTTTCTTTTTTAAGACAGTTTTTTGTTTGTCCTGCAAAGTTACCTAATATGGCGTTAGCAGGTTTACACTCTAAGCTGACATTATGTTTTTTGTTTTTCACATAGTAATTCAGGTGTATGGGAAATATGCATCTAACATTTAGCTTTGGAGTAATGAGCACTTATTTTTTAATTTTGTCCTTTTAAAATTAAGACAAAAAATAATAAAAATTAAGTAAGTATAATAAACACAATGTAGGAACAAAGTCCAATGCTACACTAATTTCACATTCATGTCATTAGCATTTTTTATTACTGTTTTATTATGTCAGCAGCCATGGTTAATTAGTATTTTGTACAGTTACATACGGGGGGTACCTACTGTCGAAAGACTTGAACATTGACATTTTAAGTTGCCATTTTTAACCAATTTCAAAAACAGAGGAGCTGTGGTCAAATAGACTGAATTTTCTTTGATTATGCCAAATATGAACGGATTCCATTAGTTCTTTTTAATGACTAGAGTTGTGTAGAGTAGTGGTCACCTACTAATTTGAAAAGCTTATTTTAACCGACTTTGAAAAGGAGTAGATGCCCAATTCTTATTTTTTTTGTGTGTATGACCAATTTCAATAATAGAATTACAAGAATACAGACTATTACAATTTATCATGATTTAGGCACATTGAAGTCGGTGACACTTAATTAAAAGTTAATTATTACTTAATAGATTAATACTAATTTAACCACTTATATGCAATGAATTAAAAAAATTACAAAACATTTGAGCTCAAGATTCATAACGAAAGTATAGGCAGTATATTTTAAGATATCTGATAAGTTTTGTCGTAATTTACTGTAAGCATTTCCAAGAGTACATTTGTGAAAATTTCAGACACTCGCCAAACTGTAATGTTTCTTATATTTCTTCTTGCAAGTGAGTTACCCCAATGAAAACTAGACAAGACTAAATATTTGCACTGTAGGGGTTATTGTCTGACTGTACGAGCTGATAAGCCTACAATTGCAACTGTATACAAAGCTGCTACAAAGGCAATGTTTTGCTATTACCAAGTAATAAATGAATATACATTTAAAATTATTTCAACATGATTCCTTATAACTGTTTATTTAATAATAATAATACCCTCATATATATACACCTCGCTATCTAGACCTTTGTACTATGAGTTGTAGAACATGCGATAAACATACATAGATAATTTTTTTTTGTAAATTAATACATATTATACATAGAAACACCCAGATCAATGCAAATATACATATTGATACATACAAATACTTGCACTGAGCGGGAATCGAACCCCACTATGGCAGTCAAGTGCACTACCACACCGCAGAGGGTATTTTTCTATATACATGTTATGATAATCTGTAATATGGTTGGAATGAGGAGTACACTAGTCTCTATCTATGTCGCATGTCAAAGACAGGGTGACAGGCCAGGGAGACTGGCCATGGAGACAGGCCAGGGAGACAGGCCAGGGCGACAAGCCAGGGAGACAAGACAGGTGAGAGTTTTGCCATGCATATCATTCAAATATAGTTTGTTTGTTTGTTTAGATGGTAAACATATCTTAGGACTCATAAGACTGTGTCCATATTTCTCTATATTTTGCTCTCTTGCCTTATGCTTTGCAAAGCCTACTTACTTCCCTAGAAGTGGATTGATTATATTCCCAACTCCTCCAACTTACTTTTGATTAAATTTGTGTGAGGTTAAAAGGTAGCTTAATTTTGTTGGTCTTAGTTTTCCATTAGCCCATAGGTAACTATTGTCAATCCTGCTTCAAAGAAGGAAGCAGTCGGAGTGTTGGTAGGATTGGTCAAAATAGGATAAAGATACTAAAGAAGTGCAATGTTTATAAAAAATAAACATTTGCCCTTGAAAAAAAAAAGATAAATATCTCCCTTTGATAACTACCTACATGACAGTTTAGTAACATATAATAAATAGTTACTAGATCAAGCCTAAAATTATTTTGTTTTACTAACTATTTACTAACTGGATTATTATTGCAATTTTTATAGAAGAATAATTAAACAACATTTTAAACTTCAACTAGTCATGTTAATGTACAAAGGTGCAAAGTACATGTCATTTGCATTCATTAAACTAAACGATTCTGTAAATATTTTCTGAAGTTAACTTAATTAAAATGTATTTCTTACCTATTAATAGTAATAAGTTAGATATTTCAAGAGAAAAAAAAATTATGTAGCTAAAATAAAATAGAAAACTGGCTTACCTGAGCGATTCCAGAGCCCATAAGGCCACCTCCGACGACTGTTACAGTTTTAATTGCATTTAAAGACGATGAACTAGAAAAGTTCCGCGTAAAACCAACCAATTTGTTCATTCTGAATAATTATTTATGTGGTATTCGAACGAAAGCCGGCCGCGAAGTGACGTGTCGGTGTAAACAAACGTATCTTCCAGTAACAAACAGGTTATATCAACGAAATTTATATAATATCATATAGTGATAACGTTTGCGATAACATGTAAGGGAATGAATGCTTCACATACCTGCCATAAAGGGATTTAGTACTTGACATGATAACAAACACATTTTGATAACTTTAAAATGAAATATGATGAGAGTATTAATTTTTTTGATATGAAATTACACATTTACATTTTTACACTTTGATTATTGAAAATCAAAATATCGTTCAAACGTTTCGTACTACGTAATTTTAAAGGTAGACATAGAAGAGCCATAATTATGACAAAAAGTCGCAGTAAACATTATATTTCCGTGTAATTATTGAATTAGTTTATTTTAATAATCCGGCGCTAAACTCATTCCCTTTGAATATTTTGTTGAATTTTCGAAGAAAATGAAAGACCGCACATGAAGAAGTCTATATTTTTAAAATGCCGTGTTACGAAACGTACAAAAGAAACACCTTGTTGATTTTGACAACTTGACGTATAGGAATCGGTTCTGAAATGAAAAGATGAAATCGGTTTTAGTTTCCATTTCTTTATTAACCGACTTCAAAAAAGGAGGTAATTCTCAATTCGTCGGAATCTTTTTTTTATGTATGTTCACCGATTACTCGAAGACGCCTGAACCTATTTGGAAAATTCTTTTTTTTTTCAAAGGGTTTTTCAGGATGTCCCATGTAAGTTTTATTGAAATCGATCGAACAGGTTTTGAAAAATCAAGAAATATCTAAAAATTGTATACATCGATGGGCTGTCTTAAGTTGGCGGGGAGAAGTCGCTTTTTTCCATTTTTTTTTGCTCTTTCAACTGTTCGTTAACTGTTCTTAACTGTTCGATCAAAATTTTTATTTGTTCGATCTTAGTTTTCTTTTTAAATCAAATAAAAAAATTACCCTCAAGTTGGCGGGGAGAAGTCGTTTTTTGACATTTTTTTTTACTATTTTAATTGTTCGTTAACTGTTCGTCATTGTTCGATCAAAATTTTTATTTGTTCGATCTTAGTTTTTTTTTTATAAATAAAATAAAAAAATTGCTTTCTTAAGTTGGCGGGGAGAAGTCGTTTTTTCACCTTTTTTTTTTTGCTATTTCAACTGTTCGTTAACTGTTCTTCATAGCTCGATCAAATTTTTTATTAGTTCGATTTTAGTTTTTTTTTTAATAAATAAAATGAAAAATTACCCTCAAGTTGGCGGAGAGAAGTCGTTTTTTTACATTTTTTTTGCTCTTTCAATTGTGCGTTAACTGTTCTTCATTGTTCGATCAAATTTTTTTTTTGTTCGATCTTAGTTTTTTTTTGACGGTTTGACCAAGTACTTAATTTGTCATAAAATTCGGTTCTGGCACTCGCCGGCCGCTGCCGCGGCACGCTCGCTTCGCTCGCTCGGCTTGTGCGTTATGGTCACAGTTCGAACCTAACCTAAACCTAGCCACTTGAGGGTAAATTTTTATTTTATTTATAAAAAAAAAACTTGATCGAACAAATAAAAATTTTGATCGAACAATGAAGAACAGTTAACGAACAGTTGAAACAGCAAAAAAAAAAAAGGTTAAAAAACGATTTCTCCCCGCCAACTTAAGAAAGCAATTTTTACTGCCCCGCCAACTTAAGACAGCCGATAATTTTGTAGTCAATGTATGTCAATGATTGTGACAGTTAAACTATTATACTACAAAAATGAAACTTTAATAGTTATATCTTCGTTTCATACAAACAAATCACCTATCGAAAGTAGTAGATTTTTTATGGTGACAGATTGAAAGTAAGATTCTAGGTTATGATTTTGTAATGTTTATTTACGTTACATGTCTATTTAATTTTACACAAGATATATGAAATAAACAGTTTTAAAATGTTATTTATAAGACGTGTTCAGCGTTTATCTAAGCTTATTCGCAAGTCTCCTGTGACAGAATGCCGATGTTACTCGACCTCGTCCCGCATTACTTCAATCAAAGAAAAGTTAAAAGAAGGACCGGGTTTGAAAGATTTTATCATTGGAGACTCTCAACCAATCCTCACAGATAGTCCTCGTATACCTTATTTGATGGAAACTGTGAAAACACACAGTAAACGGAAGGTTTTCTTTGATATATACGGCTGCCAAATGAACCTTAATGATACTGATATAGTGTGGTCAATTTTGAAAAAAGAAGGTTTTGTTAAGACCACAGTAGAAAATGAAGCCGATGTATTTCTAGTGATGACATGTGCTATAAGAGAAGGAGCAGAAACCAAGATTTGGCATCGTTTGGACCATTTGAGAGGGTTCAAAAGACGGGCGAAAAACCGTGATGTAAAAATAGGAATTTTGGGATGTATGGCCGAGAGATTAAAGGAGAAATTAATTGAGAAAGAGAAAGCTGTTGATATTGGTGAGTTTGAACACTATAAATATGTAATATGTAGGTTTGTATAATGGGCGACGGTAGTCACTTACCATGAGGTGACCCGTCTGTTCGTTTGCCCCCTATAACATAAAAAAAAATAAAATCATTATATTAATATGTGAAGAGAATGCTTTTTATCCCTTTGTAAGAAAATTTTGCGAATGGAGTAACATGAATTTTGGAATGTTTACAGTTTATATAAAGAAGAAGTGCAGAAAGCTAAAATTTTTAAACAATATGTCTTACAACTTTAAAAATTACCATAAAACGGCTTAATGAAATTCCGTGTCCATACGTGTCGTAATGAAATATGTGATTACCTGTCATGGTAAGTAAGTCTATACAATGACAGCTCCAGTTATACTGGCCATTGAAAGAACCATGGTCGCGTTTCGACTATAAGACTGGTTTCAAGTATAAGATTTTTTTAATTATCCAATCATTTCCATTACAAATATCAGATTTTAAGGGGTTGAAATAGAAAAATACAAATAGATAATGATTTCAGTGCATTTCTTACTACATAGAAATAATAAAAACTTACAAACAAAAAACAAATGATCTCTTTTGGAACAAAGTTCCTTATCGCATGGCTCGGTGGGCTAGGGGGAAAGAAGTGTAAGCACAACAAAAAATGCTGGTCGCGAATAATTTTTTTTATTTACGTCATCAGTGAATTCTGCAGCGCGATACTAATGTAATTTGATGTTGGTTGTATACTAATTATCCATATATTAGTTCGGGTAAATTTCACACACAATATTCACTAACATTTTCATACAATTTATTCAATCCACTAAATATATTTACAAACAAATAGTGAAAGAAACTTTGTTCCAACTGGTAGTCTCAAAGACACGTCTCACATTTTATTTTGTTACTCTATATCCTCATAGGTCTATTAAATTATGCTTGTTCTAGTGGCCGGCCCTGATAGTTATAGAGATTTGCCAAGACTATTGGCACTCACTGAGAATGGCCAAACAGCTGTCAATGTGTTACTATCCTTAGATGAGACATATGCCGATGTTGTGCCTGTCCGATTAAATCAAGACAGTGTGTCAGCGTTTATGTGAGTACAGTGCTTATCTTTTTCAATATAGTGTAATAGACGTCTGCGTCATGGACCCAGGGGCATAAGTTGGCGCTTGCGGTAGCTTGACGTTCCTCGGTGAGAGTCTTCGGTCATCCCAGGTATTTGGCTCAACATGTGGCTACACTTGTGCACTCCAGAAGGATGTATGTGTGTGGATGTGGTCCCTTGATTCCCACATTGAGCAAATGGTTATTAAGTTTTCCTGTACGGAAGTTGGTAGTAGCTGTCAGGAGCTTGGAAGCATAGAAAGCAATAGGCCACCCCCTAACAACAAACAAAAAGAACAGAATAAAACTATTCTTATTTTACCTCCCCGTAAAATGCGAGAATAGTTTCTGAGATGCTACATCATTTTTTCTTTTCGAAGCTCGATAATGCGAGGCTGTGACAACATGTGCACCTACTGCATCGTCCCCTTTACTCGAGGTAGAGAACGCTCACGTCCAGTCTCCTCCATAGTGGACGAAGTACGCCAGCTTGCCGACCAGGGGGTTAAGGAAGTTACATTGCTGGGGCAGAACGTGAACAGTTACAGAGATGTGACTCAGGCTACGGAGAAGTTAGATACTCAGGTGGCGAAAGGTAAATATGATGACTATCTTTATTCATATTATTAATGTGAATGTGAGTTTGTACGCTTTCACACTACGCCACGCCAAGTGTTGTGGGTTCAAATCCCACACGGGACGAATATTTGCGTGATCCACAAATATTTTTCCCGAGTCTGGGTGTTCTTTGTGTCCGTTGTTTGAATGTTTGTGAAGCCCCCGAGACACAGGAATATTCCTAATGCGGGAGTTGTCTCTTTTATTAAAATTTTTTTTTTTTTTTTTTTGTTTCGCCATGTGTCGTCACGTACTATACTGCCGTCGTAAATGAAACACAGTAACTACAGTGATACAGTAATTGGAGTTACTGTGTTTTCATTTACGACGGCAGTATATAACGGTGTCCCTATTCTGTAAGCAAAAGGATGTGTCTCTATTCTAGTGTTTATACAACTGTATAGTCGGATAAACATACACAACACACAACAACATAGGGAAGGGAATAGGGAGACATTGGTTTGCTTACAAAATAGGGATAATATATGATAGGTCTAAGAAGATGTTGGGCAGGTGAATATACCAAGCAATATATGGTTATGATTTTACAGGTTTTCGAACAGTATACAAGACAAAGAAGGGAGGCTTGAGGTTTGCTGATCTCCTGGACAAAGTGTCGGCTGTCGATCCTGAAATGAGAATTAGGTTCACAGCAGCCCATCCAAAAGATTTTCCTGATGAAGTAAGATATATTTAACTTATAAATGCGCAGTGGTTTATTTAAATGTTAAGTTGGCCACCGTGTGGAGTGTTACGGGATTCGAACTCCACATAGGACAGTTCCTTGCGTGATTTATAGAATGTTCGAGTCTGTTACTCTTAATTATTTAAGCGGCGGCAGCGTAGTGGCTAAGGTCGGACTTGCGATCAAGTGGTTGGGTTGGCGTTCGAACCCCACCCAGTTCTCTACCGTCGTGAATCCACTCCTAACAAAAGCATTTTAGCTTAGCTGGAGGGTTTAACAAGAATATTAGTAATGTATGACCCACGTTTGCTAGTATTCTTAAAATAAAAAAATATAAAAAAATATATGTTTTTGGATTGGATTTCGTAGCTTGTCTCCCACACTGTCACAACACCACCCGTATTTACGTTAAAATTTTACTTATTAAAGCATTTTTTTACATATTACGAAATACATACATATTATAGACTAGCTGTTCCCCGCGCGGCTTCGCTCACATGTACGTTTTTTGTATATTTTGCCTAAATCTTTTTCCGAAATAAAAGTAGCCTAAGGTATTCCTTAAAACACCAGCTATTGAAAGTGAAAGTCCTGTGGAAATCGGTCTACCCGTTCCGGAATTTGCCCGAACAAACAGAAAGAGAGCAGACAAAAATAGATTTTTTGGTATATGTACCATGTAAGCATTCGGCTGCATTTAGTAAAATGCTGTTATTATAACATTACAAACAGACATTTTATCTTTATTTATGTATAGATTCATAGACACTTCTGTAGGTGGCATATAATTTGCAGGTGCTACAAGTAATATCAGAACGCTCCAACATCTGCAAGCTGCTCCACCTTCCGGCGCAGTCGGGCTCCAGCGCCGTCCTGGAGCGCATGCGGCGCGGGTACACTCGCGAGGCCTACCTGCAGCTGGTTGAACATGTCAACACGACTATTCCTGGCGGTAAGTTTCCTGGTACAAGCTGCTCTGCCTGTCGGGCTGTAGTACCATCCTTTTTTGTTGTTATGTAAAGACTAAAAAGTGGGTATTTCAGGAGGGAGGTTATAATATTTTTAAAAGTGGGTCGATAAAATTGTGTTATTGCAGGCAAAGTTCACTTCGCAAAGGCACAGTTCACTTCGGCACTGCTGCTTTTTAGGGTGATGTACCCAAAGGGTAAAAACGGAACCCTATTGCTAAGACTCCACTGTCCGTCCTTCTGTCTGTCTGTCTGTCACCAGGCTGTATCTCATGATCCGTAATAGGTAGACAGTTGAAATTTTCATGGAATGTGTAAATCTGTTGCCGCTATAACAACAAATATTGTTTATTTATTATTTTTATTTATTTATTTATTATTTTTATTTATTTATTTATTATTTTTATTTATTTATTTATTATTTTTATTTATTTATTTATTATTTTTATTTATTTATTTATTCTTATTATTTATTTCTATACCTCTATCTATTTTACAGGTTATTACCTAATACAATAAATTGGCAATAGTGTACAGACAAAAACCAATATTAAACAAACAAACTTAGTCACACACTTGACACTACACAATACGCAACTCTTATGAATTCGTTCAGTGCACACGAAAAAATATCAAAAATAAATAAAAAATTAAAGGGGGCTCCCCTACTAGAGACGTATTTTTTTTTGCTTATAGTAAGTATTAAATCTTGTACGATGGTGCGGAATCTTTCATGCGCGAGACCGACTTTTTTATATGTATATGTATGTATATACATATATATAAATTGCCTGTCCTGAAAGAACCTTGTTCCATCTATGTTCATGTAAGCAACTTCGAACAAAAATAGATCTTTCTCAGTGTCGTGTTCGTTTATAAATAATACCCGTATGGATATGTTCCAAATTGTTATTGCCAAATTATTACGAAAAATAAGCAAAATAAAATAATTATTTTTAAGTTGATAGGTAATTACTAGACATCGGATTATATTGTCACACCTCTGTGATATGTAACGTTTCTGGCAGGTGAGTCTCTGTACTGTGTCATATAGAAATATATATTTAAAATGTATAATTAAGAATAGGAGGAAAACTGTGATCAAGATATTAATTACATTGTATTATCAATGTTAAATGTGATAAGCTTGCTGACTGATTATAGCCTTACGAGCCTTCCCTCTTACCCCCTCTTCCCTTTTCCTGCTCTTCCCCCCTCTTCCCCTAATCCCACTTTAAAACCGGGCAGCGCACTTGTGACTTTTGAGTTGCAGGTGCTCATGGCCGGCGGTAGTCATTTACAATGAGATTACCCGTCGGCTCGTTTGCCCCCTATACCATAAAAAAAGATTAACAAACAACCCATCCATCCATTATCCATTCATCCTCACAAACTTTCACCTTTATAATATTAGTAAGATTAGTTAGGATATCTTTGGTTGTAATTTATGGATGTATTTATTGATATGTTTGGTTCATGTAAATAAAATATAATTTCTTGCTTTCCAGTTGGTCTATCAACTGACATGATCTGTGGGTTTTGTGGTGAGACGGACGAAGAGTTTGAAGAAACCCTGTCTTTGATGGAGACAGTCGACTACAATATTGCTTTCTTGTTCCCTTATAGTATGAGAGAGGTAAGGCGTGTTTACTATTTTTTTTTAAACCTTATTGAAAAGTAAAAAAGAATTCTACTATGCACCTCTTCACGGCTTCATCGTCGGACCATCGTTACCAAGCCTAATCTGTTGGACGTGTCAAAACGAATCATATGAGCGCAAGCTCGAGGGCTTTACTTGTAGCCTCTGAAGAGTTCCACTATCCACCTCCTGGCTCCATCATGAGATCAGCTCCAAGATGCTAAATTATAGTATTGTCATCCAAACTACATATACATACAAAGTTTTATTTCATTGCGACAATTAGAAGTAGGTTAAAATTGATAACTAAGATTTTTTTACATGTGTATAAGTGAAGCTAATAAATAAAAACGTGTTAAATTAGCGAGAAGGGCTACGCGAAGTACTATATAAGTAATGTTACGGATTAGTTACGTTAAGAATAAACCGCGCCATCTATTGGTGACTGTAGGAAGTCGTAGAGAGCGACAATTAGAATAAGATGCACGAACTAGTAAGTGTTAGAGGGTACTACTGTATTGTCGAGTTTACCAAAGATGTCGCAATTTTTTGGAAATAACGTTTCGGCTATATATAATTGTGTTTTTGTTAGTTTCCCTGTGCATTTTGTAAATTATTAAAATAAATTGTGTCTATTTTGGTAATAATTTGGTATCCCCAACCTCAGCTCGTAAGAGTAATCTTAATTATTTAATAATTTGTTGTTTTATGTGTTATATTTTTTAGGAATTGTCTCTTCCAATGATTTTAATTTGTTTGCGATTTTAAATTAAATTTTAAATAAAATAATTTTTATTTCCAGAAAACTACAGCGTATCGTCGCTATAAAGACGACGTGCCAGATCATATAAAAAAGTACCGCCACAACCGCATGATTGACATCTACAAGCGAAAGTGCCAACTACTAAACGAAGCTGAAATTGGCAACACTCACTTAGTACTCGTGGAAGGTGTTGCCAAAAAATCCGGCAAAATAATTGGCAGAAATGAGTTGTACTTGAGAGTTGCTTTCGATCAAACAGAGATACCGACAGAAGATGGGGGTCAAAGAAAGGCGAAGCCTGGGGATTATGTAGCTGTAGAAATTATAGGGGCAAAGTCCGCGACGTTATTCGGTATGCCGTTATATCATACGAGTTTGTGTGGTTTCTATCGAGAATATCAGTGGGGAGAAAGACGGGCTGCAAATTAATGTTATATTGTTAGTAAAATAAAATAGATTAAAGAACACAATACATGAATAATATGTAGTGATTGTGACTTGCTCTGTTTGCATGCTGGCATTTTCGAGACAATGCTCTGACGAATGAGACTATTGTTGCTGATATATATAATATAACCATGACTGTTGCATGAAAATATAATTTAAAAAGAAACTTTTATCCTTGTGTACATAAAAAGTGCTTAGATTGAAAGAAAAAAGTTAAAATAATAAAAAACAAAATTTGAAGACGAAGCTCCTTGCTTTTAAACTAGTTCCTTTCAAATAACTTGCTTGAGACAACCCTAGCGCTGTTGCGTTTACGAACTGCCCGGTAGACGAGGGAGTGTGGAGATGGTCAATGGCCAGAAATATACGGTTATTAACACAATATTGATGTACACAATGTTGGCTCAGTTGTAGTGCGCGGGTTTTATTTGATATTTTACTTGTAAATATGTAATAAAATTGTTAACTGTTAAATCGTTTTTCATATTTTACTACTATTATAAATATGAAAGTTTGGATGGATGGCGTTTGTTACTCAATTACGCCAGAACGGCTGAACGGATGTGGATGTTGACACTGAGATAGATTATAGTATGGAATAACACATAGACTTTTTATCCCGGAAAAAATTCGGTTCCGTGGGATATTTCCTCGCGAACGAAATCGCAGGCAATGGTTAATTATTTCTAAAGTGGATTCAAGTCTATGTATACCACTTAAAAAAGTGTGAATTAAAACCTTTAAGACCTTTTCTCTTATTTTGGACTTAAACCACAGATTACTGAGTAGTTACTAAGCAACAGATAAATTACTCCCTACAAAATTATCGATAATCAAATTTTAATTGCCTTCTTTTTCTGGGCGCCAATCGCTGCTTACGAAAATGAACATAAATGTTAGTAAGTACGATTATTATTGCTTAGCAATAGCGTACGGCTTTTTTAAGCGTTTTTAGCTGTAACTATAACTTAGTCTTGTTTTGTCATCGGTCCTTGAGACCTTTTTTTTTATGGCATCGGGGGAAAACGAGCAGACGGGTCACCTGATGGTAAATGACTACCGCCGCCCATGAGCATCTGCAACTCAAGAGTCACTAGTGCGTTGCCGCCCTTTAAGGTGGGAATGTGGGAAGAGGGAAAGAGGGGAAGAGCGGGAAGACGGGAGAGGGGCATTAGAGGGGAAGGACGGGAATAGGGGAGAGGGAAGGGTTAGGGCCTCCGGTAACCTCATTCACGCGGCGAAAAGCAATGCAACCATTGTTTCCTTGCCGGTTTTCTGTGAGGCCGTGGTATCGAGAGGAGTCGAGCTGGCCCATACGTGCCGAAGCATGGCTCTCCCACGTAAAAAACGTGTGCAAATCTTCAAGTTAATCGGACGTCTTGAAGTCTGTGAAAACTATAAGACGATGATAGATGCAGGTCAAGCTAATAATAATAATGCTGCAGTCTCTCAGGCTGTAGCAATATGCTGAGATAGGTGCCTTTTCTGGCATTGCACAGGGCAATAGTTGCCTAGTTTTATTTATTTTTATTGTAATAATTGTGTGCAGTCCTGTGAATGTCAGAATAAATGTTTTTCTTTCTTTCTTTCTTTTTTTCTAATAAATTAATAGTATTTTTTTTAAACAAGCTTTTGTACAAACTAAGTTTTATTTTAGTGTAGATTTGATTAAAAAAGTACTCTGCAAGACGAATCAATCGAGCCCAAACTCGATTGGTTTATGTTGTTTAGTTCAGAAGTTCCTATAACCACCTTCCGACTCTATCATCATACCCTGGATATCATGTAGCACCAAAGTACTCACTAAGACAAAACAAATGAGCCCAAACTCGGTGTGTTCATCTTTTTTACTTAAGAAGTTCCTATGGTCGTCTTTCGGCTACACCATGAGAACATCTTCATGGTACCATATTATTGTACAGTTCAATCGGACATCGGCAAGTGGTTCTAATTCAGCTTCCAATATTCATGCCGAACACACATACATACATACAAACATTGCAAGTTAAATAAAAGGTTGTAAAAAAAAAGACTAAAATAAAAAATAAACAGCTGTTTCGATGGTATGATGTTGTGCACGTGAAATAAAACTTCTAAATAGTTTGTGACACTTCAAAAGTGCAATTTATTAGAATCAATCAATCAGTACAAAGTTATCAATCAAATACAATGCAACACAATAAATATAATTACAATAATGACAGAATATAAAATATTGTGACTTTAATTTCTATATGTAATAAGGCTCATTTTCAAGTACATTACATCAAAACTGCTTTTAATTTACATCAAAAAAAGACACACATTGGATATATTAATTATCGTACCTATTGTTTCAAGTCTGACACTGTCTATCATTGATCAGAAATACGTGATAATCGATCAGACAAAAATCAACTTTAAATTTTTAAAGTTCAGGTTTGTTTTACTTTGATCGATTAATGGCATTTGCAACAAGTGTTATCCGAAGTGCCAAGCGAGTTTTCCTATCGATAGTTGACCTTGAAAATTTGAAAATTTATCTATCTAATATCGAAAATGTTGAAATTTGCGCCAGCACCGATACTATCGATCGTGCAAAATGGTTGATATTATTGAATTATCGATAGTACCTTAATTACAACTATTAATAGTATCGATACTATCGATCTCTAGCAATAATATTTTCTTAATGTTATCTATCGCTAGTATTATGGAAGTCAATAGTTTCGATAGGGCTATTGATAGCACGACTGATACTATCGAAAGACTCGCTATCGCCGCAACACTAGTTTAATATTATTATGACGATAAAAAACATGTAAATGATTTGATTTTGGAACTATATGTGACAGTTTATAATTTAGATCATATGTTTTCAATTTATTGGTCTGTTTCTCACTATTGATGACTAAATCTCTGTGCTGATTGTAATGATAGCAAAAAGTACACTAGGATTTAGAGAAGTATATGGGCTACGTTTTACAAAGAAAATAATATTAACACTGATTACCGAAATACACGATTCGTATAAAAAATATTTTTTTCAAAAGAAAGGCTGTCAAACCAAATAATTTAGACCATTGATTTTTGAAGTGAAAACTTCTTTAGGCACGTTTGTGCAGTTTTGCAATGGGGAAAAGCACTGAACTCTTGACCGTCACGCTAATAATACTTATATAGATCCACTAGAGGGCGCTAATCTAAACATTAAGTTCTGTCAGCTCCTTATTAATTAATGTCACCAACCTGCTAACGTGACGTTTTAAGTTCGTCCTTTCGTTTAAGTTTTCACTTTTGTCTTAAGTAGGTATTTATTATGCAAAAATTGTATGTTTTTCATCGATTTTAAAAAGAAAAAACAAAAAAGAAGTGAAGCTAATTCACTCTTCCGTTTAATATTTCATCTTAAATTTGAGTCATTGTTTATTATGGAATTGACTGACATTACGTATTTGTTGTCAAGTTATAAATGAAAAAAAAAGACCGCTTAAGTGGAAACCGAAATGAAATTTCATATATTTTTTTAACAAGTAAGAATTTTATTAGGCCATATTTAAATCTTGTTGTTAGACACGAGCAGACTTGTAAACAAAAAGATAATTAATATATTCCTTTTCTTATAAAATTATGAGGTTTGTATTACACAATGCTTAGAAATAAAAACTAATTTATAATAAGCCAGTTACGGTTCTCGACTGATCATTTAGTAATTAACATGTCAATCATAGGGAATACAGAGCGTTGAGGTAAATAGAAGCGCCTTGTACCGTCTTATATATTTGACCGCCAGTCAAATTAAAAATGTCCAGCTGAAAACAGTATATTTTTCTTAATTCATCGCTTTATCAAGTACCTACCTACTCTAGTCGCCAAAACAGTAAAATATGTTAACTTAGCACACTCCATTTACAACTGATAAGTTCATTATGGAGGGTCCTCAAATTATCAAAAAAAAAAAAATGCAAGACACGGCTTCCTTCACTCGTGACGCGGCATCTACGCATACGATCATCAAACGCCTAGACAAACGCTACTTACACTAGTGTGAAGGGAGCCTAACAGCTAATTAATTTATTTTATAGTTGTCTTACGTTTGTTTTACAAAGTGGAAGTTTATCTTTCCTTGTCTGGCTACCGCTACCTAATTAAAGCCAACTGACGGACACTTTTTTCATATACAGAAATAGTCCTCCTTGTCTCTATCCTCCGTTCTAGAGAACCTGTGGAAAAGAGGTCTCCCTATTAGAAATATTTTATAAATTTATTCTGACTTTAAAACATAAAATGAGTATTTTTTTACAATATAAAAAAAAAAAAAAATTAACAAGCTTATTAATAGTTACAATTAATTACAATACATTGTGATACATGGCATCTTTTAAACTAACATTAAATTTGTACTTTATATATTTTATTATTCAGTTATTTGTCAGATTGTGGATTCGTGATGTTAACGTGGCTTATTATACCTACATATTGTGGAGACTTCCTACATTTTAATATTGGAAATGTGAGCGTACAATGTTTATTAATAGCAACACTGAGACGGCTGAGCATCACAACATTCGTTAACTGTACAACATATTAGAGGTTTGATCATATTTTAGGATCAAGTCCGAATAGTCGATAAATAGTTGTCATCGTTAGTAAGTATTTATTTACTATAGTTTCATTCATAATTATATCTTCGCTGTTACCACAGTATAAGTTTATACTATTACGATAGCACCATAATGTATTAAGAGTATCGAATCTTAATAAATTTCTTACTAAAATAGTTACATTATTCATGAGGTTTA
This sequence comes from Euplagia quadripunctaria, assembly GCA_963859945.1. Classification (NCBI taxonomy): domain Eukaryota; kingdom Metazoa; phylum Arthropoda; class Insecta; order Lepidoptera; family Erebidae; genus Euplagia; species Euplagia quadripunctaria. The sequence goes on along the minus strand of OY982572.1, from coordinate 1,257,408 downwards.
CTATCCATAACTAAAATATAACCATACCTCTTTGTAACACGTTCTAGATAAAATTGCTCCGCTTTAATGCTATAGTTTTTTAACAGGATAAAAATGAACACAATAATTTGGATAGTGGATATTGCCACATGTGAGCTAAGGCGCGCCTTCAAAGAACAATGAATCTTCATATGATGATACTGTTCTATTACTACCACCGTCCAGGTGTGAATCTCAGTGAGTTCAGTTTGCCAGAAAAACATAGTTTACTCTGGATCAGATCTTTCACCAGAACCAATAGAGATCCAATAAGGAAATGGCGATAGAAGATATCACATTTGTGAATTCTTATTTACAAGAATATTTGATCCTAAAATTGATGTATTTTCAACCAGAAATACTGTTTTTATGTCACACTAAACTAGAAGCGCCAATCTGACCACCAATGGGCTTCCCATTTGGCATAACATTTACTCTCTGCCCGGATATGTTGTCTGAACCATCCGCATGACCTGACAAACTTGGCGATGGCCCCTGCGAGCTCCCGTACACCTTTGTACTGTATCCAGAATCGTTGTGGGACTCCCTGTCCGCCTGACTTTGAGTTTCAGCCAGATGCGTGTTAATCGCCAACGATTGTAACCGACTGTGTAGTAAACTATGGTCAGGGTTCGGTTTCTTGGTCATTCCATGCGGATTTCCCCTAAAATTCGGGTACATTGGGTCGTAGCATAGCCGGTAGTCATTCTGATTTGCGATTTCAACTTCAGTGTTTTGGTCTAAATGGTCGCTGTAGCAGTGCGGTATGCGTTCCATTTCTCTCATGATATGATCCTGCATCATTGCGTCGAATACTCCAGTCTGATGATGGTATAGGGGGTTTCTGTTCCGACCCTGTATTTGATTGGGTAGACCTGGCTGGTTAAAATCATGTTGAGAACATGCATATTGAGGGACAGGCAAACCACTATCCAAATAAGGTATTTGTCTATTAGGGATCTCGTGGAAGTATGCATCTTTGGGTATCATAGACCGTAAATTATGAGGGTATGGATTTTGTGTGGAGATTTGCGCTGGTGACGGTGACTTTGATACTGTCTCAAAGTTGGGCATTGGCAGTGTTTGGAGTAAGTTGGTGTTCTTCATTGGTCCCGGTTGCATGGAACTTCTGATTGGATTGTCTTCCTCGTCACTACTTTCAGAGTTATTACCGTTGTCCTTTGGCGGGTTTTGAAAGGTTTTTCTCGTCGGAAACGGTATTAAATTGTGCAAGCTGAAACGTTTGCTCTTAGGTGGCTTTTCTTTTAGAACTGGTGCTGGTCTTTGGGGTTGCTGTGGCATTTTTAAAATGCCAGGGCTCTGACTAGTTGAAGGTTCAACATTTTCGGTGGGCTGCTGCAGATTTCTAGGATTAGATTCAGGAGATTTGCTTTGTTGCCGTTCTGCTTGTGCTACCAATTCTTGAACAGATTTTCTCTGCTCCCTTTCTAGGTCATCCTTGCTTTGATACGTACATTGTTTCCTTAGTTTTACATAACCATCTTGGGAAATTTCCAAAGATTTATTTCTAACCACCACTTCAGACATTTCTTTCTCAAGAGCTATGCGCTTTTTAATATCATCTGCTGTTCTTTGCAGTACTTGACTTTTCCATAGAGGCACGTTCTGATCCTTTGGATTATTGATATCTTCTTCGATATCACTTGATTGTTTATGACTACTACTCGGTGACTTTGCGTCCGACTGTCGACTAGGACACGCGTACCTCTGATTATAACTTTCTACCTCCATTGACATAGGCGATTGACATACCGACATCTTATTTGCCTTTACATGAATTTCTGCTGTGACGTTTTGTTGATGGCTTTCATGGTGTGGATGGATGGGTGGCTTTGAAAACGGTGGAACTGATAACCTGCTTGGACCTGCATCTAATTGATCACTACTTTTAGAATTTTTGATTTGATATCTCCGTCTAGGACTAGGCGACCTTCTGCTGTCCAGGATTTCTGTGCTTTTGGACGTAGCTTTGCTGTCGTTCAGGTCTTTGGCATGACTTTCGTATTGATCAGAGTGTTTATTAAAACTTTTTATTATCCTATGCACTTTGTTCCATTCTTCAGTATCTGCATCAAGCAATTCTAAGCTTCTAGTTCTTTTCAGTGGAGGTATGTCCAGGGATCCCTTAGGACTGAAGTCTAATTTCTTTACTCTTTCCGATTGTCGGAACATCATACCTCGCGTCAACCAGTGCTCTAAATGTTTGTGCCTTTCTTTACACAATGCTCTTTCAGCTGCAACAAATCTGGTCAGTTCTGATATTTGTCCTTGCGTTTTCATTTCTAGGTCTGTTACCTTTTGGTCTAGCCTCTCATGTGCTTTGTCAATATGCTTCTTTAAGTCTTTTTTATCTTCATTCAACTTATCTTCCATGTGTTTGAAGAATGGCGCACAGTAGCAAGTGTAACCTGCTCCTATCGGACCCTTTTTAATATTTCCGGCCAAATCTAAATAATATTGCTCGCCTTTTTTTAATGGTTCGGTGGGTAACGAGCTTAGCTTTGGCTTTGGAAAAAATTTTGGGTCAGGATAGTAGTGACAACCGTATGGCGACCATTGGACTTGTGGTGGAGTCTCAAAGTGCACGTTCTTCTTGGTTTTATTTTTATCTTTTTCTTTGCCTTTCTCCTTTTTCTTACCTTCATCAGGTACGTCTATGCCTCTATCTTTGCTTTTGTCTCGATGCTTCTTTTTGGGTTGCTTCGCTACGGGAGTATTCAAAATGTTAATGATTTCCTCGAGACCCTTTCTGGTAGCGATATCTCTGGCTGTTTCACCCTGATGGTTGCGTATGGATTTGTCGCATCCGGCCTCGAGGAGTATTCGAGTTAGTTTTCGCCGGCCCATAGCCGCGGCAATGTGGAGAGCCGTGTCCCCGTTCTTGTTTTGCTCGGATACCTTGCACTGGGCCGAGATGAGGATGCGAGTGACGCCGGCGTGACCGTATCGAGCTGCTGTGTGGAGGGAGGTATCGCCGTACTGGAAATCGAAAACAGAAGTTTAATAAGATATCGTGATACTTTATATTAAATCACGCTGACGTACTTTGGACCAGGGATGTTTTATGAAAAATATTGTACCGGTATCAGATACGGTACGGATGTGAAATTATTATCCTATAGTTTCGCATAATTTCAGTTACGGATATTACATGTTTAAAGAATCGTAATAGGAAAACATAATATGGCTTATTTCTAGATTATCATTTGCTACATTTACACAAAAACATGAGCCTTATAAGTGATTATTATAACTACTCATTTTTAGAACTTATCTACTTAAAAATGCAAAAACGACATTTTAATAAACAAAAATAACATTATACTACCATTTTAGCCATACGGGAATAAAATAAACTTTATTTATGTGCCATATTTAGACTCCGTCCCTATCCGAAATTATTTGAAATTTTTAAATCGGATTCAGTTTCGGTTAGTTTTTATTTCAGATGTCAGATACTTTCGGTAACGGTTACAGAGCACCGTGACATCCCTGCTTTGAACTCTATTCAATAGAAGATTTTAAATTTGAACAGTATAAAATATAGTCTCTGGTTTAATATTGAGGCGAATAAGGTTATGGATAATTGGGCAGAGACGATAACTACAGTCGATATAGAGGTTGGTTTGACACTTGTCTTATCTGGATAGAACCTGAGAACGAACAGGTGCACTTACATTGTTCTGCAGGTCGGGCGGCGCGCCTGCCAGCAATATCTCCCGGCAAGACTGGTTGTGCCCGTTCTGGCAGGCGAGGTGGAGCGGTGCGAAGCCGGCGGCGTTGCGCGCGCGCAGCTCTGCGCCGGCGTGCGCCAGTAGCGCCACCACGCGCGAGTACCCCTTCCATGCCGCCTCGTGCGCTGCTGTGTTGCCGTGCTGCGATGCGTCAATATAAATTGTTACAGAATATTGTTTAAGTGTTGTTTAATTATGGAATTCACCTAACTTGTTTTGTTAGGTATTTATATTTGCCGTAAAATTCAAGATGCAAGATTTATGACTGACTATTTCGATAACAGTAAATATGTGAGCTGTTGTAATCATAGTGATTGGTACACATAGTCCCATATACATAATATATTATGAATATACTCGTGTATATCTGCTGTTCTAAAATCTTGTACTTACCACATTGTCTTGTTTGTTCGGGTCAGCGCCGTGTTGCAGCAACAGTTGCACCACGTCGATGTGGCCGTCCGCAGCTGCGCGCTGCAACGCGGTACATCCATTCTGGAACCAAACGTAACAAATTATGATAGGTGGTATTCTAAAACCGGCTCAGGTTTGTATAAATACGACACGACGTGGGAAATTGTATAAACATGTAAATTAATAACAATTCATTACAATTTTTTATGAATCATGTGCGGCTCCTAATTTTCTTTCTATTTTGGTAAAATATATTCGTATAGCTTCTTTGACGAACTGTATTTTCCAAAAAAAAAATTAAAAGCTTCTTCATTTTACACAGGAATAAAAAGCAACGCAAAAAAAAAAATATTTTAAATCTAACTGGTAGATCCTGAGCTGGCTCTACCACCATCATACTTTTAGCAACGGGACGTCCACTGCTGAACAAAGGTATTAAAAATAAATTATTTAGTGGTGACCATGAAATCGAAATTGAAAGTGAGACTTCCCCTACTAGATTGATCGATGATTTTGTCCAGGAAGTGAATGGATAAAGACGGAGCAATTTCACTCTTTGAGGAGGTCTTCAAAATGTTATTTGATATAGACAAGGGTATCTTAAAAAGTAATTCATAACTTTGTCGTTTTTACGATCGCAACACGCTTAACGCGTACCTTTTCTATACCCCAGGAAAGTAATGTCGTGTTTTCTGGCGGACACAAATACTTAGTCAGTAACTGTGTCTTTATATGTATATTCTCGTAGTTTAACATTTTCAAACGTCCATATAGGGTAGCCAAATACAGATAGGAAGTCCGGGACAATTCAACTACGGTACTGGAGTTAAATATGCCATAGTAATAAATATATATGTATTAATGTATTTAATAAGACTTTAATGTTAATGATGTTTTAACTTGTTTTAATTTTTTTATTAGGATAAAGAGAAGCGCAAGATATTTTCAAATATTTTTATTTGTGTCGATTAACAGTAAAGTCACCTTACTGGACACGGGACAAGACGCAAACTTCCGGGATATTCCCGGATTTCCCGAACGTTTGGCAACCCTACATCCATCGGAGTTATGATGTATCCAAACAATAGCTTCTCAAACTGAATGCTCGTTAGAATATCCATGAGAGGTGCTTTTACAAGTTGTTTTCTCAGATGCAATGGCATTGCTTTTATTTTATTGCCTGCTCAGTTCAAAGATCGATTCGTTTAATATGTACAAGTTATGCAGGTACACGTATGGATTTTTACAAACTTCATTCCTTTGGAAAAAGTTGCAAGCCATTAATTTTTTTTTGGTCAGAGAACTCTTTAGTGAAGACTAGTGTTGCCCTGTTAAGAAAAAAAACGCAGGACATTATTTGACATTTATTAAATTCCCTTGTTTATTTCTAATGTTAGCTATTCGTGTTATACCGAGGCACGACGTCACCGACTTTAAACATCATTTAGATGTACAATCTAGATAATCATAAAATAATGATAGTACAAAACATTAATTACCCGAGTTACAACTCGCACTTGGCAAGATTTCTTCTGAAAGAACTAAGTACCTACTAATTATGAATAATTTATGAGTATTGGCCGTTGCCTTATAATCAATACGTTCATGCGGTTTTTGTTGTCAATTACTGCAGCATAAAAGGGACGATTTTAATTAAGTACACATAACCAGTGTGACGAGATCATTAATAAGTAACGATAAATAACGGATGCACCCGTAAAGGGAAACAATTTTCTACTCGCTTCATAGACAAGGTGCGTAATTTTTATACGTTACGAAACTGGTCACGGATACTTTTCCCGCTCAATGTGTTCCGTTTAACAGAAAATGGCGCGCTATAACCATAAACAATTAGTGATGTAACGAATTCAACGGAATGTGATACCATGTGCGAGTCGATTAACATATAAACTAATTAATTAATGATGCGCTTAAGCGGATTTATAGAGGCAGTGTTCATTTATAATTAGGGTTGATATGTGAATAGATATACCTACATATATTATGGTCATCATGACAAAAAGCTAATTAAGCAAAATTTGTCAGTAGCCATTTGTAGTGACGTGCGTAGTCCTAATGAATGAATAGAAACTAGTATTTAGTAGTTTTAATATTACCAAAAGCAAGGAGGGGAATTTAGTTGATTTACTTTTTTTGAAATGCTAAAATCTTGAATTCTAACAATTTAACATACACTATCAATCAAATTTTCTAATCTGAAATGTTTTAAATAATTGGATGGAATAAAAAAATACATTTATTTTCCCTTTACATAAAAGCTGTTAATACCTACCAGCAATATTTTGTTTTCAGGGTGGGACGTAAAAGACTCGGTAGCGAGAACAGAACAAAAGGTACGCATACTATTGTAGATCCTGTGGTGTGCAATATTAAAACATCTAAGTGGAGCCAGTACCAGGACAGCAGCAAAATAATGTAAAACCGCATACCCAACATTAAGGCAATATATTTTAAAATATAAAACAGAAAATCTTAAAATAATAAGTTTAAACAGACTGTTATAAAATGTAGCTAAGTTTATTAGTTTTAAAGTTCTTGGAAGGGCTGTGCTCTTGATTACCTGATTCCTAATTAGACATAAATAGACTGGCCTGTTGGTCTAGTGGTTAGTGACCCTGACTGCTATGCCATAGGTCGTGGGTTCGATTCCCACCCGAGTCTGGGTGTTCTTTGTGTCCGTTGTTTGTATGTTTGTAAAGTCCCCCGCGACACAGGAGTAATTCCTAATGCGGGAGTTGTCTTTTAAAAAAAAAAACATATATTATTTATCAATAACGATACAGGAAGCTTTTGTGTTGATTTTATTGAAATGTAAATAAATATTATGACTTGACCCTAAAACGTTTGATTTCATTCATTTAATATTTATGGCTCATTGCAAATTACCCGGTTCATTGTACACACTCATTGTTCACAATGAACCAATTATCATTTTACAAAAAATCTTTGTAGCTCCTCATAATATAGTAGATTTTTATAAACAGAATTAGAAAGTTCATTAAATTATCTACAATTTGGTATATAAAAATCCGGGCTCGCAGTAGGCCCGCAGAGGTAGATTTCGTGTTTTTTTATTTTTTTGAAAATCTGCCCCCCAATCCCCCCTTTGGGGGAATATCCCCCATTCACGAACTTAACCTTCATTTTTGCCCTGTTGATTTTTCGTCCAAGTTTGAAAGCAATCGGTGCATAATTGCGACCTCTATCGTGCCGGTAAAATTGAGGTACACACATACATCCACATATATATGTATAAACTTTTAACTGGCGGTTGTTTTGGGGTCTAGGGATCATAACTAGACCTCCTGTGAATAAATTTTTGGAAAACTCGACAACTGGTACAAAACCAACAGGTAGACTTTCTTCGAAATCTACCTAAAAGATAGTCATAGCACTAAAAATTACTATATGAGAGGTTATGAAAAAAATCGTGGTTCATTGATGGACACCCGACTACGTTTTTTTTTACAAAAACATTTACAAGAAGATACAACAAAATTCCCTTAACAGATTGAATTGCTGAGTAATATTTAATTCTACTACGTTTTTAGAAGTAAATATTGCTTTTACTTCGAAAGTATTAAAAAGTGCTTAAAATCGAGAATCTACGCTTAAACGAACAATTAGTTCAGAACATCTTTTTACACTTCAGGCGCACTGTAATTGTCCCATTTGGAATCAACCTTACAACACTCGCTGGCAATTGGTTAGGTGACAACTTAAACCATTTATCCACTGCAAGTTGCAACTTACTATGTCTGTCTCTTTACATCCAAGGTTAGCAATCCATCTATACAGTAACCGCTTACAATCGTAAAAATCGTTAACATATCTTACATTTTATTGAATAAATTTCCAGTTTAAGCACAGATAAGATAATAGTTACTTCGTAATAAGTTTCATCGTATCAATCAATCGTATAAGTTGAACTGTCATTGTTACACTATTCGTACCATGACAGGTTAACGTATATACTGGTGTAGCTTGAACTTGTAACAAAAAAAAAAAACACATTGTTTGAAAATTGAAAAACTTCAAGTATACCAAAATGCACGTTCCTCCATTCGCGAAAATTCTTTTAAATTCTCTTCACGTATTAATATATTATAGAAGATATAATTATACAAGTTATATTACATTTTATTATCCAAGTTGTTTTTTAAACTAACGTTTAGTTCAAAAACAACTTGGATAATAAAATCTAGTTCCTTTATAAAATACGACCGGACATTTTACGGTCGTTTTCTATTTAGATTTATGTTCTGTATTTAGATTTGCGCTTTCGATAATTGGACGCTGAATCGGCTTAAGATCATTCGTTCTTAAACTGAATGGCTTCATTAAATTTAGTTTTATGTAGTTAATGAACCTATTTTGTTTATTGAATGTTTGGTAAAGTTTTCAATAAAAAATATAACGGACGGTATTTCAAATCATAAGTTACATAATCAGTAACTATAGACTTTTAACATTCATAATTATACATAGAAACTACAAGTGGCGGATTTACCAGTAAGCTGAGTAGGCTGAAGCCTAGGGCGGCAGATTTTAGGGGCGGCAAATTTGGGGCCTACATTATTTTTTATGTCTTGTCCTGGGGTATCGAATTAGATAGACCGACCGGTAGGGGCGGCAAAATTTTAATAGCCTACTAGCGACAAATGTGTAAATTCGCTGTTGGAAACTACTGTAGTAGAACCTCGATAAGTCGAAAACCTCTACAGCAAAATGTTTAAATCCCTTTCCTTCAAGCCTAAAAACGTCCATTGCTTTAAATCTAAACATTCTATAAGTCGAAATAATCCGTTTCAGTACCTATTTTTCCTTCAAAACTCAAAAAAATTAATTTAATCTCTGTATCCAGATCATAGCACATGCGTTATGTATCCATCTTGTGCTTATCTGCTTGGTTTACCTGTTTTGTTGACACTTCTGATTACATTCGTTACCAACGTAAAATGCGGAAGACGTGAGTGATGTTCCTCCAACACTAGGTAATCACCGTGAGAACTTTCATTTCGCGATTCAGGGTCAGTCGTTTCGTGTTATATTGGCTTACCTTCGCTAGATAGCGCTGGGTTTATTCACTGTGTGTAGGATTCGCTACAAGTGTTTATTTTTTATTGATTTACTACTTAACTACATAATTCATATTCAATGAACACAAATTTAAATCAAATTTACGAAAATGCTCATCATTGGCTTATATCTACATATTGATGCATGTGCTACGAATTTTCAAGTTTGTTAAGGTTAATTCACCTTCACGGGTGTATGTTTTCAAGAAAAAAAAACAAGGCCAATCAATCTGAATATATCTTGTTAAATACTTCATAAATCTTCTTCAATATCCTCCACACCAGAACCGTTTAAATTTTCAATTAACCGCGATTGCAACGTTCGTAAAACGATATCACGCTTTTCAATAATAAACTGTTAGTTTTGTTAATGAATGCAGTGAACCTCACTCATCCAGATCGCGGCGTGGCTTGTGAAGACCGGTCCTGACCAACTTTTTTAAGGACTAGTTCTGTTCTGATCTTGAATTTAACACAATCTTGTTGAACAGATGACAGTATTGACAGTTACATTGCATGTTTAAAAAATAAAATCTTGTAGAAAAACAATTTCTTCACGTCTTTGCTGCTTGTTAAATTTAAAGGGTAAGGTGGATGATGTGTATGAAACATGCCCGTCAAAGTGTATTGTATTTAGGTGGCGCCACCGTAGCTAGAGGGTTTAGTAACTAGGAAGGAGAAAGTTCCGCAGCCGCTTTGTAATCTTGAACTTTTCAAATTAAACTACTATTTTTTTGTTCTTTTTTTTCATTATTCAACGCTTAAGCTAAAAAATTGTAGTAGCGTAGCTAAATAAATTAAATAGTACCAAAAAAATATATTTCAACTCAGCGCATTTCATTCCGTCTAAAACCGTTAAGTTCAAATGAGCTGATCGGTATTAACGTTATACAGAAGAGGGAATTTGTGTTAGAGAATTGTAACTTTTTTATTATTTCCAAAATTATGGAATGCTTAAAAGTGTTTCCAGCACAAAAAAAATGCTCAGTTTAATAAGAGATTTCTTAATTCAGTGAACATCGGAATGTACGCCATGTAGTAGATGTATCGCTGAGACGTTTTTTGCAAAAAAAACAAGGTATTTTACGCTTTCTTAGATTTGAAGAGGAGTCAACTGGTCGATATCATCTATGTATGGGTTGGATGACGTTTTTATACTGGCTTTGAAGTCACTCTACATGGATTCCAAAGCTTGTGTCAGAATAAATAATGTCTACACGGATATCTTTAGCGGCGTTAGGCAGGGCTATGAAGCATCCTCGTAGTAGTTCAATCTATTTACGGATAGCTGTTTCTCTAAACTGAAAGAGCAGGTGTTCAGTTTGCGTGTGGTTGGGTTACATGTCAAGTGCCTCTAAGCTTGTACGTCCATGATCAAGTCTTACTTGCATCTTCGAGTCGAAGTCGAACTGTAAGTGGAATAATACCATAACTCTCGTACGTCGTAATTATGCACAAATTAGATTATCTTAAACCTATCTTGCCACCTTAAAGTAAATTTATTATTAAACTTTATTCACTTGCAGCTAGACTTGTTATTTGTTTTAATGATTTGTTAAATAAGCCATATGATCTACAATTCATCAATTTGCCGCGATCGTCTCGACTCATTTTTTTCTACTAGCTATTACGCGGCGATGTCTTGACATTTTTAATAAGTCTTTTGTGGCTATAAAAATGTTACCGATGCTATTTTATTTCATGATTATTTTAACTGAGCGATTATACATGATGTATATATGTGTAATAGGCTGCTCGGTTATTGTTTTGAATGAATAAATTTGTTTTTTTTATTATGGTATTATGAGGTAGTCTTTGACTAGTAGTTTTAAAATAGTCGTTTAGGGGGAACACTCACCATTTACCCCTAAAACAAACGTGAACCCTAACGATGGCAAACCAATCTTCATCAGCAAAGACGTTGCTTGGTAAGCAGACTCTATTCTGAAGGAGTCCAGCCTACTATCGTTGGGGTTGATACCCAGGTGTGATGGAGCAAGATGAATCTTAACTATGGCAAACCGAACTCTTCGAGCAGACAGCTTGCTTGTTAAACAGGTTCAATGTCGTGGGGCGGGAGACTTTTACATACTCTCTGTCATAGGACGAAAGAGTACAACCCGTTCTTGCTACGGCCTCAATTATTTACCTCGACGCTTACGTAGGGTTCGTCATGAATTGAGCGGGTTGTGTAAATATAATTGAAAGACTTGTTTTGTGTCTCGACTGCCTTACTACCGACGAGTCTCCGTAATGGTGATTTACATACTTTAAATATAAACTACATTTACTATAACTACTACTATAACGTGATCGCTATCTCGCAAGAGCTTTCAGCATTAGCAGCAGCATTAAAACAGCCGCAATTCAAACAGTACATCAAGGACCTTTGTACACTTTTAGTGTCCATAAAGGGGTGTCATATTTTCAGGGTTTCAAGTACCTATAAGTATAAGTAAATATTTTTTTTTTATAGTAAAGGGGGTAAACGAGCAGATGGGTCACCTGATGGTAAATGACTAACGCCGCCCATGGGCTCCTCTAACTCGAGAGTCACAAGTGCGTTGCCGCCCTTTAAGTGGGAGTAGGAGAACAGGGGGGGAAGAGTGGGTAGAGGGGGGAGAGGGGAAGGACGGGAATAAGTCCATTATTCCATAAGCATTGCTTCACTGCCGGTTTTTGTGTGGCCGCGGTATCGAGCGCAGTCGAGCCGTCCCATACGTGCCGCAGCATGGCTCTCCCACGTTAATACGTTGTTATAATTTATTCCACCATAACTTCCAAATGCCTGAACAAATTTGGATGTATGGGGTATCTTTAGAATGCTTATGTCATCCCGAGTGAAACTGGATATAAAAAAAATAGAAATATGGCTGCTGTATGGCGCGTAATTCGTTTTTTGCAGGGCAGTTGTGTTTTTTTAAGCAACTTGTTTCTCCTGTGTCATTACTACGCTAGTAATGGAATCTTGTTGCAGTCTATTCTAAGGAGGTTCTGAACCAGTTGCGAGCTGTTTTTAGAATGAAGTTCTTTATTTTACGTTACACTTCAGACGCTCGGCGGATGAGGGCTAGACGGAAAAACTTGTGTGCGCAACGTAAAAAGCTGACCGTGAGTTGGTTTATTTTATGTATACCATCTGTTAATTCTGCGCAATACTACTGTAATTTTGATGTTGGTTGTATACTTATTACCTATATATTAGTTCGGGCAACTTTCACAGATCTCGCAATTTTAATTTCGAGTTTCTACAATATTTAGTATATTTTTATTTTGATAAATACCTGGAACATTTTTTTTAAATAAAGTACTACTAGTAACATGGCTCACATAAGTATTCCTGTTAACCCGTCAAGCAGTGCACAGGGTGGAGTTCGATCTCGCAACCACTACACAACACACCACGCAACACGGATCGCAAGACCGACGCCTTCGCCATTACGGTAGCGCCATTTAATATACTTTAAGAGCTGAATTTAATATTTTGCTCCTTTATTTTATTATTAATGACAGTCTGTAATCTTGCTTATTTGTAGAAACAATGTAATAAGATCCAATTTTATTACGGCTCTCTCATCTCTCTTTATAGTTAGCAATAAAATCGAAACAATTTCAAAGCATTAATAGATATAATAGCGTATAAATCTACTATTAGTAAAGGAGTTATTACTTATTGGAATTGCAATGCCATCCCACGTACTTTGAACACGTCCGTTATGTCTGCAAACGGGACAAGTAAAATAAGAAGTGTTTTTTTTTTTAAGATTCTGTAAGCAGGGCTGGATATATGAGTATCGGTCAATAGTGAAACAAATTTTGAAACACGGTTAAAATATGTAACAAATATTCTATCGCCTTGTTTCAAATATTTATCAAGGGTTCTTTTTGTAAATTGGCTTTACGTAGGACTCATTCGTATATAGTCGGTGGGTTATACGTAGCCGGTTTACAAGAACTAGAGATCGCGTGGTGGTCGAATTTCGACCATGGTTTTTTCATTGGCCAGTATAACTTGAGCTGTCATTGTATAGACTTACTTATCTCACTACTACTTACTTACTGGGCGCGTGTAATTTCATTAAGCCGTTTTCACGTAATTTTTAAAGTTGTAAGACATATTGTTTAAAAATTTTAGCTTTCTGCACTTCTTCTATATATAAACTGTAAATATTCCAAAATTCACGTTACTACGTTCGCGAAATTTTCTTAAAAAGGGGTACAAAGAATTCTCTTTACGTATTAATAATATAAATATTACGGAAATCTTAACTAATATTATAAAGGCGAAAGTAAATTTGTTTGTTTGTAATGCTCTCACGTCTTAATCACTCGTCATTACAATTCACCAAAGAGCTTTAGCTCTTAGCAATTCACACACGTACTTTGAATGCAGAAAAACAAAACACTGTTCTCTTGGATACCTGAATTGATTGACAAAATCTACATTCACGCGATCGAACCCGCGGGCAAAAGCATTAATGTGAGATTGTTTGTTTGTGACGTTTCCACGCCTTAACTACATAACCGGTCATCATGAAATTTTGTCATCATACACGTTGTCGTTACAAAAAAACAGGACAAGTGGGAGCCTGAGTCGCGCACCGAGGGTTCCGTGAGCAAACAAATTTGTTTACGTCCATCTCGGGAATCAATTCTCGAAGACTTTTGCCCTTTTTTTTTGAAAGACAAACTTAACTTTGCAAAATATAAGTTTGTAATCACAAAAACTTTTTTTAATGTGATATAACAACAAATTAACAACTTTCGGATTATTTACTTTATTTGTGCTCTCAGACTTTGCTTGTTACCAAATTTCATGATTCTAGGTCAATGGGAAGTACCCTATAGGTTTTGATTTACCTGTGAAATGTTCAAACTTGTTAAAATCTAAGGCTTAATGGCCATATCTTTTGATTTTACAGCTTCAAGGGACGACTGACATAAATATTTGATGTTAATTTCAACTTCATGCCTTTTCGGGTTCCTGAGGGAAAGGGTCTTGGCAGACACACAGACAGACAGACAGATATAACAATAAATTAATGATTTTCGGATTTTTCCTTTACTTGTGCTGTAAAACCTTGCTTCTCATCAAATTTCATGATTCTAGGTCCATGGGAAGTACCCTATAGGTTTTGATTTACCCTCAAATTGAAATTTGATGAAATCTAAGGCTTAAATAGCTATACCTTTTAATGGCGTTGAGCTAGAAGCTTGATTGTTTTACAGCTTTAAGAGACCGTTATGTATTTGGTATTAATTTCAGCTTGATGCGTCCACGGGTTCCTGAGAAAAAGGTCTTGACAGACAGACAGACGGACAACAAAGTGATCTTATAAGGGTTCCTTTTTTTTCCTTTTGAGGAACGGAACCCTAAAAAGAACAAAGGGTTCATCCAGAACTTGAAAACCTTGAACTTGTAAGTACCAAAATTTACCTTAATTTTCAACTTTTTTATTTTTCGGAATTTCCCTTTACTTGTGCTGTAAGACCTTGCTTTCAACCAAAATTAACAATTCTAAGTCAACCGGATTTATCCTATAGGTTCTGGGTCGAAAACCTATATGGCAGTTCCCGTTGACCTAGAATCACCTCCTCCATCCATCCTCTTATCTATCCTTTCCTATCTTACGATCTCGCCTGATGCTCTGGAATGGTTCTCATCTTATCTTCAGGGACGCCAGCAGTCTGTTCGTGTTGACGAGTTTTCATCAAGCTGGAATGATCTTGACTCTGGTGTCCCTCAAGGCGGTATTCTTTCTCCTTTGCTATTTTCTCTGTTTATTAATCTCCTAACCCAGGAACTTCAATGTGCGTATCATCTGTATGCCGACGACCTGCAGATGTACTCTCAAGCTAGGACCTGGGTCTACATCTTGACTCCACATTGAACTGGCGCGATCAGGTTATAAACCTGGGCCAGAGGGTTACTGGTACCCTCCGTACATAACATCGTTTAAAAAAATTTTCTTCACGCGAAATCCAAGACAATGCTCATGCAAACTCTCAAATTCCCAATAATCGACTGTGGTGATGTGTGCTATTATGACCTGAATGTAGATCTTCTCGACAAATTAGACCGTCTTCTTAATAACTGCATTCGATTTATATTTAATCTTCGTAAATATGAACATGTGTCCTCTTTCCGTTCTTAGCTTAAGTGGTTGCCTATTCGTCAGCGCCGTATGTTGCGAGCCCTCACTTCCCTGTTTACCATCCTTAATTCCCCATCTTCCCCAACGTATTTAACTTCATATTTCCAATATTTAAGTTGTAACCATGATAGAAACCTTAGTTTCTTAAATAATCTTCTTCTTCTTTGTCCCTCTCACACCACAGAGTTTGTGGGCTCTTCTTTCTTCGTGCAGTAAGTTGTTCTTTGGAATGTGCTTCCCCTCGAAATCAGGATGGCCACCAATCGTTACTCATTCAAAGTGAAAGTAAAGGAGTACTTTATCGAACAACTAGCAGATTCAACTTGCCCATAGTTTATCATCTAAATCGTCACTATGTTTTATTTGTATGTATGTATGTGTATATATTACTTGACTGGCCTGTTGGTCTAGTGGTTAGTGACTGCTAAACCAGAGGTCGTGGGTTCGATTCCCACACACACATTGTTCTGTGTCTGGGTGTTATTTATCTATAATATGTATGTATTTAGAAATATATAAGTATGTTTATCAGCAGTCTGGTTACCATAGTACAGGCTCTGCCTAGTTTGGGATTAGACGGCCGTGTGTGAGATGTGTGAAGTTATTATTATTATTATTATTATTATATTATATATTGTGTTTGTGTATATATTTGTATGTATGTGTATGATATGTATTTTATCCTATATACTTTGTTTAAGTATTTTTGTCTTATATTTAGTTAGCAAATTCACCTAATAAACTATAATATTTTTAATGCACCTACTTCCTGTTTTCTCTGCATCACCCGAAGGTTGACTGGCAGAGAATGCTTATGGCATTAAGTCCGCCTCTGTACTCTATGTGCATATAGTTTTAAATAAATAAATAAATAAAATAAATCACGAAATTTTGCAAAAGCAAGGTCTTACAGCACAAATAAAGGAAAAATTCCAAAAAATAAAAAAAAGTTTTATTTTTGTGATTTTAAACTTATATTTTGCGGTTAGATTATTGACTTTGTCATTCATCGCAACCGCAAAGTTAAATTTGTCTTTCGATAAAGACGGGCAAAAGTCTTCGAGAATTCATTCACGAGTTCGACGTACTATCTACCTACATACAAGTTTGTTTGCGGTGCGTGAGTCAGACTCGCACTTGTCCGGTTTTTTTAAATTTCCGCAAATTTGTAAAAACAAATGACAGATAAAATCATTAAACATCTACAGATCTACAGATTCCCGAAGAGTTTCTAGTTCGAAATTGAAATAAATTTTTCATCGGCTCCTTTTCTTATTGGCCTATTCTAAAACTTTCAATGTGACCCACGTCACAGATAAGATAATAGTTACTTCGCCCACGTACATGTTTTTTTTTATCATAAGAAATTTGCTCCGTCTCCGTATTTTTACAATATTTTACAGTTTTGTGTACAAAAGCAGATAAGAAGTCAGTAAATTCAGTTTTTTTTTCTTTTAAGTTTTATCATGGCACATTGAAGTAAAGGTTATTTCTTGTTCCGTGGCCCTCGATGCTGACCTTCTCCCTGTTTGTAGATACTATGAGCTTTAGGGATACAGGCGATACAGACTAGTTTAAGAGGGAAACTTTAGTTTAAATATTTGTTTCTTCTTATGTAAATTCTAGCCACTTTGATGCACCAAGTAAAAATCATTTCAAAGCCACATATTTAGAGATATGACAAGTATATATGTAGGTTAACAAAATATTTTCTTCCTACATCACTGGCCACCGCACACATGGTAATCAAGCTGCAATTTTCGCACGCGGCCGTCATCAAAAGCCGTTACAGAAAAGGAACCATCTTGACAAACATTCCCAAGCAAATGGAGTCTAGGTGTAGGTACTTGTAGCAGCTTAAATATATTGTATTTTTGCATTGTTTTTATGCAACTAACTACATTGATAAATAAACAGCCTAATGGTAAACGGTGATCTGTACTAGATAAATATTTTTACTATAAATTGATTCACAATAAAAACTTTTGTGAGTGGTATTTTTATTATTGAAGATAAATTGTTACATATCTTTAATTAAATGGACCTTGTGACAAAAAGTGTTTATAATGTAACATAACCAATGGTACAATAATGTAATTTTCATGCATTTTTTTTGTTAGTATGTCTCAACATTTAAATTTTTATTTTATTTTTATTCATTGCTTGTAAGACTTTTGACAGCAAAATACTCGTATGTGAAAGTACCAAATAAACCTAACACCGCGTGCCGAAACCATATTTTAAGCATTCATTTCATTTTGTGTCAAGTCATTTTATTTCATAAAGATTCCTAACACTTGCTACACTCAGAAAGTAAATCTAACACGAAGGTAATCGCGGGTGTTGTGTTTCTACTGATGCTGGCATCCCAGGTCCTCCCCAGGAGGATGCACTGGGTGGCAGCAAGCGAGTAACATTGCGCGTATCAGAAGTACCTACAATAATGCGGGTTATGTGCTTGAAACATGGAACCCAGCAAGTTCCGAATGTATACTCGCTATGTCTACATAAATCAGTAGACAATATATTGTGGGATTATGGGATAAATACGTTAAAAGTACAGCTGGATTAACCTTTGGAATGAAATATGTTGATTTTTAGAGTTCCGTACCTCAAAAGGTAAAAAAAGGAACCCTTATGAGATCACTCTCTTGTCCGCCTGTCTGTCTGTCCGGCTTCGTCGCAGAATGTCCCTTTCGCAAAATGTCCCCTAGTCCCAAATGTCCCCTAGTCGCCAAATGCCCTTTTCGCAAAATTTCCATTTTGTGTAATCAATACAAATAAATAAAATTGAAGTGTATGTTTGTAATGTCAAAATAATAGTTTTTTAGGCATAGGTATCGTGCAGGTAACTGTATGAGCTTATTAAAAACTATTATTTTCACACTTCAATTTTATTTAGGGGACATTTTGCGAAAGGGACATTCTGCGACGTAGCCGTCTGTCCGTGTGTCACCACCGATTTTCTCAGGAACGGGTGGACCTAGCAAGTTGAAATTTATACCAGATACTGAAGTTTATAGTCCTTATAAGGTGTATAAAAACCAAGGTCCTGAGTCAATACGATATAAAGGAATGGGCAAATTTAGATTTTCGGGAAAACTTGTAAGTACCAATTTACCTTAATTTTCAACTTTTCTTATTTTTCGGAATTTTCCCTTTACTGCTGCTGTAAGACCTTGCTTTAAACTAAAATTGACAATTCTAGGTCAACAGGAAGTACCCTATAGGTTTTGGGTCGAAAACCAATAGGGTACTTCCCATTTACCTAGAATCATGAAATTTGATAAGAAGCAAGGTCTGACAGCACAAGTGAAGGAAAAAATCCGAAAGTCGTTAATTTGTTGTTGTATCACATAAAAAAAGTTTTTGTGATTTCAAACTTATATTTTGCGGTTGAATTGTTCACTTCGTCGCCGCGTCGTTCGAAAGTTAAGTTTGTCTTTCGAAAAAGACGGGCAAAAGTCTTTGAGAATTGATTCCCGAGATGGACGTATACAAGTTTTTTTGCTTACGGAACCCTCGGTGCGCGAGTCAGACTCGCACTTGATCGGTTTTTTTTTTTTGGCATAGGGGGCATACGAGCAGACGGGTCACCTGATGGTAAATGACTACCGCCGCCCATGAGCACCTGCAACTCAAGAGTCACAAGTGCGTTGCCAGCCTTTAAGATGGGGGGAGGGGAACGGTGGAAGAGTGAGGTGGAAGGGTGGAAGAGGGGGGGGCGAAAAGCAATCTGATTTCGG
The DNA here is from genome assembly GCA_963859945.1 of Euplagia quadripunctaria. Classification (NCBI taxonomy): domain Eukaryota; kingdom Metazoa; phylum Arthropoda; class Insecta; order Lepidoptera; family Erebidae; genus Euplagia; species Euplagia quadripunctaria. The sequence goes on along the minus strand of OY982572.1, from coordinate 1,238,221 downwards.
TTATCTGTGAGGCCATGGTATCACTCCGGTCGAGTGATAGGAGTATTGTCTTTGTTTCCGGATTATTCCTTTATACCTATTCTACTTCTTTATCACAATATTTCCTAGACATTTCCTTTCATTCTATCCCTTTAAGGATTTGCATTTAAGTACATCAGTTCGTTTTCGCAATTCCGCCAACTCAGGCGACCGCTTTGCTTTTGAACATTCTGCGCTACAAACTGAAAAATAATGAAGGCTACGCAATGTAAACTGAATTCAATGTCAGTACGCTAAGGAGTATAATAGATTGCAGTTTCCCGAGAGCGATTGTTACGGAACCTTGTATATAGGACTGAGTGGACTCGAAGAAATGGCTGGGAGTCGTGCGCGGCGGAATGCCCAGACAAGGGACGATTGTTACGCAAAACATTCTTGCCGCGAGATGCTCGAGGCGTCGCTCGCGGCGTCGTCGTGCCAACGATACGGCTCTAGCTAGTGATGTGAAATAGTCGATAAATATTCAATGTCTAAGTTTAAGATTTATAGTTATTGTTGTTTCAAACACTGGTCGTAATTCTCTGTGGGTGTGCTACACTCTAATTTACTTCTATTTGAATAGGGGTAAATTTATTTTACGATGGCGTTTCTCATAAATTTATTTTTTTAGTTTGTTTGGGTGCACAAGACTTATAAATTTCTTGCTTATAACTCTTGTTATACTACGCTGGGCTAGCTAGAAACCACTATACGAGGTAAAGGTTTTATGTTTATGCTTAAATTTTATGATCTCTAGAATATTGTAACTATTTATAATTATCAAAACAGAAATTTGTTCAGTAATGTCAAAACTCCTTGGTTGTCTTGCCATCACTATTAACAAGATGGCGGCTATTACGTGTCCTTGTTCGCGGTAAACCGCCCTGCAAGTGACACTGTCCGTGTTAATTAAGTAGCGTCACAAAAAGCGAGAATGCATTAAGTAGATGCGAAACAAACCTCGTATTTGTTTTGTTATTTGTAATATTGTAACCGTGAAGGTTAATTAAAAGTGTTTACCAACATATTTAAACAAGCGTTCAAAGATGGCGTTGAAGATTGCTTGTCAGTGTGAACTTGAATACATAATTGAAAAGAAGTTCGGTCATTACGAAAAGATTTTATCGTGCGAGATTTGTAAATATTTTCTGTTATTGCTACAATTAGATCTAGATCTGTTTCTATTAATTAAACATACCTAGTAACAGTTGTATTATTCATTCTTAGGTATGGAATTAATTAAATATTAAATTATCTATCAAGAGTGACAACTGACAAGTCACAAGATAGTAGGTAGCTATAAGTTGCTTCCAGTTTACGTGTTTGATAGCTTGGTTTAATTTACATATAGTGTCATATACGTAGTAATGAAAAGGGAAGTGTTAATACAAACATAATAAACAAGAAATTACAGTTCACAAAATAAGATGTAAAGCTAATGGCAAAATAAGATTAATAGCTTTTAATGTAGGTACAGTCAGCAACGTGAATCACTACACCCGCAAAAAAACCGTATTGGATATTACAGCATTTAGATTCGAAAACGGTCCATTATGTGTGCAGATATGGCTGGCTAGTTGAGGTAGTCTAGCTCCATCCAGAAGCACAAGCCTCCTGGGGCGTTCACAGGCTTCTAGGAGCACCTCGCATCCGCGAGGATACTTGGCCGTTGTGTGCCCACTCCCTCGACGTAATGTACTTTTTTTTAGAATGTATTTTTTTTAGAATACTAGTAACGTGGGTCTAAGCTAAGCTAAAGTTCTTGTGTTAGGAGTGAGTTCACGTCGGTAGTGCACTGGGTGGGATTCGAACCCGCAACCATTCGCAAGTCCGACGCCTTAGCCATTACGCTACCGCCTTAAATTTTGTCAATTAATTCAGGAACCCCTCGGAAAACAGTATTCTTTTCTGAATGAAAGGTCCTCTACGTCCTTTTCTGTACCGGGGGTTCGATGACAGAACAGGACATCCGCATTTAAATATATGGAACTCGTTAAATTATCTGTACTAATATTATAATGCTGAAGAGCTTGTTTGGTTGAACGCGGAACTACTGGTTTGAATTGAAAAATTATTAATAATTGTGTTGGATAGTCCATTTATCGAGAAAGACTATAGGCTATATAACATCACGCTACGACAAATAGGAGCGGAATATCAATGAAAATTGTTGCCAAAACGGGGAAAATTTACAAACGCAGACGAAGTTGCGCGGGTCAGCTAGTAGGAAATATAATTAGGGAAACGGTATTTGCACTTTAATGCTAAAATACTATTTTTCAGTCCCTTGCTGTAAATTTCATTTCAAGATGAATTCTAGCGTCAGAACGAGCCTTAACGACAAGTTATAATTAAAAAGCGTTTGAGTATTCGGCCACTATTAATCTATACACTAGAACGACTTTCCCTGCTGACTGTAATTTAATACTTTTATAGCTAAATTGGTTCTACTTATGCGCTGTCAATAAACGAAAACAAGTCTATCGGTAATTTTATAGACAAATGATAGGCTTCGTTGAAGTAGGTACTATTAAGTTAGGCCGTCGTACCAGGCCTGGTCGTCTACCCTGCTAGGAGGATTTCCTTTGGGTGAAGGAACATTACACACCCTGTGCTTCCTCACACTGCTACGACTGCATGGTAGACCCAAAAGAGAAATGGTAGTTAGAGTTAGGGCACGCCAAGAACGCCAACAATTGGCTTTCCGGAGCGATACGACCTTCAAGAAAAGAGCGTACTCCCACCTCAAAGGACGACAACGCACTAGTGACTCTTGAGTTCCAGGTGTCCATTTTCGGCGGTAGTCACTTGCCATTAGGTCATTAAATATATAAAAAATAAAACGTGGCCTGTGTGGTAAAACCCGTCACAGAGGCGACTCTTAAAAGTTGTCTACCGTGAAGAGATTATTTGATGAATTTTTTTGAAGACTAGGTAGCTTTTACCCGTGATTTCACTTGCGTTAAATTTATTTATCAATCCCTCGGGAACAGTACTTTTGTGTAGGTACCCCTGACATCGATTATGCAAAATTTCATAATGATCGATCGAGTAGTTTACAAACAAACAAACTCAAGTTAGAGTAATACTTAATAATACACTAATATATCATAATAATAATAATAACTTGACACATCTCACACACGGCCGTCTGATCCCAAACTATGCAGAGCCTGTACTATGGTAACCAGACTGCTGATAAACATACTTATTTATTTCTAAATACATACATATTATAGATAAATTATACCTAGACACAGAACAAATGATCATGTTCATCACACAATTATTTGTCCTGGGTGGGAACTGATCCCACGACCTCTGGCTCAGCAGTCAGGGTCACTACCTCCTAGCCCAACAGGCCAGTCAGTACACAGTACAGTACATGTACACAATAATCACTAATGAAGTGTACTCATTATTGTTATTCCTTGAATACAAGTATAATGATTAAACTATGACACAAGAATTAAGTGCGGTTCTCCTTCGTAAAAGGTTAATAAAATCAGTTACCAAATTACACAAGTGCTACTTACTATGATTAACGATATGTTATAGGTACCTTGAACCGCTAGTCCACCTGACAGCCTCACACGGAATTCGACCTCAAAATAACTTCACCTCGTTCGTGAATGGTTTAGGGTCATAAATTTGATCAAATAACTAAAATTATAACAAGCCATCACGCAACGATTGTAGTGAAATTATAGCTTCCTCTAGCTTTATAACGAGCATCGAAAGTAATTGTTAGGTTGATCAATTTTAACAGTAAATAGAATTGTATCCGGATGGGCATGGCCTTGTTGTTATGTTAAAACTTACAATTTAATCAATCGATTAGATTAAACCGTTACTGCATGACGACAAGGCTGTTTTGAGTAGGTATTGTTTCACAGAGGAATTGAAACACGACTTTAAAGAATAAATACAATTGCTTTTCAGTCCTCATCAAATGTAAGTCTAATTTTTATTTTCTTCTTCTGTTTTTCACAATTGAACCACTATTTCTGGGGGATGTATAGTTCATTAGTAAAATATTATCTACATACCTATACCTACTTCACATTTTCAACCGGTGACGGAATACCATGTGTGTTTAGAGCGATGCGGTGCGGTGCGATTCCAACATACCACTTTACCGTTAGCCCCAGTGAGGCCCCAGGAACCCCAGACCCCTTGGGGGTTTCCACATGATAACAATGGATATGCTCCAATAAAAAACATCCACTGCATTCGTTGTTCTTAGATGCACCCCTCTTTTCACTATATGAGTGTATAATTTAAATTTTGATACCGATCTAAACATTTATATCTGGTTGTGTATGTTATTAAGATCTAATCGTTTCTGAACTACAATAAAGAATAATTGAACAATGTGCCCACCTATAAATTAAGCATTTTAAATTGTAATCAATAAATTGACCATTAATAAAAGGGGCCCGTGAGTTTCTCGCTAGCTTCCGATTTAAACTCGACAATTAGAAACCGAAGCCATATACAAAATAAAAGTGTCGAAGCTTTTCATTAAGTGATTTATTTTGATGAAATAGTAACATGTCTAAGAAGAACATTAACCTAAATTCTCAGAAAAAAATGTTTCGCAGTAATGGGTGGTGATGATTAAGTGATTGACTTTTGAGACGCCAATGATTACATTGGCGTCTCAAAATTCAAGTTCAAAAATATTTAGATCATGTCCTAGAAACATTGTTGACAATGGTACACAGCAGTGTGAATATATAATGTTCAGTAAATAATATCAATAAAATACTATTTAATTCACTATTTATAAGAATATTATTTCATCATCATCATCATCATCATTCCAGCCATAGACTTCCAGAAAGACCGGTTGGAAGTGGCCTGCATCCACAGACGGCTTGCGATCTTTACTAGGTCGTCTGTCCACCTCGTTAATATTATTTATTTATTGCAAAAACAAAATTATTACTACAAATTACAAAATTATTGTCTGACACCAGGTAGTGCCACTTCGACCTCCTTTCGAAAAACTTTAATTAGAAATTAGTTATTGCTTCCTTTAACTAAAACTAGATTATCAGGTAGCGGATCTCAAAATTTTAACTATGAGTAATTGGTCAGGCGTGTAAATAGCCCAACCACGGGTGTGATTGCTCAACAATTAATTATTATAGCGTACTAGGTGTAGGGAAGTAAACCGCTTCTATCGATCAAGCAATCATGCCAGCACTGACCTGCAACACCGACCAAGTCCCGATCCTCTTGAAGGCAGCGAGCAGCGGCGAGGTTTCTACGGTCTTTTGAAACGTCCAGGTATTGACCGGCCGGTCACGATCGAAGACTGAAGCACTCCACAAACACCTTGTAAAGGTTACAAAGCGAGTCCAAACACTACACGGCTATAGGACTAACGGAAAATCAGCTTCTTGTCACGAGGATAACTGATGTCCGTGGCGGAACAAACTTTTAATTAATGCGTTGCGTTTTTCAGCGAGAAGAGATTATAGCAGGGTATGCCCGTTTTTCTTGCGCCAATCAGATGCAGCGCAATTGCATTATTTGAAGACTGCTAACGCCATCTCTTGAGATCGTCGAGTACATTGGCAATATTACAGTAGTGCCAGCAATAATTGCATTTGACAAACAGAAAGCGGTTTACTATAATTACTATAAAATTAATAATATAATGAAATATATTATGGTGCGATTATGTATGTATTTATAAATATATTGGCGCTCCACCATGCACCCCGCCTTGGAACATCACAGGATGTTTCAAAACAAGCGAACTTTCTAACTGATTGAGAGTACACAGCGGATGTATTATGCGAATAAATAATAAATATGATAAATATAGCGGCCTAAACTAATTAAATTATGTTTAAACTAAGTTGAATTTATTGTGTAGGAATAGGATATAATTTAGTTACAGCGCGTTTGTAAATTCCAGTTTGAGTTTTAACTATCGCTACGCGTACTACATTATCAGAGCCCCTGAATACGTCCGTAATTACTCCTAACGGCCAATGCAACGGTGGAGAATTCTCCTGCTCAAGAAGAACAACAGTTCCGATTTCTACTGGTTTGTCGGGAGTAGCCCATTTTTGCCTAACTTGCAACGTGTGCAAATACTCTAAGTGCCATTTCTTCCAAAAGGATTGGACCATGCTATCTAACAACTTTTTACGTTCCAACAGACTCAATCGTTGATCTGATAAATCAGCAGCGGGTAAGTGTTGCAACGGAGTAGACATCAAAAAATGCGCGGGAGTTAATACTTCAGGATAAGGGTCTGACGATAATACGCTCAATGGACGAGAGTTAAGAATACACTCTATCTGAGTGAGAACAGTTTGCAGTTCTTCGTATGTAAGTAACTGACTTCCTATCACTCTATATAAATGCGTTTTCATGCTCTTTATATTCCCTTCCCACATACCACCAAAATTTGGCGATCTTGGAGGAATCATCTTCCACTCTATGCGTCGAGACAGCAACTCATTCGACAGTGCATTTTTGAAGCTAGAGTTCATTAAAAAACTATACAGCTCATCTAAATGTGCCTTCGCACCTATGAAAGTAGATCCGTTATCGGAATAAAGACATGAAACTGGTCCACGACGGGAAATAAAGCGTTTAAAAGCGGCTAGAAAGTTTTCAGTAGTTAAATCACTGGTCACCTCGATATGTAGACTGCGTGTGACCATGCAAACAAAAAGAACGCCTTTTGAGCATGTTGACCTCTGCGTCGAGAAAGAATTGTCCTTATCGGACCAGCGTAATCGACACCAGTGTGACAAAATGCCTTGGCCTCTGAAACACGGTAATCAGGAAGGTCAGCCATTATAGGCGTTGGATGCGTTGGATTGCATTTAAAGCAAGTGTTGCACTTTCGCAATTTGGACCTGATAACAGTTCTCGCATCCAAGATCCAGTAGCGTTGTCGTATAATAGACATAAGAAGCCCAGGTCCGGTGTGACAATTGGCAATATGAAAATGCTGTATTATTAAGTCAACGATATGATCGCGTTTTGGAAGGAGAACCGGATGTTTAGCTTCAAAGGGAAGCATTGAGCCAGAGAGTCTTCCTCCAATGCGTAAAATCCCTTCTTTGTCTAAGAAGACTACGAGGCTTTGCAGCTTTTTTGAGGGTAACTTATCAGCCTTGATCAATTTGATATCTTCACGGAAATGCACAGATTGAACGGCGAGAATTAACACATTCTCAGCACTTGTCAACCCTGCTATAGAACGAGGTTCGACCTTAGCTTTAGGCCTTGCGAATCTTAATACATATGCGGTGATACGTAGCAACTTTTCCCAAGAAGAAACACGTTGTGCTAACGTACACAGCAACGGCGGCTCTGTGTGAGTGATAGCAGCCAACACACTTGCCTTGAGTTCAGGTAAGTCAGAGCACTTATTAAGCGAGAATGGTTTAATCGGCCAATTCTCAGATGAGCTGCGAATCCACGGAGGACCGTTCCACCACAAATCGTGGGTCAAAAGTTGCGATGGAAGCATACCACGCGAAAGACAATCACTCTGATTACTAGCTCCGGCAATGTGATAAAAATGTTTAGAGTCCAAGTTTTCTTGGCATTGAGCGACGCGATTACCGACGAAAACTGACCAACGATGTGGCGAAGAATGAACCCATGATAAAGCAATCGTGGAGTCAGAAAACGCGTATATCCCAGCAATGGGCATACGTGTTGCATAAGTGTCTCGCACAGTTTTTATTAATTTTGACATAAGTAAAATAGCGCATAATTCTAAGCGAGCGAGCGTAGTGATTTTTGTCGGCGAAACCTTTGATTTAGCACAAAGAATGCGAGTTTGAATGCCAGACGGGTAGGTACAATGGGCATAAATGACACATCCCAGACCATTCATGCTAGCATCACAAAAAGCAACAAGACGTAACTCACAACCAACTTCGACACCTACATGTCGTGGAATTCTTAAAGTGTCAAGCAATTGAAGTTCTTGAGCAAGAGCGGAAAAACATGTGCGTATGTGCTCCGGTGCTGGATCGTCCCAATCACACTTACTAAGCCACAGTTTCTTAATTAACAACTTGGCATAGAGAATCACAGGCGCGACCAATCCGAGCACGTCAAATAGTCGTGCAACCATCGAGAGTATGTTTCTCTTGGTGCACCTTTCATTCATTGTGGCGCATGTGAAGTGAAAATTATCTTTACATGGTTCCCATGAGAGACCTAAGACCTTAGAGACATTAATGTCAACATCAAAATCAAGCGACTTGCGGTGCGTGTCGGGAAGCGAGTCAAGTAGCGCTTGTGAATTGCTAGACCACTTCACTAAGTCAAAGTCACCCGATTTGAAAAACTTAATCAAGTTGTGAGCCAATTGCGTGGCAGTATCCTCATCTGCAATAGAAAGAACCAAATCGTCCATATACAGGCAGGTCTCTGCCACTTTCGCGGCATCAGGATAGAGCGGACTCATGTCAGTAGCCAGCTGTCGCACAGTGCGCATAGCTATGTAAGGGCTCGACTTGAGACCGAAAGGTTGCCTATTAAAGGCATAAGTGCGAATTTTTTCAGATTCGTTGAATCTAAATAAAATGCGTAGGTATTTACGTTGGTCTACTGGTACACCAATACGTAAATAATATTGTTTTATATCAGCGTTCATTGCAATAGGAAATAATCTAAAATCTAATAATAATAAAAACAGATCGGCCTGTAAATTGGGTCCGATATGTAATATATTATTAAGCGAAAGTCCTGTGTGCGTTTTAGCACTCGCGTCCAATACGATGCGCGGCATGGGTTTATCAGGTCGGACTACTGCGTGATGCGGTATATAATAACTATCAGCAGACAGCTCAGATTCTCTAACAGGGCTGAGGTAATTGTTATCAATATAATCCTGAATAACTTTGTTATAATTTTCGCGCACTATCGGTGCCTGACGTAGCTTACGCTCGAGTGAAACGAAACGGCGACAAGCGGTAGCGTGCGAATTACCTAGTTCCGAAGGGTCCCTACAGAACGGTAACGCAACTGTATAACGACCTACATCGTCACGGGTCACGGTAGCCGTGAAAATATTTTCGCACTCTGTCTCCTCTGGCGACAACAAGCGTTTCGTGGGTACTTCTTCAAGTTCCCAGAACTTTTGCACTACATCATTAAGCGCTAACGCAGAAAAAGACGCGGTAGTAGGTAAAATATCTTTACGCGGGTAATCTCCCATAAGTACGTAACCAAATGTTGTAGATAAAGCACACGGTGCGCGCGGCCCACACTCGACCACATTCCCTAAGTATATGAATGGGAATAGCTGGGCACCTAACAATAAATCGATTTTTCCCGGAATATTCCAGCTTAAGTCAGCGAGTGGAAGATTACGAAAATCTAGATCACGATCACAATCGATGAATTTCGAAGGCAATTGATCCGTAATGCATTCTACAACTAACGCGTGTATAGTGTATTTCTGATCCGGATAAATACGGGATTCAATGTCCAAATAAACATACCCGATTATCGGACTTGAAGCGGAACCAACACCTTTGACATAGGAATTATTCAACGGTATTATTGGTAAATTTAATAAGCGAGAACAAGCAGATGTTATTAGATTATTCTGCGAGCCATTATCTATCAAACACCTAACTACAGATTTAATCCCAGCGCTACCTTTAGATCGCGCGTATACCTGAGCGGTTGACAAAAGTATATCACCCTTATGACAAGAAGTATAAGACTGTGTTTGTGTAACTGGTTCTGTAGCAAGCGGGGGCGCTCGGACGCACGACGAAGTCGTGTGAGCGCGATAAAAAGGCGCGGGCGCGGGCGAAGCAATGGTCGCGCGATGAGCGTGCGGCGGCGAGTACGCGACGGCGGTATTTACCATTACCGCATGCGATTGCGAATTAGTACTATCAAAATGTAATAACTTATGGTGTCTTTTATTACAGAAACAGACTGACGTACTTTTACAATCCGGAAGTTTATGTAAAGTGCTTAAACAATTAACGCAACCGTGCTTCGATTTAATAAACTCATATCTAGCCTTTGCGTCTTGCATATTTTTAAACTGAGCGCAATCATATAAATGTCGATGGTTACCACTACACAAACAACAATTCGCGGTAATTACATTATTAGCAGACTCACTGGCGACGAAAGATTTGGAGGTGTGATGAGCGCGCCGGTCGCGTGAGGGCGACATAACAACAGCAGCGGGTTTCGTATATGACGAATTCCGCGGGTTTGAACGCTCTAAAATCTTAGCCTGATCTTGTACAAAAGCGATAAGCTGTTGTGTCGTAGGCACTTCCACATTCCGAATCGAAAGTTCAAAAGCTTGGATGGTTTGAGGATCCATCTTTCTCAAAGCGCATTGAAGAAACATAAAATCAGTGAGATCCGTTATACCTAATTCTTTTAGAGCTGATATCGAAGCGGAGTATTTACTAATAAAAGTATCGAGCGCGTTCGCAGTGTGCGTGCAAGTTTTTAAGTCCAATATATTATTGAGATAATGTGTACCTAATGAGCGTTTGTCGTGGTATTTCTTAACCAAACTATCCCACAGTATTTTATATGTTTCACCTGACGGAAGAATACCGGAAGTGAATTTTAGAGCGTCATGGGTGAGTTTAGAAATTAGGTACTGTACACGTTGCGAGTCAGAAAGTTGTTGATTCAAATGAATATTAGCTTTAAATGACTGATAAAATGTATTCCAGTTTTCAGGGCGTCCGTCAAAACTCGGAATTACTAAAGGTTCTAATTTCACTACGGACTTGATCGAGCTACTTGTGTCGAGGGAACGCAGCTTAGAAGTGGTTATTATTTTATTTCTAACGCGTTTAACTCTCGAGTATAAATCATCAAATGAATCGAGGCAAGAATACTCAGGATTGACCGCAATCTTTGTTGACAAATTTATATTATTTATTTTGTCAACAATAGACTCAAATTTATCGCGTAAATCGTCTATTATCTCCGTTTCAGCCAGAAAGTTCTCGTTAGCTCGCGTTGATGAATCGAAAGAAATTATACCTTTCGAAGATGTGTACAAACGATTAATACGTTGAAATAATAATTCTTTCTTTTGATTCAACATAGCCAACATGACTTCGTAACTTGATTCGCTTTCCGTCATGTTTATAAAATAATATCACAATAAAACTACAAAGCGATATGTATACCTCGTTAGTGTAAAAATATAAGATAAATTTAAATCCTAAATGACTTAGCGTAAAGTACACTGGTGGAGCGGTAAATAAGTGGGTAGGAATAAATAAGTTCAACTAAATTGAGTATAATGGATATTATTACCAATTAATACGTAATTCACCAAATATAACAATTAATTATATTTAAATACGAGTCTACCAATAATTACGTAGTTCTCGTGCGTTTTTAAACACAGAATTTACCAATTTTACGTAAATCTGTGAGAGGTAAAATGGCGGTAAGAATTCACTAAAATTACGTGAATCTTTTTTATGTTACGTTATGAATAGAAAGTAAATTCACCAATATTTACGTGAATCACTGGCCTATCCGGCTCGAAGGACCAACTTATATGGTCAGGCGTGTAAATAGCCCAACCACGGGTGTGATTGCTCAACAATTAATTATTATAGCGTACTAGGTGTAGGGAAGTAAACCGCTTCTATCGATCAAGCAATCATGCCAGCACTGACCTGCAACACCGACCAAGTCCCGATCCTCTTGAAGGCAGCGAGCAGCGGCGAGGTTTCTACGGTCTTTTGAAACGTCCAGGTATTGACCGGCCGGTCACGATCGAAGACTGAAGCACTCCACAAACACCTTGTAAAGGTTACAAAGCGAGTCCAAACACTACACGGCTATAGGACTAACGGAAAATCAGCTTCTTGTCACGAGGATAACTGATGTCCGTGGCGGAACAAACTTTTAATTAATGCGTTGCGTTTTTCAGCGAGAAGAGATTATAGCAGGGTATGCCCGTTTTTCTTGCGCCAATCAGATGCAGCGCAATTGCATTATTTGAAGACTGCTAACGCCATCTCTTGAGATCGTCGAGTACATTGGCAATATTACAGTAGTGCCAGCAATAATTGCATTTGACAAACAGAAAGCGGTTTACTATAATTACTATAAAATTAATAATATAATGAAATATATTATGGTGCGATTATGTATGTATTTATAAATATATTGGCGCTCCACCAGTAATATTACTGCAAAAGTGAGTGTGTTAATTACGCTTTCACTTTCCCGAGAGATAGAAAATTTAGTTTTACACGAACGAAGCCGCGGGCAGAAGCTATATCTTTAGGCTTGCAAATCCTGCGCGACCGCCTTCTTACACATAAAAAATAATATCACAGGTATCGCAAAAAAGCAGATTATAAAAATGTTTAAATCTGAAATGTTCCGAATTTAAACTTAAAATTTATATTATGGCAACTCGACTTGATATTTGTATTTAACGTTTTAGTCGATAAATTGTAGAACACCGTTTCAAAGTCATGTATGAAAGCTTTGACATTTATTCAAACGGTTATCTTCAATTTTACTAGTAGGACACAAAACAATTTAGTGTGAAGTGTGAAATGGCAGTCAAAATCGCCATGAGAAAATTGTTGACATATAAAAGTACCATGGGAAACTTTTGGTGATTGCCCATGAAGAAGTTATCTGTTAGTACTTTTGGTTAACAGAACTAATAGACTTTCCCATCCGGTGGACTTTTAGTAACGCCCTCTTTATCAGCAGGAACACAACATTTGGCGCCTCTCTTCCGCGGTAGCTGAGCCAGCAGCCCTTCATTAGATTCTGTTCATAAGCCATTAGACCAGTTATACAACTTACTATCAAAGGGCAGTCGTAGTTAGTTCAAAAAGTACATAATTGGCGTCTAAAATACATATTCTGCGTTGGATCCCGACATCGAATAACTGTTTATGTGAGCAGGAGAAAAATTGTTTTTATGTACATTGAACAAATTGTTGTGAAAATGACAAGGGACAGCTGAAATTCAGTGGTGTGCTTTATTTGCTGAGTGAATACCGAGACAGAAAACAGGCTGGACATTCCTGTGTAAAATATTTAATTTTTTTATTTGTGCAACTGTGTTAAGTATTAGAAGTATGTAGCTAAGTGGTACCGGGGTTTTATAGGGTGATCAACAATTTCGGATTTTTGAGAGGAGAAGGATTTTGCTTTTGTCATGATGGCGAAAGAGTGAATAATGTAAAAAATCCTTAGTCAGTTTTTTTAATTGTATTACATTAAGGTCCTTTATTATAACTTGTCTTGCTTTTGCCGCTTGAGATACTTCCACATTTCTTAGCCTCTGTTGACCATAAACTTCTAAATTTAAAGATACATGTTTTTTTTAACTAAACTAAAGGTATATTAAATATAGTGTACAGCTTAAGAATCATAAAAATACACGGCCTTTTGATTCCAAACTAGGCAAAGCCTTTACCAGGGGTCGGCAACCTTTTGAGACGGTAGAGCCAAAAGTTACAATTTACAACATTTTACAATTTTCAAAGAGTCAATTGAACTTGTAAATGTAAGTGGCGCCCCTATAAAATTGACGACTTTTTTTTTAGTCCTCATAAAAAATCCATAATATTCCAAAGTGTCCAAAATATTTGAGGGTTGTTGCGGATAAAAATTGTAATTTGACCTTTTTTTTTTTGGATAAACATGTAAATCAAAATGTAATTAAAAATCTTCTCAGTCATACAATATCATAGTACTCAATTATGCATATACTGCACGGTTTTAAAGGTTTTGATAGTAAATAATATTTTTTTACGTATGGATCTGGAGAGCCACAACTTTACATCGAAAGAGCCGCATGCGGCTGCCGACCCCTGGCCTATACCATGAATACCAGAATGCTCATAAAATACTTATAAATTTCTAAATACATACATATTATAGATACATTACACCCAGACACAGAGCAAATGATCACACAATTATTTGTCCTGGTTGCGAATCGAACCCTGGATGAAAAGGCGCTGAGGATGATATTAAGCCAGAGGTCGTCTCTGGCTTAATATTATCCTCCGCACCTTTTCCCAACTAAGTTGGGGTCGGCTTAATAAAATGGGCTAACCACAGAGTACCTACAGACTAGATTGTTTTGACATAGATCCAAAAGAGATAAGCTATAGCACAGATAAAGTAATAGTTAGCTATAGTATCGCGATTTATAGTAATTATTTATATCTATATAATTAATTGATATTAAAAATAAACGATAAACTTTTATAGCCTTGTTATTATAGTAGTCGTAGTTTTAGTGGGTGATAAACTCGTGAATCACTTTTCAGTTGCATAGAGCAATTTTTTTTGTTCGTGTGGAAACCCCCTCGGGTCGTCACCCCACCGGGGTTTTGGGTGGGGCGGTGTGTACTGCGCCTTAAGTAGGAGAGATTCGGGAAGTTACATAGCCTTTTTTTTTGTACGTGTGGAAACCCCCTCGGGCCGTCACCCCACCGGGGTTTTCGGTGGGGCTGTGTGTACTGCGCCTTAAGTAGGAGGGATCCGGGAACAAGTTACATAGAGCCTAGACTAACCTAAGTGATTAGACCGTAAAAAGACAATTTATTTCTGCGATCTTTTCAATTATGGAATGATGATTACATTACGGGATTCTTCGATCTGAAATAGGTACTATTTAAATTTGTCTTTTGAATGGATTAATTTGCAACACTGACAGGTGCCAGACACGATAAGACCGATTTGATTGCACATAGCACCATTATTCAGAAACTAAAATATATTATACTGCCATTAATAAAGACTTCAAATCTATTTTAAAATAAAAAATAAAATTATTGCATTTGTAATAAAGATTAATAAGTTTAGGAAACGATTTGTGTTTCATAAACAAGTTTGACTTGCGTAAAAGTTATTCGCGTGTAAGTGTTTAATTAGACAACTTCGAATAATTTCAGTAAAATATAATATATATCTTGTCTATGTCTTACAATTTTGTACTTTCACGCTATGATTATAAGGTTTAAATTGGGTAAGAAATATAAAAGCAGTAAATTTTTGATGGCTTATTTTTTATAATTTATTCAAAATTCAGTAGAGAATAGTAATATTTGAACGACAAAATGTCATGCCTTATATAAAGTTATAATGTGTGGGATATATTAAAGTACCGACAACAAGCTACCATAAAAATATAATTTTAAAATATGTAAATATTACATTCATTCCGAAGTCAATGCAAATGTATCCCATAATTTGTAAGTAGTAAAGTTTTTAACAGTTATTCTCTGATCAGCATGAATTTTATAACTTGGAAGTGGCTACACTCAGTTTTTGTAGTAGGTAATTTAAATTATGAAATGTCAACACTTACTACTAGTTTCGACACCGCGTCAAACTCAATAATGTCATGATGATCGGTTGCTGGAATTGCATTCCAAAATGTAATTATATAAAGAAAATAAAAATAATAATTTCCGATAGTCTCGAGTCCATTATTGAGTAGAGTAAGAGACGTTAAGAGAGCTCATCTTAATTTTAGGATTATCTTGTGTTTTGTGAATTTGTAACTTAAATTCACAAAAGTCATAGTTCATTTAAGTATAAACAATATTTTATTATTTCTTCATTCGTACTACTTTTTACATAGAGAGTACGTACGTAATATGTATGTTTGGATCTAAGTCATGTGTGGTAATTTTACCCCCAAAAAATGTACCTACACTAACAATTTTAAACTTTTTTTGAAAGTACAAAGTGCAAACTATCCAATAAAAATAAGAAAAGAAAATAATAAGAAAAAAAGTCAAAAATCTGTTACAATGGTAGATTTATTTAGTCTTTATATATTTGAGTCGTGAGATTAAAGTCCTCCCTGTCAAAAAGAAATACTTGAAATCTGAAAAAGTGGTAGGTAAAAATGTATTATTGCTGACAATGCTTAAAACCTACCAATTTAAGAAGACACATCACACGGTGTAGGAAATGGAAAATTCAGAACTTTATCCTTAGTAGTAATTTCTTATAATTTCAAAGTACTAATACGTACGCACACTGAAAGTTTTGCGTAACTCATTAATAAAACAATTTACATGTAAAGTAATATATTTACTGCAGTTCGAAGTATTCTCCATTTCATTTTAAACACTTTTTCATTCGGTCAAACCATTTTTGGAAACATGAAACCCTTGGTCTAAGGCACGGCATGTTTTTCACGTGCTGGTTGAAAGCTATCACGGCCTCTTCCGGCCCCGTAAATGTCACACCTCTTATCAAATCTTGAATTTTTGGGAAAATAAAGAAATTGCATGGTGCCAGGTCTGGACTATGTGCGGGATGGGTCACTAGCTCTACCTTCTCAGAAGCCAAAAATGACTTTGTCTTGTTCGCGGTAAGCGCCGAAGCATTGTCATGGTGCAATAAATAGAATGCGACTTCTTGGTCGTTTTTTCCTAACTTTTTCAAAGACCCTGGGCAAACAAATCATGGTGTACCACTCAGCATTAACTGTATTTTGTTCTTCAAGTGGGATCGTGCAGACAGGACCCGTCCGGGAGAAAAAAAAGCAATAAATTTTTTGCCTACGTTTCTCGCCTGCCTCAATTTTGTTGGTTTGCTGTTACCTTCGAACACCCATACAGAAGACTGTTGCTTTCTTTCTGGCATGTAACAATATATCCATGTTTCATCTGTCACAATGTCATACACAGCGTTTGAACGTCCGTGATCGTACTTTAACAACATTTTTTTACACCAATCAACACGAGTCCGTTTGTTCTGGGGTGAGTTTGTGAAGAATCCAGCGGCAACAAAGGTTTCTTACTTTTAACTTTTACGACGAACTTCAACTTGTGATTAAAACAATTCACAAACATTTATGAGCGGCCAGGAGCGCAGAACTTTCAGTGTGCCTTATATCATACGTACCTATCTCTCGTAATAGACGCTGAGTTAATTTTTTTCTCTACTGGGCATGTTTTTTTACTCCGTGCTTATACTGAGAAGTTTCTAACAGGAAAACTTAATAATTATTTTCAACAACACGTCGCAAACTTCTGCAACAGGAACAACGAGACAGTTATTGTACAAGTTTTTAACCGATTAAGATATTACAATAATTCATAATCGTATTGATATATCGATACGATTACACTATTAAAATACCAAAATGATTGATCTATCAAATGTTATTCGGCATATTTTAAAGTATCGATGTTTATTTCGATAGGAAACATCGATATTTTTAAAAGATCGATGTATGTCGAACATTCCTAATTCGGACTGCCGCACTGTGGGGGGCAGTCGTAAAACATTTATGACTTAGTAATTAATGTAATTATCAAGTTAAGATGTTTTACAAAATGATGGCGTTTTATGTAAAACTTTTTATGTAGTTGGAACGAAATGCTGGAAGTAATTTAGCAATATATTATTTCCTTGCTAACGTTGCGATCTGACAACTAGTTTATTACGGTCTTCATGATTTATGTGTAATGTATATGAGACTTTAAAAGTTGACGTTCGTTTTAATCTGATTTGTAAATGAAATAGATTAAAACGAAGCAGCTTGCGACTTAAATAGCCGCCCAACCAGTATACCAGCACTCTTAAGAAAACACTAGCTGTTGCCCGCGACTTCGTACACGTGGAGTTTTTGGTGAAGTCTATCGTAATTAATTATTTTTTTGTTCCGTAAGAACCTTCTACAAAGTATTAGAAGACTTTAAAAGATGAATGAAATCGGTTAAGTAGTTCTCAAGTTATGGCGTGACCAAGGGAAATAGGGATTTTTAAATATACGTGAAGAAATTATTTGTACCCGTTTTAAAGCAAATTTCGCGCACTGAAGAAGTTTGGAATGGAGAAGAAATGAAGAAAGCAAATTTTTAAACAATACATGTTATAAATTGATACATTATTTGAAAACACCTGCACCAAGCTACACGTGCCCAGTGTATAAGTTGACCTGTCATAGTACGATAAGTTTATACAATGACAGTTCAGCTGATGCTGGAAGTTTATAACTTGATTTATTTTACAAATAGATCAATTAAATATAACAAAACATTTAAAATTTAATGAATTATGGTTGAATTCCGACCATCCGACGATCTCTAGTCTATACTGAGGTATATTTTAAATGTGAAAGTAGCTCAGTTTGTCTGCTGTTACGTTTTCACACCAAAACCCCTAAACTAATTTTGATAAATTTGTATAAAGATAGAGGGGTCCTTAGAGAGGGTCATAGGCTATGTTTTGTAATAAAAAAACTTTAAGGTGGTGAAATAGAGAATGGGTTTGGAGTTATTCTACGCAGACGAAGTCGCAGAAACCTTGCAATTAGTATAAAAAGAAGAAATATTACTTTAACGCGGCGATGCCGCGGTCAAAGCTTGTACACTATAAAGGTAGCTTGAATAAATTATGTTTCTCTACAATAGGCCTATGGAGTAACTGGGAATGTGTTTTGGTCACTATCAATATTTCTCTTGTTTAAGCTTTCGCTCGCCATGTACCGACACAAACAACAAACTATCTGTGCACCGAATTTCATCACAAACTTTCTCATTTTTGATATTGATAAGATTAAAATTGCCGCTTAATCTTCATATAAATACGTATATTTTAATAGGTAAATAAAAATACGAAGTTAATGTCCGTCCTAACAAACTTTGAAGACATGTTCTTATTTCAAAATCGTATTATATTGACACAGATCTCATAGACTCAGACGCATAGATAAAAACAGAGGTCCAACAAAACAAAATGATGTGCGTAACCAGAGGACCGGTCCAGTGAACAGACTAGTTTTTTAATGAACTCGAGCACCCTGCTGTACGGGGAGTCCGGTTGTTCATAGAGATGACAGTAGATAACGATGCCGATTGGGAATACATTAAGTGTTTGGAAACTATCGACAGCAACCGTAGTGGACCGCTATCACGTAAACGTGTTGGTTATATCAGTCACTTGTTCGTTTATGGTCGATTTTTTTAATGTGGTTATGTTTTTATGTGCCAAGATAACTTTAAGTAGCCGGAACGTTTGCTGTTGTTTCGATTTAGATAGTGAATTGATTAATGGACTGACAGTTAGACGTAAAAGTAAGAAAGCAAAAATAAAGGTATTCGTTTACTATGTATATACGTACCTATAATTTGTAGAATGAATTATATTTCAAATAATTCGTTCATTCATTCATTCAAATATGCCCTGTTTAAATACTACATAATCACAAATTAGAAGGTACATATCTACTACTGCTAACACAAAATCATAAATTACTCGTATGCAATGATAGCAACCCAACCCAGCTTCGCACGGGTAGTAGAGACATCTTCATATTTGAACCAGTTTACACAAAACGTTTACAAATTATAATTTATACACCTAAACCTTCATGAGTCACTATGTCTATTGGTGAAAACCGCATGAAAATCCGTTCAGTAGTTTTTCAGTTTATCACGAACAGGCAGACAGACAGACAGTCAGACGCGGTGGAGGACTTTGTTTTATTGTAATACTAGCGACCCGCCCCGGCTTAGCACGGGTACAAATTATACACCAAAACCTTCCTCATAAATCACTCTGTCTATTAGTGAAAAGCGCATGAAAATCCGTTCAGTAGTTTTTCAGTTTATCGCGAACAGACAGACAGACAGCCAGACAGAAGCGGCGGGGGACTTTGTTTTATAATATGTAGTGATGTAGTGATAGTGATAACTATGTCAAAAAAAAAATTAGTGAAAACTTTTATTATAAATAAGTGCTACGGGAATTCAAGGATTTTTCTGTTAGTGAAGGTTCTATTATATAATATTTGAATGATTATTAATATGATAAAAAAGAATGGAATGTTATCCACTCAAATAACCATGTGGTTTTATTCGATGCTTGCTAACTTTGGTGATAATATAAATTAGTAGGTTATAAGTGATTAATTCGTGTCTTCATTAAAATATGTTCAATTCACATACAAAAGTTACGAAGAAAATACTCTCAATAATGATTAAATAATCAATTCTTCACAATAATTAAGAATCGCTTCCTTCCATTTTCTTTACGATCGATTTCAGTTAAATTTATAATATTGTTATTATTACTTCTGCTTCTTAGAGGGTTTGCAATTTTAAATAAATAAAAATAAAGTATATATGTTCCAGAACTGTGACGGTAGTACTTATACGTGTAAGAAATCTTAAAAGTCAAAATTTATCACTCAAAGGTTTTGTCCACCAGACCGGATTAGTCTGAATAAACAGATGCCATGATCAATCATATCTGTTAGATAACTCAAAGTGATTAGTTTCCGCACGAATCGTGTTATGTCCACAATATAAAATGGCAGCCGGCTACTGGATTTATGTTTTAACGAGGCCTTGTGACAACCGTGTGTTGTGAACGAGTTATTTGATAAAACAACTGAGGAATGTAATATGGAATTTTACTTGTATTATAATTGTATGCATACATTTTGTAGTTAATCGTACGAGTTTGTCGTGGATAAACAAGAGCAACTGACAACTATTTCTTTAGAATATTTGAAATTAGAATTATTCAAAAATATTTATACTCTACTAACTTTTTAACGTTCGCGTTCCATGATATAATTATGTATTTACACGGGAATTAACGCGATCGTTATCGTCGATAACTGACGTTTCCACCAGGTTGTACTGGCCGTGGTCACAGGCTGACTGGCTCAGTGGTGTAATTCAGAGGTATGTAATACCTATTTCGTGATCGCGTTTATTCCCGTATCTATACATAATTATATTTATACTCTGTTCTTTCGCGTCTATCTCGTTCAGTTGCTTTAGACAGGGCTGCCAGATTGTATAATTTGATACAAAATGCGTATAATTCGGTTATCTTTTTTATCCTGTCTGTATAGTAGATTGCATTCTATAATTGGATACAATTGTCAAAGTTAAAAGACTTTTTTTAATCAGTGTTGTACAACTATAGTACGTCACTCTTTGGGTGACGTACTATAGTTGTACATATGTTGATTTTGAATAATAGTACGTGATTTTGAATAATTTGTGAGACTCAGCGTACAAAATAAATTGTCCTTACTGGCAGCCCTGGCTTTAGAACATAGCTGGCAGAGTTCGTAAAAATTAAACTGTAAAACGCACAGTAAGAAAAGTATATTGATTATCTATGTACCTATTTTTATGTAATTATACGATTTATTATCATTTGCAGATATTTTGATAGAAGTACATAGAGATGAAGTTTGTTGTGTTTTTTTTTTTCAAAATAAATGATAATTACGCAATAAAAACAGGTACGTTCTATTGTACATAATGATGAAAGCAAATGTTTCTACTTACTGCATATTTATGAATCGATCGTTTATAGTTATGAATGGTTTTATTTGCAATAAATAACATCAAAAGTTGAAATTCAAGTTAAAACCTAGAGTAATGAACAAATAAAAGATGTTGGCACGGTAAGTCTTTGCAAGAAATATGACGTGTAAAAAATTTAGAAATGTGTTTCATTCTTGAATATTTAAATAACTTATTAGTATAAATTGGACACAAGTTTGAAGTGTTCGAAGTCAAAGTTTTCGAAGTCGTTCAAATCTTAGAATAATTTATATACAACCATTCATACATAATATGAATATGACCATTATGAATTTAAAACAGTATGCCTAATATTTTGATATTCGTTAATAAAACATCATAAGTTCCATTGTGTTCCAGAATGTTTTTAAACGACCGTGTTTGATTTAATTGTTTGTACGCCACATTCTCAACGGTCATCTCTAAGAAATACAAAAAATAGTTTGTGCTATTACAAAAACTTGGCCGAGCTTACGGGCTCGCTTGGTTTGATTGATGATCGTGTGTCGTGGGATCCAATTAACTCGCTTGTAATAGTTCTATATGGACAATTGTTTGTTTATTTTCCGTAAAAGGTTATTGAAAGTTCGCTATTTTTTCGCGGGAATAATTTGCGTTATAAAGTAACACGTCAATTAAAGTTATTTAATAAAACTGTTTCGAAAGCTTATAGATTTTATGTACGGTACGAAGTCATTAATACGCTAATGAATGAACAACCTTTATGATTGGTAGAATTATAAACGTCAAATACCAATCAGTAGCCTTGTAGCTGATATAAAAAGGTATGATTCGCTAATAAATTTATTATGTACGTATATATGTGTAGAAAGGTTGTTTTTAAAGGTTAAGTAGTTAAATGATATCGTACACAGAGTAATTTATTTGAAACTAGCTGTCGCCTCTGGCTTCATTCACGCAAATGTAGATTTTTTTAATCAATTAACATTACCTATTTTCAGGATGAATGAATATAATTGTTGTTTTAAAAAATAAGATTATTGTCTCTGGAGACGACTTGTGCTAGAATCCATTCTATATATATATTCAACCGCGATTAGGCAAATGTGAAACAATATATTTACGTACAAGTAATAATACAATTTGTTTGTTTGTTTACTTGTTCGTTTGTTAGTTACGCTTTCACGCCTTAATAACTCAAGCAATCATGATAAAATTGTAGATAAACGTTTTTAGAGGTACAGAAACGGACATAGGGTACTCTTCATCCCGAATAAAAGTTCCCGAGGGATAGAAAAAATAAATTTCACGTGAGCGAAGCCTCGGGCAAGGCTAATATTTTATAATTGCCTATTTTGGCTGCCATATTTAGTAGCTAAGTCGGTCATTCCGCTTTGACTTTTATGTTTTTTTCCTTCTCTAGATTTCAGAATTGTAACTCTTTTACTATGACAATTCGATTTTCTATCAAATTGTCTCATGTGGAGTCATTTTGCCCAATTTAAGACCATTGCGATATCGGGACTGCCTGACGTAATCATCTTAAATCGGTTCGTGTTAACGCTAATTGGCCAATTTCGTCATTTTTTTATAAATTGGTGTGTTATTAACGCGTTTTATCAGTTCGGTGTTCATGTTATATTAAGATGATTTATATTACATGATCAATCCAGTAGAGAAAATAAAATCAAAAGAAAATTGGCGACTTAGTTGTGTACGCGTGGACGAAATATCTGTTTGTCAATTTGACAAGCCAATTCAATCGCAAATCTGATCAGTAGTAAAATTGTATCGTGTGCAAGCCGTTTAAGGTAAAGGTAAGGTATAGATACGGTATGGTTACCAGGCGTTCCTTTTAATTAACTATTAATCTAGCCTGTAGCGACATAAGAGATTAATCGATTGGAGCTCTACAATATATCATTGTATTTTAATCAGTTATTAACCGACGACCGAAGAGACAACTGTAGAACCTGGGGGAACATGCAGTAAATAAATCGATTAATAAATTTTCCCCACTTATTAAGGCAGTTTATACCTTGTTGTACCGCAATAAGGCTTCCAATTCTTTGTGTCGTTGTCACATTAATTTCGCGAGGTATTAATTTGTTCGCAGTTGGGTGCCGATTCGATGTTGAACGAGCTACTGAGTAGAATGGAACGTAGGTACCTGTTATTGTTAGGTGATATAAATATAACGCGCTGAACTACTGTCGCCATTTATCATAAAATACGTTTTAAATTTATAAACCTTCGTAGAAAATATAAATCCCTTCGAACGTCAAAACAGTTTTATTGGACACGATTTGTATTTCTGTAACAGCAACACTGTCGCGGTATTGTCGGTTTAAAAAAAAGTAAACCTCTTTATTCCTATTAGCGCGTAGGTGGGTCCCTTCGGATAGTGGTGAGAAAAAAAAGCAAAAAACATGTTTTATGGTTTCGAGACAGGTAATCCATTTATTTATTCTATCAAATAAGATAAATCTTGATTAGGAAAGTTTTGTTATCGTAAATTTCCATTTATTTTGGGGCAACGCCATAGCAATTTTAAATTTAGTTTTTGGAACATACAGATAAATCATTTGCTAAGTTAGACTAGATGACCCCTAGGCAAAAGAAGTGTTTTTATGACGCGGTTGGCGAAACAGACGATAAAATTAAATAACAACTTATGTAAGGTGTTTGTCTTTACGCTGGATAGATAGCGTTGTCCAATTTGCTAAATCGCGCTATTAAAATTCTCTAAGATAAGATTGTGTTTCATCTCTGATCCGCTTTACTAAAGGCAATTTTAGGGATTGCGGTGAAAATATTCTTACCTCGTCAGTAACATTGACGTGGGATGCATGGGCGTGCAGCAAACTCGCGAGCCGCCCCGCTTCGCCGCGAGCTGCCGCCTCCAGCAGCGCCGCGGCCAGACCCATGCGGTCTCACACCATCACTGAAACAACATAAATTTTCATTATATATAAGAACTTTCTTTTCCTACTATGCTGTCAAACGATATATCTAGAGCCTACTACAACGATCAGTCTCGTGATCTTTACTCCCTTAAATAAACAGTTTGTTGCCATAACTTTGTACTTATGCGCTTAAAAAACTATGATATTTCAATTTCGAAATGGATTCTTAATCAACAACTGGGTTTGGTTAAAGCTTTTTAACAGACTTCAAAAAAGGGGGAGGTTCTTAGTTCGTCGCAATGTTTTTTTTTACATGTCGCCACCCGGCAAAAAAGTGTCATATCACAAAAAAGTGTCATATCACATGTTAGGAACATGTTTTAACATTTTTATAGCATTGAATAGCAAATGTTGCATTTGATCAGCTGTAAAAACATGGTTATTAGCTCAGTCGAACTGAACTGTTTTGTTCAATTCACCTTCATAAAAGTCGTGTTTTCTCGAAATAGCTGTTTTTGTATTATGACACTTTTTTTGCCTGGTGGCGATGTGTTCCTTTGTGTGGCGATTACTCGAATACTGTTGGACCGATTTGGAAAATTCGTTTTTTGTTTGAAATTACTTTCGTTGTGGTCCATTGTCATTAGGTCAGGATCTGATGATGTGATTATGACCTCAGTCTAGATTGAGTTTGAAAACTAGTCTTTTAGACATGATATTTATTAAAATAAGTTGTATGCCCGGATTTTCTAAATAAATTCATTTTCTTTCTTTCTTTCAATTTATGCTCGTCATAATGCACCTGGTGAAGTGGAGCTGGTGGCGAAGTACCAGGGAACTCAATAATTAACGCAACATTTTGTAAAAGGTGATGAGCAGGCTATTATAATTAGATAAATTACAAACCGACCCATTAAAAAGCGAGAAATTATAAATTAAATAAAATGTTACTGTTGTGAGTTTAATCCTTGCATTTCTGCTAATGCTTATTCATTGTGGTGTTTTGCTTCTATTAAATACATCTTCTTTTTAACCTACTTCAAAAAAGAAGGCGGTTTTCAGTGCCACTTAATTTTTTTACGCGATATCTTGGCCAATTCTGAATGCATTAAATTTTGTTATTGGATAGGCTATAATTAAGGCTGGTCCTATTTCAATTTGAAAACAATATTCCACCTATAATGATGAAAAATTAGGTGACGAAGGCTATGGTGTGACTAGAATCATTCAGGCGCATTGAAGTCGGTTAGGTATACTTTTTATCTTTTTATATTTCAGATAATTGCAGCTGTTTGTTTACTGCAGTAAAAAGTCACCGCAGTGCTGCGGTGTTGATGTTTTGCAATAAAGTATATCACATAGCATATTGCACAGCAAGGATTAGAAAGGACGACAAATTTATTGCAACTCTATTCGTTAAGCAAAATAAATTGTTTCGCATTTGTCTGAAATGTCCACTAAATCTTCTGTCTATTCTATATCTTGTAAGACCATTAGTCAAAGCGTCAAACCTCTATTCATTCCTTAGCGTCATGAAAAAGAAGTAAGAACCACTAAAACACTTGCATATCGTTAGAATTAGAAGTAGGATAACAACATGTTCATTCCACTCATAATGTGATAAAGCAATTGGTTTTTTGTCTCAGTCACCGTCAGTGCGTCTGTCACAGTTTTAGCCAGCTACTGACTTCAGTTACCAAACAAACATCCTACTTTATCATTAATTATCTGTCGTTGGTATTTTTTTACAATATTTTATAGTTTCGTGTACAATAAGTTACAAAGATTCAGAAAGGGATTACTTAGTTTAGTACCCCATTGTTTTGTTTAATGTTTTAGCATGGTAAAGAATAAAAGAAAACGAAAGATACAGCATAAAACAAATAACCACAAAAGCAGCTTTTTTAGCAGCTTAAAATGAATACCTATAATAGCGTTTATTACATATACATATTTGATAAAAACGATAAATAGTTGTTTAGAAATACCTATACGTGTTTTAGCAGTCTAATTACATGAAGGAAAACCGTAATAAAGCACGTTGAAAAAAGTTACAAAGCCTCATTCCAACGTCGAGTCGCATAAAAGTGATTCCAAACAAAAATCCCTTATTTAGAATAAAGTGCAGTCTTACACAAATGAGTATCATTAAGCGCAGTCAGCTTAAATAACCCAGCAATAAGATATCCCGTTTACGAACTACTTCCATTCACAAACCACGGACAAAGATAAACTTGCAGGGACTAAAAATATATCGAGCTTTATTTCTCAGGCTCTGTAACACAGATTCCAATGTCCACTTTAGAAAATACAACTATTTGTCTATGGTTTGAAGTTCAAATATGTTGCGTCCCGCCGTAATTCGAACTGTCTGCCTATTTGTGTAGAGGAGGCAACCTATTTTGTATAACTGCCGCCATTGGAAGGTTAAATCACAGGCTTGCACTACATCATCAATAAAAATATTGTAGACTTCCTTGCTTTTGTTGCTCTCTTCTTTACTTCAGTGGAAGAGTAGAATGTTTGTTTAATAATCTGTAGGGGGTTGCATTAAGATGTTTTTACAAAAACGTTTGTTTGCTTGTTTGCTTGCATTATGTGTGCTCATTACACACGAAGCATAAAAAACATGAAAAAGTACTCCAAATTGGTGTACAGTTGTAAATTAATTTCAATAAAAATCAAACGCCTCAATTTTCAGTGTTGATGCATTGATTGCAAGTCTGATTAAAGCATTTGACTTACTATCCCAATTTAAAGCAATTTAATACGCGATTACGCGATTATGTTACGCGATTACGCGATTACGTTAATTCCCGTACATATACATAATTATATATTTAATGGAACGCGAAAGTTTAAGTTTGTTTATCTTATTTAAAAAGAAGGTGATATTTGAATTTGGAATTATGTGTATTTTAGTACTATTTAAAAAATCTTTCGCAAACATAATGGCAGCTCACCTTCCGTGTAGCTCTTTCCTCTATTGGAAACCAATTTAATGAATATAAATATGAACCCTTGTAAGGCTATCTCTACGGGTGCATTTAATTATTTTCATCATTATGCATGCAGCCTATTCAATTTAGTATTCCTAATGATGTTCAACGCCGTACATAGTAAGAAACAGATTAAAAACAAAAAAGTGTGAATGTTTCCAAGCTCATAAATTATGTATTTGCGGGCGCCATTGCGAACTTTATACTCTATGGTATTAAAAAAAGCGTGTTAATTGAGTTGTAAGGTTTTATAAACTTATGATTAAATTAATTGACTACAGAATAACGTTTTCTCGGATCGTAATTAAACATCAAATACGAACAATTTACGGTTTTAGTTCCTAACTGTAACTTTTATTTTAATTAGTTCCAGAGGTTATAGTTTTAACAATAAATAACGTTATTTTATGCAAACACTTGGCTTTAAAACTATAAGCTTCTATAAAAGTGTCATCTTACTTAATAATTTCTTGATTCTGGATATTAAAGTTATAAATAAACCACATTATTTAGATGTTAATGTTATGAAATTTGTGAAGACATTCAATTAAAATAAAGCCATTGAAAATGTTAATATATTAGACGTCGTTTTTTAATTCGCTTTTTCTGGTTAATGATTATTGTCTTTGTTATGTGACAACACACAACGTTCGTAAAAACACACAAACATAAATATCGGTGATGACACAGAATACATAATAGTACAGGTACAGAAGTCTCACTCCGCCAAATAATTTAAATAAATAGCAACTCTTGTATCAACACAATAAAATTGCAATTTAGGTCGCACAACGATACCTACTTACTACGATAATTACCTACAGCTATATGCACCTAGAAGTTGCCTCTCTTTCTATCGCGTAACTCTTATCTGTTCGGACGAGGCCGGGACGTCAGGGTTGTCTTGTTTAAAGAATTAATTAATCTCAATATTTAATTACCATTCAGTTATAGCTCTATTTTTATGAATAAATAAACCTACGCTAGGTACTAATAACTGGATAGTCTATATACGAATGGATGACGCGACGAAGCGCGTGAGTGGCCAACAAACTAACGTGCGGCACGGCCGGCGCGCAGCAGCCCACTGAATTTTGGCACGTTCAGTCGACCTCACCGTGTACTTTTGACTTTATACCTACTCTGCGGACTAGACATGGCCTGGTGATAAGTTTATTGCTCTGGCGGCTGTGTCGGTGTGGGAAATATCTAGCTGTGAAATGTGGTTTAAATAATTAAATTAAAAATAATTTCAAATAGAATGTCCTAAATGAATATTTCAGAATGTAACACAATGTTTTTATTTGTTTTATGAATTCTATCAAAACACAGAATTACGGTACTAAAAAATCTCAATGTTTCTGCGCGAAGTCTACGTTCAGCAGCGGAATGTTACCATGGCTCAGAATTGAGAATCCTTTGTTTATTGAATTAATAAGGCATATTGCATATAGCACTTGAAATTTGTTAGAGAGGTCTACACTTCCTAACAAAACAGATAAAAAAATGATCTATAAAAAGATGTAAACCGCAGACTCAAACATTAAAGATCTCTTATCAGCTAATAGCTACACTTGGTACTCGTAATAGTTAGTACATGGCTTCATCACTTACACCAAGAGTTACTCATAACTGTTATTAGCGCTCATCTAAAATTATTTACCTTAAGATAAAAATAAGTGATGTTGTTGCACAAACTCCTTACGATAAAAACGATACTTTTATTTATAATCCGTGTAAACACGGATTATTCTTTTAGATAATGCCGATTTTCGCTCTCCCGATCATAGGCAAGTAGCGGAACACCGGGGTGGTTAGTCGGTAAAAGTCTGAGAGGACAATCATGAGGATCTACCAAACCGTCACCAAAAAAAAAATCTATTATCCCAGTGAGTTTATTAAACATATCTGCGGGAATTATTAGCGGGAGGTTATCTTAAAATAGGAATGATTATGAAATCAGTGGTGGATATAAGAACTCCATAAATACAATACAATAACTATGTAGTTAGATTAGTTTGTTGGATTTGTTATGATAGGCACAATAGGGTAGATTCCTGTGTTTGAAATAAACTAGCAGCACCCCGTGGTTTCACCCGCGTAAGTCCCGATCCGAAAAAGTAGCCTATGCGTTAATCCAGGTCTCCAGTTATCTACATACCAAGTTTCATCGTAAACGGTTCTGTGGTTTTTGCGTGAAAGAGTAACAAACATCCATCCATCCATCCATCCAAACTTTGACATTTGTAATATTAGTGGGATTAGTGGGATTACTTAACAGTCCACAACAAGAAATTAAGTTTTACATAATATCTTGAAATAATATACGTGTTACTACTTTCACGTTTGTTATTATTTTGTAATTATACAGCCTAGCTCTAAAAATGAATCGATTTAACGTCACTAGTTATTATTTCATACAAGTTTCACAGAACCTACAGTTTACGCGTTTAACAAATAGCATCTGATATGACATGATTTGTCGACTACCGTGTCGACTTAGTTAGTATCCAAATTCTTGATGATTGAGTTAAAGATGATAAAAAGTGGTACTTAGATAGGAAAATATATGCAATTTCTCAATTACCTATAAATAAAGCTTCGTGTTTTCTTAATTAATAAAATTTATCTTCAGACACATTTATCCACACTCACTTTCGAACGCGTTCACTTGCCCCTTGACGTAATATTTTCCGTACAACTAAAGAAACTGAAGTTCCACCTCACTTGGTATAACGTTGCGTGTGTAATACGCATCGTTCAATACTAATACATGACAATCAACAGTCGTGTAATACATATGTCGATAGCTACCAGTAAACAGTATCTGGTGTGTTCATATTAGTGGGGAAGGCGGAAAATGTAACATCGAGTTGTTTATCTTGTTAGAATACTATCTTTATCTTGAATTTGATAACCGGGCGATTGTTGAGTTTTTCGTCACAAAATTTTCAGTAGCGGTAAGTACGGAGTCTTTTTTTTTATATTTTTTTTTTAATTTCTTCTCTCATACAGAAATTGTTACATCATTAATTACTAATAACAGAGTTATAAACCAATTCCAAAAAATTGCAATCTGTGTGAGAGACTGGTATCCGTACTAGGTAGGACCTGTATGACAGATGACCAGTCTCTCCTAGCTTTAGACAAGTCGGTTTTACGGTAAGTGTACTTGTTACAATGTAATTATAACATGTGAGATGAATGAATGAATGTATATTATTGTCTAGGGTGTAATATGACTGAAGAATTCAGTATATGTAAGTAAGTAGATTTAGGGATTTTTATATATGGATGTAAGTGTAGTGTGTGTGTATGTCTGGAAGTCTGTTCCGCAGACGCGTAGACGGTAATAAGATTAATATTACGTAATACATGTAATATACATCTTATCAAAAATATAGCTAGCGAATGCCTGTGAGAACTACCCTATTTGGTACAAACAGGCAAAAATGTAAAAACGAGTTACTAATTTAAAAAACTAAAACTGGACAAATTTACAAGTGGGAGAGCCATGTTTCGGCACGTATGGGCCGGCTCGACCGGAGTGATACCACGGCCTCACAGAAAACCAGTAGTTAAGTAATGCTTTCTTGTGTTTCGCCGAGCGAGTGAGGTTACCGGAGGCACTCATCTGTCCCCCTCCCCCCTCTCCCGTTATTCCCCTCCTTCCCCTACCCCCACCTTAAAGACCGGCACCCCACTTGGGCGGTGGTAGTGACTTTGATATCTTCAAATAATTTACTTCTAATGTGTGGTTTTAAAATTAAAATATGATAATTAACTTGAAAATAATGACGGATATAAGTTTTCAGTCTTATTTAAGACAATTTCATGAGCATTTATTTATCGTGGTATGGACATGTGATGCTGAGGGATGAGTAAAGTGTGGTGAAGAGAGTTTTATGTATGGATATTGACGGATATGAGACTAGAGGTGACCAAAGAAAGGATAGGGCTACAAAGGGATTAAGCAGTGAACTGACGCATGATAGAGGGGAATGGAAGAAGACAAATTGCGCCGACCTCAAATAAATTTGGGAAAAGGGCAAGAAGACGATGAATTTCATGAGCACTGAAGGGATAATGATACAAGAATCTGTAAGGCGTCCCTACTTTCCAAGTCTGACATATTCGGAGATTCTGCAATCGATCTGAATAAAGTACACTGTATTACAACTGTATCTATAAATAATTGAAGATTCTCCTGGAAATTAAATAGATTCTCATTTTGAGTTTTAAGCTCTTTCAATGATTATAATATTACTTTATCATAAGTACTTTATTTTAAAAGCAGATAAATCATTGCTTCACAGATAAGGTTAACAAAATTGTTAGTTTTATGTTCAAAGTACAGTTATATCACATTAAATTTGAGTAATAACTACATAGATATGATCAGCAATAGGCCGTTAGTTAACAAGTCGACGCGACACGACGTGTCGAACTCATCTCTAGGAGTGGCAAATGTGTACGAGCTCTACCATAGAACTGAGAATAAGTCGGTTCTGCTCCACTCATATCTTTTTTAGCCCCGACGCAAAGAGGAGGATGTAGGATGTTATAAGTTTAACGTGTGTATCTGTGTCTTTGTGGCATCATAGCTCCTAAAAAAATGGACCGATTTTGATTTAGTTTTTTCGTTTGAAACTCATCGAGAGTGTTTAGCTAGTAAGAAGAATGGTAACATAAAAATTTAAGGATATTATTATACGGCTCCACACGTGTTCTAATAAAAACTGTCTGTAGTACTCGGAGCTAATGTACCTTCCTATTAGTAAAAGATATTACCCCCAACATCTAAACCTCAATCTAACTTACTGGCTTTTTCTGATACCTATTAGTATAGTTTCCTATTCGTTTTAGTAGGGTTTGTTAAGCTCTTATAGAACCACAAATGATCGTGTAGCAGTGTGCAGTAACAAGTGCAACTCTTAATATTTCATAGCACGACGTTCGATTGCTCCCGCTCATCTCAACAACGCGCAAACCTCCTGATATCCTCTTGTAAACAATGCACAATTATCATCGGTCCAGTGCCGCCGAACCCTTCCGCCATCTTGACTTGACGATAGCTAATAGGTTCACTTACTTTATTATTTGTTTGTTTATTCTTGACAATACCGTGCCACTTAAGCTGTATGGACCTGATTGACTGATGTACGGTTTCCGTGTCAAGTACCGGTTGGGATTGGACGTCAAAATGACTGAATGAAATGTCATCTTATAAAAAAAATACGGTCCGTTCAATGTGTCTTGAGACTTGGGGTTGGCTTTTTTTAAATTTTTATAAGACCGCCATTTCATCTTCATATGGTTTGAATAAATTATGTTTTGAAAGCTATAACGTATCCAATAAAAATGGCTCATTTAAATCTCTTCACAATTGGTGAAGATCTCATATCTAGAAATCATACACACGAAAACACAGTTGAATTAAGAACTTCTGTTTTTAGAAGTCGGTGCAAAGAAAGTGGTCTTAAAGTAGAGATTTAGATGTTTTTCACTTAGGACTCATTAAAATTAATTTCTAATGTCTTTCGGGTATTTTACAGTTTATATTTACGATGATTATCGACTATCGATCTACTACGATGATAGGCGATTTCTCATGTTTCGACAGTCGACTATTTTTTCTTGTAAAAATTGTGTCTATCGAAAATAATAAAAGGAGATAGAGTAAACTGGAGTACTAGTATACTATTTTGTTTCTGTTGATCGCTATGCGAGACTAGGAAAAGTAAGTAATCCTATTGGTTGATTTATTCAGTTTATTTGGATTTGTCTGTTTTCTATTCACAAAATTTTTTTCATCCCCCTATGGATATATACCTACCAACTGCTACAAAAAGCTAAATAAATAAGTGATAAATCGTTGATCAAATAATCACCAACTTGGTCCATGACCATAGGGGCTCTGTACCGACACATAAATCATTGGTAATAAAACGGATGTTTATTTACACCAGCAACACGTCACTTCCGCTCTTCACACCCGATGATTTCACCTACATTTCAGTACACACATCTGTCACTTTCCTGAGGCTTTAGTTGGTGTAAAATATAGACATATGGCAACACTCGATCGAGGGGACACCGCAGTATGGCGGTAGGCCCACCTACAGTCCTAAGGCGTCCATTAGACACTCATGCAAACGTCAATCGTTACCAAAAGTCATGATTGACGGATGTTCGTTGGTGTTATTTTTTTGTCAAGAATACTAGTAGGTACTGAGGGTCACACATTACTAGTATTCTTGTTAACCCCTCCAGCTAAGCTAAACTTGTGTTAGGAGTGGGTTCACGACGGTAGTGCACTGGGTGGGGTTCGAACCCATAACCACTTGATCGCAAGTCCGACGCCTTAGCCATTACGCTACCGCTAAATAATATCTAAATATATATAAAACCTACCGTGTAATGGGCGCCTAACTAATGCCTATTAGTTAGGTAAGTGTTTAAGGTAATTAATAAGGAAAGGCTACAAAGATATAAGATGCTATGTTGTTACATCCATATAAGCACAGAATTAATCTATATATTAATACGTGAAGCGAAAACTTTGGATCCCTTTTTACGAAAATTGGGCAGACGGAGGAGTATGAAATTTCGCACACTTATAGTTTATACAGAGAAGAAGTGACGAATGCTAAAATTTTTGAACAATATTTACTACAAAGTTAAAAAAATGCAAAAACGGGTACATACAGCTATGAGTGTCCAGTATATATTTTGACCTGTCGTGGTACAAAAGTCTATACAATGACAGGTCAAGTAATATTGACCAATGAAATAAACCATGGTCGAAATTCGACCACCACGCGATCTCTAGTACTGTTTGTTATTACTATTATCTATTGCACTTTCAAACTGCCCTTTTTATTGTGATTTGGAAGGCGTTGGTCTTCCAACTCACCTGATGAAAAGTGGCGATGACGACCAAGATAGTACACCTATCCAAGAGAAACGTATACACTGTACACTTGAACGTTCCAAGATTATAATTGACTGGAAAAATAGACGCAGGTAGTTCATCCCACACTTTGGCGGCTGTTTAAGAATAACCGTAAGTTGATATTCAAAGATAGCTCAGTATATCAGGAACAACTATTAATCCACTCGAAAATCCCTTTAACGATTAGAAAAAACCTGATGATCTTCGAAGGGCTGAACAGATTTGATTGAGTTATAGCTAAGAACACTCTCAATAGCCTTTCAAAGCTATGATGCCACAGATATTCTTATAGATATACAAATAGACAGATACACACTTTAAACCGCCTCAACACGGCTACGAAGTTAAGTACTCTTCATCTACCAGCGCCGGAACTACGTCCAAAGCCTCTGAAGACCTTCACCCTGAGCCTAGTATATCTGATGTCTAAATTACTTTAAATATTTGAACCACAAGTACCATCATAAACTGTAAAAGCGTTTTCCGTGTATAATTCCTCTCCTTACTTAAATTAACCTACGGGGGACCACGTGCAGACCACGAGGCCACCCTCCACGTTACAGCTGGTCACCCTCCTTTTTGCGTCGGGGGTCAAAAATAGAAGATAGTTCGCGGTATAAGAACCAGATGAACGTATCTACAAAAAAGTCAAAAATCGTTTTTTTTTTTCATAATACGGGTCACAAAGTAATCCTTTATGAAATGCCAAAACGACGTAATTGTAAATGCAATATTGCACAGTTGCAAAATAGCTAAGGAATCACAAGGAACTGGGTAGATTCTCGGAGTATTTTTGCTCGCCTGCAAAATTAAGAAAATGTAGATACGTTCATCTGGTTGGTACCGCGAATTGCTAATGCTTGTAATTGAATCTCGCTTATTTGTTGCTAGAGATAAAACTGTGAAAGGCTTAATTAAAAAACACGTTTGGCATTTGTAATTAGTTACGGTCATTAAAAATAGAAATTGATATTTATTTCCTGTAGTAAGTGTTATTTCAGTGATAGTATATAGCCACGAGTCATTGTTAATAATGAGTTGTATAAGTTGAGAAATGTTGGGCGCAGATTTTATGTACCTAATGTTAAGCCGTATAGGCTTACTCATGAGTCTGTCTGTTTGTCTGTCACAGCCACTTTGCTCCAAAGTTACTAGACTGATATTTTTGTTAAGATTACAAGTAACGTGGGCCACAAGTTTATTTTCTTCTTAATTCCTCCATCTCTAGACGGTAGAAAGATTATTTTATTTTATTTATTTATTTACACTTCCTGCAGATACGTTGCATGAGGCGGAGGACGTAATACCGGCATTTTCTTCTTTTCTACCTTGCTGATACGTAAATGTGAAATTGTAAATTAAACAAGGAATAACAAAATAAAAGAATATGATAATATCAATACGAATAAATAAATTTAAAGTGTCTGTTTGTAATGTTAAAATAATAGTTTCTATTTGCACGATACCAGTTTTTAAATTTGGTCTGTCTGTCTGTTTGTTCCGACTAATCTGAGGAACGGGTGGACCGACTTCCACGGGACTTTCACTGGCAGATAGCTGGTGTTATAAGAAGTAACTTAGGCTACTTAAAAAACCGTAAGGGATACTATCCTAAACTGTCGGATAACCCGAAATAATTTCGTTTCCAGAATCGGAATCTCATACCCGTAACATCCTTGACAGATACTATAGATACACATAACATGACCAACGCTTCCCTAATCCTGTGCTGTTATTGGCAGTAGTAGGAGCTTGCGTTGGAAAAGCTCTTTTTCAATTGAGTACTGAATTGGCGATAGTGACTCGGTCTCCACTTCCTTCGTATTTCCCGTTTTATTTTTTAGTAGACTAGTCACAGTCCGCCTGTTTGAGATTTAGATGACCCTAGTATCCAAGGATCACTCTACAAGTTTATAAGTGGGAGAGCAATGCTTCGGCACGTATGGGCCGGTTCGACCAAACTGATACCACGGTCTCACAGAAAACTGGAAGTTAAGCAATGCTTTCGTGTTTCGCCCAGCGAGTGAGGTTACCGGAGGCACTCACGCTTCCCTCTCCTCTTCTTCCCCCCTTCCCCTACTCCCACTTTAAAGGATGCACTTGTGACTCTTGAGTTGCATATCAGGTGACCCGCTCATTTGCTAAACAAGGCCGTTGGTACACCAATTCTTACTTTACCTTATTATTTTTAATGTTGATTAATCACTAGCATTCTTCCGGGAATTTTGGCAAAATAAGTAGATACCTGTCAGCATATGCGTTATCTACTGTGTAACAAAAAAATCTGATTGTTCTATCCATATGATTTCACCACTTCTTACATCTGTGCCTACAAGTGTGCAAAGAACTCGCCGTATCCTTCAACTTAGACCACCAATGTTAAACTGGAAAATACACAATGCCTTCATAAAGATACTTAATTGCAAGGGCATAAAGTCAACATTGACCTAATAGCAAACCCAACGAATGTTTTTAATAAATGTTAATTAGTTTCGAAACTCGTGCGCAGTGTGTGAAGGTATAAAATAAACACCTTCCTCACTTTGAAGGTCACTTTTGTTTGTTTGAAATTAGATCGTTTATACTTGTATGGGTTTGTTGTTAACACCCAACGCAAAAGAAGGGGTGTTATAAGTTTAACTTGTGGATGTCTGTATTTCCTATCATAGCTTCTAAACGAATAGACCGATTTTGATAAAAAAAAAATCGTTTGAAAGGTGACGTGATCGAGAGCGTTCTTAGCTATAATTCAAGAAAATCTGTTCAGACGTTCGAAGGTTATCAGGTCTTTTCAATCGTTGGGATATTTTAAATTACTTTTAAGTTATACTTGTTAACAAAGCATTCAAGAGAATTATTAATTTATTTCTCCTCACTATAAATATATAATGGGAACATCCAAACTTCACTATATCATAAAGAAATAACTATGAGCTTATTTTTACGAGTATTATCATAACTTTTATCTCGAGAATCAATATCTTAATTTACATAATTCTATTAAAACTTCATACGTAGATAAATAAATTCTTAACTCAGGTTCTAGTATGAGAGACTTTTCAGTGCGTGGGCAGCACTGCCTACCATGTGTTATGCAAGCAGTTGTATCGCAGAATATTTTTATTAAGAGACTGGCGACGGATACACTTTCGAAATATTCCAATAATAAGTTTATCAAAATCTAAAGTTATGGTAGTTTTACTGGTAGACGATAGGTATAATTTATACAATTTGTAACAATGCATGCTGACTACCATGTCTGCGGGTTGAGTACTGTTCTCCTAAATAGGATACAGAGCAAACTGTGATATGGAGTTACAGTGCCGGACCCCTGTTGGTATGTGGTTCGTCGTTAAATATCATGACTTCAGTGGAAAAAACTTTCACAAAAATATCGGGAAGTTATTTTTAAAACTTATTGGAAGAGAATTTCTTTGATAAATACGAAAAAATAAGGTAGTTTTGAATATTAGCCAAGTTTTTATTTACCAATGTATATGTGGATATTGACTTCGTTTATCGTATACGAAACTTGTAAAAAATTAGGGTTACTGCAATCTCTTTTGAAAAAGTGGGGCATCATGCCACGTTGGAGCACCTGCGGGAGAAAATTTCTTTAGAAGATCTTAGTATACAAGTATTCCATCATGAATTGCAACGGAGGAGCAAGGTTGCTTCTCCGTTGGCTGTTGTTGGTGGTAACCCTGGGTTTCATATCGAGCAATTCCTTAAACCACAAACCTTTGTAAGGTCGGTAGAAAATAGCTCGAAAAATGGGCCATACTTAAAAATAATGATACCGCCAACTTAGTAAGTAATTTAATAAATCAGTGAAAAAATAAATGTCAGGGGTTTAACTACTTTCATGTCGCAGATAGTGTATCAACAACTTTACTACAAATTTAATTTAATTTACAATTATAAATACTGACGAGAATTAAAACTATGGTTTGTATATGTATACCTATGAACCCGTTAATTACGTATAACTATAATGAAACGGGAAACTGTGAAAGTTATTGAATAGTATGCCCTCTTAATGTGGAAACTGTGAGGTGGTCCAATCTTACATTATTTCATAAAATAAATACTTCTTCCCATTACACAGAACAGATCAGCATTCCTATAGCTTTAACTGTGATAGATACATAATTCATGATGGGCGTCCACCGCCGCCATGCGTTCCGGCAAGCGATAATTCTCCTAACTTAGACACACTTTTTAAAATTCCTAGATATAGGGTGCATAGGCTGTCTTGTCTACGTTTCCTGTATTAAAAGGCTCAATCACTAGTACTGTTACACGACTCCGTTAAAGTGTACCTTTTGAGGTTAAATATGTGATAATGACACTAGTCCCATATACATTCGCACTGCTGTAAGGCCTGTTCACCAGGATCAACAATAGTGATAACACTCGGTGAGTGTCAGAAAAAGTTTAAGTGTTTTGGAACCCTAATGAATTTATTCAGAAGTATATTGAAGAAATACATGACAAAACATAAACACAATGGGGTGTCTTCGGATCTGTGCTATTGTATAATTATTTATTATTGAATTTGGGATTCGATTATATTTTTACAGTTCCATTATCTGGCTCTACTCTGAATGCGTACGCAGATGACGCCCATTATTAATCAATTTGATACTAGAGCAGTCCTAATGGATCAAACAATAGATAATTGTCCTTAGGATCTGAATTGGGAAAATGTAACCGTTTTTTCTTCGCACTCTATAATCCTTTCGCTAAAAACTATCAACAATAAGGATTTTGTTTGTTATTTAGTTTTAGTTTATAAATAAACTTTGTTGAGTTTTTGATATCTATTAGCGACATGGGATCTTTCATTCAACACACGATACGAATGGTACGAATGTGAGTGTGTGCCTGTTTGGGTTATGCGGCCCAATGAATCTAACCGTTGTCTTATAGACTGCAATGATGGCGCAATGGTTAAATTGGTAGTGTTGCTTCTACGCCACGCCAAGTTTTAGAAGTTCGATAACACAGGGTTAAAATTAGAGTGATCCACAATTAGTTACCCCGAGTCTGTTCTTTGTGACCGTTGTCAGAATGTTTGTAAAGTTCCCCGCGGAGCAGGAATAATTCTTGTTGCGGGAGTTGTCTTTGATAAAGATATAAAGATAACGATTCTTATGCAAACAATATAAGATAGTTAACAGGTTAACTTCCGGTCAATCTCGAAGTGCAGAAATACGCAGCTATGTACTAGGCGACTCGAGACAACACGGATACTACTTTTTTGTTTTCACGCGGTCGGGATAAAGTCACTGGATTGCTTCAACAGCATTCTAACGTATAAAATGACTTCATAAATAATTGCAATGACGGCGGAATAAATCAATTAAAGGGCCTAGTTTTTTTTCCTACGAGTTGGTTTCGTCCTTGTTTGTCACGGTTATTTTGAACAATTTTTACATTTTGTTGATTTTTAGGGCAATCGGAGATTAAGTCACTATTAAAGTTTAACGAGCTTTGTTTCTCCTAACCACATGTAGTTACGCAGGCATTGATAAATGTTCTGAACTGTTTTCCTTAAAGCTTGTAGAAGAGTTTGATCTAGAGCAGTCTTTGAAGGTACCTAATATTACGCTTGTAATATGTTGTAGCTTATAGGGATCTTGTTTCAATTCTTTAACTAATTTCCTGATATAAAGATATGCTGCGTAAAACGTAATAAGGTCATGGTGCCTTCTCTTTGCGTCTGTTATATTTCTAAATACCTCCAATTAACTTTACATTCATTTCGTTGCTGGTTTCAACACAGTCAGTTTACGTGGCAGCGAAGTCACTCCTAGAAGCCTTTGAACGCCAGAGGAGGCTGTGCTTCTGAAAGAAGCTAGGCTGGCTCAACTAGTTAGCCATCTGAACGCATAATGGACCGCCTATGAGTCTAAATGCGCAAAGAGAGCCCTATATTATTACAGTCAATTTAACTTTCGGTAAGTTTTCGCGGAGTGTTATGTTCGTTGATGTACTGTCGTTAATTCTGAGTCATAGCAGTTAGTAATTTGGCGAGATTAAAGGAATTAATTTTACAAGATAAATATTCACGTTGTGTGAGTTTTACGATGACCGTACCGTCGTAAAATCGATTTGCTTGGGAAAATAAAACCTTATCACATACAGGAGATAGAACACACTCAGTACGAGTGACATTTTAAATAGTCTCTTTGTTTTTGTTCGCAGTTGACGTCTTCCGCATGCAAGCGCACGCGCCCGCGGCATTTTAATGAGTTTTTTAGAGGCACATTGTGTTCAAATAGCATTTTAATGCACTACTATATTGTCGAGCTTCGTTGTCGATTTGTAATGCTCAGTGAAGTTATTTTATATTTTGTTATAGCTTGCCGCAATCTTGAACATAACGGGTATAGATGTTTGTATATAAAGCATAATGTATGTTTTACAGTGTAATGCGTTTGTCGTATGATAATGATTCGTCGTATGTCTAAGATAATATTATTACTCCTAAGTAAGTATTGACAGTTTACTAAAGGGTACCCACATAGCCCAAAGGATCCTCAAGTTGAAGTGGCAGTGGGTAGGGTATTTAGCACGCAGAACAGATGACCAATAGGGAGGAAAGGTTCTAGAATGGACATCAGAGACCGGAAAGCATAGCGTAGAAAGTCTGTCAATTGTAAAGATCGGACGTCCACGATGGATGCAGGCTGCTTAAATCTAGTCTCGGAAGTCAATGAGGGAGGCCTATGTCTAATGACGTCTAATGACTACAATAATGGTAACGATGATAGAAGGCTGAGTATCGCGGTTTGTTGCTATGTTTACAGTATAGAGCGAACTAAATTTGTTTTCAACTTCAAAAATGAAAATCCACACTACAGATGATTTAAGATACACTGCTAGCGCTGTATTATATTTATATTGATGTA
Organism: Euplagia quadripunctaria; assembly: GCA_963859945.1. Taxonomy (NCBI): domain Eukaryota; kingdom Metazoa; phylum Arthropoda; class Insecta; order Lepidoptera; family Erebidae; genus Euplagia; species Euplagia quadripunctaria. The sequence goes on along the minus strand of OY982572.1, from coordinate 1,197,127 downwards.
TTAGTGACCCTAACTGCTATGCCGTAGGTCGTCATATTCCCACCCGAGTCTGGGTGTTCTTTGTGTCCGTTCTTTGTATGTTTGTAAAGTCTCCCGTGACACAGGAGTAATTCCTAATGCGGGAGTTGTCTTTTAAAAGTAAAAAAGTAAAGTATATGCAGCTAGAAGAAAGATATTATAAGAATCTTGTGTTTCAATCATGTTTGGGGCTGAAAATTGAATTTCTGTAGTTATTTTCCTATTACTTAACAATGTCTGTATATTTATTTCATTATTTTGAGTTTAGTCCGTGTTGGTGTATTTAGCGTCTAGCGTTGAGTAGTGGTGATATTTTTAAATCTGTTTTATTGGTCGGTAGCTGTTGAGATAAGGAATTCGATGGTATGCGTCACTCAAAAATGGCGATATTATTTCTAAAATACTCAGTAAAGTTTAGATTAATATTCCTACAGTGCCTTGGAGCAGGTTTGCAGCGAGCTCAGGCTTTAAATAACACCTTCCGATTACTAACACTGCCTAAATATGGTAGTTAGAAAGTACATAGCCAAGAATAACATCCTGAATGTAAATTTACAGAGGTACAAGTCAGTAGCACACCAAATTGGGGTCCAGAACATAAATTAACTACTGAATTACTGCTATTTAACTTCCGTCATCCGGTAAATTATCACCACCGTTATACGTTAATCATTTTCCTCATCAGCGTTTTATTATACATTTCACTTTTATGAACACTGTAAATTCTTCGCACTAATGTAGACATTTCATGAATATATTAAAAACTAGTTTGAAACTAAAGAAGTAATCAGTGCAGAACTTAGCGTGTTAATCGTCTAGCCTAGAATCTTGTTGTTTAATTAGAAACTGCGTAATATTCTTTACACGTTCATAATTCTTATAACGAAATATCTACACTAATATTATAAAGCTAAAGAGTTTGATTGTTTGTTTGGTTGAACGCGCTTATCTCAGGAACTACTGTTTCGAATTGCAAAATTCGTTAAGTGTTGGATAGCCCATTTATCGAGGAAGGTTATAGGCTATATAACATCACGCTACGACTAATAGGAGCGCAGCAGTAACAATAAACGCAGGTGAAACTGCGGGGACGGCTAGTACATACATATAATGATAACGAAAGTTGCGATCGAGTAGTTGTAGGTTCGAAACCCATCCAGTACACAATCGACTTGCGCCCACTCCTAAAACAATTAGCCTAAAGCATTAAGCTTGTGGTAAGAGTGGAATTATTTTGAAAAAAGAAAATATACCTGAATATAATAATTATAATAATAAATTTGTTTGTGAGACTTTAGTAGATTTAACTGGTTTTGATCCTACAGACCACATTTTGTTAAAATGATGGATGGTAATAATTGGAATTAAAACTAATCTAATCTCGTTAATAACAGATAAAATATGAAATTACACCCAGACACAGAACAAAGGATCGTGCTCATCATCACACAATTATTTGTCTTGAATGGGAATCGAACCCACGACCTCTGGTTTAACTGTCAGTATCACTAACCAGTAGACCAACAAGCCTGCCTTTATATATAAAACTAACTGCACCCCGCGGTTTTACCCGTGTAAGTCCCGATGCCGATGGATTATCGGGATAAAAAGTCTATGTGTTAATCCAGGTCTCCAGCTATTTACATATATACAATCGCTTCAGTAATTTTGGGTGAAAGAGTAACAAACATCCACACATCCTCACAAACTTTCACGTTTATAATGTTAGTAAGATTTGTAGGATGGTCGGTCCATTGCCAGTTTATTTTGCTTATAAAATGCAAATCCATTACCGACATATGCATTTCCTTAGTTCGATATGTATTAACTAACTAATATTATAAATGCGAAAGTGAGTTGTTATAGTTGGTTGTTACGCTTTCACGTTTTAACCACTCAACCAATCACCGTGACGTTTGGAATAGGTATATATACCTATTCAAAACGTCAGGGCCTCAGGGGTATAGAAAAAAATCTTTTTAACAAAAAAATAAACCGACGAAAAGAACTAAAAAGCAAAAATAAATAAACCTTTTAAGTCTCGAGTATTGAGCCTATTTAGATAAACTATAAAATTTTTGTAATCTTATTTTGAGTCGGCGCAAAATAATAAAATGATTAATTACCTACGTAGAGACTTCTCCATTTCTACGTAGATACATATAAAATTTTGTTAATCATCAGTTTGTCTTTTTTTTCGTCGGTTAAAAAGAGCATCCCGCGAAGGGGTGATGCCTTGTGTGTCTGGATATCGCCAAATATTAGGCGAGCGCTGGGTGTCCACCCAAGACATACAGCACTGACGGTCTACTGATTCAGGTGTAGTAAGCCACACTGTGTGGTTTTAGTCGGTTTAATTCCGACACACGGTTTCAAAGACAACAAGACACCCATGAGGGTTCCAAGAAAAAAAAGGTCTTAGTCGCAGAGTCTACGAGTGAACGCTTTGGTAGGGCGGATTGTATTGGCGTCTGAATTCGCCAAGCCTCAAATCCTGTCAATGCTATGCATAACAGGTTATTTATAAATCTATAAGGATTAACAAAAGTGTTATTTAAAACTAATTAAAACATAGGTATTTAAAAAATGTCGTTGGCACATATAATTTTTATTATTTCCTGAGTTGCCAAATACCAAATATAACGAAATTACAATAAAATTCTAAACGATAATTGGAAATTAAATCTCAATTCATTTTAAAGCTAATTTAGACAAAATTATGGGTTTAGCTTTTGATAACATAATATCTGTGACTATCTACGAAAACTTGTTCTTTTATCTATGTATTAATACGTAAAGATAATTCTTTGTACGCATTTTTAAGCAAATTTCGCGAACGCAGGAACTGGAAATTGGGTATACTTTAAGTCTATGCATAGAAGAAAGCTAAATTTTTTAAACAAAATGTCGTCTCCCGGCAAAAAAGTGTCATATCACATGTTAGGTACGTTTAAAATTTTTATAGCATTGAATAGCAAATGTTGCATTTGGTCAGCTGTAAAAACATCGTTATTAGCTGAGTGAAAAAGGGAACTAAGTTCTCTTTTTCAGTGAGCTGTTTTGTTCAATTCACAGGCATAAAAGTCGTGTCTTCTCGAAATAGCTGACACTTTTTTGCCGGGAGGCGTGTTACAAAGTAAAAATTGAGGTGACAACGATTACATCAAACTACAAGCGTCTAGTATACGTCCAGTACCCGTTTTTTAATTTTGGAACTATTTACTCAGTTATTGAGAAAATCCATAAAACCGGGCCATGTTCGAGTCGTTCTTGCGCATGAAGGGTTGCGCATCATCGTACAAGATTTAATACTTTGTAGGTACTTTTTAAATACTTTTTTAAAAGAAACAAGTGAGGCGCTATATTAGTTTTTATTATTTGTTGTTATAGCGGCAACAGAAATACACATACTGTTAAAATTTCAACTGTCTACCTATTAGGGATCATGAGATACAGTCCGATGACAGACAGACGGACGGACTGACAGCGAAGGCTTAGTGATAGGGTCTCGTTGGTTACCCTTTGGGTACGGAACCCTAAAAAACTAACTTAAAATCTTTTCGAAGTTAGTTTTTATGAATTTTCTTAGTAACAGAATAAGAAATTCCACAATAAAAAATCGACTACGATTTAAAATCTTTAACTTTTCACATTCCACCTGCTTTTATGAGAAACGGAGATATATACTCATAACTTGGAAACGGACAGTTTTTTTTCAAAAATTCTTTTGGTAATTGCATGCGCGAGTCATGCACTTTCAGTGATTTACCTAAGTGTTCTATTGTCATATACACCCTGTATATGGTGATCTGTCATAGCACGTAAGTCGGAGCTAATATTCTATTTATATAATGTCCCATATATATACTACCTATTGCCAAGGGATGAAAAATAACTTTTACGCGAGCGAAGCCGCAGGCAAAAGCTAGTACGTAATACGTATCATACACACCATTGGCTCAATGTGTTTCAATAATTTCTTAAATCCATAGCACATAATGCATAATAGTCAGTTATTTAAATAAATAGCGACTCTTGCTACGACACAATAAAGTGTAATTCCGGTCGCACAGCGCTAATCACGTGCAGTTATATTCACATTGAAGTTGCCTCTCTTTCTATCGCGTTTTATCCTCTTCTGATGACGTTAGGTAACTATATACTCAGTAATCTGTGGTTAGGGTAGCATTTCTTTACTGTAACTTTACTTAAGTGTAAAAACGTGAGTTTCGGATCCTTGTTATTGTCTAAGTAGTCGAATACGATGTCATATGCTTTTGCCTTCATTATAGTTAAGTCATGTCTGTCAGATGACGTGAGTGAGTATCGAATATACGTGTGAGTTGGTAAGGCGCGTCGACGCCGCCACGTACTTGTAGCTTTAAACCTACAGTGCGGTGTGGTCCTGGATACTTGATCTAAGACGAAGTGTATTGGGTGTACAAAGTCCTATGCGGCACAGGGTTATTTAAAAAAATGTGAAAACGTGTATCTGACCCGTTTGAATTTATGACGAAACCTCTGATCTCTGAACCGATAAAAATGTTAATAAATGAATAAATCGTGACTTAATCGCGGTAATATTAAGGTTATCTTTCTTTTCGATCGAATTTCACTAATCGTGCATACATATATACATATACCCACGCCTATAACCCCAAAGGGCTAGGCAGAGGTGTATTAAATACCTACATTTTGGCAGCTATAATTTGGTCCAACTGATTTAATAGGGGAAAGCCTGTTGCCGTCAACCGGGCACTTTGGGAATTAAAGATGGGAAAATTGGGAGTATATTGAAAGGGTAAGTTAGTTAAGAAGGGAAGGCAAAGGAAGAAAAGAGCTATTGCTTTTACGGTTGGATTGGAAACTGTAAGCAATGGGTCTAGCTCAGGGTCGCATGTACTTGTAACTTGAACTGGCTGTTGCGGGAAGCCAGAACCCTGTAACTGATCGTGGTCACGGGTAATCAGTCTACCCGCTACCGCGAATAAGTCCTGATTTATAAGTACTTTGGGGCCATCCATAAATTACGTCACACGAATTTCATGATTTTTGGACCCCCTCCCCGTCCTTGTCACAGATGGTCACATTTGTAGGACCCCCCCTCCCTGGTGTGACGTCACGTCACATATTTTTGAATTTTGTACCCAGAACTGAAAAGAGCAGTTCTAATTTTTATTTAAATAAAAGTTTAGTAACGTGTCTAGTCTTTCGTTTACAGGTAATGTTTTGTGTCTAATACTTGCGATTTCGACATGTGACGTCACGAAGCTTATGACCCCTCCTTGTCACACAATGTCACACTTCGTTGCCCCCATTCCCGCCCTTAACGTGTGACGTAATTTATGGATGGACCCTTTTAATAAATGATTTCTAGCTGAGAATATTAGATTGGAACATACATTACTAAACTAAGATTAGTTTTAGTCATTTTTAAATTTTACCAATGTTTTATTGATTTGACAAAGGTTTGTATCTTCGGGATCACCGGCATTCCCGCGGACTGGAGCCACGGGAATTACTTATTACTTAATTAAAAGTCTATTCTATTCACACAGGCGGTGGATGGGTGACGTCATAGAATTCCTTCACATCGTATCGAACTGCTTACGTTTACAAAAAACAAAGAGCACGCCATAAACGAAGGTATATTTAAATGTATAAGTCGTTATTATATTTTAGAATTGATCACTTTTATGATATGTTCGACTATTTTATGATTTTTTTATTTTTTTTATTTTTATGTTATAGGGGGCAAACGAGCAGACGGGTCACCTGATGGTAAATGACTACCGCTGTCCATGGGCATCTGCAACTACAGAGTCACAAGTGCGTTGCCGGCCTTTAATGTGGGAGTAGGGGAAGTGTGAAAGAGAGGGAGGGAAGGGTTAGGGCCTCCGGTAACCTCACTCACTCGTTGAAAAGCAATGCAAGCGCCTCACAGAAAACCGGCAGTGAAGCAACGCTTGTGGTATCACTCCGCTCGAGCCGACCCATACGTGCCGAAGCATGGCTCTCCCACGGTACAAATAGTTGTATTTCACCATATGAAAAATATCCGCTGCCCACATCATGATTTGGTCTAGCCAAATCAATGAATAATCAGCGTTTGACGATATGAACAGCTAAAATGTACGGCTACTTTATGATATGGTCAAAAAAATTGTGATCATATCGTAAAATAGTGACATTATCCATAGTTAGACGCGCTGATATCATTTTCATTTGTATCTCAAATGTCCATCGAATAGGATCTGGCCAGACATGTGCCTGGCGCTGGTTTTCAACCAGACCCTCTGTGGTGGTCTGTGCAAATATACATATTTATGCATACAAAATATTTGATAAATTTTGTCTTGATTTAATTCGCTCCTGTCTAGACATTTAACTAGACTATCAGCAATATTTCTGGGAAATAAAAACATTGAAGTCATATTTTGACGGGCCTGTTGGTCTACTGGTTAGTGTAGGTAGTGATTCTGACTACTGAACCAGAGGTCGTGGGTTCGATTGCCACCCAGGACAAGTAATTATGTAATGAGCACCACCATTTATTCTGTCTGGGTGTAATTTATCTATAGTATGTCTGGTCTGGTTACCATAGTACAGGCTCTGCCTAGTTTGGGATCAGACGGCCGTGTGTGAAGTATCTAAAGTTATTATTATTACTAACTTTTAAACTTTCGCGTTCCATGATATAATTATGTATTTACGGGAATTAACGCGATCACGAAAAGGTATTGGCTGACTCTAGTCTCAGTCAGTCTGTGACCACGGCCAGTGCAAACGTCAGGCAATTCAGAGGTATGTAATACCTTTTCGTGGTCGCGTTAATTCCCGCAAATACATAGTTATTATTATTATTTTGTAGGCAGACATAATTAATAGTACTTATGGCTTCGGCATTCGCTGTAAACTGTGTCTACAACGTTACGTAGAGAACAATGGCTGACGCTTATCTCGGAGACCGTTACGTTACAAGTTTTACTGGCTTTTGGCTGTGAATTTGTTTGGTGAGATAAGGTACATATGTAGTGAAGTTAGTAATTGGACAGTTTAATGTTAAATTTTGTAATAATAGTTCATTTAAAAAAAAACTAACCGAATGGCTTTTAGTGAAATGTTTTTACAGTGTCACGGAATTCTTTGAGTGCAAATAATAAGTGCATAAACAATATTTACTATATATAAAAAAAAATATGAATAATTGGTTAAATTAGCAACTGAATTTGTATATATTGTATTATATTATCTATTGTTCTGTTGTTTAAAATAAATTATGAATATATTCCACGAATACAATTAAAATCATGTCTGAATACAACTGAAAATTATTAAAATGAATTAAAGCTTGACATCATTAAATGGTATTAAAACTTTGACATTATAATGAATATTAGTATAGACATATTGAACATGATTGAATTGTATATTATATGATTATTTGTATCAATAATTGTAATGATAATTTGCATGTCAATAGAATTGACTAAAGTCGCATGTGTTAGAATATTTAAACATGTAAGATCTTTCTGTACCAACTTTTCTGCAAATAAATAAATTTGAATTTGAGTGTGGACTTGAAGAGATTAAAATTTGAAGACGACCTCTGTGGCGCGGTGATAGTGTATGCGACTGCTGCAAACTTGCATTGATCTGGGTGTTTCTTTAATATGTATATACAAAAAAATGTATCTATGTATGTTTTGCACTGTTCTAGAATTGATAGTACAAGCTCTGCTAAGTTTGAGTCTAGATATCAACGCGTAATACGTTCCAGGATATTATGTATTTATTATTTAATCCTGTTTTTTTAAATATACATATGTATGAATGAATGTATAAATGCATAAATTAATGAAAGAATGATGAATGAATGAAAAAACAGTGCAGGTCAATGAGAATGAGGTATCAATTGACGTTTGTTTGTGGTTCAATTAATTAATAAAATAGCTGAGTTAGTAAAATTCCGCCGTATTATGATTCTTTCAGGCAAAAAAAGGAAAACAGTAAAACCATTTAAAATTATTATTTCTTTACAAATAAAACGTTGTTTTATATAAATAGTTTATCAAACAAGTACATAACCTGCATGACGGTAACCAGGTTTCAGTACTTATTACTCGCCAACAAACAACACAGTGAACGAATAAACAACACATTCCTCCAAAACTGTTTATCTGTATCTATATATCTGTATATCGATTTCTTCATCTACAGTGCGTTAAAACGGGTACTTTTACTGCAATATGTGGCAATACAGTTGATAATATTGTATTATCAACTGTATTGCGGTCATCACAAAAACAATTTAATGCAGATTATGTCTGAAAAATATTCTGAACTAGTGTGGCTCATATATTTGTTTTGTAGAAGGCCTACAAAGTCAGAAAAAGTACAAAAGGAATTATTATTATTATTATCAGCCATGGTCCTACTGCACGGCCAAGGCCACCCAACCCTCCTTCCACTCCGGTTTACAACTTTCTGCTGCCAATCTTCCCAATACACATCCACTGCATCCCGCCATCTCTTTCTGGTCTGCCGCGACGTCGTTTACCGTTGTGTAGGCGCCACTCTGTACTGAGTTTTGCAACCAGTTCATCCGACATGCAGCAGACGTGACCAGGCCAGTTTCATTTTAGGCTTGTAGCCTTATGGGCAACGTCAGCGATTTGAGTTTTTTGGAGCGCAGTATACTGTTCCTACTCCGAACTCCTAGGATACTATCCTACTAATATTATAAACGTGAAAGTTTGTGAGGATGTATGGATGTATAGATGTATGGATGTTTGTTACTCTTTCACGCCAAAACTACTGAACCGATTGCAATGAAACTTGGATTAACATATGGGCTACTTTTTATATATATTACGATATTCCCACGGAATCGGGACTTACGCGGGTGAAACCGCGGGGCGCTGCTAGTAGGAAATATAGCAACAAATTGCGGAGTCTCATTGACGGCAACCGTCATGTCACTTAGAAAGGGATGCACTTATGCCACATAACGCAACAACAATAGAGCTGACCTGGCAACATCTCAGTATTTTCGGTTCCCATGCGACCGTCCTGAACGTATGTGCCGGCAACACGTACCAATTCATTGGCCATACTATAAATGTGTGGCTACATGGCTGAGCCACCTGTAATTGTGTAAATCCAGCTACTGTATTCCAACCATACATTCCACCATACACCATACATTCAACCAGACGTTCCCTAATATGTACGTATGTACAGGGTGTATTTGAAAAAGGAACACTTAAATCACTGAAAGGGTATGACACTCAAGGGTATACATCTGACTAAAATATAAGAAAATATTTATTTACATTATATTATTGTCGTCGGCTATACCAATGCATCTTTTATTAAAACATGCTTGGAATGTACGATTCAAAATACTTATACAAAAATGTGTTTTTGTTATACAAAACACGTTTGTGTGTGAGTGCTTGAGAATTAATAGCCGACTTATATTCGAACATACACATATAAATATTCATTACATAAAGGTTGAGACAGACTATGCCACAATGTTACGCTGTTCGGCGAACAGCTCCGTGTGACAGGTGTGCGATCCTGAACTGCTCGAGCTATTGCTTACACTCTCCAACCCATCCGTTTCCTTCCATTGGCTTCCCTGCATACCTATCTTTCCCTTTCAAAATACTCTCAACTTTCCCATTTTTATTTCCCAAGTGCCCTGTTGACCGCAGTAGGCTTGCCCTATGACCCCTATTACATAAGTGGGACCAAATTACAGTTGACGTGATTGTGTTGACATGATAACGTCTTACAAATCGATGAAAGCCGGCTGCACGCATGAAAAAGCATGACTCATTGTCACGTTCCGCCTGAGCCGAGCGTGCAAGCGAGAGCGCGGAAAAAGCGCTAGAGAGGCACGATCGGCCTAAGCGGTCGGCTTGTGACGCATCTATCTCTCTTCCACTGTTTTCTTATGACGTTATCACGTAAAATTATCGTCCGTAAACCGACTTTACAGACAACCATTTTTTTTATATATAATATTTATAACGTTGGTAGTGCTTATTTGACTTTTCGTTTTGTGACCGACCACGCTTGTCTTCTCTCTACAAGATATAGAGAAAAGACAATCTTGGCCTAACTCTTAACTTTAGTCCTAATGAGTAGCTCTAAGTATATTCTGTGGCAGCGCAAAAGATGCGGAAAAAGCGATAGTAAAAGAGATACCTAGTTATCGTCGCGGCTTAACGCCTGCTAATGGAAATTATGTCCCAATTAGAACATACATCACATGCTTTTATGTCGTACACCGTGTAATACAATGGATCATTATTTTTTTAATTGTCAGTACGAATAACAGTGTTTGAGTTTATGGTCTGAGTCAGGTATTAAGACATTGGAATTTCAATAAAATATATAAAGTTGATATGTATCCGTAAGAGAAGTATCTACTGCTTTATAAGCACTACTGAACTTAAAAAGCTATAAAATTAATAATAATGTTGTTACGTGTAGCTTTGAACAGTAAAAGCGAGAAAATATCAGTTATAACTATTAAAATACCATAAAAGGCGATGTTTAATAAATTTGAAATTAAAGTACACAATAGATCCGTTATCCGATTAGTTACGATAAAGTTGCCTCGCCTGGCCCCGCCATTAGCCGAAAGAAATAAACGTTGAATATATTTAATTTATAACTTAATAGGAAACACTTTATGTTTATCTTATCCTCACGTATGCGATACGAATTAGTTTCTTTTTTGTAAATTAGTGTTGATTTATTATTAAAATTTTAGCACATTCGAGTTCCGTTCGCTATAGATTTTGTAGATATGTATACCCATAAAAAACGTAACCGTAAAACGATAACACGAAGTGAAACGATAGGAAAGAAGGAGCAGAAGTGTGATCTTTCTCTTGATAATAATACAAGTCTATAAAATTATAATTCACGAAGATCTCGCTTATCTCGTTCTTGAAATACATTTAAAGCTGTATTCAAGAGCCATCAATAATAGTCGATTTATACTAATAATATAAGAGGAAAAAAATATTTGAGTGTAGTAGTTAGTAGTAGAAGTAGAGAAACATTGAAATTTCTGAACCGATTTTGAAAATTCTTTCATTATTATTTAGAATAGAATGTGCTTTATTGTACACCTTATACATAGAACTACAAACGATCTTAATATTAATGTTAGTGTTAGGTATAATGGGCGGTCTTATCGCTAAACGCTAAATCTCTATCAGCTGGTTTACTAATGTATGAGCAAAAAACTTTTTCCAAAATATCTATTTTTCGTAATTTTCATTTGGCAAAAACATTTGACAATTAATTAATTAGCAAATTCGTTTTTGCAAAGTAATTGATTAACACATAACAAATAATTACTTGATCATGTTTCGTTTTAGCATAACATACTCTTCATAAAATGTTGCTGCCGCGGTACGCTCGCTTCGCTCGCTCGGCTCACGCTGTTGGGGTCGCAGTTTTAACCACTTTTCTGGCAGCAGTTCGTTTTTGTGGGGGTCACTGTTTATACATAATCTAAACTACTTAACCTAAAATAACTTAATCTACTTTAATTTATTTTACATCAATTATTAATGAGATACGCTTTTATATAATAAAACGTTTGCTTAACAAACATTTGATTTAATAAAACTTGACAAAGCCATCATTGGCATCATTTTAGATGCCAAATGATAATTAAATCAAGTGAATATATATTGCAAAATGAAAATTTGCTAAATATTCATTTTGTAAATGAAACTAGGGCGATAAGTTTTTTGGGAAGTAAAATTTGACCAAAAATATTTTGCCCAAAGGGTAATACACCCTACCAGCTACTTTATCCAGAAGTAACATAGGCCATACTTAATTTAAATGCTAGGTATAAGCCTATCCGCAAGCAGCTGGTTTAAACTTAGACTGCGTGATATTCGTAAACCTATGTCTCTAAGTTTCCTCATTTGGTAATTGAATAATTTTACTCAAGGTTGTTCTTATTTAAATTTAAAGAAAATATTACTCTAAGGATGGAAAATTAAGGGATGAAAAATACAGCTTATTACAATTTATGATGATTTAGGCGCACTGAAGTCGGTGATCCTTTATTTAAAAGAGAATTATAAATCATAATTTTCATCTCACCAGTGCAATTGTTAATCTACCCTACTACTAAAATCAATCATCTAGTGTAAGACACAATTTATTTGCATCTTGTCATTAATAATTCATCGTTATCTCATTACCGTCTGATTGGTAAGGACTAGCTAACATTATTCATTATACTCTCAGTCATACTTTTGAATGTGAATGTCCTAGGAGGATAATTATTTAAGGCAAATGATTTGTTTTATGTAAGAGAATACGTGGTTTCTTAGTTTAGGTAATTATTATAATTGCCCACCATCTTTTAATGCGAGCAAAATTGTATGGGACGCGGAAAAAATGTCAAAAAAAAATGATGGGAAAAATGTGTTGAAAATTTATCTACCAAAAAAATCCATGCCGTCTTACAGTTCGTTCTAACTAAGTCTACCTAGTTAGTAGCACTGCAATGTACTTAGATCAAGGCAACAAACCGCACTTCTTTAAAAAAACAACAATTTTTTTGTTGGTTATAAAATGACTAATTGACATACTATTGTACTACGCGAGTAAGGAGATCTTGTACCCATTTTATAACCTTGTCAGTTTGATTTATCGAATAAAAAAAAAAGAACATGGCCGCAGAAGGCTACCTTTGCTAATAAATTTATGTTGTCTATGGTCGAAACAGATCGTAAACTTACAGACAGAGCGGACATGTTACAAAAACTCAATACATATTTTCGACAGTCATGTTGAGCGTTGTATTAATGTAAAATATCGCTCGTCCGGTGTCCGACACGTTAATTATATGGCGGTGCATTTTTATCACGAGGGTTGCCACATAAACTGAAATTATTATCAGAAGTATAATATTTTCTTTACGAAGTTACCGTGCCAGATAATGACGTAATTATTTTTGCTAGAGATGGCCTGGACCTCAGAGGTCCCCGATAACAGCCAGTATGAATTACAAGTGTGCGACCCGAAAAGCTTGCTTGCACTCCACAATCCATACGTATAAACAATATCCCTTTCCTTTCACTCCCTTCCCTTCTTACCTCCCTTTCCCTTTCAATATACTCTCAATTTTCCCATCTTTAATTCCCAAAGTGCCCGGTTGACGGCAATAGGCTTGCCCTATTACGTAAATGGAACCACCTTATATTTGGTAAAATGTTGGCGTTTAGCACGCCCCTGCCTACTCCTTCGGGGATACAGAATTGAGTGTATTTTGCCAGTATGTAAATAAGTCATTATATTTATTAAACTAGTTTGGTCGGGGTCCATTTATCAAGGGTTAAAGCGACATTCTGTGTCCGGCATCCCCGTTATACACGCGTGTGTAAAACGTATGTCTTTACTAAATATGAATATCATTCACCAAAGTTTTTATTGTAAGTCATTATGTTTAATAAATGTCAAATGTGAAGCTCGAACAGTAACTGACTCTAATAATAACAGGTTTGTCTAAAAGCAATATATTTTAGAAAAGGTTTGGCGAGTCAGAAAGTAGGTAAACACTAAGACAAGTTTTATAGCATAATATTTTTGTAAACAATGCCATCAGTTAACAGACTGGTAGACATCAGTGCTAAATAACAGGGCAGGGTGGTATATTTTAGTATATACAAGTTCATACAAGCAATTCTCCATTTCATAACCAATTATTCAATTGGTAGAATCCTAAAAAAATAGGCAGTCATGGGACTGCCGACAGAAGTGAAAACTTAAACGAAACGACGAACTTAAAACGTCACATTAACAGGTTGGTGACATTAATTAATATAGAGCTGACAGAACTCAATGTTTAGATTAGCGCCCTCTAGTGGATGTATATATGTACTATTAGCGTGACGGTCACGAGTTCAGTAATCAGCAAAAGTGCACAAACGTGGCCAAAGAAGGAAGTTTACACTTCAAAAAAAGTGTGTGTCAGCTCTGCCGCACGACTGGAGTTTACAATTCACTGGAGTCTCTCTCCCTCTATCTCTCATTTTCTTACATTTTCTATCAGGGTCACGTGTCCTGACGCGAGTTTAACATTTTTAACCCATTCCAAAAATTGCACAACGCCGCTAAAGAAGTTTTCACTTGAAAAAAATTTAAGTAAATTACGTGTTAAAAGTCACAAGCGCCGTTACCACCGCACCGGCCTCGTCAAAGTTATAAATGTTTTAAAAGCTGTCAAAAATGTGGTACTTATTTCCAGACTTATTGATACGACAAGTTATAACACAGCAAACTATGGAGTGCCATTCGAGATATTTTTCTAGCTGACAGCATACCAAATATGGATACCAAGTATCGGCATATTGCACTTAAGTCGCCGATGCGGCAACCGGGTTACAAGAAAGATTAAATGAACGCACATAAAAGATAAAATAAATGTGAACACAATTGTCTGAACAAGATGATGGAAAGATTTCTTTAGCGGCAACTAATACTTAAGTTCTTTTACTTTGGTCGGATTATTTGTTTATGTATTGGGTTTTAGAATCCTAATTTATATTATAAATGTGATGATGAGATTTTTTGGTTTATTGTTACGATTTCATACTTCAACTGATTACTATAAAATTTTGCATACACGTCAGGGGTAAAAAAATGGCACAGAGTAGCTTTCATCCAGAAAAAGGACTGTTTGTAAAGAATAGTTAAATAAATTTAGACGGTCGTTAACGTTTTTTCGTCTGGCAGCCCTAATAGATTCAACATGGTCAAAAGAGGTTGAACTTTTTCTTTTCGTCGGAATGTGGAGCAGATATTAATGACTTAAATATTTTATAATTGTTACAGCGGCCGCGTTATAATCATTTATCATGGCTTATATTCTATAGGAAAGTTTTGTAATCGGGTATAGGCGTCTGCGTGAATGGTACTGCAGTTTAAGTAGCCGCTGTATCGAGTATAGCGGGTTTGAACCTAAGGTGATAAATTTTGTGGGTTTATGAATAATTTGTCCATTAACGGTATTTTTGTCAAGTCCCTTGCCATACATGGATTAATCACGTGTCCAAAAAAATAATGAAATCCAAATTTTGTAATAAAACAAAATTGTGTTGTATTTAAAACATGATTGCCAACCCTATTAGCTGTCAGCCGCTACTTCTCATTAGACTCATTAAATAAAAAACATTAATTTATCTTTACTTTAATAAAGTCGTAGAATAACATTATATTATTAATATATTATTTCTTTGAAACCAGTCAGAGATACCAGAATACTGAATAACAAACTCATCGACATAGACAAAAAACGGTCTCGCACCCGTTCGCCCGTTAAGTTTTGCCCCCATTACCTAAAAAAGTTATTTCGCCCCCTATTACGATGCTCAACAGTCCCCTTAAACGGGGAAAAAATATTTTTAATATTTTTGACGCACCGATTCGCGCCCTTGTCAATATATACGTCAAAAACAGTACAGTCATCAACGAAATTCTAAATCAAATTAAAATAATTTATGTCAATTGAAGGAATTATAGGCATTTTTGAATTGTCTGCAGTAGTAGAACTTTACATTTAATTGACTACACAGTTCTCACATGTACATGCCCCTCTCCTTTATAGCTACGTATTTGTTTATACTACCCCCACCCCACTTACGCAAATGTGCAATTCAAAATTTTGTAAATGCATAAAAATTTATATAAAAGCACACAGACACAGGTTGTACACAAAACACCAGTGTGGATTTAAACAGCCGTTAACAATACATTACACAATACATACAAATTAATTTTAACTGATTCAATAAATCTACACTATTACACATATCTTAAATAAATAGCATGACACGCAAATCTAATAGGAACTGAATTAAAAAGACGTAAAAAATGGTTATATATAAAAAAAAATAATGTAAACAGGACTTGTAACCGCCGTGATACAAATATCTACCGTTACAAATATGTATAAACATACCTACATATTTAGGAAAGTTAATCTACTGTCCTGTGATTTGTTGAATTATTCAATATTTGTAGCATAGTAATATGACAACTATTAATTTAATGATTGTATTTTTGGTTTGTTATGGTCTAAAAATAAAACTAAACTTTTACATATTTTAATATGTAGGTACGTTGTTTCATTTAGTTTGTTTCTTAAAATAATTTATGGCACATTTAATAGCTTAACAACAATTGACATGACTTTACTTTTGTGTGTACGTTTTGTAATATATAACAAAATCGTCTTGGCTTTCAAGGGGCGAACAGGTTTGATTAAACTATACGGGGCGAAACATAAAGTGTGAGACCTAAAGTTCTAGTATCTAGTTTTTTAACATATTTTAATGTAACTTAACAAAATCAATGATTAAATAAAATTAATAAGTGCTCGGAATATTCTATGCACACACGTGTGTTCCCGTATTTATCAGATTCATAGCGACAGCTTGTATACTCTTTAGCGACAAGTACTGCTTATCGAACATTTCAAATGTAATCTGTGGTGCAATAAATCTGTCTAGCGTCATGCTCGTAAATAAGACAGATTGTCTATGATATTTGCATTCTTGTCTCTCAAGATCGACAAACAAGGTTTTTTATCTGTTTGAATTAGGTTTTAGAGTATTAAGTAGATCTTAAGTGTTTTATTTTAAAACATTGACGCACGACAAAAACTAAAACTGATTGACTTTGGAAATAGTGTCTTTGATTTCCTCTCTTCTCACACCCATACTGATGAACGTACAAAGTTTTTTTTTTACTTTTTAAGAGAATCAATCTCATAATACATTTTCATATACCCGTAACTCTCAGGTCGCGAGAGTGTTTCTGACTTACTTGACACATATCCCAAGGTTTTGGCCAAATTACACATTGTCTTTATAAATAACAGCTTATACTGATGTATAACCTATATTACTCTAAAGTTTCATCAAAATAAATTCAGCAGTTTCTGCGTGAAAGAGTAACAAACATTCAAACATTCCTACTACATTATTTATTTAAACTTCCTGCAAGTACATGTGCATAAGGCGGACTTAATGCCGTAGGCGTTTTCTACCAGTCAACCTTTGGGTGATGCAGAGATGTGTGTGGTATTACCTAAAGTTATTCAACATTCATTCCATCCTCGGAAACTTTGCCGTTTTTAATAGTAGCAGTAGGATTGTCAGTCCGTGGGCTTAATTGCCACCTGCGTGATATAAATAAAACTTAGTCTAAATAAAAATTGAACTCGTAATACGAAGAGTTTAATAATTAGCAAACAGAAGTGTGATAATATAAAACAATAAATGAATGCTTAGTTTCGAATAGATTGTAATGTTCATTCGTAGCCACAAACGTAGTTGACCACATGCGACCATTCAAGCACACGCGACCACCCGTGACCACGATCAAACCACGGTAACGGTACGCCACAAATAATATTTAAAACAGTTCGTGGGCGAACGACATTGTTTTACAGATTTATTGAACCATTAATTCTATTATGTCGTAAATTGTGGCTATTCCACTATTTTGTTTGACAAGATGACGCCATTATTCTATACAAACTATTACCTGTGGCTTCGCTCGCGATCATGTAGGTTTCGTCAATGCCTCGGGAACAGAAACGATGAAAGGCACCATATGTCCTTTCTGTGTCCTTAACGACGTGTATGATGGTCGGTATGTATGATTGTACTTAAAAATTACAGTCTACCTATAGTTTGTAATCTTGTATACATTTGTGAAATAAATAAAAAGTAAAAAAAAAAGGTTAAATAATTACGGTGTGAAAACGTAACAGACAGGTAGAACTTAGTTACTTTTACATTTATAATATTAATATATATTTACCATATACTACTATATATAATTCGGGACGAATAAAAATCGTCGATCGTGGTCGTGGGTGGACTACAACTACTAATGCGATTCGATCGAAACGTCGAGTAACCGAAAATAATAATAGGTACCCCAATTTATATCTTATTTCGCTAGTAATATTTTAAACATGAAAAGCCTTTTCTTATTTTCTAAATAACAACCCAAACAAACGTTTTTTAAGTTATAAATACAATACTACACAAAAACTTTGAACACCTTAAATGTAATAAATCAAACACAAGCAGTTAATGAGTTCGGCCATGAGTTGTGTAACAAAAAAACAAAAACGCAGGAATGTAATGATGTAATTTGATTTTATTACACATTCAATTACACAACGGATGCAAGGACTAGGTAACGTGAACAATTCAGTTTCGTATGTGTTTGTATTAAAATAACTATTGGAAATAATGGGTCTCTTACGTCTTATTATATCAGCCGTGGGATTTTGAAGCGAGCGATCAAGACTACTATTAGTCCTTTCTAAAATGGTAAGATTAGATTCTATCATGGTTGTACTAAATAATAACGGTTTGGGGTTCTACTAAAGGTGCATTAAAGTGTTTTTTAAATCGGCAAAACATGCGTGACACCCCTAAAGATGTTAAATGATCACTTTTTATCAGGCAAGCTGAGAGTATACTTGGTAAAAGATAGATTCGTTTTTTTGTTTTTTTTATAGCACTCTGTTTTGTATACATAAAGACATTGTAGAATTTTAGATACCATTAATATTGCAAAACATCAAATCTAAGGTGAATGTTTTAAAGATACAATCATTTTTCGTTTTTTATTTGCAGCCCAGTCTGATACGTTTAAAGTCATTATTATACCAGTACTATATACATATTAGCTGTTCCTCGCAGTTTTACCAACGTTCATGGTAACTGCTCTACTCGTAGGGGTCGTAGTGTGATATTTCATAGCTTATACTATTCGTCATGAATCTGGCTATCATATACAAAAAGATTTTTTCGAATCCGACTGGCTATTCCAGAGATTAACGCGTTTAAACAAACAAACACAAAATCAAACAAAAAGCTTTAGCTTTATTATATCAGTACAGATTAACGTTAGTAGTTACAATAAGAGCGAGTTAAATTACAAACACCTGGTCAAATTTAAACGTGTATGTATACGTACAACCCATCTTAGAAAGCAAACTTGCTTGCATAAGAAAGTATCTACTTTCAAATGACGCGTAAAAATTCACTTGCGTTAATTGTCCGGTACAAACATTTAATTATATTCGTCCAAATATGGACATGTTATATTCAATTTCATTATTGTTTTAAAAGTTTCGTGGTCTAATCGCAGTAATAGTTGCACCGATCGTGATCGTGGGTGGAAAACCCCTGCAATTGCGATCGAAACGTAAGGAAAACAAAATGTTCTAAGATCTATTAATTTCTGATTTACTTATATTAGGAATAAATACGTATTTATTTCTTAATGCTTCAATAATAACTTCACGTACGTAAGTGCCGTTACGATAAAAGAAATAAGTTTTGATAAGTTGACTGGCCTGTTGGCCTAGTGGTTAGTGACCCTGACTGCTATGCCATAGGCCGTGGGTTCGATTCCCACCCGAGTCTGGGTGTTCTTTGTGTCCGTTCTTTGTATGTTTGTAAAGTCCCCCGCGACACAGGAGTAATACCTAATGCGGGAGTTGTCTTTAATTTAAAAAAAAAGTAGAGAAATTTTTATAGTTATTTTTATTGCAACATCCCTAATGTAAGCCTGTTCATATCACATTTAGGATGTACTTATACCATAATAGGAGCCAGGACTTTAGATATATTAAGATAGAAGAAGCACTGCTGTTCGATAAAAGGTTCGACGAGCACAGGATTTGCTTGATTTGACACGCTGTATTTTAGCTATATAGACATATATCTATCTATCTATCTATCCTTGTAACGGAATATTTCAACGTGATTTTCACAACTAACTAAAAAAAAATAGTTTTTTAACGGTATTTTTAAAGCCTGGGGTGTTTTTATGATAACTCTACATTGATAAATAGCTCCCAATTAACTATTTGTAATAAAAACCCCACGCTTTTTACAATCAAATTAATTATTTTGTTAATAACTTATTTTTTAGTTAGATTTACTATTAAGGCGATATTTTTTTTATTATAATATATTAGGTTACATTCTATATCCCAGTAATAGAACCAGGCTTGACGGAGCACGAAGTTTTTAATAAAGAAATTTAAACCCCATGGGTGGCAAAATAGCTTATCGAGATTACAAGTTTGGCGATTCAGATGCTGAAGTCGGTTGTTCTTTTTTAATATTGTGAAGTTGTGAACTAAATCGAGGTCCGTAGGCGATGGAATAATACCACTCAATAATAATAAAGCGTATATTCTCAGAATACGATTCACACACAATATAATTTCTTAAAAGTACTTACACATTGTCACGTAACCAAACTGTAGCGCGAGTTAGAAAAACCGATCAACGCCATCTATAACTTACAACCTAAACTAAACTTAGTTAAAACTGAACAACTTAAATTAAACTTAGTTCTAAGTGTGGGTGTTTTATCTGGACAATTGTATAGGTACTGTATGATTCTGTAGGAGAGTCTGTTTTTTTCTAAATTTATATATATGAAAACTCTAGAAGTATCTGATATAAAAGGAATAATTAAAATTAGATAAGACATTAAAGAGATATCGCGTAATGTACACAAAAAACATTCAACCGTATTCAGAGTTTCCTTTTCCTTGAAGTTAAAACCAAAAAGATTGATTGTTAAACCTAAGAAGTAATAACTACATTATAAAAAAAAAAACACAAGTCTAAAATATGTTACAATGTTTTTACCGCTCAATATTCTATTAAAACAATGCAAGCTATAGTTAGACTTCAGAACTGTATAACATGATGTTGATTAACGACTTTACGCTTAGGCTTACACTAACCTAACAATGATGAAAGGTTAATCATTCCGTAACGGCATAACTTCGTCTGAATACTTATTCTTCTTCTTATATTAAAGAAAATTTACTACATTTGTGAAATAAAACTCCTTTGATCCTTTCAAATGTGTTCAAAGGTGTGCAACTTACGCCGTTATGCCATTTCAATTCATTACGGTATTATGTATTCATTTATATTGTACTATATCTTATAAGTTTTTTGTACTACTCATTATTCATTATAAAGAATTCTTAAACCACTTTGATAAAAGGATGTGTTTCTCGAAGCGTCAGAATATTTTTATGCGGATTCAGCGATAATTCTTTGTAACATTATCCGTTTTCAATGATTCTTTTAAAATCATGGATAAACGATGAAAGCTTTACTTTCATCGTTTATCCATGATTTTGGAATCCATGAAATTATAAGCATATCTTGATCTCGACTTCTCATCATCCTTCGTGCCTTTTCCCAACTAAGTTGAGGTCGGCTTTCAGTCTAACTACGATACGGCCTTTGATATTTTACGTGAAGCGACTGCCATTAGACCACCACAATCCAAGTACTAGGCGATTTTGAAGTTCTGTAGTTAGACCAGGTTGTCGGACTTTTGAGGGCTCCAACTACCCGTAACGAATGCCACAGATGTTCGTATGGCACCCGGGACCGACGGTTTAACGTGCTCTCCGAGACACGGAGGGATCTCAATGTGTTAAGAGTGGTCACCCTTCCTAGACTGACCTGGCTAGCATTACTTAACTTTGTAATGTGCTAACCGACTCGGTTACCACTTAGTCACAAGCCCCTCATCTTGATCTTGATGTTTTTTTTGTTTTACTTATACTTTTTTCTTCTAGATGGTTGTGATTGTTAGGAATGCAGCTACTCAAATCATCTCTGCATCACTCTAATATTGAAAATGCCTTTGGCATGATGTCCGCCTGTTGCATATTTTTGAAGTAAAAACTTCTTCAGCGGCGTTGTGCAGTTTTTGGGATGGGTAAAAAATGTTAAACTCGCGTCAGAACACGTGACCTGATTGAAAATTCGTAAGACGGAGCCGAATTTCTTATATTTAAAAAAATATAACATTCGAAATTCAAACATTTATGAGCGGCCAGGAGCGCAGAACTTCCAGTGTACCCTATCTATACATTTAGATATGTTATTACCTACTTTTTATTTTTAACCTAATTATATATATACAGATGTGTGTGTGTGTGTATGTATATGCAAATACATTGTGAAGTTATGTTTTCACTTCTGACGTGTAGTCCCACTACAGACGGTTTTTTTTTAATTCAATAAGTTGAAATCAAGAAAATTGCAGGGATCTCGGTATATTCTCTATATTTCAGTAAATATTTCCTAACTAACGCAGAAGCATTATTATGTATCTGTCGCATGATATAAGTTGGCGTTAAAGTTTCCATACGATCGCGAGTCCCTTAGTGCGATACTCTAATCAAATAAATTGTTATCAGGTTTTCCTATTCGAATATTCTCAGCAGCAGCACAGAGTATATAAACGTGCAGGAAAGATATTATTAGGCTCACACCTTATTACGCTGACGAAATTGGGATATTTAATACACTTCTGCTCACCTCTTTGGAAACGTACAGGCTTGAATATAAAAAAATAGAAGCTTTGAAAATCGAAATACTTTCTTACTCTTTACGACAGCGGACAGGGAATAATTTGAAGTAGGTTCATTACTGCCTTTTACTTCGGGCGCCGTTGCACAAAGGCTTGCGAAGCTCTAGTAAAACTGATCGGCATTGTGCGATGGCCGGAGGAGGTCACAGGTTAATTGTGCCCTCAGTGCTTCAACTCACAGCCCTCTAGTGAGTCGTATCGGTCCGCAAATCTCACATGAGACTATGGGAAAAATTCATTGTGGGGCATCACAATGCTTTGTGAGAAGGTTGCTTGACGGTGCACTTTTTATGTATTTGGGTTTATTTGCGGTTATATTTACATGAATTACTTATTATGCGGTCTCACAGTGCAATCGATGAAATAGAACACTTGTCATAAAATCTATTGATTGTTTTATTACTTCCGTAGTGTAAGAATGCGTTCACAGTAGTTTGCTTGAGAGATGGAACACAAAATGACGTAATGTGGATGCGTAAATCGCCTGACATCTCATAAAACAAAATTCTTCAGGTTTATTATATATGTATATGTATAGATGAATCTTACAACACCTTATCTTACAAATATTACTCCGATTAAATGATTTATAACACAAAGGCATATAAGTCACAAAAGTTATAAAATCATTATCACAAACTGCTCATTTTAATTGTGTTCCTCCTAATTTCAATGATTATTTAGCGGGTTACTTTCTTGTTCTTCCAGTTTATACAAATATAATCTTAAACTATATACTATGTGGAGCCCTGTATCAATGAATTTCAGTTAAGAATTCATAACTCTCATTTTAAATTGCTTTAAATAAAACCGAACAATGTAAGAGCATAATAAAACTGTACAATACCTTTAGAAAGCCCTACAGCGACAGCTTTACGTAGAGAAATAAAAGAGTATAAGGAATGGGTCTCACCAACAGCGGTTAGCGGGTAGAGTTATCAACAAGCAACTAGTACGAAACGATTTTATCGCTTGGCTACAGTGCATGTATCAATGAAAATAAAGATAAAAAGGAGAACAGCCTGCATAATAAAAAAACTTTAAACTTTTCGGTCTGAAAACGAAATGACACTTTTTGCACACCAAATGTGGATGTGTAGAATGTGATTTCTTGAAGAAAATATAATGAAAAAATGTATAGTAAAAGGTTGGCTGGGAGAGAATGCCTTAGGGATTAAGTTAATGTGCGTCATCACTACATATTATAAAACAAAGTCCCCCGCCGCGTCTGTCTGTCTGTCTGTTCGCGATAAACTGAAAAACTACTGAACGGACTTTCATGCGGTTTTCACTAATAGACAGAGTGATTCATAAGGAAGGTTTAGGTGTATAATTTGTACCCGTGCGAAGCCGGGGTGAGTTGCTAGTAAAGTTTATAAATAAATAAAAGTTTTCTCAGCAAGACCTAAAATCGCTTTCTTGCTAGCGGTGAGACTTAGGTTTAATTTTAATTAATTTACGAACAGTGATAGAGCGACAGCGCAGCGGGAATAAATGATATTAATTTGGTGAAAACAAATTATTCCTTCGACTTTTGTTGTAAATAATGATGTAGGGTTTCTCACAATTCATTTAAATTGTTTTTGTAATGGTTGTTGAGTCACGTACTCACGTACAATATTCGCTGCTAAATTTATGGTTGGTTTGCAATATCTTTGGTCGTAAACTGAATGTTTGTTCGCTCGGCCTCTTGCCTCGTTATAAATAATTGTTGTAAAAAAAATCGTAATGGCTGAGGCTTGCGAGCGAGTGAATGCAGACCCTACCCAGTGCACTACTGACGTGAACTCACTCTTTTTTTTTGTGCGTGTGGAAACATCCTCGGGCCCTCACCCCACCGGGGTTTTCGATGGGGCTGTGTGTCGGAATCGAACCGACTAAAACCACACGGTGTGCCGTACTGCGCCTCAAGTAGGAGATAAGTAAGACACTCACTCCTAACACATGCCTTTACCTTACCTGGAGGAGGTTTACAAGAAGGGGGTTTACAGGGGTTTGCAATGCGTGACCCTTGTTACAATATCAGTCTAATTTTTTTTTTAAACAATAGCCTTATTTTTGTTTCTACCCAAGTAGCTCGCTTGTGGGTGTAAATATTTTTTTGCACGGATACCTAATTCTTTTCCCAAATTAATAGTAGCCTAAGTTACTCATTAAAATATCAGCTATCTGCCAGTAAAAACGGATACGTGGAAATCGGTCCTCCCATTCCAGAGATAAGCCGGAACAAACAGATAGACAAACATTAAAAAAATATATTTTTTGGTATAAAAAGCGTGTAAAGCGGCGGTAGGGTAATGGCTAAGGCGTCAAGTGGTTGCGGGTTCGAACCCCACCTAGTGCACTACTGACTTGAACCAATACTAAATACTATTGAATACTAGTGATATGTGATGGGTCAAGATACAAAATCTTTTTTTAGTTACCCGACGTTTCGACCGAATTGCACCGATCGTGGTCACGGGTAGACTGACATCCGGTAACCAAAAAAAGGTATTGTAGCTTATAAATATTATCGCGATTAAGTCCCAAGTTACACATCTAATATGTGTCATAGTCGCGAAAGTTTAAAAACAATTATTGCAAACCGCTACGGGCCGGAGTCCGTCCGCACTAAAAAGGTATTGTACCTTATAAATATTATCGCGATTAAGTCCCGAGTTACACATCTAATATGTGTCAAAGTCGCCAAAGTTTAAAAACTTGTATTAAATTAACATCTCATTTTTTTTCTAAAATTGTCAGCGCTTTACGTCATTCATATAGTCTGTGACCGCAAAATATGAACACACCTATATGTAACACCTAGCATATACGCAAACGAGAAAAGAGAAACGCAAAACGAAATTAATCATATAAATAATATTGTTTGACGTTAGTGAAATGAGTCGTTAAAAAGAGACGAAATAATACAGAGCGGTGTCACGGAAGTTGCAATCGTAAATATTGTGTGAAAGTCTGACCATAACCGCCAACACGCTACTAACCTTACTTACATCTGCGAATGTGCGTTTGTTTGTTTTTAGTGATATTTACAAAAATGTTAATACAGAATGAGATATTATATCATAAAATCCATTTTTGAGGCCTTATATGTAGCAATCTGCACGGATGGCGCCACGGTTTGCTATTTTGTACCCCACAAATAGTTGTCGACATATCCCGCGATACAGGAATATTCCCAATGCGGGATATGTCTTAAAAAAAAGCAAGATATTGCATTTTGCCAGACAACTTTTGGGCAGACTCCCCGTACTCCACGGTGTGGCCCCTGCAGATCAATAGACGGCCAAGGTCTGCAGAAGTTCCCGAGGTTCCCCTATTAGATATACTGTGCGGTTATAGTCGGTTCGATTCCGACATTCCACTTCCCTGTTACCTATAAGAATAATAGACAAAAAAGACAATCTTTTTATGGACATTAGTGTAATGATTTACGTGGGATGTCCTGTGTCAAAAGGTCAACGAAGAGCTTTAATGGATTTTGTGTAATCAGTGAATGGATTCCATAAATATTAATACGTCCGTTTATTTCAAAATATAATATGTTATATCAGTATTTATAATTCACACAAATGTATACTTAATATTATAAATGTGAAAGTAATTCTGTCTGTTAAGTTTTCCTTTTTTTTATGTTATAGGGGGCGAACGAGCAGACGGGTCACCTGATGGTAAATGACTACCGCCGCTCATGGGCACCTGCAACTCAAGAGTCACATGTGCGTTGCCAGCCTTTACGGTAGGAGTAAGGGAAAGGTGGAAGAGGGGGAGAGGGGGGAGGGAAGGATTAGGGCCTCCGGTAACCTCACTCACTGCTGGTTTTCTGTGAGGCCGTGGTATCACTCCGATTGAGCCGGCCCATACGTGCCGAAGCATGACTCTCCCACGATACATCAACATTGGCGGTCCTAATGCATCATTCAGTAACTCACACCTACGTATAACTAATTAAGTTTTTATAACAGCTTTTATTGAATATATTTAAAAAATATATTACTAGTAATTTTTCTAAGCCCTTCAAATAAGCAACAGATCTGTCATATATACTTTTTGGGGTTCGAACTCATAACCGCCCGATAACAAGCCCACCGCCTTATCCATTGCGCCACCGCCGCTTACATACCCAAGTACATAAATAACAGTAGAGCTAAGACCAGCTCTCTCCAAACCAAACAGGGCACACGACTTTAGCGAACAAACTCTACACAATGGAGGTTTTGAAAGAGCCTACAGTGACTCTACCAAACAATTTCCAACCGTAACCAAATGAAATAAGATACAATTTAAACTGTATTTTAACTAAAAATTAGAGTCAGCGTGCTGTGAAATGTAGAGATGGTTTAACTAAACAATGGCTGACTTTATTTGAGGATCGTAATCAGAAAATAGAGTTATGTTACTGTTTGCGAGTCATGTCGGTGTTGCCAGTATATTTTACTGTTAGAATATTAATGAATTAACTATTGCGGGCGCCTATATTTGCACAATTAAATATTGAACTGATGTGGCAAACATCCCCTTCTTAACTTCAAGAATAATCATAATTATATTATCATAATTAACTATTTAAAAAAGTAACACCGACCTCAAGCCCTAAATCATGATTAATTTTAATCCTACTAATATTATAAATGTGAAAGTTTGGATGGATGGATGTTTGTTACTCTTTTACGCCAAAACTACTGAACCGATTGCGATGAAACTTGGTATGTAGATAGCTGGAGACCTTGATTAACATACAGGTTACTTTTTATCCTGATATTCAGACGGGATCGGGACTTACGCGGGTGAAACTGCAAGGCGCTGCTAGTAAGCTATATTCTTCATCCGTCACTACCATTGGAAGTGGGATATTTTCTTTAAATTTAAATGGGGGGCAATTTAATTAAAAAACATATTATTGAAATCGGTTTTTCGTACCTCGATCAGTACCCAAGTGACCATTATATATAACACTTACAAGTTATAATGCACGCCTAGCCTTTTTATCTCCCCACCATTTGTCAGACGGACCAATGGCGTTCCCAGTATAGCTAATCATAAATCATGATAATGTCTGTTAAGAACTATTTATTCAATAGTGAATTGTTTTATCATGTATTATAGTTTACACCTATTTTTAACAACATAAATACGAGTCTTTGATGTGGTGATAACACACGTTGATTTTAATGTGATCTACGAGTATATAGTCACAAACTCACAATTCATTTTCAAAGTAATTCTACATAAGTTGCGTTTTTACCTTTTTGACCAGTTAACCTAAAACTTCACACAAAATGAGAACTTTTTTATGTCTATAAACAATACATAAATAGTACGCTAGCCTTACTCTCAGTAAGGAAGTACGAAGAGGGCCTCTAAAGGGCACAAGCCAGCTGGAGAACGCACCTGCTTCCCTCCCGACCTCGTATACGTCACGTCCGGCCTTTAGTTCACATTGAAGATCAATGTTTAGTTTAATTATTACAAGAAATAATATGTAACGGTTATTTTTAATGTAAACAAGAACATTCGTACTTTAATGGTTGACAAATAATTGTGTGACGAGCACGGCCATTTGTTCTGTCTCTGGGTGTAATTTACCTATAATATGTGTGTATTTAGAAATATATAATGATGCCAGCAGTCTGGTTACTATAGTACAGGCTCTGCCTAGTTTGGGATCAGACGGAATGTGTAAGATGTGTGAAGTTATTATTGTACTTTGCTTTACGCTTGCTTACGCTTTCACGCTTTAATTACTTGTGCATGTGTGGGTGTGCATATCGGTTCAGTCAATCAGAGGTACATATAAGGCCATAGGGTTCCTATCATCTAGAAAAAAGTACAATAGTAATTCTTAAACTTTCGCAAACTTTATCACTTTCGTGATAAGGCCGCCCTTTGCATATATTCACCGAATGTATTCCTTGTAAGAACATTTTTATATATGTATACAATAAAGTTTATTTATTTTATATTCTATTCTAATCTATATTGTTTAAAAATGTTAGCTTTCTGCACTAAAAACTTTAAATATTCGACATTTCACGTTCCTCCGTTCGCGAAATTTTCTTAAATAGGCGTACAAAGAATTCTCTTCACGTAAAAATATAGGTACATATGGATTTAAATTTACAAGTAAGAGACAACAGAGCCAACTGCCACTTCCGGGATCGTGGGTTCGATGTTCTCTCAGTACAAATATTTGAATGTATGAATATGAATGTGTGTACTTGCATTGTTCTAGATCTTTCTCTGCATAATATGTTACAAAAAAAAACTATCTAAGCATGATTATTCGTATTCGAACCCATAATACAAGCTGTGCTTATGTAGTCAACTTTTATAGCTCTTTAATGTCTCAGAGATTACATATTGAAATATATAATACAAAATAGTAAACTTTATAGCTTGAAAGTGTTCAAGCCACATATGAACTTATGTTCAATGGCCAATACTGGCCACATAAAACCGGTCAACTAAAGTCCCAAGAGACCGCCCACGCTTACGCCGGGCAATGCGATAAATAGGTAAATAAATTGCTTACCAAACACGACACACAAATTGTAGAGGGGAAGCTCTGTTATTTTCACACGATTGTTGTAAATACAACGTGCTCCAACTGGGTATCATATTTCTGAATCGTTATCTGAGGCGATAAATAGTTGAATCTGTCTGTGAAGTGTTAACATAATTTTTAAGAATTATTTTTGTGTTACTATATACTAGTAGCGCCTCGCGGTTTCACCCGCGTAAGTCCCGATCCCGTGGGAATATCGGGATAAAAAGTAGCCTATGCGTTAATCCAGGTCTCCAGCTATCTACATACCAAGTTTCATCGTAATCGGTTCTGAGGTTTTTTACGTGAAAGAGTAACAAACATCCATCCATCCCTCCATCCAAACTTTCACATTTATAATACTAGCAGCTACTCGCGGTTTCACCCGTGTAAGTCCCGATTCCGTGGGAATATCGGGATAAAAAGTAGCCTATGCGTTAATCCAGGTCTCTATCTACATACCAAGTTTCATCGCAATCGGTTCAGTGGTTTTGGCGTGAAAGAGTAACAAACATCCATCCATCCAAACTTTCACATTTTTAATATTAGTGGGATGATTTTTCCCTGCGATGGAGTAATGGTAAATGTGATGGACTATATATCGTTTGCCCGATGGTCTAGTAACCACTAGACAAACAGGCCAATGATATATAGTCCATCACATTTGCCATCACTAACCAGTGATCAAGACTGCTGAGCCAGAGTTCGTGGGTTCGATTCCGACCCAGAACAAATAATTGTGTGAGAGCATTTGTTCTGTGTCTGGGTATAATTTATATTTAATATGTATGTATTTAGAAATATATAAGTATGTTTATCAGCAGTCTGGTTACCATAGCCTCTGCCTAGTTTGAGATCGATTGCCGTGTGTGAGATGTCAAATTATTACTATTATTATCTAACACAAGCAGTTATCTTACCTGAATAGGTTAATAAGAATGTTATGTGATGCAATGTTTCTATAAGACTTTAAAATAAAAAAAATACTGTCAGTCATAGGACTGAACTTCAGAAGTGAAAACGTAACTGACACATCTGTCATCTGAGCATGACGGTCACGCGAGTTCAGTGCTTTTCCCGTCCAACATGCTTAAAGAAGTTATCACTTCAAAAACTTAAGTATCAAAAATCAGTGGTTTACCTTTCACACACACACTCACAACACACAACACAGGTGTCATGTTGATATTTGGAATGGTGGCATTTTTACCAGAGCCTATGAATACTAGTAACTCAGGACTGTACCTCATCGTGTCATAACTTAAAAAAAACCTGGCGGCCCCCAATCATCAGCAGACTACACTACTCTGTGGTAACAGAAGACGTAACAAAAAAAAACAAATTGGTATTTATGACAGAGTTAATTGAACGCTAGTGTCAATGACCCGCTGTCATAACAATGGCAGACGAAAAAATTAAACGAGAAGACTTTTGCCGAAGTGATATTTATTAGCAATACCAATTGCAATGTGTCAAATGGTTTAAGTTTAGGTTTAAGTTAATTGTGAGATATAAAATGTCATATATCACGTAACGTCAAAGAATGCGTAACGTTAAGTATAAGATTTTTTTTTTACGTTGTAGGGGGCAAACGAACAGACGGGTCACCTGATGGTAAATGACAACCGCCGCCCATGAGCACCTGCAACTCAAGAGTGCGTCAGTGCGTTGCCGACCTTTAAAGTGGGAGTAGGGGAAGGGGGGAATAGGGGAGAGAGAGAATAGGGCCTCCGGTAATCTCACTCACTCAGTGAAAAGCGATGAAAGCATGGCTTCACTGCCGGTTTTCTGTGAGGCCGTGGTATTACCCGGTCGAGCCAGCCCATACGTGCCTAAGCATGGATAATACGATTATAATTATAAATTATAATTATCTCACTGCTCACACAATACCTTAAAGTTACATAAATACTTTTATTCATTATATTTTTATTATATTATAATGATAATAAAAAATATATTTAAAATAACTACCACCGACTCGAATGCATCTAAATCTTGTATTATCAATATATCTTTATATTTCTTCTAGTGTTGGATAGACCATTTATCGAGGAAGGCTATAGGCTATTTAACATCACGCTACGACCAATAGGAGCGGAGCATCAATGAAATTGCAAAAATGGGGAACATTTACAAACGCAGATGAAGTTGCGCCGGTGAGCTATAAATTATAGAAGCTGAACATGATTAAGTATATACTGACTAATGGATCCTCTTTTTTGAAGTCGATTAAAACAGGAAAGAAAAACTAAACTTATATATTATTTACATACGCGCGTCATAAAATGCCGCAGTTGGCGACTGGTAGCATTCCCAGAAGGTTGGTAGCATTGATGCCTTGAATTCCAATGTGTATTATTAACGCAAGAAACATAATGTTATCTTATGTATAAGTACAGCCGACTTTAATGCTGCAAAACCATTTCTAGAACGTACTTTCTTAGTTATTTTTCACCCTTACTGTGTAGTTTTTTCTTCATTTTTATGGAACCACTCGCTCTGGAGGCTTAAACATACATGCGTTTGCATGCAAATGCCAAGTTGTAGGGCGTTTATCTCTTTTTGAGCGATATTTTTTTTTTGTTTCTTAGGTTTTAAAGTATATAAATTAATCCCTATTTCCTTTGGTCACAGCATTACGCGTGAACGGCTGGACCAATTTCGCTAATTCTTTTTCTTTTGTGTTTGTTATTGTCAGGAGAAGGTTCTTATGGAAGAAAAAATTAAGCAAGTTCGCGCAAAACTAGAAAATTTAAAAAAACTTAACGAAGGACTTAAGCGGATGAAACCGCAGGGCGCAGCTAGTATTATTATGAAGAGAGAAGTGTTGTGTTTTGTAAATTTGAGCGTTCACTAAAAAGTTCTGTTGTGTTTTGAATCTCTCAGCATAAGAATAAGAACGTGTGATTCTTATTACAAGCTATTATTTAACTTGTTGCAATGTTTATTAGTTTGAGTCAAATCTTGCATGATCAATTAAAACCACTTCTTCCTATCCTATGGAGCAGTAATTTTATGTGTTGGTTCAGTTCCGATAACAATGCCGATTGCCTCAGAGCGATAAGGCCGCCAATTGTATTAGCCACCCAACCTTGCTGTGCTCCTACTGCTTCAAACTATTTTGGTGTACAATAAAGAGATATATTATTATTATTAATGCATTTTTATGTTAAGCATGATCTGATTAATACCCTATATAAACCCTCAGCGGTCAACAGTAGACACAAAACTTTACATTAATATGAATAATGATAGTCACGTCTCAAGTTCACCATTCCTTAAAATAAAAATGAATGTACTCCTCCTCCGCGCCTGCCGACTAAGTTGAGGTCGGCTTTCAGTCTAACTACGAAACGGCCCAACGGCTACAACTAACCAACCAGCGATATTTTATGTGAAGGGACTGCCATTAGACCTCACAACCAAGTTCTGTAATTAGACCAGGTCGTCGGACTTGCTAACCTAACCTACTCAATTTATTTTAAGATATTTATTAATAAAGAAAAGAATAATTCTGTGACTTAAGCAAAAAAAAAACAAAAAGAGAAAAAGGGATATACGGATTACTAGTCGGAGTACGGAGTACTAGTGTTTGCTGCTAATTATGGCAGTTACAAGTCCAATTATATATAATTGGAGCAAAGAAGGGCACTTCGTTGGTTATTGAGTTTTTTTTTATATAATTGAATTGGTTTTTAACAACATAATTTAGACTTACAATTAGCGGCAGTAGTGTAAAATCACAGTCGTTGGATTTGTGATCAAGTGGTTGCTAGTTAGGATCGTACCCAGTACACTAGCAACGAGAATTCAATCCTTTTTTAGACTGCCACAGGTCACCACCACCACCGGTGTTCTTTGTCGGCGGTGTGTCGGAATCGAACCGACTAAAACCACACGGTGTACCTTAATGTGCTTATAATAAACAAAAGCCTATTTCTATAACAAGCATTTAGCTTTAGATGGGTAAAGAGATAGTAAATGGTTGACTAGTACTCATAGTAGTCTCTGGTAGTCTCTTTATATTAAAGAAAAACCGGACAAGTGCGAGTCTCACTAGCGCACTGAGGGTTCGGTACAAACTTTACATACAAGTTTGATTGAAAGACAAAGTTTGCCGTTATTAAAATACTCCCACATACATTGGTATATTTCATAGTTCATTTTCCAAGCTCAAAATATAAGTTTGTAATCGCAATTTCTTTTTAATGTGATATATATAACAACAAATCAACGACTATTACTTTTTTTTTCTAAGGTATAGGGGTCAAACGAGCAGACGGGTCACCTGATGGTAAATGACTACCGCCGCCCGTGGGCTGTGGGCACACACAATTCAAGTCACAAGTGCGTTGCCGGCCTATAAGGAGTAGGGAAAAGGTGGCAGAGGGGGAGAGGGGGAAAGAGAGGGGTGGAGGGAATGGTTAGGGCCTCCGGTGACCTCACTCACTCGGCGAAAAGCAATGCAAGCACTGCCGGTTTTCTGTGAGGCCGTGGTATCACTCCGGTCGAGCCGGCGCATACGTGCCGAAGCATGGCTCTCCCACGATTAACGAGACCTTGCTTCTTGCCTAATTTTAGCATTTTATGTCAATAGGAAGTACCCTATACATTTTGGTTCACCTGCGAATTGTTAAAACTTGTTAAAAATATAACTTAAATGGCCGTATCTTTTGATTACGTTGACTTACAAGATGTTCCAAAACACACATCACATGCTATTCTTAGTTTGGATCTGGGTAATCCTGTGTAATAAGTGCCACATTATAATTATTATAATCTAGAGACCGCTAAATAAAACAATATGGTATGAAAATACCGTACTTATGTCATAGCGGTACGTGAGAATTGTGCCCAGTCAGCGTCCCACTTTCTACGTGGAAAACATGCAGTCGGTATTCCATTGAACTACAATTAATACATGATTTCGGTTTATTCAAACATGTCGTTTAGAGGCAGATGTTCAACAAATTGCTTTCATTTCGATTGAGTAGTTAAACTAGAGGACCGGTTAACCGTAAAACTGTATCAAAAAAGTTTCATATTTTCAATTAAAACTGTAGGAATTTTGCCATTGTCTTAAATTTTTTAAGGTTAAACTTCTAGTAACAGTACCTAACCTAGTGACATTTAAAGGTATTTAACGTGGGAGAGCCATGCTTCGGCACGTATGGGCCGGCTAGACTCCGCTCAATACCACGGCATTGCATTTCGCCGCGTGAGTGACGTTACCGGAGGCCCCAACCCTTCCCTCTCCCTTATTCCCGTCCTTCGCCTCTCCCTTCTTCCCACTCTTCCCCCTCCCCTTCTTCTCCTACTCCCACCTTAAAGGGAGGCAACGCACTTGTGACTCTCGAGTTACAGGTGCCCATGGGCGGCAATAGTCATTTACCATCAGGTGACCCATCTGCTCGTTTGCCCTATACCAAAAAAAAAAAGTTGTTGTTTTAGGTGCCTAGTGCTACTTCGACCATGCTTTATAATTCACTGCTCAGACTTATGGCTGCGAGAAACCTCCAGGTCTTATCAGCAGTGATTGTTTGTATTTCCTGCGGTTGCATGCACAAAAGCATAGAGGATGCATTACAGTTGTTCTCCACAGAACCTGAATATTGATACTTTGTTATCATAAAAAGGTAAATTAAATTATAACCAATTTTTACAATTTATTAAAACACCGTCGAGGTGATATTTTTTTAAAAAGATCATTAAAGATCAGGAATCGAATGACCTGTGTCGTTTGACGTTGTATTCAATCAGTCTACTTCCCCGTAGACATTACGTTAGAGGGTTCACACATCCCGGCAACTTTCCCATCTTAAAGTCCCAAATTGCCCGGTTGACTAAAGTATAGTTGGCAAAAGTAAGTGTGTAATTCGCTACTGCCTACCCCTTTGGGATACAGCCACAGGCGTGAGTGTATTTATGAATGTATTAATATAATATTTACTTAAAGCACGGTAATAAAAATACAGTATGTGTAAAATGCATAAATCATTGAGTATGGCGCCTAGATAGAGACACAGTTATGACTTCCTTTTAACAACATAGGTAATATCCGTCACTTGATATTGATGACGTCACATCCTCACTTCCTTGTCTCGTGCAGAAAGACAACCTTTCATTTTCCATATTATTGTAACTTTAAGGAGACAAACAAACACACAGCCCGTCCTGACGGCGGTTACCTTCATTTATTGTATAACTAGCAGCGCCCCACGGTTTCACCCGCGTAAGTCCCGATCTCGTGGAAATATCGGGATAAAAAGTAGCTTATGCGTTAATCCAGGTCTCCAGCTATCTACATACCAAGTTTCATCGCAATCGGTTCAGTGGTTTTTTGCGTGAAAGAGTAACAAACATCCATCCATCCCTCCATCCAAACTTTCACATTTACGAGTGTAATATTAGAGGGATTATCGTAACTTGTTGAAATTAGCTTTTTCAATGGTTGGTGTTTACAAACCGAGGGTAAGAGGGTTTCCCTCTTCAATAATTGCTTTAATGGACTTCTAGGTGAGAGAGACACCTTAGAGAGAAGTTTTATTTGCTGCGATGTGTATTAAGCTAAGCTTAGCCGTCTTTTTGCTTAAGGAGGGCGCATCATGTACCACGAATCGCATCAAGTATTAAATATACCTATATCATCTTATTTCCACCTCATTCACCTGTATGAGATGGAAACAAGAAGCGAAACACGTGTCGAAGCATCACTGTGTGACAGTAAGATAGCTAATTAAAGCTATAAAGCTACCTACTTCTTCTAGAAAGCCAACTCTTAGTTCAGAGAGTTTAGTTCGTCTTCCGTGTCTATCACTATTATTTGAAGGTTATAATTATCATCATTGAGGTTTCTCACCTTACTAAAGATTTAATATTTGATCACTTAATAAGATTAAATTTTATTAATTATAACATAATTAATAAAAATGTTGTAAAATTTATATATTTATGCAATCACCCGCAATTATAATATCAATATTTTGATAGCACATATCGCATTACATATTTATTACTAGATAATAAAATAGTCATTTATTAAAGAAACAACTCATAAGTACAATCTTAAACCTTAATTCAATCAACCTAAAGTCACATTTCGAATAATTGCAAAATTTAGTATAAATTTCGCCAAACGTGACTTGAATGCAAAACCTATTACTATACTTATCAATTGATTTTCGACTTTAGAATATATAGTTTTAAGGTTTTTATTCGCTTACATTAGAATTACGACTGTATTCGCAGCGTTATCGCATTTATTGGTGACATTGACATTTTCATGGCTTCATGAAATGACCATCGTCGGCTTTTTAGTGAACCTATACTTAAATAAGATACTTCGGAGCTAATCTTCGCCTTAAATATTGAAGATGTTTTAGTAATAAACTTGTTTATGAGTCTGTCCTGAACTTATGAAGTTTATGTTTTAATATGCAGTTGCACGGAAACCGGAAGGGCTTAAGGCGACGATAAGTCTTTGTGGTTTTGGGAACAATATTATATTCGTGCCATGTGTCATAATCATTTGTACATTTAATTTTTTTACACAGAAAACACATATCTACTCACAAAAAGATGAGTTATGTAATTCTGATTATATCCTTTTTAATATTATAAATGCTAAGAGAATTTGTTTGTAACGTTTTCACATCTTAACTACCTATGCCCGGTTCCTATAATCTAGAAACGATTCGTTTTGCTTACGGACGGTTAAATTTCGTTGAATTTTCAATGAAAATTTTACCGTCCGTAAACAAAACGAATCGTTTCTTGATTTTAGGAACCGGGCATTAATCGATAAAGCTAGGTGCCGTTAAAATTGAGAAGTTTATAAACTTTACTTTGGTAGTTTTGTAGCGATTCTCGTTCCTTGTTTGCGATAGACATATATCATTTCTTTTTTTTTACATGGTAACATTTTCTTGTACGTCAACTATCACGCGCAGTCTAAAACGGAAATTTCAATGTTTTTAGGGTTCCGTTCCTCAAAAATAAAAAAGAAAGGAACTCTTATAGGTTCACTTTGTTATCCGTCTGTCTGTCTGTCAAGACTTTTTTCTCAGGAACCCGAACGCATCAAGTTCAAATTAATACCAAATACATAAGTCTGCGGTCCCTTGAAGCTGTAAAAAAATTAAGCTTCTAAGTCAACGCAATGAAAAGACACGGCCAAAGCCTTAGATTTTACCAAATTTGAACATTTCGCAGGTAAATCAAAACTTTTTATGACACTTTTAACATAGCTGTCTGATCCTAAACTAGGCAGAGCCTGTACTATGGTAACCAGACTGCCATAAACATACTTATATATTACTAAATACATACATATTATAGAAAACTGACACCCAAAAAAATTACAAATAATCGTGCTCATCAAACACCTAGGTGGGAATCGAACCCACGGCCTCTGGCTCAGCATTCAGGATCGCTAACCACTCGACCAACAGGCCTGCAATTTTGTTTATTTATTTTCTTATACGGACATGTCCGGATAAAACCGGATATTTTATCAACTACTCTGGTATTTATTTATTACGGTTTCATTCGTGTCTTTTCTCTTACCAATTTATTATTAGCTTAATTTAAATTAAAGTTAAGATCAAGTTAATATTAAAGTCTAAAACAAATCTAAGAAGTTACTTTTAACCTACTTCTAATTGTCGTACCCAAATCAAATTTTGTATGTAAATGTAGTTCGGTTGACAATACTATAATTTGGCATCTTGGAGCTTATCTGATGATGGAGCTAGGAGGTGGATAGTGGAACTCTTCAGTGGATACTAGTAAATCCTTTGAGTTTGGGCTCATATGATCCGTTTTGACGAGTCCAATATATTTGGCTTGGTAACGATGGTCTGATGATGGAGCCTGGAGGTGGATGGTGGAACTCTTTTTAATTAATTTATTATTATTTATTTTTTTAATTGTTTTAAATTTTTCATAACTATAATTATTAGTTTCAATGTAAAATTTCTGAAATTACGAATTACCTTAAAACTAACTCTGTACGTCATATATGGGATTTAGGGTCATACACCCTATAAAATTACCATATCTTTTTGTAACGCCCTGTATATACATATATAGTATGTTCTCATACACATCTAAGGCGATGTAAAAAACCTTTTAGATGAGATCTTTAGATTAAAATCTGATAAAAGTAATAAAAATCGTGTATCGGTGCTTTAAGAGCCATGCTAGTCCACGAGCCGCACTCATCATTACTGGTTAAAGTGTGTGCCATCTCATTCCCACTCGAAGCGCCGTTATTGCACGCATGTGAAATGCACGATAGTTTTATTATTCGACTTTTTAAAAAGTACATACAAACGTATTAGCTGATACTTTGTGAATTTTCAACATATTTTAATAATAATAACTTGACACATCTCACACACGGCCGTTTGATCCCAAACCAGGCAAAGCCTGTACTATGGTAACCAGACTGCTGATAAACTAAAAATATATTTACATATTACTAAATACTTTTTATAGATAAATTACACCCAGACACAAAACAAATGATCGAGCTCATCACACAATTATTTGTCCTGGGTGGGAATGGAACCCACGACCTCTGGCTCAGCACTCAGGATCACTAACCACTAGATCAACAGGCCAGTCAAAGATTTTTTACAGGTTATGTTTCCAGAGAAATGAAGGTCAATAAAAATTTAAAAAGCATTCTAACCGCAAGGGTAACTAACCGCAATGAAGAAAATGAAAGTTGTAAGTGACATGATATATATATACGAAGTGAAGAGGATTTTTTGTACGCATTTTTACGAAATTTCGTGAATTAAAATTCGAAATTCGAAATAAAATTCGAAAATTAAATTTTGCGCACTTAGAATTGTAAAATTTGGAATATTAGATTCAAAATTTTACATTTCCAAGTGCGCAAAATTGGAAGACTAGACTTGAGGATTTTTTGTACGCATTTCTACGAAATATCGCGAATTAAAATTCGGAATTTGAAATAAATTACACAGTAC
The DNA here is from genome assembly GCA_963859945.1 of Euplagia quadripunctaria. NCBI lineage: Eukaryota > Metazoa > Arthropoda > Insecta > Lepidoptera > Erebidae > Euplagia > Euplagia quadripunctaria. The sequence continues at coordinate 1,158,061 of OY982572.1, read as the reverse complement.
ACTTACAATTGTAAGATTTGGAATATTAGATTCCAAATTTTACAATTCTAAGTGCGCGAAATTTGAATCTATATAATACTAGCGACCGTACTTTTGTATTCTATATTTCTAATCTATCTCTGTGTCAAATTTCATTCGGAACCGTTTAGCCTTTTTTGCGTGAAAGAGTAACAAACATTCATCCATCCATCGATCCATCCTCACAAACTTTCGCCTCATAACTCGTCACTCGTCTAGTCACTATGGCTCCATATACATTTTTCTGTGGCGAGAGACACTATGAATGCTACGAGTGTTTAAAGATGTGCCGGTATGCTTGTTTGCCACCTAAATTGTATATAATAAATAACAATACCAAGGCCAGTACAATAAATAAACTCGACATAAAAAGGTGTGCCACAATCCGAGAGTAGCGATCGCGTTGATGTCTTTTCTAAGATAAGATCTACAAAGGAATTGTAGAGTCTGGTAGAGTCTGTGTAGAGATGTTCGTTTGGACCATTACTATTTATAATCTTGAATTTTATAATATTTATGCTTGATACAAATGGTGTGGCAAACAAGTGCAAGTCCTGATAATAATTGATTACTATGGAATGCTTAATAAAAACGTTCATATATAAATTGGTCACTCTACTAAACCTCTAAAAAAGAGTATACTTAGGCTTCAAGAAGGAGTTTTGGTGACTCTACTCAATATTTTTGGTGACTGTACTTTAAAGAACAATATGTAACTAGAATGGTTTGATTACAGTTTTCTGTAGGTAGAGTTTTTTCCCCAGTCGGGCAAAATACATTTGGAATCTTTACCTATTTTATTTATAACTATGGCTTCCCACGGTAACAGTATTTTTTTTTGGATAAAAGGTATCCTAAGTCCTGTACTTCTTACAACGTGTATGCAAAATCTCATGACGGTCGGTTGAGCAGTTAAGGCGTCATAGTGTAACAAACAAACTAACATTCGCAATTCAAGACAAAAACACATTTTCTTATATAATCAAAAGAAAGACTCTACATTTATTTATATAAAAAAAATACTTATACATTACTCTGTTTAAATTTCATTTTATATCTCATGGTAACATCTCAGGTTTTATCTCGAATTAACGTCTCTATGTAGAGTTCTTTTTATTGATATATCTTAATGATCTATTGTCACTAACGATCTTATCGTAGAGTCTATGATTAATGATCTATATTATTCATACAAGGTAGAGACGCCAGATATATTCCGCTCCAAATACTTTTGGGTACGTCATTTATTTTTAGTTTGACTCTTATTAGACTGACTCTATTATTTTATGATGCTGTACCATTTCGGGTACACGATAAAGCTTTTAAATTTATATAGTTGGTCAATAACTTTTAGAGTCACATTTCATAGATGTAGAGTTAAGTACGTTTTTAATGTAGAGTCTATATATACATGGATGTACAAAGCTTTTGGCCTTAAGGGAGGGGAAAAAAATCTTAACCCTTCTTAATTCTTAAAGGGAAGGGGGAGGAAGGGGGGGAGCTATCGTAACCGTAACTTGAAGAAACTTTAGTGTGTTTTAAATCAATGGTTGCCAGTTAAATATTGCTCTATCACAATAAAAAAAAATGTAATACAACTCTACCAAAATATCAAAACAAAATACACACCTCGAGAAAATCCAATGCGCAATGAACACAGATGTACTCACACAAACACACACTATATGTACTACACAACACACACACACAAATCTATGTACAATACACAACACGACACACTTGTCACTTCGTAATAAAACCACTTACAAATTAAAAAAAAAGAATTAAAAAAAAACTCAGTCGAGTAGCGACTCCGCGGAATGGTTTCCGACGACTGACGCGGCGCGGCCTGCGGACGCGCAACTCGGCTATCTCCCCGTCTCACTCGCACCCATTATCCTCGTACACCACACCTGAGACAGAAATACAGGTATGATTAATGTATACAACTTTGATGGAGCGAAAGCTTTCGGCAAAAAAAGGTTGATTTGTAATTTTATAAGTCGCGGACAATAAGACTTGCTAGTCGAGTCTTGTTCGGACAACTTGGGGTCACTCTATCATCGCTTTCCACCAATAATATGGCAAACAAGTGTACAGAACGGACCCTGGAAGTAGAGTTACTCAACATACTCTTAAGAAAATGCTTTGTACTTAATTGTCCTAATATTAAAAATGTGAAACGGAGTTCGTTTGTTTGTCTGTTACACTTTAAGCCTTAAATACTCAACCGGTCATCATGAAATTTAGCATACACGTTATCTTAGGTACAGAAACCCTATACTGGATGGTAGGGTGCCCTATAATCCAGAAAAAAATAACCATCGACTGGCCCGTTGGTCTAGTGGTTGGTGATCCTGACTGCTGAGCAGGTCGTGGGTTTGATTCCCACCAAAGACAAATAATTGTGTGATGAGCATGATCATTTGTTCTGCGTCTGAGTGTAATTTATCTATAATATGTATGTATTTAGAAATATATAAATATGTTTATCAGCAGTTTACAGGCTCTGTCTAGTTTGGGATCAGACGGCCGTGTGTGAGATGTGTCTCAAGTTATTATTATTATTCCCGATGGATAAAAGATGGATGAAGACGCGGGCAGAAGCTTGTAATAGTATATTTATATCCATTGCCTTTTACCTATCTTTTTCTTTCAATATACCCATCCCAATTTTCCCATCTTGAATTCCCAAAGTGTCCGGTTGACGGCAATGGGCTTGCCCCATATTACGAGAATGGGACCAAATTTAGATTGGGAAAAATGTGTATTTAATAGGCCCCTGTCTACCCCATTGGGGGTAAAGGCGTGGGTAGGTATACTGTTAGTTAATTTACTGTTCAGTAGGGTTAAGTGCTTTAAATATTGTACGTCGGTGGTAAACATAGCACTACTAAAGCACTCGTGGGTCTTTGCTCTCAGTATAATGCACTCTCTGCACTCTCTGCGCACTATGACGAATGTGACGCCATAATGTTGTCGCCACATCAAAAACTCTTATTTTTTTTTTTAAATAGGGACAAACTATAATAGAGGATAACACAGTTCACTATTTAATAAAAATAAGTTAATAGACATTATTTTGACTGGTTGTACCGGTAACGCAATGCTATTGGTCGATTGATAAATATTAATGAATAGTGGGGTAATAAAAGGGTAGGAATGTACTATAAGAGGTATACAGAATATACGAGACATGTACGAACAACTTGGCAGTTACTGTTAATTAGTGATTTTGTTTCTTACAATAATATGACGAAACATACAAGTGTCTTTTCTGATATTTATATTTCTTGTTCTCAACTACCGTTCGATTCGCTCGCGTAAATGTATTTTTTCTATCCCTTGGGAACATTTTTGAAGTGAAAACTTCTTTGGCCGCGTTGAGCGATTTTTGGTAGGTGCAAAACTAATGAATAACGATTGGTTTTGATTTTTTTTATGGCATCCCCTATGCCATAAAAAAAAACCCAATAGATGGATCACCTGATGGTTAGTGACTACGCCAATGGGCACCTGGAACTCAAGAGTCACAAGTACGTTGCCGGCCGTTGAGGTGGGAGTAGGGTAACTCCGGTAACTTCACTCACTCGGCGAAAAACAACGCGAACATTGCTTGACTGCCGGTTTTCTATGAGGCCGTGGTATCACTCCGGTTGAGCCGGTCCATACGTGCCGAAGCATGGTTCTCACACGATTACATAAGCATCAGAATCGTTAAAAAATACAGTTATTTTTCAAAGTTATCACTTCTGTCGGCAGACCCCATGACTGACAATGTTTTTTTTTCCGTATGAAAGGCCCGTGGTGTGGTGGCTGGCACCGTGTATGCAAAATTACATGATGATCGAATGAACGGTACGGCAGCGCATAAAATACGAATAAAACAACTAAGATTTATTTAAAACTAGCAACCGTCTAGCAACTAGCTTCGCACGGGTAGCAGAGACATCTTCAACAATCATCATCATATTTCAACCAATTTCACACAAATATTAACAAATTAGGTATATACCTAAACCTTCCTTATAAATCGCTCTATCTATTGGTGAAAATCATACGAAAATCCGTTCTGTAGTTTTGGAGTTAATCACGAAGTAACAGACAGATAGACGCGGCGGAGGCGTTTGTTTTATAATAGGTAGTGATCATCTGTAATCTATCATTGACAATTTATATCCACATTAATAGAATACAGTTCAATTCGAACCGGTTAAGACGATATGGAAATAAGATACACAATACACAGAAAAAAATACGTGTCTAACAAAACCATATCTTTGTTGTTTTATTTAACTTTGATATCACTATCAAATGTCAATTATTTCTTAACATTATTTATTTTTTATGAAATTATCGTTTCATTTAGCTATACTAACATAATGGAGCATGAAAAATGTTAAAAATAAAATTTAAAAAAATAACTTTTTTTCATCAGGATTTATATTTTTTCTGACCCATCATCATAGGTATCAATAGCACTATCGTCTGTCTTCGTTTTCGGGAGCGTTTCGCTAACACCCGGTATAAAAAAAAACGTCAGAAGTGAAAACATTACATACATACACACACAAACATCTGTATATATATGATTCGGTTAAAAAAGTAGGTAATAACATATCTAAATGTATACATAGGGTACAGTGGAAGTTCTGCGCTTCTGCCCGCTCATAAATGTTTGAATTTCGAATGTTATATTTTTAAATATAAGAAACTCGGCTCCGTCTTACGAATTTTCGATCAGGTCACGTGTCCTGGTGCGAGTTTAACATTTTTTACCCATCCCAAAAAGTGCACAACGTCGCTAAAGAAGTTTTCACTTCAATAATGACTTTCGCGATACAGCGACGGCTCGCGGTTTCATGTGCCCGCATAATATTACACAAAAAACTAAGTATTTCCCACAATAGTTTATGGCTAGACTCGACGAGCGGGTTTGATGGCGCGGTCTAACCGCCATGGACCGTATTGTGGAATACAATGAGGGAAAAACAATGAGTTTTGTGGGTAAATGAACAGTATATTTTTTACGATAAAGAGCGATAACTATATTGTATACATATATTACTATGCAAATGCAATTTACAAAAATATCTAATTATGTACAATGTACATCCGTGTTCTAGAACTCATATTACAAGCTCTGCTTATCTTGGCTCTAGATAGCCTTATGTCACATATCCCGGATTTCTTTTTATATCACACACGGATCCCTAATTCTTTTTCCAAAATAAAAGTAGCCTAAGTTACTCCTTATAACACCAGCTATCTGTCTGTGAAAGTCCCGTGGAAATCGGTCCACCCGTTCCGGAGATTAGCCGAAACAAACAGACAGACAGACAGACAAAGATTGAAAAAACTAATGTTTACTCATAGGTATCGTGCAAATAACTGTGTAAGCTTAAAAAAAAAACATTATTTTGACATTACAAACAGACACTTCAATTTTATTTATTTGTATTGTATGGAGCATGGAAAAAAAAAATCACATTGTTTTTTCTTCACTTTTCGGGGGGGGAGGTCACATCTATTAGTCTTAATTCTAGTTCTTACTCACTTTCTTTTCATGTCATCTTTTACATACTCCATTCATTTATTCTTAAGTCTTTATCTTCTCTCGCTTGCCTTTATACTTATTACTAAGATAACACTTGTCTGTCAAATAAGTTTCTCTGTATGTCAATGTCAAAACGTTCTGTAAAATATTTGTGTGAAATAACCTCTTATGACGTCACATGTTGCTATCTGTTGCTATCGTCTAATGATTTCCTTTTTTTAATGTTTGATTTTAAGATCGAAACAATAAGAAACTTGAAAATAATCACTACATATTATAAAACAAAGTCCTACGCCGCGTCTTTCTGTCTGTCTGTTCGCGATAAACTGAAAAACTACTGAACGGATTTTCATGCGGTTCTCACTAATAGATACAGTGATTTATGAGGAAGGTTTAGGTGTATAATTTGTTAAGATTTTGTGTAAATTGATTGAAATGTGTTGATGATTGTTGATGATGTCTCTGCTACCCGTGCGAAGCTGTGGTGGGTTGCTAGTAACGAATATAATTTTTACACGACTGCCCAAAAAAGGAAACAGGTCTGGATGTATGGGGTTCGTTAGAATCCTTACATCATACTGAGTGACACCTGTTCTAATTTTTTTTGTAATTCGAGGTGGCTGTATGGCGCCTATTTTATGGCAGTTGTTTTAATTTTTGAAGTGAAAACTTCTTAAGCCACGTTTGTGCACTTTTGCTATGGGGAAAAAGTACTGAACTCGTGACCTTTACGCTAATAATATATTTATAGATCCACTAGAGGGCGCTAATCTAAACATCGAGTTCTGTCAGCTCCTTATTAATTAATGTTACCTACCTGCTAATGTGACGTTTTAAGATCGTCGTTTCGTTTAAGTTTTCACTTCTATCTGCAGTCCCATGACTGCCTATTTTTTTTTAAATTAGCAATTAGTTTAACCCTTTTTAACACTCAATTTAATTAGGAATGTCACTTAATTCTTATTTTAACCATAAAAAAACAATCGAATGAAAAAGTGTATTCCTCAGCGCAATGTCACGGGTTGTTACCGTGAGTGATTTAGTGAGTATGCAGGCCAGTGATCATTCGTGGTCATTATCATAACAGTTTGTGGTCGGAGTTTTTGCCTCTAGAGAATGGTAGACGGTGGTCATCGACGACCATTAAAGTTCTTGCTGCCAACTGTTTGGTGTCTATAAATTATCTTGGCACTTGTGATAAGATGGTATTTTTATTTATGAGATATATATACTGTACGGCGTTTTTTATACCATTAAGATAGCAAAGAGTATTGTATTTTTTTATACTACCAAGGTGGCAAACTTCGCTTATAGATGGTAAGTGGTGATCGGAGCCTATAAACGTTTGCAACAACACTTTGAAATACCATACTGTAGTAATTTGGGACAATAGAAATTTTAGTGTTCCCTTGTTTCGCAGACAGAAATTTTGGTGTTCCCTTTGAGGCGAATTGCCACTTGCCCATAGCATAGAAAAGAAACCTTAAGTCTATGCCCAAGACGGAAGTGTAGAGTTATGTAAAACTCTATGCTCTCTCTTGTCCCGGCGTTCGAACAACACAGAACGTTTTCTTGCTCTTACCTATTTGTGTAATTAGGAACTCAAGTATTGTATAAAGTGTGTGTTATAAGTTGAGTGATGTATAGTTTTGGGAATTACATATATTTTATCTACCACACTTTTATGTTACTTAACTGACCGAAGACCGACCTACCACCGGACAGGACTGGACAACCCAAACCACTAAACCTTGTTTCGCAGACAGAAATTTTGGTGATACCTTGTTTCGCAGACAGAAATTTTGGTGTTCCCTTGTTTCGCAGACAGAAATTTCATAGAATTTTGTTTCGCAGCAAATGTTTCATAAAATATTTGGTTCTTTCAAAGAGTATTTACTAAGCAGAATTCAATGAATTTTATAATCACATTTTTTTTATTAAACAAACTTATCAAACAGTAGCATAATTATTAATGAATATTGTTTCTTCGGTGTATATTTCCATTGTAATTTATTTCAACGAAAATGTAAAAATAGACGTTATGGTTTTTGAAACATTTTTCATAGATGCTCCGCTTCTATTGGTCGTAGCGTGATGTTATATAGCCCTAGCCTTGGTCGATAAATGGTAGCCCATTCCAACACCAAATATTCGAATTTTAGAATTCGAACCAGGAGTTTCTGAGATTAGCGCGTTCAACCAAACAAACAGACTCTTCAGCTTTATAATATTAGCGCCCGAGAAATGGCATCAACTAAAATCAATTGTAAGCACAATTTTGCTGACAGACGCTTCGCGTAGTAAAGAAATACGAAAACTATAATTAGCGTCTATAGGTTACGGTACCGTTAGGCGGGCCGTATGCTGGTTTGCCACCGACGTGGTATAAAAAAAAACTTTAAGAGTACAAAAAGCAGCGATAAGTATAACATGTGTATGATATCTCTAATGTTTTAAAATATCATATTGGCACTGTAACAAACGATAATTTACTTAATAGTTTGAAACCTCAGACCTATAAAATTGGTCTGAATTTGATATCTGTCCTTTTCACTCTCGCGAGCGTGCGTGTGGAATACGTACCACGAGTCTACTACTCGCCGTTGTGGTAGGTAATAAACAACAAACGGTTATACATTGAAGTTTTTGTATCAAACTATTACAACATTCATTTACAGGGACATTCTTTGTATGCTCCGGTTTATTATTAGGATAGCTTATAAAATGCAGACACGTAAAGTATGTAGTACTATCTGGTGCCATTATTTGACGCGATTTTATGTTAGGGTATTTGTGTCTATGGTAAATTAATGATCATCGATCATTCGTTTGTTTATGACACTTTGACGCCTTAGCTACTTAAGTAATCGTCGTGAAAGTTTGCATACACATTGTCATTGGTACCAAAAAATAAATAATAGTTTAAAAAACTAAAAAAACACGCTTTTGTAACTAGCTGAAACAAAAAGTAGAAAATTATTTTCTAAAAGTAAAAAATATTTTGATTAAGAAAAAATCATTTTATCGTGAAAATGATTTTGTAAGTATTTTATTGGTAAAAATAAATTCATTATATAATATTTTAAAAAGCACCCCACACTTTTTTACAATAAAATTATTTTTTTCTTAATCACTCTAATTTTTTTTTTAACTTTTAGAAATTATTTTTTTCTTTTTGTTCAGCAAAAAGCGTGTTTTTTAGTTTTTTAAACTACTATTTGTTTTTGCTTTTTTATATTGTATCGTCATCGTCCTTGATAAGGGTGCGAAGTTTCAACTCAATCCGACGTTTTAAAGTGGGTGAAAATCACGTTCAGAGATTCCCTTACATACATACATACATACATACCAAGCCAATAAAAACGTGTTAAAAAGGACATAGGTTACTCTTCATCGAGCAAAAGGCACTGTTCCAGAGGGATAGTGAAATAATTGACAAAGAGGGGCTTGAAGTTAAGTAAAGCTAGCCAGGTCAGTCTAGGATGGGTCACCATTCTTAACACATTGAGACCCCCCCGTGTCTCGGAGAGCACGTTAAACCATCGGTCCCGGGTGCCATACAAAAATCTGTAGCATTCGTTACGGGTAGTTGGAGCCCTAAAAAGTCGACGACCAGGTTTAACTACAGAACTTCGATATCGCCTAGTACTTGGGTTGTGGAGGTCTGATGGCCGTAGCTTCAAGTAAAATATTGAAGTTCAGCCGTATCGTAGTTAGGCTGAAAGGCCAACTTAGTAGAAAAAAAGTGCAAAGGATTAGTGAAATAATTGACAAAATCGCAAGCAAAACCGATGGACAAAAAACAAGTAAATGATATTCATGAATACACCCTCAATATCACACTCTAAGTACAGGATGCAAGCACTGTACAACAGAGATACTCCATCAACCAGATCGGCACGTGTGTCCCCGCGCGTGTTCAAGTGCCTCTAGCCCAAAAGACACGATCTATAAGCCCACTGCCGACATGTAAAGTATAAGTTATGCCCACGTGCGTGAAATATTAAGTGGGTATTGTTTGTTTAAGGAAATAAATTGTCAGTCGTAAGACTGCACGTCACAAGTGAAAACATAATTTATATACACACACACATCGGTACATATATGTATCTGAGTGTGACGGTCACGCGAGTTCAGTGCTTTTTCCCCTTAGCAAAAGTGCACAGCGTGCCTAAAGAAGTTTTCACTTCATAAATCCAGATGAGCGTTTGAAATATGGTTGGTCATAGTTTGGCTGTCCTTTTAGAAATACTAAAGTCGCCTGCTTTATGTCGTGTTATTTGACCGGTGACACATACATACACACATACAATCACGTCTGTGTCCCCAAAGAGGTAGGCAGAAGCTAAACACCTATATTTTGCTAACTTTAATTTAGTCCCTCTCAGCCTACTGCCGTCAACCGGGCACTTTGGGACTTAAAGAGGGAAAAATTAGGCGTATATTGAGAGGTATGTAAGAAGGGAAGGCAGTGAAAGGATAGGGATATTGCTTATACGGATGAATTGGGGAATGTAAGTAATAGCTTGAGCAGGTAAGTACTAATTAAGTACTTGGTAAGCAAAAAAGTAAAATTTAAGTAAGTATGGGCCGGCTCGACCAGATTGATACCACAGTGAAGCAATGATTGTATTGCTGTTCGCCGAGTGAGTAAGGTTACCGGAGGCCCTTCCCTCCCACTCTTCCTCTACTCCCCTACTCCCCTACTCCCACATCAAAGGCCGGCAAGGCGCTTGTGACTCTTGAGTTGCAGGTGCCAATGGGCGGTGGTTGTTATTTACCATCAGGTGACTGCTCGTTTGCCCCCTATACCATAAAAAAAACATACTTAATACATAATTCCGTTAGAACAATATAATAAATATAAGTAAATACAAGGAAACTTTAGATAATAAATATCAAACAAGAAAAGTTACACAGAGTGATGTGATAGCGTCCAGTATAATTTGATTACTGTCAGGGGACAACGGGAATACACCATGGTAAGCAAGTCTATACAATGACAGCTTAAGTTATGCTGGCCAATGAAAAAACCATGGTCGAAATTCGACCACTACGCGATCGCGACGCGATTTGTTATAAAAACGAGTGCCATTATCGCCAACAAACTGTTCCACAGTTTGGCGATTTTTGTAATAATTGTTAATATTTTTTTTTATGTTTTATTAAATAAAACAAAAGAAGGTGAAGAATGCATATCTATAACTCGACCTGGCTGATGCGGTAGCAGATGATAGTGGAGTTCATTACTTTTTGACCTTAGGAATAGGTATATGGTCAATTTCAAGGTACGGTATGGAAAGACAGTGAAATAAATAACATCCATCTTGTGTACGCGTCTTGCTTATCAAGGGATAAAAGTGGAGTTCGTTGATAATTTCATAAATCATCAATAGCATATTCTTTAGACAGTTGTCTCCGACTCCAGCAGATGAGTGGAGTGATGCTGGTGTAGATGGACATCAGTAACAGCTTACTATCAATCAGCCCGTGAACAGGTTTGCCATCTACATGATATAATTAACACTAATTTGCTTATAAAGAAAAAACGTTGGTATAGACTATAGAGTAATAGCACTGTCGACGCGCAGTAATACCGGTAAATTGAGTAATAGTAAGTAATACTCGGTAATTTACTAGTAACGAGTGCTAATAAACTTTGATCGTAAACTTGTATGTTGTTCAGTATTTTAGTTATTTGGATACTTGATATTGAACGAGGTTATATAAATATTAAATTTCATATGATTAATATCCTATCCAATTCTGAAAAGTTTTTTATTAATTAGTTTAAATAAAATCGCCCATTTTATAACACGTAATATTTTTTTTATTGCAATTATCCAAAAACAGTTTCTTTACGCCTTATATAACAAGATCTAACTACAAAAAAGCCTAATCCTAACTAATATTATATGTTTATATGTTTGTTTCGCTTTCACGCTTTAACTACTCAACTGATGACCACGAAATGTTGCATACCTATGTGAGGGGTACAGAAATGGACATAGGGTATCTTTTAAACGGACTGTACCTTGTACCTTGGGAAGGTACACCTGAATTTATTGGCAAAATCTAAAATAAAGCAAGCAAAGCTGCCAGCAAAACCTAGTCATAGATATTGAATCCCCGCTGGGATTTGATTGCGGACGCTGTATCGCCGTATTAATTAACTTATTAATACCAAACACTAATTAATTCATAAGATAAATAATTAGTGTGGTGACCAGCGGCGATGTCTGAGAAACTAACCAATCTGAATGGATTACTGCTCGATCATTTTACATTGAAGATTGTATGTAAAATGGCTTTGATATTTTTTTAATTGAAAACTTCTTCAGGCGCGTTTAGCTCTTTTTGGGTGAACAAAAAGCGTGAAACTTGCGTCATCGTCACCGCACGCTTCCCATGAGCTTTGTGTATACTGTGTATATATATGTACATAGATATACCTCCGTGCGTTATTAGTATACATTATATATAGTAGACCGGCCTCTTATTAATTAATGTCACCAACCTGTTAATATGACGTTTTATGTTCGTCGTTTTTTTGTGTACTTTGAAATCTGAATAACCTATTACAGGGTTTAAGAGTTTGTATGTTTTTATTTGTTAATGTCAGGAATTACCAATCTGATTAGATATTTTTTTTTATATTCTGTTACCTTTCAGTATTCAAATGACTGTTCCTAAATGGATGGTACCCAATTTTTTAAAACAAACCCCGCAAGCAAATTTGTATATTTAGACTCTTCCTGCTAAATTGATTTATAATTTTAAACTAATATATTTCTAGTACCTACTGAGGTATTAGCTGACAGATATGGAGGAATTCTTTAACGGTGACATTAGTAAAGTGTTCCTTTTGTTCTTTTTGTAGTAACATAATTGTGGGAGAGCCATGCTTCGGCACGTATAGGCCGGCTCGACCGGAGCGATACCACGGCCTCACAGAAAACCGGAAGTGAAGCAATGATTGCATTGCTTTTCGCCGAGTGAGTGAGGTTACCGGAGGCCCTAACCCTTCCCTCTCCCTCTCTTTCCAGTTTTCCCCTCCTCTCCCCCTCTTCCCCTACTCCCACCTTAAAGGGCGGCAACGCACTTTTGACTCTTGAGTTGCAGGTGCCCATGGGCGGTGGTAGTCATTTACCATCAGGTGACCCGTCTGCTCGTTTGCCACTTTTACCATAAAAAAAGGAAAAAAAACTAAAACAACCAATACTAATAATATTTCCCAATCAAAATCGATAGATTATAGATATCATGTTTGTTCTAGACATCATTTGTTCTTTATAAACAACGGTTCACAAAGCTATGTTTGGAGACGGCGAGAAAAAAAAAGCAAAGGAACGGACAATGACAGTAAATACCTTTTCAATCGCCGTTATTAATAATGCTTGAGGTTTCAAAAAACCAAATCCACAATCATCTAAATCTAAAACAAATGCCTTCACACCGTAATTTATAAACACATCCCCTATTATTTATACTCAATGAATAACATGGATTTATGCGTATACACTCTTAATATCTGTTATTCGCAGCCGTATTTTTAAACGTTTGCTAACACTGTGCACTAACTAATCGCGGACAAGTTTATTTATTACTAGCAGCGCCGATCCCGGGGGAATATCGGGATAAAAAGTAGCCTATATGTTAATCCAGGTCTCCAGCTATCTACATACCAAGTTTCATCGCAATCGGTTTAGTAGTTTTGGTGTGAAAGAGTAACAAACATCCACCCATCCATCTATCCAAACTTTCACGTTTATAATATTAGTGGGATAATATTATATGCTAGCAGTTCCCGCGCGGCTTCGCTGGCGTCTACATATTTTATAAATATTTTCCGCGGAACCCTGATTATTTTTGCTAAATAAAAGTATCACAAGTTACTCCTTATAACACCAGATATTTGCCAGTGAAAGTCCCGTGGAAATCGGTTCACACGTTCCGGAGATTAAACAAATAGACAGACAGACAAAAAATTTAAAAACTGATTTTAAGGCGTCCATTAGACGATCATGCAAACGTCAAACGAACGTTTCTTCATCAATCACCAATGAACATCCATCATGATTGACGGATGTTCGTTGATGGTTGATGAAATAATATCGACATTAAAATCTCATCATGCAACCGTCAATCACTTCAGTAGACGATAGGTCTTTCGTCAATCAACGTACGTTTTGATTGTGGCAAAACTGACAGCAAAACCTGCCGTGTAATTGGCGCCTTAGGCATGGGTATCGTGCAAATAAGTATATGAGCTTAAAAAAAACTATTATTTTGATATTACAAAGAGACACTTCAATTTTATTTATATGTATGTAGTGAAGTATTGATTGTTAATGCTATAATATACATTTAAGACTAACTTGAAACATTACCAATACATACACGTACTGATTCATGTCTATATCCCTGAGGAGGTAGGCAGGGATTTGAACACCTAAATTGCCAACTATAATTAGTCCCACTTACTTAAGGCCATCCTATTGCCGTCAACCGGGCACTTTGGGAATTAGATGGGCAAATTAGGTATATTGAAAGGAAGGTAAAGTAGGTAAGAAGGAAAGGCAGCAACGGTAGGAAAAGGAATTGCTTATAGGGATGGATTGGGAAGTGTACGCGATAGCTCAAGCAGGTCAGGGACTTCGTACACCTGTAACTAGAAGTGGCTGCTGCGGGAAAGTCGGAGCCCTCTAACCCGTATATTAAAAAAAACTTGAAAAGAGCGTACTTCCACCTCAAAGGCAGGCAACGCACTTGTGACTCTTGTGTTGCAGATATCCATGGGCGACGGTAGTCACTTACAGTCAGGTGACCCGTCTGCTCGTTTGCCCTCTACAATATCTTTTTCTTCGTTGCCCCTCACACACTTCCGAGTTTGTCGGCTCATCTTTTTTCGTTCAGTCCGTTCTTCTTACGAATGCTTTTCCCCTTGAAATCAGGATGACCACCAAAAATTACTCATTTAAAGTAAAAGTAAAGGAGTATCTCTTCAAACAACTGGCAGAATCAACTTGCCCATAATTTGTCATCTATTGTTGTTATAAGTGGTATTTACGTAAGTGGTAACATATTACGTAGTATATTTAGTGTGATAGATACTATTTTAACTGACTTCAAAAAAGGAGGAGGTTCTCAATTCGACTGTATGTTTTTTTTCATGTTTGTTACCTCAGAACTTTCGACTGGGTGAACCGATTTTGATGATTCTTTTTTTATTTCAAATCTGGTGCTTCCCGTGTGGTCTTATTTCAATTATGTCCAGTTCTGACAATGGCATCCATGGGAAAACCATATATAAGTATTTTATGGAATTTTGTTGAAGTCGGTTTTTTTTTTAAATAATTATGTTTTATAAACTACTTTTAGTTAAAACGCACCTACTTCCTGTTTTCTCTGCATCACCCAATGGTTGACTGGTAGAGAATGCCTTAGGTATTAAGTCCGCTTATGTACCAAATCTACATAAAGTGTAAATAAATAAATAAATATAAGAAAATACATATTAATGGTCTTTATAAATTACAGTAGCTTACAACAGGTTGCTTGTGTCTTGCTAAAAGTACATTATGGTTATTTTTATTGTGATAAGAAATGGGTATTATCTATCAGACAGGACCAGCTTCTCCCTCTGGACCGCATTCAACGGAGAGCGATTCGAATCGTCAATTGCCAGGATATTTCAGATCGGCTTGACCTCTTGGTGTTGCATAGAGATGTAGCTTTACTCTGTATTCTCTATCGCGATTTGGTGCTCTGAGGAATTGTTCGGAATTATACCGGCCAAAGCATTCCGCCATAGTTCAACGCGACAAAACGTTCATCCCCATTAGTTAAATATTTGGCACTCCACCACTGTGCGGTTTTGAAACCTTTTGCATTTACAACCAATCCCCTGGCCTTGCCCCGGTTGGCAATATCGAACTACACGCGTGAGTAAATCAGTCGTATGTCTTAATATATATAATCACGGAAGTTTTTGTTCTAATACTACATTAGTGTATAAATATAGCAATAATTACGCTATACATCTAAATAAATTATAAGATCTTAAGACATTAAAAGCAGTTAGGTACGTCATTTTGTAGCTAATGTAATGTGAATGCATCCTAACCTGTGTTTTAGGGTTCCATTCTTCAAAAGGAAAAAGGAACCATTATACGATCACTTCTTTGTGCGTCTGTCTGTTTGTCTGTCAAGATATTTTTTCTCGCGGCAAGCATAGAGGTATCAAATATAAACTAACATCAACTACTTCTGTCTGTGGTTCCTTAAAGCAGTAACAAATCAAGCTTCTAAGTCAATGCAATCTTAAGATACGACCATTTAAACCTTAGATCTTCATCAATTTGAACATTATAACTGGCCTATTGGCCTAGTGGTTAGTGACCCTGACTGCTATGCCAGAGGTCGTGGGTTCGATTCCCACCCGAGTCTGAGTGTTCTTTGTGTCCGTTGTTTGTATGTTTGTAAAGTCCCCCGCGACACAGGAGTAATTCCTAATGCGGGAGTTGTCTTTTTAAAATATGAAAATGAAATGAAATATTTCACAGGTAATCAAAACCTAGAATCATGAAATTTGTCCTAGAATCATGAAATTTGGCAAGTAGCAAGTTATCATGGTACCAGTAATCTACGTCGTTTGCTGTAATTTCACATAAAAACAAATTTTAAGATGACACAAACTTATATTTCGCTCTTGGAAAATTGACTGTTACGTATATGGTACTTACTGGTACGTAGAGAAAGTATTTTTAGAACTGTAAACTTAAGTTTGTCGTTCTGAAAAAAACGGATAACAAGTCACTAATTAAAAAATAAAAACAACTAATAACTGCCTTGCCAAAAATACATCTATATATTTTAATAACGTAAAAAGTTTTCGAAGTTAGTTTTTATGGTTTTAAACGGATAGTATTTTTTCCAAAATTCTTTTTATAACTGCGTGCTCTTTCAGTGAATTAAGTAAATGTTTCTGCATCCTGTATAAAATAAAACAATTTTTATTATTTACCCTGAAATAGTTGAAGTTTATCAATACATAGTTCAGTAGTCTATAAATAGTTACTCCTTAGTAATTATATATACTTATAGTTCACCAATTAGAATGTTAATAAGAAAGTGAAAGTGTAAATAAAAAGAAATATTGAAATATATTTCAATATTTTAGTTGTTGTGTATGCCATATTGATTTAAAAAAAAAAGTGGGTGTGTACTTATGTACGCACGTAAGAAGTTATACTTTTATCTAGTTAAAGTTTATTTCAATGTCGTAATAAATAATACATACCGTCAACTAACCTCAAATTCTACAAATATACTCAAAGAAATATATAAAATCATTTTTATCACTTATAATCACAGTAAATTATCATAAATAATACATACCGTCAACTAACCGCAAATTCTACAAACGTACTCAAAGTAATATGTAAAAACCATATCACTATCGTGAAGTTGGTAACTTTTTTTGAAAAACTAAAATATTGACTAGCTAACTTCAGGGTGTCGGTTTTTCGTGACGGTGTGCGCGCGCATCGTAAAAATTTACTCTCATCATTTTTCCATGACGTGCCAAAAGAAGTATAACTTCAAAAAAGAAAACTTAAAGTCAATGTCACTCGGGACGGGATGATTTAAGCATTCTAACGAGGGCCCATACATCCAAGAAACGCACATACATCCAAACACATGCACCGTAAAAACATTACAGTCCTTCTTTGGGTAGTCGTGAAAAATCTTCAAATCTTCAAGGATTGATTCCCGAGATTAACCAAATAATTACATACAATTTTATTTGTTTACGGAACCCACGGTGCGCGAGTCAGACTCGCTCTTGTCCGGTCTTTTTTTAATAATCTTATAAAATATACTCGGAACAGTGCTTAAACTGCCAGTAACCCAAAACTATAAATCTAATAAGGATAAAGTTTCCTAAAGAGAAAAAAAGCCGTTAGAAGAGGCTTCTCTTCTAACAACTTCCACTTTGTGATATGACCGATAACTTTTTATACGCTTACCAGCCATTAACGACCTCTTAAATTCTACACCTCCATTTAAAAAAAAAGGATATCACAAACAGAAACTCGATCTTAATCTCTAAAGAATCACCTTTTCGTTTGGTTTTAATTAATCTGACAGCTTTTAATACACGGTGGCACAAATGCTATAACCATAGACAAGACAAACGTAACTGGAGAAGTTACGTACCTTTTGAAGCCCCGACCACCGGTGCAGTGATTAGTAACCCGATAACCAGATAAATAGTGGAAGTTTACGTTACGTTATTTGGAAATTTAATTTTGAGTATTAATTTTTTAGGGTTCCGTGATCAATGTGGCCTTAGGAACCCTATTGCTAAGTTGACTCCGTATTTCATCTGCCACTCATAGATACAGCTTTAGAACTGTAACAGCGCAATACTGTTAAAATTTCGCAGAATACGTATCAAAATAACAATCTTCGATCGATCCTCCATGGTTCAAGATTTAAAAATAATAAAATTTCTTCAACTTTAATACGAGCATCAAACGTGTAAAAATACGTAAATTCTCACGATTTTGATATCTAATACAAATAAGGTTTTAAAATTTAAATTTTACATACCTAGTCATAAAACCGGAATTTAATCACAATAATATTTATAAGATACATCGTTATCAGTCGTGGTCACGTCCAACTGTCCACGATCAGCACCGCCGGTTCTAGGATAGAGCGATATATGAGCGGTCGGCGGTGACAACGGAGGCCAAAAAGTCAAACGCGAAAAACAATTTTCAGTGGAAAATAAAATGTTGATTTCGCCTTTTGAGAGGCGCGGTGATACGTGGCTGGCTTTTAATTAGTTATTATAATACATGCATTTACCATTGACTGTCTTGTTGAAATTAACAACAAATACTAGTTTAATTACAGAGCGGTAGGAGCTTTCTTATTTTTGGGGAGGAGGGGAGTAATAATTAGACCTACTTTCTTAATTTAAATTAAAAAAGTGTAGCTGGAGACCTGGATTAACGCATAGGCTACTTTTTATCCCGATATGGTGAAACCGCGGGACGCTGCGTGATGAAATGTTTTTAACTTTCGCGTAAATTTTGGATCTAGTTCATTCTGTTTAGTACGACTCTGGTAAACACGCGCGTTGTTGTGGTACGGAACCCTTAATGAGTAAGGCTGACTCGGAATTGGTTGTGGTTTTTTTACTTTTTAAGATGCCATACTTAGTAAAAAAACATACCCCAACTACGACTACTAATTAAAATGTAAAAGAAGGACTATTTGATTTACAAACCTATTATTTTTTTTAGATGGTATAAAAATAAATACGGCTGATAAACTGATTGTGCTAAAGATTCTTAGAAAAAGACGTCGTTGGGACCTTTAGATTGTCACAAAGACTGTCACGATTGTCGTCATAGATAAGTAATATTTTATTTTTATAAAATAAAGCAATATTGTTAGTTTCATCCTGGCCGAAAGGCGTCTCAGAAGTTTTAAAGAAATGAAACGCATTTCTTGTGTTTATCTCCATATGGATATTAATACGTGAAGAAAAGTATTTGTACCCCTTTTTAAGGAAATTTCGTACATGGAGGAATAGAAGAAGAGAAAGCTAAATATTTGTAATAAGCTTTAAAATGATGTGAATGCGGCTATACGATGACAGTTGAGGTAATTCTGGTCAATGAAATAAAACAAAACATTTAAAACTTAATGAATTCATAATTACACATATTTTCCAAACGACAGCCTTCGAATTTGAGAACAAAGACAATAGAAGCGTTTAACGATAGACAACTTTCAACAACGACAGGCGTTTTAACCCCTGCTGACGCAAAAAAAGGATATAAGTTTGACCACTATGTGGGTGTGTCTGGCTGTGGTACCGTAGCTCTTAAACGGGTGAACCGATTTGGATGCGGTTTTTTTTTATGAAAGCAGTTTTTCTAGCGGTAGTTCTTAGACATGTTTTATCAAAATCGGTTCAAAGGTTTCAAGGTCATCAGCTCTTGTTAGCTGCGGTAGGAATCTTAGACGAATAATGGGTATTTACTTTACTTTAAAACATATTGACTGGCCTGTTGGTCAAGTGGTTAGTGACCTAGACTGCTGGGTTCAAATAATTGTTTAATGAGCATGATTATTTGTTCTGTGTCTGGGTGTAATTTATCTATAATACGTATATATTTAGAAACATATAAGTATGTTTATCAGCAGTCTGGTTACCATAGTACAGGCTCTGACTAGTTTGGGATCAGACGGCCGTGTGTGAGATGTGTGAATCTAATTATTATTCTCTTTATTCACTTAAATATACATATAAATTACATTTTTAAATACATTCAGATTATAAAAAAATATATTTAAAAATATAAAAAATAGTGTCCCACCGGTATCGGGTACAGGAACCAAGTTACCGGTTGTTAGGGTTCCAGAGATAGAAACCTCCTCACTATGCGTGCCGTATCGAGGAGGACTGCCTTCTGCATCAGGCTCTTAATCCAACTGCCTAACGTGAGCCTCTGAAGGTGTTGGTCGAGGCTCTTAGCAATTAACCCATGGGCCGAAATGACTATCGGCACAACGATTGCTGAATCCACATCAAACATGTCGACAATCTCGTGGGCTAAGTCCAAATATTTTATTTCTTTTTGTTTTTCAGCCTTCAAGAGATTGTCGTCATGGGGAATGGTAATGTCTACAATCATTGCTCGGCGCTGTAATCGGTCCATCACCACTATATCAGGCTTATTGGCAACAATAGTCCTGTCAGTGATGATAGATCGATCCCAGTACAATGTTGCACGACCATTTTCAAGAACTGGGTCAGGCACATACGCGTAGTACGGTAACTCGACAGTCACAAGGTTATATTTAAGAGTAAGTTGCTGATGGACTATCCTGGCCACTTGGTTATGTCTTTGCAAGTACTCGCCGTTGGCAAGGCGAAAACAACCGGAAATTATATGCCTGAGGGTTTCTTCGGGACGATGACATGCCCGACAAATGTCAATTGTGCCGTCCTTCAGGATATATCTCCGATAGTTATTTGTCATAACAACTTCATCTGTAATTGCACAGACAAAACCTTCAGTTTTTCCGAAGAAAGTTTCTCACATCCACGTTAACGGAGAGGAAGTGATCTCTGAGATTGCATACCTCGCGATTATGGAGGGTCTTGGCATTTAAAAAACCACGACCCCCACATTTCTGCGGGATATACAATCTCATTACCGACGAACGTGGATGGTGCATTCGGTACGCGGTAAGCAATGTACGAACTCTTCTATCCAGGGCATCTAGTTCAGTCTGAGTCCATCTAAGTATTCCAAAGGAGTAGATTAAGACTGGCATGACCCAATTATTATAGGCCCGCATCTTATTACCACCTGACAAAAGACTTTTCAATACTTTTTTCAGGCGGCCAAAGAAGCGTTCCTGTAACGATTGCTTCATAATCAATTCATTTACACCTAAAGCCTGTGACATACCTAGATATTTGTACGTATCGTTGGCGGAAAGACATCTAAAGTGTGTGGAATCTGTGAGTTCCATCCCATCAGATTCCACAATCCTGCCTCTTTTAACATGCATGACTGCACATTTATCCACACCAAATTCCATCCTGATACATTTACTATAGGTTTCAGTTACTTCTAGTAATCTTATCAATTGGAAATTGCTGCAGGCAAACAGTTTCAAATCATCCATGAAAAGGAGGTGGGATATAACCTGACCTCCTCTCCGCAAACGATAGCCTAGCCCTGAACTCTCCAGCAAAGTGCTGAGAGGATTCAAAGCTAAACAGAACCATAAGGGACTCAAACTGTCACCCTGAAATATACCCCGCCTGATCTTTATATGCTCGCCGTCACCTTGAGGCCGCCGACATCCTGGATAGCAAAGCACCGTTCTCCATTGCCGCATACATGCCTTCAAGAAAGTGCATAGAGTCGTATCAATCTTGTACAACTCCATCACTCTCAAGAGCCACGTATGCGGCACAGAGTCATAGGCTTTCTTATAATCTATCCAACATGTCGCCAAATCCTTTCGGTTACGGCGAACTTGGTGGTTAATGATCGTGTCAAGTATAAGAAGCTCTTTAGTGCCACGGGCCCCACTTCTACATCCATTCTGAGAGTAAACCATAATAGTATTGTTAGTTATATGAGATGTTATCTTCACTCTCAGAATAGATGTTAGTAATTTATAAAGTGTTGGGAGACACGTTATAGGTCTGTAGTTTTTTGGATCCGTGGCACTACCAGACTTATAGAGGAGGTGAGTTACTCCTGTGGTCATAAAAGTTGGAAGCGAGCCTGATTCTAAGCATGATTGAAACTGAGTTGCCAAACGTACATGTGAGCTACGGAGCCACTTTAACCAAAAGTTATGCAGTCCGTCCGGTCCCGCTGATTTCCAATTCGGCAGCGAACGAACTGCACAAGCTATATCAGTGCTGGATATTGATATTGGCTCCATGGTATCAATCGACTCACACGATCGTTCAACATCTCGCATCCAATCACCCTCTGTGTGAGGCATTGCCCAGATGTTACACCAAAATGTATTTGTAATTTCAGCATCTGGGAAATGTGTGTCACTCACTACATCAGGCTGCTCCCACCTTCTATAAACCCACCTCTCATCCTTTTGGAATGAACGATTCTGAATATATCGGTCCACTCTTTTTTTGTATCTTCGTATACGGTTTGCCCATGCATAAACCTTCTGTTTCAGAAAGTCAATGCGCTCTGTGACTCGTGCTGCATAATGACAGGAACTGATACCAGTTCCCGAAAAAGCCCGATTCACAAAACGCATTACTCTCGGACGTGTGAAACCGATAAACTTGCCAATGAGTGCCCTTGCCTCAGTGATACGACGCTCAATCCTGCACTGTCACGCCGGAACAGCAAGCTTTGGCCGAGTAGCGGTATTATTTTTTGAGAATTTAACACCAGCTACTCGACATGCTGCAACAGCTGCACAATACAGAATTGAGTGTGTATCACTGAGATCTTTGCTTTCTTCTAAATACATATTTAACATAGAATCAAGGGTACACACCAGCGCTTTATTTCGTTTATGCATTGGCAACCGCGGCAAACGAGGTCTGTTTTCATAACTCATGGACCGATATTCTCGAATAGCACCTTCCAAAGTATTCCTTATTTGATCATTATACTGAGTACTTACAGATGAAGCAGCACTGTCCTCTCCACCCTCATCAGGGTACAGTCGTAATAAACCAGATGGTAATTGTGTAACTATTTGTGAAGGAGAAGAAGCCATGGTGCTAGTCTGCAAGTCCAAGCGTAGCCTCTCAAGCACAGAGTTATCCAACAAATGACATCGTTGGATGGCCCGTACTTGGTCCGATAGTCTTTGCGCCGAAACGTTAACTAATTATTATTATTATTATATTTGTAACCTACTTTTTTTCTATTTTATAGGTTTTTTGTGTCGGGGTTTTTTAAAATTTTCAAGTATTTAAATGTGGAATGTGTTTTTTTAGCAAAATTTGCACTTTATGCGTTAACTTCTTAACCATATTGCGAGCTACACCATATGTTTATTTGCTTACTTAATGCTAATTACTTCATGGGCGACTATTCCATATCTTCACTTCCACCTGTCGATCTTCTGTATGCCCTCTGCGTATTAGAAGGACACGAGGAGAACCAGAATTAAAATGACAACCAGAACCTCAGCCTGAAGCAGCAACACCTTCACCAAAGTGAAGAAGAGTTATTGTGTCCGTTGGCGTGGAGCAGTTTTCATTTTCTCAAAGTCCTATGCCTGGGATATTTTCCGTGGCTGGCGTGAATATGTTGACATGTCTAATATTGTCAGGGTGGCCATTTTTAAGTTTTGACGGTTATATGTATATGTTGAGATTTCAAAAACGAATATTATTTTGTTGACTGAATGATGTTCATTCACAAAATCATGTGAATCGTTAATTTGACATGAGGTTTTGTCAAGTTAGAAACGTTAAAATGCGAGATGTCAACATGTTTCCAAAGTCGATTACTCCAAAATTTATGAATATTTGAAACTATAATTTTTTTCATATAAATTCCTAATGCGTAGGAAGTATTACGCCAATAAAAAAAAATCATGTAAGTCGACACGTCAATGTGTTCACGCCAGTCACGGATTTTGCCTTAGTGGTAGATATATTTAACTAGCAGACCCGCGCAACTTCGTCTACGTCACATGAGACAGAGAGAGAGGGTTATAGAGATTGGGTCGTAGGCACCTAAAATACAATTCTAAAGGAGCTGAAACTTTCTTTTTTTCATTGTTGCTCCGCTCCTATTGGTCGTAGCGTGATGTTATATACCCTATAGCCTTCCTCGATAAATGGCCTATCTAACACTAAAACAACTGTTCAATTCGAACCAGTAGTTCCTGAGATTAGGGCGTTCAAGCAAACAAACAAACAAACTTTTCAGCTCTATAATATTAGTATGGATCTATACTATTGAAAAATTATTTTAGTGTTGGATAACCCATTTATCCCTAAACCGGCACCTATTCACCATCAGCGCGACAGACAGTCCTCTATGCAGAGGATGTCTCAACGCGGAGGAAACGGCCGCCCACGTTATCCTGGAGTGCGAGGGAGTGGCCACACAACGGGCAAGTACTCTCGCGGGTGCGAGATCGCTCCTAGAAGCCTGCGAACGCCCCAGGAGGCTTCTGTGCTTCTGGAAGGAGCTAGGCTGGCTCAAATAGGCAGCCTATCTGAACGCATAATGGACCGTCTATGAGTCTAAATGCGGAAACAGAACCCTACACCAATACCAATAGCCCATTTATCGAGGAAGGCTGTAGGCTATAAAAAATCACGCTATGACCAATAGGAGCGGAGCAGTGACACTAAACGCAGGTGAAACTGCGGGGACGGCTAGTATATAATAATTAATGTGTACTAATTCTAAGAAAAGAATTCAGAAATTATTATAATTATTACATTTGGAACCGTTAATTTGTTATGTTATTATTCAGATTGATATATGATAATTTATTTATTTAAGAGAAAACAAGTTTTGTCATACTAATTAAACGAGGATAAAACGGATATAAAACTAATAGGTACAGTAATTTGTCCGATCAGTGTAAATGTTTTACGATACTCACTTTTTGCATAAAGTATACCTGCTAATCGGTATAAAAAAGTATAAAACGTATCCATAAAAATAAACCTACTCCTTTATGTTTATTAGGAATAACTAAATATTCAAAAACTTCAGTTTTTTAATACTTTTTAACATGCTTTTATTTGCTTATACTATGTAAAGAAATCTTGGAAGTCAATTTTAACCTACTTCTAATTGTCGTATCGAAATGAAATTTTGTATGTATATGTAGTTTGGATGACAATACTATAATTTGGCATCTTAGAGCTCATCTGATGATGGAGCCAGGAGGTGGATAGTGGAACTCTTCAGTGGCTACTAGTAAAGCCGTCGAGTTTGGGCTCATATGATTCGTTTTGACTAGTCCAACAGATTGGGCTTGGTAATGACTGTCTGATGATGGAACCAGGAGGTGGATAGTGGTACTCTTTTTTACATAATATCATTTTTTTTTTCATAAAACCGATACGTTCTGTAAAAACTTCTATGACGTCATAACCCGCTATTGTCAAATCATTTGCTTCGCAGTAAAGGTAATTTAACAAAACTCCTCTGTCGAGGAGACAGTTATTAATGTTATTATTGAATTTAAATAAATAAACATTAAAGCTAGCAATAAATGCTAAGAACGTACCTTTTAACGGTCCACGAAATATGTAAAAAGAAAACCGTAATAGTTTTCTTATAATTAAGCCGTTAAAGCTAAAACACGAAAACATTCGGTGCAACGTAAAAGCTTAATCATCTCATTAATAAAATTTAAAGAAAACAGTGCTGCTATCTTGTCGCAATTAATTTAAACAGTACTTAAATTACCGACCGTCCGATTAATAAGACGACCATCAAAAAAAAAGTCAGGTCTACACTATAGCGGTACACGATTTGCCTGGATAAATATTTTACGATGAAATGTCTACTTGTAGGGAAAGTAAATTATTTACACTACAAATAGCAACCCTATTATATTAATTAAAAATGTTAATTTTTTTTAGAAAATCTATCTCTAATTTAGGAAATCCTAGAAAAATTAATGAGGTTATTGTTTTACGATGTTTGTTATTTTTTAATCGTTAAACTAAACACTAAAGTCAAAAATTTGATAAAACATGACGTCACAAATATTCTTTATTACAAAACTTACTATTTTCAAGTTTAGTAAATGTTATGTTGTTCTTTTACGATACCGCTACGAAAACCTGCAACAAAAACAATATTATGCTTATCGAAGTTTTGTGCCCCTGCTAAATTTTACACTCATGACAGCTTCTTAAAAAGGAAATGACTTGCCGAGGTATACATGCATATATTTTATAGACACATTTAATATAGTATACCCTTTTTTAACCGACTTTAAACATGAGGAGGTTCTCAATTCGACTGATTATTTTTTCTTGTGTGGATGATACGCGACATCTTTGCCATTTGTGAACCAATTTCAATAATTCTTTTTAAATTGAATTGGTTGTAGTCAAGGTTAGTTCCATTTAAATTTGAAGAAAATATTCCACCTCCAAGAATAGAAAAATAGGGAATGAAGAACAGCTTATTACAGTTTATCATGATTTAGGCACATTGAAGTAGGTGATACTTTTTTTAAATCAATCATTTATATCAGTGAACTTCAGAAAGGGTATGAGGATAAGGATACGGTTGACAAAGTACCTTATACTTTGTCAACCCAATCTTTATCCTCATACCCTTTCGATATGTCGCCAGTATCAACATTTTTTTTAGTTTTAAAACATAAATGTCAATGTTAGAACCGGTTTTTCGTTATAGCCCTGCGTTACGAGTCGCTGCCTAAGGTGTGGACGTGGGCTAATTACCGATTCATTAACACACGCATGGCGAAGTGTGAACTCTCTCACCTTGTACACGCTAAGATTTGTTTTTTGTGTAAAACTTTATGAAGTTTTTTACTTAAGCGATCTGAAGAATGTGTTGAAGTATTTTATATGATCTTAAATGATGTATGTTGATAATTAAAATATATTTCCATTAATGGTTTTATTTCCTATGAGAGGTTATTGATATTAGTTTCAATAAAAAAAGTCACAATTTGTCTTACTTGCTAATCATGCTTTCCGGTCAAAAAGTAATTAACTTAATTTTCCACATGTTTTATTGAAGTTATACTTCTTTTGGCGCGTTAGGGAAAAATGATGAGAATAAATTTTTACGATGCGCGCGCGCACCCTCACAAAAAACCGACACCCTGAAGTTAGCTGGTCAAATTTTAGTTTTTCAAAAAGTTACCAACTTCACAATAGTTATAAAAATAGTTTTTACATATTACTTTGAGTACGTTTGTAGAATTTGAGGTTAATTGACGGTATGTATTATTTATGATAATTTACTGTGCTTTTATGTGATAAAAATGGTTTCTACATATTACTTTGAGTACGTTTGTAGATGTTGAGGTTAGTTGACGGTATGTATTATTTATTGTGATATTTAAATAAACTTTATTTTACTAGATAAAAGTATAACTTCTTACGTGCGTACATAAGTACACACATACTTTTTTTACAACGTCGGAGGTAGATAAGCATATGGCTTACTATCAGACGATAGTAAGCGGGTACCGTACCCTGTGGATAATTGCAGCAACATAAGGTATACGAAGGCCCTTTTTTAACCGACTTCAAAAAGAGGTGGTTCTCAATTGGACAGTTTATGTGTGTGTGTTACGCGATAAATTCGCCATTTGTAAACCGATTTCAATATTGCTGTTTTTGAATTACTTGCATTCAAGATTGGTACTATAAAACTATTTACATGTGACGGGCCTGTTGGTCTACTGGTTAGTGATCCTGATTGCTGAGCCAGAGGTCGTGGGTTCGATTCCCACCCAGGACAAATAATGTGATGAGCACGATCATTTGTTCTGTGTCTGGGTGTGATATATAAGTATGTTTATTAGCAGTCTGGTTACCATAGTACAGGCTCTGCCTAGTTTGGGATCAGACGGCCGTGTGTGAGGTGTCTCAAGTTATTATTATTAATTTGAAGAAAATATTTACCTGTAAAGGTGGATAATTAGAGGATGGGGAATATAGCTTATTTGTTTATTTATAGTTAATTATTATACTTTAGACCAATATATTAAATATTTAGATGGCGCAACGTTTTAATAGATCAACATCTTTAACGAGACATAGCATTAAATCTTTATTGACACAGTAGCTTAAACGTGTTTATTTAAACACGTTGGTAATATTAATTCTGAACATTCAATATGAATAAACCATCTTGCTTGTTTGTCCATCCGTACGTTGTTCACAGTTGAATAAAATATCGTTGGAAAGCTTTTTATAACGATATAAAAGAGTTTTTATTTGTTGGTGGTTTCACTTGTTAAACGCTTGTATTAAGAGTGGGTTCACGTCGCTAGTGCCCTGGGTGGGGTTCGAACCGGTAACCACTCGATCACAAGTCTCAGCCATTAGGCTTTCGACACATTCGTTAAATGAGCTTTTCTAACCTTAAAGTTACTTAAGAGATTATAGGAAACTAGCGACCCGCCCGGCTTCGCACGGGTGCAATGATGATACTAAATATACTACAGAATGTCTTTATTTACAACGTTCACAGCTTTTTTGTCATTAGACAATACAAACATGTTTTCTTCAGAGGTTACTCTTGAAAGAGCGACATATAATTGGCCATGTGAAAAACACTCAACGCTCAAATCTAAGCCTGCAACCGCCGCAACTGCTATGTCCCTGCATTTTAAATCTGTAATATCTTCGAAAATATTCATTGAAATTACATGCTGTAAAAAGCCATTTTGATCTATATTAAATGCACAATATATTTAAGGTACTTAATTGGATAAAGATTAATGCTGTATTGCTAAAAATCGCTTCGTAAATAAGTCATTATTTCTCGTAAAAAGTAAAGGATAAAAAATGGTTATTGTGGGTTATCCCTAAGAGATAGACATATACCATTTTAAATTTTTTTGTAGACCTTTTTAAGGTGTACAATACTGTGGTACATTATTTTGATCTACCTCGTAGGGTTTAGCCAGCGTTTGCAATGTAAACGCAAAAAAATGTGTTTATTTACGACATCACATTAGAAACCTCTAAAGTTATTAGTGTCTCTCTACTATATTATGTATGTATTTTACATATAAACCTTCCTCTTGAATCACTCTATCTATTAAAAAAAACCGCATCAAATTCCGTTGCGTAGTTTTAAAAATCTAAGCATACATAGGGACAGACAGACAGCAGGAAGCGACTTTGTTTTAAACTATGTAGTGATATAGCACAGCAGAATTCCGCTGAAATTGGAGGACTGACAGAAAACCCTTTGGAGTGTGACTTCACTAGTGTTGCGTTGGGTTTGCTTATAGGTATCGCTAATCGCTTAACATGTGGCAGCCTTTATGCTGACGTCTCGCCTAATTAAGACGTTACAAGAAGTTGGGGCGCGCGCTTTTGCGGGCAGGCGCTGTTAGGGTGACCGGATATCTTAACAACAGCCGTTCCCAGACCCCCTCCTATTTTAGGCACATTAAGGCACACTGTCGTGTTGTAGTCGGTTCGATTAAAAACATACGGCCCGTAGCGGTTTCCATACGCCCAAAAAAAAAAAAAACGGCGGGCTGTATGCTTGTTTTCCAATGTTGGTTAAAGGTATAAAA
Source organism: Euplagia quadripunctaria (assembly GCA_963859945.1). Lineage (NCBI taxonomy): Eukaryota > Metazoa > Arthropoda > Insecta > Lepidoptera > Erebidae > Euplagia > Euplagia quadripunctaria. The sequence goes on along the minus strand of OY982572.1, from coordinate 1,128,669 downwards.
AAAGCAATTAATTTTACAAGAAATACCAAAATATTGTAAATATTGTAGAATATCGTACCCACTATAAACGGTTTCGTCCATATATCACAGTTTTATTGGCAAACCTCTATAATTAAGTTAACATTTATGGCGAATAAAATATTATTATTTATGAAACTAGTTTTTTAGATTGAAAAGATAAACAAGTTTCCCTAATAGGACTATATAATAGGTATAACACACTGGACGCGCTTTTCGACTGTCTCATCAATGTTAGTATGATAAATAATAATAACTGCTAGGACCCTCCATAATCGCGAGGTATGCAATCTTAGTGACTACTTCCTCAGTGAACGTGGAGGTGCACTGGGATGTGGTGGCAGTTGACAACGGCCTCACTCCATTTGCTTCAGGTAGAGAGAACTGACGCAAACCTGCAGTAGGTACTCGTTTTATAAAGTCTTAAATGAACCCGAAGTAAATATAATATCATCTGTGTCCTAGCTACGGTTCCGTGACCTATTTGGAGAAACTGACGGTTTTATCTGTGCAATTATAGATCAAATTGTTATAACAAACAACTTTCGGAGAAATATTCTGAAGGATGGTACAATTGACATTTGTCGGGCATGTCATTGTCCCGGAGAAACCCTTAGGAATTACCCTACCGAGGTAAGTGCCTGACCCAGTTCTTGAAAATGCTCTGACAGGACTATTGTTGCCAATAAGCCTGATATAGTGGTAATAGATCCATTAGAGCGCCGAGCAATGTTTGTTGACATCACCATTCCCCATGACGACAAGCTCTTAGGGGCTGAAAACCAAAAACAAATGAAGTACCTATTTGGATTTGGTCCACGAGCTGATCAACGTGTAGGACATAGATTCGACAATCAACCCATGTGCCGATATAATTATCGGCACATGGGTTGATTGCTAAGAGCTACAAATATACCTATTTAAAAATGTAATTTATGTTTACTTTTTTTTTATGGTATTGGGGGCAAACGAGCAGAAGAGTCACCTGATGGTAAATGACTACCGCCGCCCATGAGCACCTGCAACTCAAGAGTCTCAAGTGCATTGCCGGCCTTTGAGGTGGGAGTAGGGGAAGGTTGTAAAGGGGGAGAGGGGGGGAGAAGGGGACCGTTGGGGCCTCCGGTAACCTCATACACTCGGCGAAAAACAATGTAAACATTACTTTACTGCCGGTTTCCTGTATCTAAACTCTGGGTTCTATGAGAGTTATTATTGTTGTTTTTTTTTTGGATGTGAAAAGACTAATGTAATACTGTTTAAAAAAAAATTATAATGAACAGTCAGTTGTTAAAATTGTAGGTAGCTATTAGCTAACATAATAAATTTTAATAACTAAAAGTGTAGGTGTATGATCTGCATATGCGTGGGATGAATTCCAAGTATTATTTTTTCACTTTTTATGCTCCATAGTAATTGCACTACACACAACGGGTCACGCATATTCATAGCTAGAGATGGGCAGGAAAATATCCGTTGGGTTAATACCCGGGTAAATAACCTCAGCATATTTGAATATAGCTCGAAAAAGCACGAGATTTCCGACTACGTGACGAAAACTTAAGCCCCCCCCCCTTCCGCCCCTGTGACCAAGTGTGGTATTTTGAAGACCCCCTTCCCCCCCAGAAAAGGCCACGTAGTATGGTTACGTTCCCTTAGCATCTGTTTTTAGCTGACTTCGCCAGCCTGTAAACTACATATCTGCCAATTACCAGTTTTTTTGAGGCACGTTGGACACTTTTGTATGTAGAAAAAGCACTGAACTCGTAACCATACCATCTAAAGCCCGTGGCTAATTCATCGGATGGGGCACAAGTTCACTCTTGGTGCCTCGTGTGCTTACAGCCTTGGGGTCGGGGCCGGCCGGGCCGGGGGCCCTCTAGGGCCATGGGCCCGTGGCATTTAGCCCGCTCTGCCACCCTATTGTTACGCCACTGAGTTGAAAGACAACGACTATTCCATTTCTTAATAATAATAAAAAAAGTTTATCTATAATATGTATGTATTTAGTAATTTACAAGTACGTTAAGCAGTCTGTCAGGTTCAATCCTTTCATAGCTGATGTCCTTTCTTAGCTGACGTGTGTTGCCTATAAACTATCTTCCTGTCAAATTTCATTATATATAAACATACATTACTTAAATTGTTTTCATTATTGTCTATAACAAAAGTGTTTTCAGCAATAAAATAAATTTAAAGAGGTTTGAAGAATATTTACCCGTGGTTTGGGTATTCCCGGGGTTTTACCTCATATTTAACCGACAGGGAAATTTCCCAGGTATTTACCGGGTAGATGGCCAACTTTATTCATAGTATACTTTTTTATGATTTTTTTTTCCTACAACTTGCCACAGCCGACCGTAGCACGGTCGTTGTACAGCCTAAACACAACCGAGGCACTGCCTGGACTGGGTACGGCCTCCTGGCCAAGACCATGGCACCTCTTATAACTACTTCATACTGTACAGTATACTAGACTGGGACCTAATCAGTGCCAGGCCGGTGTACTATCGGTCCTCCCTTAATCATCCAGACCCCGATTAAAATTAATAATAACTTGGCACATCTCACATACGGCCGTCTGATCCCAAACTAGGCAGAGCCTGTACTATGGTGACCAGACAGCTGATAAATATACTTATATATTTCTAAACACATACATATTACAGATAAATTACACCCAGACACAGAACAAATTATCTTGCTCATCACACAATTATTTGTCCCGGGTGTGAATCGAACCCACGACCTCTGGCTCAGCACTCAGGATCACTAACCACTAGACCAACAAGCACTAAATACCTACCCCCGTTGTAGTTTGTGTTGATACATCAAAACACTAAATATGGTCCTACACAAGTTCTTTGCTGTGCAATAATATACCTTATATAGTAAGAATTAACATACAAAAAGACAAAGGGCGGTCTTCCCATTACTTCATATACTTACCAACTTAACATAAAGATACTTAGTCGAAAAAATATGTTCTGTCTGGTATAGCGGATAAGATAATGTACCATACTGAAACATTCCCATGCAAACAGACATAAAGTATGCACATTTATCACGACCAAAAGGAACCAAACCAAACTCCATGCGCTATAGAGATGTCAGCTCGTACCGTCGCGAAATTTGAATACCACCTCAGATACAGGTCTCACTGATCGCGAGAAGCGCTTCATTAATTTGTTCTGTGTCGGGGTGTAATTTATCCATATATATTTTTTTTTGTATAGGGGGCAAACGAGCAGACGGGTCACCTGATGGTAAGTGACTATCGTCGCCCATGGACACGTGCAACTCAAAAGTCACAAGTACATTGCCGGCCTTTGAGATAGGAGTACGCTCTTTTCTTGAGGGTTCGAAGGTTGTATCGGTCCGGAAATACCGCAGTCGACAATTTGTTCCATAGATTGGTTGTGCGAGGCAAAAAAATTCTGCAGAACCGCACAGTGGTGGATTGCCAATTATCCAGGTGATGGCGATGAAAGTTTTGTCGCGTTGAACGATGACAAAATGTTGCGGCCTGTATAAGTCAGAACAATTCCTCGGAGCACTCCCCATGATACATGCGATAGAGAATGCAGAGTGAAGCTACGTCTCTACGCAACGCCAAAGGGTCAAGCCGATCTGAAATATCCTGGCAAAATATGTATGTTTATAGAAATATATAAGTATGTTTCAGTATATGTATTTATGTTTATCAGGTGTCTGGCCACCATATTACCGGCCGTGTGTGAGATGTGTCAACTTATTATTAGGTATCATTATTTACAGTTGAGTTAATTCCCGAACTGAGAATTCGTTTGATCATATTTTATGACATTTCATCAAGTTTATGTTAGCATTAAAAATTAACAGAAAAGACCAAAGAATACAATCCAGCGTAAATTACTCATGAGCTGAATTTTATTAGTCTGAGTGATTTTTATCTATTTATTCCAAACCAATTCAATTTAGTTAAAGATAGGTGATAAGATTAAGGAATATTGAAGTACTTTCTGTTACATGCATTTTATTGTTGCATTGTTCATGACATGACATTGTAATCAACGGCAATTATAAAAATACTCACGAGACTTTCTGGAATAATACCAAAAAGTAATAAAATTTTAGAATTAAAAATTATGTGTATAACTGCGGTATATTTTTTTTAGGTACTTTTATATAAGCAACTCTTATAAATTGATGTGTTTTGTCGTAAAAGACTCCAACGACTTTTTTCTTCGTGTGCATATTATGCGATATCTTTTTCTTTCCCTCTAAAAATACATATTTTTTAAATAAAAGCCAGCACCAAGATATTGAACTAGACCTTAACAATGGTTTCTTTCAGCCCATCGACTGACTTAGAATGTGTAATGTGTATCCTCAGTTCGAAATACGTCTTTGATGCGACAAAATCCCTACAGACATTGACAACAGTCATTTGATAAAAAACTTTATTATTAAAGTATTAAAGTTGTTCATAAAGAACGGATTATGATCATATTCATATATTGCTGTTGTGATGACATCTTTTGAATGTTGTAATAACAACTGTGACAAATTAGACTTTATGTAGGAATAAAGATCAATTTAGTAATTACAGTCACTATTCATAGTTGACATAGCTGCTACCTATATGCTGAGAATAGTGTACACAATTATTTATTACCGCGTATCTCCTTCAGACTTTATACCAAAAAGGAATCATAATCTATTTGAGCACATACATTGGTACATTTTTGGCTATTATGTACTTCCAGTAAAACAAAACAATAACTTACGTGTACCAACTACAGTATTAACAATCGTTGACTAACCGTGGCCTTCTTCATGTTTTTTGTTCGTATAGTACATATTTACATATTTTCTGCAGAACCCTTATTATTTTTCAAAAATTAAAATACTCTGAGTTACTCCTACTAACATAAGTTATCTGCCAGTATAAGTCCAGTGAAAATCGGTCCTCCCGTTCCAGAGATTAGCCGAAGAGTAGACAAACAAAAGTAAAAAGATTTTTTTTTTATATAAGTACCGTGTAAACATTTATAATTATGCATTTAGTAAAAAGCTATTATTACGACATTACAAACAGACACTTAAATTTGATTTATTTGTATAGATGTAGATGGCAAAGAAATATAACGATAGGTTATCGAATTTTAATTTAAAATACCAATAGTCCAGCGAATGGTGGTAAAAATAAGGTACAACCTCCCAATTTTTTCAAAAAAGATGGATTTTCTTGAAAATTTGGAATTAAGCTCTACTTACCTCCCACTTCAAAATCTACCCTATGCCGATATGTGCTTTTTTGATAGGGGTGAATGCCACCCTAACTATTGGATGGTAATTAAAAAAAAAATCCCAGGAATCAATAGAAGAATGAATTCTAAGCTAAATTGTGCTAGAGAAGTTTTTCGAAAAATCAATACGTTTTAAGATATTCGTGATCGAAAACTTTTTTGGTATTTTACTCTTTTTCTCTTTTTTTACTGTCAAAATTTCAGCAAAATCCATCTTTCTTGAAAAAATTGGGACCCAAAAACCGTCATACGCTGGACTATAACGGATACGAGAAATAATAATCTATGAGCATTGTATTGTTTTTAAAGGAAAAAGCTCTCAACTCGATTGCTTTTTTGTGTTTATTTTATGCGATATCTTTGCCATTTGTAAACCAATTTCAATAATTCTTTTTTAACTTCAATTGGTTGTCAAGATTGGTTCAATTTAAATTTGAAGAAAATATTCTATCTTAATATGGGAAATTAAGGAACGAAAAATCCAGCATATTACAATTTATCATGATTTATTAGCATTTGCGGGTTCATACCCCACCCTGTACAAGAACTGAAAAATGATTTAAAATAAGTTACAACAGCCCTACAAAGAAACACGAATTACGCGCCACAAAGCGGCCATTTTGATTTTTTTTTAAATAAGAGACAGTGTCACTCTGGATGACGTAAGGATTCTAATGATACCCTTTACATTCAAATCTCTTAAGACATTTAGAAGTTATGGTAGAATAAAGTAACACACGCATACATGCCTACAAACATGAACCCTGAAAATATATTACTTTTTTATATTACTTTTTAAACAAAAAGTCATAAATTTCGCATTATTTTTGCCACAACTTGAGTTAAGTGCTTGCCTCTACTTTAAACTGCAATTAAGTGCTTCTCGTAACTATCTACACTTATTTAATGTCTTTTTAATGTTCTTACTGCATCTTTTTTTACCTCTTTAGTTATACTTTTAATTAGTTGGGTGTTTTGCTGTTTTTAATTAATGATTCTAGTTTTGTTGTACTGTTAGGACGTGTAATTGCTCAACAGATTTTATTGCCATAGAAAAGGCTTAGAAACGTCATGATTTCAAGAAAGCCATAAAGTGGTATAATACAGCCATTCAAAATAAAAAAGTAGACACAAAGTAGATGAATGGTTAATCATTTTGGTTGAAATCAGTAAATATTTACTTATATAAAAATACACACATACTCACGCCTGTAGTAGTGTAGGTAGATGCTTATTTAACACCCAAATTTTGCCAACTATTAATTTGGTTCCACTCTTGTTATATGGGGCAAGTTTATTGCCGGGCACTTTGGGAACAAAAGATGGGAAAATTGGGAGTAAATTGAAAGGGAAAGGTGGGTAAGAAAAGGGATACTGTTTATATGGATGGAGAGGGGAGTGTGCTGTTCCCCAGAAACTTATTGCCTCGCATTGCTAATCTGTGGAACAAATTGTCGCTATTTCCGGACCGACACGACCTTCAAGAAAGACTCTTGAGTTACAGGTGTAATAAAAAGCAATAGCTCAAGCAGGTCAGCCTGTAACTCGTAGTGGCAACTGCCGTAAAATCCGAGCCCTCATCATCATCTGCCTACCCTTGTCCCAATTTTATTTGGGGTCGGTGCAATATGTTTTATTCTTCCATTCTACTCTATAGTTCGTCATTTCACTGCTTACTCCATTTCTAGTCATATCTTCTTTCACACAGTACATCCATCTTTTCTTTGGTCGTCCTCTTCTCTACCCGTCAACATCCAAACATAAAACTCTTTTCACCACATTTTGCTCATTCCTCCGCGTCACATGTCCATACCACGATAACCTATTGCTCCTCAGCTTTTCATCCACTGGTGCTACTTTCAGGCTCCCTCTAATATATTCATTTCTCACTTTGTCCATCCTAGTCACACCACACATCCATCTCAACATTCGCATTTCTGCTACGTGCAGGCGTCTCTCATCCGTTCTCCTTATGGGCCAACTTTCAGATCCGTACAGGACGGCAGGTCTGATGATAGTTTTATACACTTGTCCCTTTAACTTAAAGTAAAGTAAAGTCCGAGCCCTGAAACATGGAAATAAAAATATTTCTGCAAAAAAGACCTCAGCAATGAACAGTTTAACTCGTAACTTTTTTGTAAGTTCTTGGAATCAAGAATGATACAGCATTATATCCAATATAAGTAACGAACAAAGAAATATTTGAATAACAAGTAGCATGTAACAGTTGCGCAGCCGCCGCCAGATGTTTCCGATATGCGCAAGCGTCGATTGCAAGACGTCAGATCTACAGATAAAATGCCTGCCTCGATACCAACAGATAGTTTTGAGATTATTTATCTGTGGCACTAGGTACTTTGTTTATTTATATTAACTACAAGCTTTTGCCTTCGCACGCGTAAAATTAATGTTTCCATTCCACTCGGGAACAGTATTTTTTTTCTGAATTAAAGGTACCCTATCTCCTTCTTTGTATCCTTGGCAACGTGCGGCAATGAACGGTAAGGCAGCGCTTAAAATACGAACAAACATACATTGATTTTTATATGTTAGACTAGCTGTGCCCCGCGCGGCACACATTTATATTATTTGCAAGAAACCTTAACACCTTTTCCAAAATAAAAGTAGCCTAAGCTATTACTTATACACCAGCTATCTGCCAGTGAAAGTCCTGTGGAAATGGGTCCAGCCGTTCCGGAGATTACCCGCAACAAACAGACAGACAGACTGACAGACACAAACAAAAATTTCGGGTTCGAATCGAACCCACGACCTATGGCGTAGCAGTCAGGGTCACTAACCACTAGACCAACAGGCCAGTCAAATATGCACGTAGAGGTAGCCAAAGGTATATTAACACCCATATTTTGTTAGTTACATCATGATTCCTCGTTACTAAACGAAGCTTCTCGGCACGTTTTCCGTGGTGCGACTGAGAATGACTTACGAAAAAAACTAGAATAATTTCTCCGATCCAAGCATCAAACCTCACATCACACTCAAACTTATACGAAAGGACTAACGAACCATTACATAAATCTGACCTTATACCTATTACTGTGTTGTCATTGATCAGAAATATTCTAATCCTTTTTTCTCTTCCTGGATTTATTGAAGAGACTGGATATATAAGTCGATAAATTTTAAACTATATACTATACGAAAACCCAAACTCTTTTTGTTCCTTTAGAGATTTTTAACCTCGACGCACAAAGGAGGCGTTTTGTAAGTTTCACGTGTGTATTTGTCTGTCTATCCGTAGCATCATAGTTTGTAAACGGATGCACCGATTTTTATTTAGTTGTTTTTTTAATGTTACTTGATTGCGAGTGTTCTTAGTTATAATTCAAAAAAATTAATTATGTTCATTCGGTCATCCATTAATCGTGAAAGGATTTTTTAAACGTAATTTTTTTTTTTACTTTTTGGGCATACAACATGGAAAGCTTTCAACAAGGCTTTAAACACTTGTCAACCAGTGGTGTCATTAGTATATCACCAGTCTAACCTTTCCCATTTCTAAAGAGCTTCAATTTGAGCAGAAACATCCTTTGAAAATACGAATTTTATAATTAAATACGTTAATTGGGTGTTTAGAATTAAGCGCCATTTTGTCATTACTGCGTGTAATTAATGGCCGCGGTGCGTTTGTAGTCGTTCAAACATCACAAATCTGGTTATCTTGTTTTTATTACTCTTTTATTTCTTTTTAATTAGTTCCTTAATGTAGGTTGAACTGTATTATTCAAGGTATTTTAATACTAGGTTTAGTTTTTTTCTATTCTGTAAGAGATTGCTTTTAGCGATAAGGCCGCCCTTTGTACATATGCACTACATGTACCTATTCCATGTAAAATAACTCTTTTGGTGTACAATAAATTTTATTCTATTCTATTCTACAGTCAACTTTCTTCTGTATGAAAGGTACAAAGTCCTATGTCCTTTTCTGTACGTACACCTGATAAGGTGTCTTGCAAAATTAAATGATGATCAGTTGAGTAGCGTGAAAGCGTAAGAAACGAATAACCTCACTGTTGCATTCATAATATTATTATTACTCAGTATTAAGATGGCAGTTTCAATTTATGTTATTTTAAAATCTTACTATGCCTTTAGGATATGAAAGCTTTTAAGTGGCATAGAATTATGTTACATTCCTTTCCACCACTAGTTTAGGTTTAATCAAATATCGAAGGTGAAGTGCCAATGCATCCTAACTAACATTGTTCGGTTATGAATTTAAAGGCACTATTCGTACTTCACTCCCCAACCAAATGGACTGACGACCTTAAGAAGGTAGTAGGGATGGACGGAGCGGATGCGGAAGGTGTAGGTGCTGTGCTGAGAGGACTATATCCAGCAGTGGACTAAGATAGACTGATTAACATGATAGTCAGTATTGGCACTGTTTCATAAAACTTTGAAATTGTAGGACGAGATACGAACCCGTAATGGAGATCATCCGCTAATTGAGCTATCTGAGATCTGTTCCAGTTAGCTTCCGAAATCAGTTAATTCTGTACATACGCGTAAGATAGACCATCACCACTACCATACTTGTCTTGACAAGAGAAAGAGACATAAAAATAAACAACAGGCTATTAAACCACTTCTTTACGGTGAACTCAGAGACATTACCGTCACTGGCGCCTAAAGTCTCTCACGCGATTCTGAGATCAATTGCGATACGGTTCATACGTGACATTCGTAAAGGCACTTTACTATAAAGCAAACTATTTGTTGCCAACTATCTGCTTTACGAAACATCATCAGAATTTAAGGGATATAATGTTCCCAACGTCATACGTGGTAAAGTCATTGGTATCATTACCGATGAATAGGGTTGCCAGAGTTTATTATAGAAAAAACTATTGTCACGTTCAAACTTAAAAACCAAAATTGGTCATGTACCAATTAATTAAAAAACATTTAGTCCTGCAATATATTCTTCAAACGGCTCATAAAAATAATTACCCGCCCAAGTTTCGGTTTAAAAAATTCAAAACTTATTTGTCTGTTTTAACATAGATATCGCTGTTTAATTCAGAAATCTTGTTTACTAATAATATGCGACGTTCTAATATAAAACAAGGCTGTTTCTGAATTATTGTGACAACAATCGTCACAAAATCTAACAGTTAGACACAAAATATTTGCTAAATGAGAACTCTCCCTTTTGTAGTTGAACAAAACCCACATAACACTTCCCTGACCTCAATCAACACCGTACAGTAATCACCACCATGTCGGACGCGGAAATCACCAAAACTAACAAATTCATTTTATTATTACATTAATTGGGTGTTTAGAATTAAGCGCCATTTTGTTATTACTGCGTGTAATGGCCGCGGTGCGTTTGTAGTCGTTTAAAAATCACGGATCTGGTTCTCTTGGTTTTTATTACTCTTTTATTTGTTTTTCATTAGTTCCTTTGTGTAGGTTGGACTATCATACTCGTATTTAATGTATTTAAATACTAGCTTACACCCACGGCTTCGCTCGCACAAAAGTTATTTTTCTATCTCTCGGTAACAGTACTTTTTCTCCAGATGAAAAGTATGTCCTTTTCAGTACTCCTGACTAAAATTTAACACTTTCAGTGCCACCCCAATTCACACTATATCACGTATACGATGCCGTGAACAAGTTGCGTTGAACGCGCTAGGCATGTCGCCGGCACTGGAAGCTAAAATAACTAGACATTTGAATTAAAAAAAATGTCACAAAATAAGATAGATATATAGCCATAATTATGACAGAAATTATCAACATTTTCCCAGTACCAAAAGCACCTTTTACTTAATCGAAGAGATGTCTTAAAATACATGCGGTGGCTTCTTGACAGTAAGAACTGTCGATCTTTGTTGGATTATATTTTTGTTTGAACAAAAGTTTTCTGTGCAAAGCGGTTTTTTTTTTCAAATATAACTGTTCTACAAGATCAACACTAATATATAATTAAGCTACACTATTATTTTTAAAACATAATACTGTATAATAGCTTAAATATTGCCAAAGGAAACATTGTGGACACGCCAGGCGTGTTCTCGGCACCTGTAGGATATTTAGAAGAACACGCCAGGCGTGTCGCCGACACTGAAAGTGTTATTCATGATCGGTGATTAGTTAAAGCTTGAAACCGTAACAAACAAACTCACACTTAATAACAATATATATATTTTTTATAATGTTAGGTTTGGTTGGTTAAGATTAGGATGGCTGTTTATGTTATTAGTTTCAAGACAGGTAAGTTTTGTTACATTGCTTTGCGTAGATCAAATGATAAAACGGTGGAAGCAAATGTAAATATACACAAAAAATATATGTCAAAAAATATGTTATCAATGCGGGAGTTACTATTTTTGGATGTTGATTTTATTGTTTGTTTTTTTTGGATAGGTTATATCTCCATGGTCAATTTAAAAAAAAAAGTACAACTTCAAGGGTAACAAATATCTAACCGGATCGAGGCTTGTCATCTCCGGACTGCTGTTACTTAAATGTAGTAGTTATTTGCGCAACTGTTTATATTTTAGAACAATGTGTTACATTATCCGTTATCTCGCGTTGTGCAACAGACGCCATAATAAGTAACTCCACTAAACTGTCTTACTAATTATTATAGTTATTCCACTATATTTATGTATGTGATTTCTGTATACATTTATGTATGTTTATGTGTGTGTATATATAATATATGTGTAGATAATTTACGTATTCTTTTTCACCATCTTTTTACTCTCAGATAAGACGTAATATCATTCGCTTTACCTAGATAATAATAATAATAATAATAATAACTTCACACATCTCACACACGGCCGTCTGATCCCAAACTAGGCAGAGCCTGTACTATGGTAACCAGACTGCTGATAAACATACTTATATATAGTTCTAAATACATACATATTATAGATAAATTACACCCAGACACAGAACAAATTATCGTGCTTATCACACAACTACTAGATACTGTCATACTGGACTGCACGCGCCCTCTTGCAACCTTTGTGGATTGATGATTAAACCTCTTTGGCGCGTGAAGTCTTACTGGCAATTTCGTGCTCAAGATTCGAAGTAATTCGTATTTGAAATAGTTCAGAGAATGGAACCATGAATAAGCTGACTCTCGCCTGAGAAGCCTGGAAAGACAGTTGCCCGTGTTGACGCACGGAACCCCAAGATATATTATGTTTTGTTTCTTTTTTTTTTTTTTTTATTTATTTTAATGCACAAAACACATTACAATCGTAAAAACATTAATAATTAATACATTGATTTGATCTAGATCGTAACGTACAGAGTATGCGCAACACAGGAAAATCAATCTATTATCAAACACTATACATAACAATCTCTAATACATTCATGTTTAATATCTAATTATCAGGTCAGGTTTGAACGCCTCAGGCACTCCTAACTGGGTTTCAATTGTGTTATTGCGAATTATATTGATTATTTGAATGTAATAAGTTGAAGGTTTAAAGGTAAACCTATATTTCACCCGCGTAGTCTTTTATTCCTCTACTCTAGAAATTAGATCCATCTTTCCTGTAACTGCCTACCTTCTGAGGCTTTGCAATACTATATTCTAGATATTTTTGGTACGCCATCAGCTACCGCTTATTTGCCTCTGTTGCTTCCATACAAAGGTTGTCTGGAAAACACCGCTTTTAGCGATAAGACCGTTGTACTTGCCGCTTAGTATAAACTGTTACTATGTTTAATTTTTGTCCAACTGTGGTGTACAATAAAGAATGTTCTATCTATCTATCTATTGCCCTCATATTTCATTGGCGTTTATAAGCAATGTAACCAGAGAATGGTAAAAAAAGTGTTGAAAAAGAGTGTCTTTCGAGTTTCCTGTTCTTCTCCATAGGAGCTAAACTAGCTAAACTAACTAACTTACTAGCTTCACGACTGACTTATTCTGATGGACTCGTACTCCTAACAATTCGAAAAGGTTTGATTTTGATTCTAAGTTTCACATCATTTAGATGTAATGAAGACGATTGTATTGTTTTTAGAAATATACTTACATCTCTTATTATCATCTCTTACATCTCACATGACACATCGTTTTTAAGAATTTTTATGGCTATGACAGAACTTAGAAGGTGAACATTTTACTTCTTCATTTTAGGTATGGTGCCTCTTGATTGATGATGGCCGTCAGCTTCTTTGTTTAAGGTGTCACATTCTTCCTTGTTCATGGCCAAGCGGAACAGATGTTCGACGAGGTAATACCGGTCCACTCCCGGATGTTACGCAGCCACGATTTTTTACTTCGCACAGTGCATCTCTTATCCGTCCGTCTATCTTGCCGATCAAGGTGACAACATTAGCGCAACTCATTTTTAAATAATTTGTTCAATGCTTTTTTCTGTTTATGACAATAACTACACCACAGACAAACAAACCCGGAATATATCGAAACTTTCAACACTTTATTTGCTCATACATACGTATTGTACATACATATATTCACGCCTATTTTACTTGAAGAAGTAGGCAGATGTGAAATTAACAGTCACATTTGGCCAGCTACAATTTGGTCCGACTTACAAAAGCTTTCATAATAGGGGAAAGCCTGTTGCCGTCAACTGGGCACTTTGGGAATTAAAGATGGGGAAATTGGGAGAATATTGAAAGGGAAAGATAGGCAAGAAGGGAGGGCAATGGAAAGATATTACTTATATAGCTCGCAAAACGGGGTGGGGGGGGGGCAAAATTTGTTTTTGTCGGTCTGGGGCGGGGGGGGGAGTCTAAAAATTGTCTTAAAATTACCTTAGTACTACGTAAGCGAGCCTTTAACTATTTCTATAACTACATACAGATACTAAAAGCTAACCTAAAATAAATTATATTGTAATGTTGTTATATTTTATGGTATAGGGGCAAACGAGCGAAATTACTACCGCCCATGGACACCTGCAACTCAAGAATCACAAGTAATAATAATAACAACTTGACACATCTCACACACGGCCGTCCGATCCCAAACTAGGCAGAGCCTGTACTATAGTAACCAACTGCTGATATGTCTAAATACATACATATTACAGATAAATTACACCCATACACAGAACAAATGGTCATGCTTATCACACAATTATTTGTCCTGGGTGGGAATCGAACTGTACTTGTTTCTGGATGTACCTACCTACCTTTACCTCTGACAACGAGTACATAAAATATATATGTAATTACAAACAAAACAAAATATTTAAACAAAAAGAATCCAGAATACAAGATGAACTCAGTTTGGAAACCAGTGTACGATACTTTAAAATATACTATTGTACAACCATTTTTATGATTTACACAAAAGATACAACATTATTGTTACAATTTGCTACGTTAATGTTTTTCTTTTGATGTGCTTTTAATGTATATATATATATATATAAATGTATATTGCTGACCCATGTATGCATGTATTGTACTTACTTTTGCAAATAAATGATTATTATGTCAAGATGATCCGTTGAGTATTTTATGCATGAAAGCGTCACAAATAAACAAATCCACTTTTTCATTTATGAAATAAGTTAGGATATCACGGTGCACTCGACACCTGCAAACAAACAATACGATAAAACTGTATGATCGTAGATTACATACGCATGCTGCAGATGCAAGTCAGATGAGAGTTATTTTATTACAGTAAAGTATAACATTCAGGGATGTAGTATTTGCGTTTGTTCTTATCACAATACGTGGTGTATTAACCATTATTAGTGACCAGGTCTGCGTCAAGTCTGTAAAAGTGTCAATTTCATAATACGATAATAATTAACCGTCTTTGTTCTTAGATGTTTGAGAGCTAACTGGAACGTAAACTTTACACGTAACACGTTAACATGTCGATTTCTACAAGTGAAACTCATTGATCATCACTTTAAGGGATTAAAGATGATCTTCAATCCTCTAAATTGATGATTAATGAGTTTCAATACTTAAAAAAGAAAATGTATAAAGTATAAGATGCCATCTTGTAAAGAGAACACTCACGTTTAAGGACGCGTTCACAAATTTATTTAAACATTTGAAAAAGGGCAGTTTTTCGAATCAAATTGTAATAAAATGAAACAGAATCTCATGTAACTACATATACCAAAAGATAATTTACTCTTTGATCTTGAAAAGTGGGTAATTTGTTTACTAAAACAATGTTATTTTTAATACTTAAAAACGGTTTTTCGATGCCTCTTTACGTAAAACTGACAATATTGGGTTGAGTTCTGATGCATTTTTCTCCGCTAAATATCAGGCATTTAGTCCACAAAAAATACTTTGATTTAGAGGATATATTTACCTAAAAAATTTGGTAAAAAAACCAAAAGAAATTTTACTGTTAGTCTCCAAAAAAAAAATCTCTTAACTCATTTCTGCCCGATTTTAGCTTGTATTCGTAAGTCTTATGCAGTCTGAATAAAGGTTATTTTAGTGGTGGTGTATCCTGGCTTCATTTACAAGTAATTGACATGACACTAGGTTAGGTTTACACGGGCAGATTTCCACAATTCCACCTCAAAGCCCGTATTTTACATTGGTTGGAACAAAAAACTATTCGAACCACCCTGAGTCCCCGAAGAATTACTTACATATACCGTAACATGCGTCCACCGTAAAACGGCTTAATACTAAAAAATCACATGAATGTTGAAAGACATCATACGACATTAATCAATTTGTTATTAACTGTAAAGCATTCTCAATCAACACCGTTAGTTACTTCATAGATTTGCTTGTTCACTTGTGTTAAATTAATTGCTTATGGTGTATCTTTAAAATTTTATCAATAATTTCTACGTTATGCTAACTAACTCACACCCACGGTTTCGAACGCGTGAATCTAGGTTCAAAATTCAAAGTTATTTTGGTTTTTAGGGTACCGTACCCCGAAAGGAAAAATTAACCCTATTGTCGTCCGTCTGTTCTGTAAAAAATAAAACTTCTAAGTTAACGCAATCAAAGATATGGCCTTAACATTCTGCATGTAAATCAAAACCTATAGGGTACTTCCATCGTAGTAAGTAAAGGAAGAAATGCGAAAGTCGTTAATTAATTGTAATCCCATCAAAAGCATAAATGTGAAAATGGGAGCCAAGTTCAATATTAAGAATATACGTGGTTATCGACTGCATCGACAAAAAAATTGAGATCTAAATGAGTGCCAAGTTCTGTAGCTAATCCTGAAAATTTGACTTAGCTAGTTTTCCCATCCAAGTTTTCTTATGTTTGGCTAAACAATTTATCTCCTTTATTTTATGCGCATGTTACTACATATATTGTAAGGTCAACATATCTTACTATTCTAAAAGATGGTGTGCTGTAATAACTGGCCAAGTCAAATCTTCAGGATTATCTACAGAACTTGGCAATCATTTAGATCTCAATTCTTTTGTCGGCGTAGTCGATAGATAAACACACTACCACATTATATACCTTACACATAATTTATTAGCGTGTCGTGATGCGCGCCACAATACATGTCCTCTGCCCTTGGGGAGGCGAAGGGGTTTGTCGGACTCTTACCGACTAAAAACCACCCCGGTATTCCGCTATTTGCCTATGATCGGGAGAGCGAGAATCGCCATTGCATTCTTCCGCAAAAGAATAAAAGGGTCTTGACATCTGTATCTAAGTAGGTTTAACCGTGTCCTAAAAAACCCATAGGACAAGCTATGGTTATTCTGGTCTAGATAGGGTTGTGTAATATATGTCTTAATTCTGTGTATACCTAAACAAACGCAAACAGTCCCAGTTTCAGTATGGTAAGACTTTAAAATATTGTTTTAAAGTATTCGTTAAACGGTAATAAAATACACTGCTATATCAACAACGTACCGCCCACTTAACCTATAAAACTGTAAATAAATAGAAAGCAAACTACACATGGTACGTTGCTGGACGGTGATTAACAAAATTACACTTTATCACAACCCTAGTAATCACTCGTCGCGGTTTACATATAAATTGAAAGTATTCAACTTCAGCTCGGGCTTACTTTGTTAGTGGCAGACATTCTTTGTATAATACCTTTTATTTTCATTTGTGCTGTTGGCTCTTGATCTGTAAGTTAATTTAAAATTGCAAAAATTTGGATAAAATATGTTTAAAGTTTCGAAAATAACCAAGGTAGTTGATATATCTCAAAGAATTAGCAAGCTGAACCTATACCCGCTGGGGTAGACGAGTTCTCGATTGGAGACCGCGTCAAGGGAAACGTAGTGAAGGACACCCTGTGGCCAGGTGGAGTGACGATCTGCGCAAAACGATGGAGAAAATCTGGAAGAATTCTAACCATCATCCTAAGATAAGGAACCATTTTAACTACGTCTATATCAATCAAACTTTTTTTATTTTCCCGCATTTCTTAAAATTTCTTGCAGACCCATAGTTATTAGAGGAGCTTAGTGGAGAAATCATTCGTCCTGAAGGGTATCAATAATTAGAAGTATTTGTCAATAATAATATGTGTCTTACAATCTGAAGTTTTTGAGATATCAGTACAATTATTTCTTTCAGTAAAATTGTAACTATTGTTTGAAAAAAATCGAATTTTTTGCCAAGCAATTTGCGCCGAATTGTTTTACATTCAGTTCCGGTCGAATGGGTATACACTCATTCGGTAAAATCAATCACATCGATGCTAATCCATATATTAATTAGAGATGCGCCGAATATTCGTTTGGTATTCGGTATTCGGCGTATTCGACATCTTTTCCACTATTTGTATTCGGCCGAATTATTCGGTTTTCTTGCCGAAAATATTCGGTTTAAGCTTTTCTATTTTCTTGGCTCATGTAGCCAAGGTGTTGGACTAAAAGACAAGGCTTCTTATGTAAGATTTATGTTATATTATAAGTCAAAGAAAATATATTTATTTCTTAACCTATAGTTGGTATAGTCAACATTTATTTGAAACCTTAAATCAACATTTAATTTAAACCTGAAAACAATATTTATTTTTAAACTTTAAATCAACATTTATACGCGGCAAAACAATGTAATGGTAAACCGAATAATTCGGCCGAATATCCGGTTCGGTAAAAGTTAAACCGAATAATATTCGGTATTCGGTTATTCGGTGAAACCACTATTCGGCGCATCTCTAATATTAATACGTGAAGATAATTCTTTGTAGGCATTTTTAACATCAAAAAGAGGGGTGTCATAAGTTTCACGTGTCTGTGTGTCTGTCTGTGGCATTGTAGCTCCCAGACGAAGGGACCAATTTAAGTGTTGTTTTTTTTTGTTTGAAAGCTAACTTGATCTAGAGTGTTCTTAGATATAATTCAAAAAAATCTGTTCAGCCGTTCGAAGATCATCATCTTTTCTAGATTTTTGAGTCGGGATGTTTTAAGTTTAAAATTTGTGATTTAAAAATTGTGTGAGTGATGTCATTGACGAACATGAAATCTGGAATACTTAAATTTTATGTATAGAAGAAGTGCAGAGAGCTAAAAGTTTAAAGAACCAAACGAAAACGGCAGCACAGAGCTACGCGCGTCATGGTACCTACGTAACTATACACTGACAGTACAAGTAATAACTGGCTGATAAAATAAACCAAAAATGAATTAATGTCGAAATTCGGCCACCCAACTCTGAAACGGCTAATCCGATTCTGAAAATTCTTCCACTAATAGGAACCTAAATTACCGCCGTATGGTTTAGATTTCCGAACGTCTCGTGTCTCGGGTCTCTAAACTCGGTCGGACTCGAGACACGATTGTAAAAATTGTATTGTATAAATAAAACCAACATTCGTAGAAAAAGAAAGAGTGATCTCCCTGTCAGGTGGTGTTATTACAAATTACAAAAAATAGAAATAAAATATATCTATCTATATGTATCCGATAACTATTGAACCAATTTTTAAAATCTGAAATAGCGAAAAACGTGTGATTTTGATTATGAATAAGAATGTTAACCAATGACTAGGTACTAGATTAATAATGATATATTGATGATTAGTTATATAATTTTACTGCCTAAAACTATATTTTAACTTTAGTGGAATTTAGACTATATGTAATTATTTACATAATGTTAAGAGTAGACAACAAAAATGTTTAAAAAGTCCCGGATCTTCGAGACACGAGTCCCAAACCCTATTAAGAATTTTTTGTAAAACATTTATTTTAATTACCTTTTCATTTCACGCGGACGAAGTCGCGGGCATCAACTAGTGTTCAATAAATGTTGTTTTTCTAGATTTCAAAAACCCTAGTTATAATGTATTTTTATTGCACAACGTGCTAATGGCACTCGTGTAACTCACACATGTAATTTATACATAAACTTAATTTTGCAGAAATACACTGAAAATTTCTCAACTGGTTAGTGAGTGCCCACTATCAGCTCAGTCTGTATCCCTGCAGGCAAATAGCGCGATATTTCTCATAATTGCAGTTTCGCGCATGCGCGCTTGAAATAGATACGCGTATTCAGGATCATAAAAAGATCCATTTTATTAAATGCCTTCGGCTTAAAGGCAAGTCGGCCTTAGGTATTCTGTCGTATAAAATTAATGACATACAAGTACAATTAAATTATATTTGTGTTGTTAAGTAAATCAAACTGGTCATTTACGATTAAATTAATTTAAATTTTTTTCTATTTAACAATATAATAATAATATAACTTAACGCATCGCACACACAGTTTGGTTACCATAGTACAAGCTCTGCCTAGTTTGGGATCAGACGGACTGATCCCAAACTAGGCAGAGCTTGTACTATTGTAACCAAACTGCTGATAAGCATATATATTACTAAATACATACGTATTATAGAAAAAATACACAGACACAGAACAAATGATCGTGCTCATGACACATTTTTTTGGGTGGAAATCCACGACCAACAGGCCCACTATCTGCATCTGCTGAACGACGATATCTAGTTTGACGACAGTAGAGCATTCGACTTTAACGTCGGGAGTTCGATTCCCGCTGACATATATTTGTATGCACCGATTTATCTATTTGCATATTGTTATAATATAGATATAAGAACAGAAACATGGTAACAAATTTCTACAGATAACCAACCAATTCAAATAAAAAAATGTAATTCATCATGATCATCTTCTTGCCCTTCTCGTAACTTTATGGTGGGCGCAATGTGTATCTTTGGAAAGAGTTTGGCTTGTCTCGTTTATGGCCAACCGCCTGCCTGACGCCAACCCTCCTTGGGAATGTAGTCGTTCCAAGACGGGAAAGAAGGAAGAAGGTAAAATTGTCTAAGGAAAAATTGGCAGGGAGGGGAACCTTTTTTTTTGTGCGTGCGGAGGAAACCCCCTCGGGTCGTCACCCCACCGGGGTTTTCGGTGGGGCGGTGTGTCGGAATCGAACCGAATAAAACACACACGGTTTACACACCGTAAATAGGAGGGATCCGGAACAGCTTTTATTAAGACATCCGGAACCAGGGAGAGGAACCTAGGGTAAGGGATACCGCAAGTCTTGGATAGGGAACGAGAGTGAGACTGCAGTCGCTTGCAGAGGCTGGGGTCGCGTACCCGAATGTCCTTTATTTTCTGTGACTGGAGCGACCATTAGAACGGGAACACCTTATAATTATTAAAATTATATATGTAATTGAAAACAAATGTATTATCAGTAATAGTTTTTAATTGAATTATTAGCCTCATAGTTCATCCTGTGTAAAACCATCAACATTATAATGGATGACTATGCACATTTGAGCCATTCTTTCTTTATTGTATATTATTACATAATTGAGGTGAAATTATGGGTTCGGTACTCGAGTTATTACCGAGGTAATGTTATTAACACATATTATTGCGATACTTGTATGTGGAATTCGGGCTATTTATAAATTTCTTCCTGTTATTCAATTGTATTACTCCCATGATTGTGCAAATGTTCACATGGTAATTGTAGTTTTATCTGCCATGATAGTTTGTTTAATGATTTTCTCTAAAGCTACGAATGAAAGTGATGTACTGAAGATAAACTGCAGAAAATAACCTTCACCATATCGATTTTAGGGGAAGTGGTTGAATGGCGAGCTGCAACTATCAATTATGGGTTCGATTCCCATATTAGAAAGGGATAGAGATCGCTTGGATCGCTTCGTTCGCGTGGAAATGTTGATGAAATCTATCCGACGGGAACCGTACATTTTTCCGGGTTAAAAAGTATTAGTATTAGCCTATGTGCAATTCCAGACTATAATCTATCTCTGTGACAAATTTAATAGAGATCCGTTCAGTCGTTTTTGCGTGAAACAGTAACAAACATCCATCCTTACAAACTTTCTCCTTTAAAATAAGTAAGTAAGACTTATTTTTCAAATTAAATTGTTTATGAAACCCATTTTTTTTTCCTTAAAAAAGATTACCTAGATAAAAAAGATTTTACTAGTAATGTGTGACCCACGTTACTAACGTGGGTCACACATTACTAGTAAAATTTATTTTACTAAGCTTCCAGCCAGATAGACCGATGACGAGGATGATAACGGGGAAAGACTATGTCCAGCAGAAGACTAGAATATGCTATTTTTTTGTTTGGTTGATTGAAACAATTTAATCCTCCTTAAACGAAAGTAATAAATCGATCGAAACGTCGGGTAACCAAAACAGGTATTTACCTTCTAATTATTACCGCGATTAAGTCCTGATTGCCACATCTAATATGGATAGTCGCGACAGTTTAAAAACAATGAAAGTAATAAAGTTTGTATCATATTAATCACTTAATTATTTATTAAAAAAAAACAACCTAAAGTAAATATTTTTCTATAAGTTACAATTTTCCCAAATTTTAGAACTCGATTTTTCCTTTACCATAACTGCGGTTATGTGGTTTGGTATACTGTACATCAAATTTTCTCATTTCTCTTTTTTACTTTACAACAACCAAGAAGTTTTATTACTTTCATTCAAGGAGTATTTAATATTGTCTATTAAACACCTTTGTTTTTGTTTCCTTGATTTTCAGGTATCTTTGTGAGGTTGTCTATGTGACCCGGATTCATTACTCTAGGGTCTTTTGCAAAGAGCGAAGCGACCTGTCGCGTCGGTGTCAGGCGTTGCACGATGTACCTTATACAACCGGTAGCGGTTCTAGACCAGTCGGACAACCTTAAATAATGTTTTGCTACAACAACAGTTACAGGTTTTTGTAATAATTAAGTATCCGATAAAACATGTCGGCTCTAAAGAGTGAGGCATAATTATACAGCAATAATTATTCCTTCCAATTATGATAATTGAAATGAATGATATGCTGTATAATATGCACTGCAGATTGTATTGTATATAATCATAAATTTAAAATACCCCTGACTCGAAAATCCCTTCAACGATTAGAAAAGAGCTGATGATCTTCGAACACCTGAACACATTTTCTTGAATTATATCTAAAAAAACACGCACTTAAATCGGTCCATTCGTTTCGGAGCTACTACGCCACAGACAGGCACACAGACACGTCAAACTTATAACACCCCTCTTTTTGCGCCGGGGGTTAAAAATGTACATACATACATACATATGTTCACGCCTATATTCCTGAAGGGTTAGCCAGAGGTGTATTAAACACCCACTTTTTCCTAACTATAATTTGGTTACAATCATGTAATATGGGGCAAGCCTATTGCCGTCAACCGGGCACTTTGGGAAATTAAGATGGGAAAATTGGGTGTATATTGAAAGGGAAAGGTAGTTAAAATGATTGGCAATGCGAGGAAAGAGACATTGCTTATAGGAATAGAGTAGGGAGTGTAAGCGACAGCTACCTTCTCGGTCAGGGTCGTATACTTGTAACTTAAATTGTCCGTGGGAGAGCCATGCTTCGGCACGTATGGGCCGGCTCGACCGGAGTGATACCACGGCCTCACAGAAAACCGGAAGTGAAGCAATGCTTGCATTGCTTTTCGCAAAATGATTGAGGTTACCGGAGGCCTTAACCCTTCCGTTTTCCCCTCTTCCCCTACTCCCACCTTAAAGGCCTTCAGCGCACTTGTGACTCTTGCAGGTGCCCATGAGCGTAGTCAATTCCCATCACGTGACCCGTCTACTCGTTTGCCCCCTATAATTAAAAAAAAAAAAACTGGCTGTTGCCGAGAAGTCCGAGCCGATCTTATTATTGGTGTAGTTAATAATTGTGTTAGTTATAGTGATTTGAAAAAATAGCATTATTTATAATAATTTTTGATATTCAAATGAAAATTAAAAAGTCAGTCTGATTTTTTCGAGGTATAACTTGTCTCCTTCGTATACAAACCTTATTCCCTGTGTATTATTTAAATATCTAAAATTAAACAGTTTATTGTAATTGCGATATTTTAAGAGAAACAAA
Source organism: Euplagia quadripunctaria (assembly GCA_963859945.1). Taxonomy (NCBI): domain Eukaryota; kingdom Metazoa; phylum Arthropoda; class Insecta; order Lepidoptera; family Erebidae; genus Euplagia; species Euplagia quadripunctaria. The sequence continues at coordinate 1,105,020 of OY982572.1, read as the reverse complement.
TACAGTCATGAGAATTAGACGACTTCGATAAGAGAAGCCCGAAGCAGGTAAGAGATACACATAGCACGTAAGAGCAGCGCGAAGCAGATAAAAGAGGCGCGATTCTGGTAATAGTGGCCCGTAGCAGGTAAGAGAGGCCCGTAGCAGGTAAGAGAGGCCCGAAGCACCTGTTATTTACCAAATGAGATGTAAAAAAGGTTACAAGCTGAACATTTCCACGACTAATTAAACCAAAAACAGTCTTCTTTGTCATTTTGTAATGGTTAAGGCGTTGTACTTGAGATTAAGTATATTTACTGTGACCACGGCCATTGCAACCTGGTCGAAACGTCAGGCAATTCGGAGGTATGTAATCCCTTTCTGTGATCGCGTTAATTCCCGTTTAAATACATAATTATATCATGGAACGCGAAAGTTTAAAAGTTAGTATTGAGATTAAGTGATTGTGGGTTAGTAAAAGCCCTAGATCTCAAGTCCATTACCACCACCCACGTGAATCCAATCCTAAAGCAGTCCCTAGACGATCATGCGGCATGACATGCGTTACGTGATGTCATGCATGCATGACTGTTTAATTGTATTGATTGATGCGAATGACATGCAAAATACGTGCATGACATGCAAGCTACGTGCTGGCAGTTGATTGACAATTCCTATTATTTTTATATCTATACATTTATTTATTTATAAATCTGCCTTTGACAAAGACATTTTCATACCAGCGCAGAAGACCTCTTCACTGTACAAGTTATATAGACAACTGAATAAAATGATTATACCAAGCGAATTATCATGCTGCGTATAGACTCTCAATAGTTCCTTAATGCAGCATAATGATCGTCTTGGAACCGCTTAACACTTAAGCAATTAGCTTAACTGGAGGGGTTACACAATTACTAGTGATATTTGACCCATGCTACTTGTATTCTTTAAAAAAACACATCTGTCATCAGATTAAATCATTAAGTTAACCAGAAAGGTTTTAAAAAGTCTTATAAAGAACATAAATAAACATAGATGTGTTAATAAGGTATTGACAGCATTATAATCTAATCAGAAATACTTTCTAATGTCTCGTTTTACCGAAGCCGACGTGTGCTCGTGCGCAACTATCTCATCAATATTTCATTAGAAGGACGCGATCTTAGTGAGCTTCTACTAGTAAACATTTAATTTTATTTTATTTGAAAATCATATGTACCTATCTTGTGAAGATTTAAGGCTGTTTATCCCGCATTTTGTGTAACTTAATATCAAGCAAACAAATCTTGGCAGACCTACTTGGAAGACCATTGTCGTATCGAAATGAAACAGTTCGGATGACTATACAATAATTTGGCATTTTGGAACCAGGAGAAGAATAGTGGAACTCTTCAGCGGCTACTAGTAACGCGCTACGCGATTTATTTGGTGTTATTTTACTATTTACACTGATCCCGACGTTTCAGTTGCTTTTCAGCAGCCATGGTCACGGGTAGACTAAGATGGTGGTCGTCTCATGTATCTAAGTGCAAAGTTATCTCATTTTATTTCAAAAATAACAATATTCAAACTCGGGAATCCAACCCAAGACCTCAAGATAAGAACCATTTGCTCAAAGCTCGCAGTCAGTACAGTTATTTATAATATAAACAAGAGAAGACATCACTTGTCTCCATAACCGTGTAGGAAGAACATGAGACAACGTGACGGCAACGATACCGTGACAATATAAAGACGGCAGATCCGGCTATAGAAAATTATTACATTCCAGACTTGAACCACGACCATCGGGGAATATCTCAAGAAGAGCCTTAATAACCCATTAGTTGAATGGTCCAAGTTTAAAGGAAACGCGGGGTGAAGCAATGCATTTTTTTTCGTTCCTCGTAGCGTAAGAATGAAACAAAGTTCAGTTTGAGTAAGTTTATAGTAAGTATGATGTAGTTGTGCCTACTGTGTTGTCTGACGTGTTTATTGCTGGTGCTAATACAAATTACTAAAATCACTGTTAGTGAATACCTTCAGGATGTACTTATTATGCAATATGGAAATACTAGGTTCGTATTACAGAACCTGATTCAAGTCTGCGCTTAAACTGTGTTCAACTTATTTTCAATTTGAGTGAAAAATTTCAAACTTAAATCAAAGTTTATCATACAATGTACACAATTATATTACACAGAAAAACATCTGAATATACACACATCAAAGTGTATTTTCATTGCTAATTTCCAAAATGTTGGTGTTTAAAACGCCTCTGCGTACCGCTTCGTTTATTTAAATATGTATTAAACACACAAGATACATATGCTACAGACAGACACACAGAGACACACGTCAAACTTATAACACAGATTCTTTTTGTGTCGGAGGTTAAAAATAAAATAGATAGATAGATAGGCGTGCTGCCCCGCCTAATATTCAAATATAAAGTGACTAGCCGTCCCCGCAGTTCACTTGCGTTTATGGTCACTGCTATGCTCCTATTGGTCGTAGCGTGATATTATTTCGTCTTAGTCTTCCTCGATAAATAGGCTATCCAAAACTAAAAGATTTTTATAATTCGAACCAGTAGTTTCTGAGATTAGCGCGTTCAACCAAACAAACAAACAAACTCTTCAGCTTTATAATATTATTATAGATTATAGATAAGAAATAAATTATTTGTTATTTTTAATTTTACTCAAACTTTTCGAGAAGTCGCTTATAAATACATAGCCCGCTAACTCTTCTGCCTTACACAGAAACCATACTTGTCTCAGGTACTACGAACGAGAGAGCGTACCCCCCGGCTAAAATCTACCACAAAATGGCCTTCTAGATCTTTTTATCGTATGATTTCTTATACATTGCTCGGTAAGAACTGTTTATGAATCCAAATCTCTTAACACAACACGCAAAAGAGATACTCCAAGCCGGGTTTTCGTTTTACATAATATCTTTCGTGTGTAGTAATGGGCAGCATTCAAGGAAGGAAAGTAAAACAATAGGAGGCTATACAACTGGTTTTTATACAAAATGCAGGTGGGCTTGGTGGCTTTGAGAGGTCATTACAAGTCCCTTATTTTATTTCCCTGGATTGAAGCCGCAGTCATGAATTTTGAAAGACAATGATCATTTGCATAAAATAGTCCTGCTCTTGCACAGATACTCAGCAACTGTGAGGATGCTATGAATGTATGAAGATTCTTTGACATGTAGTCAAAATTATATGCATTTTGACGGAAAAATGTTTGGTTGTCAAACGTGAGTGATAAGGCCGGTATGGGTCGACCACGCAGAACGTACTCTGACCAAATTGGTGACGTTTTGAAAAAATTGCAGGTCCCGAAACCGGCGAGTTTGAATGAAGGTTTAATGACAGTAAAGGGAGTAAATGAGAAATGTGAGGATAGAAGCATGTGGCAGGTTGTAGCCTCTGCCTACTCCAAAGAAAGATTATACGCAACTCGCATACATTTACTTATTATTAAGGTTTTTTTTAGAGTTGCAGTCTTACGTATATGAATATGTAGTTTTTTGTATAGAGTCAGGCCATTCATATTATGTCATTGCTTTTCTTGTGCATCATCGTCATCAGCTTTGCATCGTCCACTGGTGGACATAGGCCTCTCCTAATGAACACCACTGAGCTCCATCGTCAGCTCGCCTCATCCAGTTTCCCCGCCGTTTTGCGGAGATAGAACTTTTCTTGTGCATGATCTTCCTCCTTGCCTTTGTCTGTCTCATGTCTGTGTTTGTCTATAACATCAATAACAGCAGTTCTGATAACTTCACTTGTATCTAATTAAACAACTTTGTACACAAATCTTGGTAGTCAATGTTAACCCAGATACTTCTAGTTATTATCAAATCGAAATGGAACTTTTTATGTACTTAGATGACAATGCTATAATTTGGCATTTGGGAACTGATGGTGCCAGGAGATGGATAGTGAAATTCTTTTTAATTTGATCCGCCATTGAAACGTGTTTTTTTTTTTTATTTTACTAAATTATATTTATTTAATTAAAACAGTTGACAAACATACGCCCAGTTGTTACCACTGCGATATTTCCAACCCATTTTTCCTCCCTATTCAAACTCACTATTTATTTATGTGTTGGGTGGAGGTACTTGCCTACTCCAGTAACTCCATTAAACTTCTGTTCTTCCTCCTACTGCTTGACGTCTAAAATGGTAGATATTACTTTTTTATTACCTGTAACGCAAGTTGCCAGCTCCAAAAACTTTCATTGTGGGTCACCTTTGTTTCTATTTCTACCTTTTTCTTTTTATAATGTTGCTAACGGTAATAATACCACTGGTATTGTAAACATCCACAGACTACAGAAAAAATAATTACCATCTTTTGTATCAAAACGAATTTTAATTATTTTTGTCATATCCATGACAGATAAATTCATGAAGATAGCGTTTATCTAAAGGCTTCCTCGAAAAGCATACCAATATAGATATTATATTAATTGATATTGTTTTTATCTCTACAATTAAAGTCAATTTCACAATGGTCCTAAAAAGCTTTCAATAAACTACCGTGCATGTTGGCAATTATTGGAAGACAATATTACTTAATTAAGTTTTAAATATATCCAGTACGAGGCCCCAATTCGCAGTTCTGAGAATCAATTCGCAATTTTATTGTCCCAGAAGTGTATTGCTACTGAGTAAGGAAGCGCGCTTATTGATCGCTTTTAAAAGTCGACATTAATATTTCTGAGCCAAAATTGTACAATTAAAAATATCATGTTTGATATACCTACAGTCGAAGATATTTTTATTTATATTTCGAACGTCCTCAACACATTTCACGAACACAAAAAGGAATGAATTTCAAACGACAGAAAATATGTGTTTTTACAGGATTTATTGGTGGTGAGCGTGCAAAAGCTCTCTTCAAATTAATTTAACCCTTACCATTCCTTCATCAGACTACTAGATATAGTCCCTCCTTTCATTTTCGACACACCAAAAAGTGAACTTAACGGGTTGACTTTTCCTTTTTGGTTCTAGTCGCCAATGTCTAGAATGAACTGCCTGGCGCCTGCGTCTATTTTTCCAGACAAATATAAATATAGTCCTGGACGTTCAAGAGTAGAGTGAATAGGTTTCTCTTGGATATTCGTGTCCCATCTTCGTCTTTCCTTATCCTTCTTACTACCTTTCTAGTTTCTAGCCATATCTTCTTTCACGCAGTCCATGCACCTTTTCTTTGGTCGTCCTCTATACTTATTTCCGTCAACTTCTATACTCTGTTCACTACATTTTGCTCATTTTACGATTAATGGTCTCTTTAGAATCCTTAGAGTTTTATTTTGTAAACAAGCACACAACCTGCTGAATGTAATGCTGCGCAAATTATATAGGTTAGACCTAGTTAGGTACGCTTACACCAATTATATCATTCGTAAAATGCACACCATGTTAAAACCATTTTAGGTCGTTTTAGAAGAACCGCATAGTACTGTTGTCTAGAGAATAGAAGGAGCCACGGTGCCCTCGGACTTCACAACCACATAGAACCGTGTAGCATTAGAATAAAAGATTCTAATGTGACGACACTAATGCGATAGGTCACTAGACACCTTGATCAACGGTCTGTCTTGAGGCCAAAACTAGGCGGGCTCCGATATATTCGAAATAGATATTTAAGTACAACCGTAATTATCATCACTACATATTATAAAACAAAGTCTCCCGCCGCATCTGTCTATATCTTCACGATAAACTTCAAAATTACCGAACGGATTTTCATACGGTTTTTACCAATGGATAGAGTGATTCATGAGGAATGTTGAATTTATAATATAACCACGCTTGTTGAAGATGACGGAAAAAATCATGGCGACTGGGAGCTTTACTGGCGTGCGTCATGTAAACCAATAGAGTTACTTATATGAAAACAATTTATTACGCGGATTCACTTCACACACAATCAAGATGTCCAGCTATCTACATAAAAAGTTTTATCGCAATCGGTTCTTTAGTTTTTGTGTGAAACAGCAACAAATATCCATACATCCTCATAAACTTTCAGGTTTATAATATTAGTAGGATAGGATCTATTAACTATGAAAGGAAAAAAGTACGCATTATATGCTCTGCTACCCGTGCGAAGCCGGTGCGGGTTGCTAGTCTTTTTATAAACGTGGTAAGATTGTTTTGTTGAAAATGTATCTACTCATACCTGAGGTATCTAAAATAATATATCAGTCCTCCTTTTGATAAACTCAAACTAGTAAGGGCTTTAGAATTGATCACCAGACTTCTTTACTTAACTCGATAAACCTCAGACGAATTTCAACGAATCTTCAATTAATGTGAGTTCAATTTTTGCGAAATGTCGGGGTGCAGTGACACCGCTCCGAACGTTGACGAATTGCACGCGGTCATCGACCCTGCGCCGGCGCACGTTGCATGCCATCCATTCAAAGGAATCGCAATACACACGAATCTGTTTGTGTAGGTATACGTATGTTTGACCTTTGTAGGCAATTTGTTATGTAGCCAAACATAATTTCAAAAGTGTTCAACACTTGATTTATGAGTAAACTACCCATAATTTACAGCATGTCTAATATTCCATACGTATTTGACTATAACGATTACTAAAAATAAACTAATTTCACGTTTATGTACTCAGCAATTAGTGTGTTGTTGGCAGTACCTAATTATTTGTGTTGCTTTTACCTGAATAATGTCTTAGAAACTAAGTACCAAAACCATAAACAGAAACTTTGTTGTAATAAAGAGCCATCTATTATAATAACTAAAAACCTTACATCTATTGCGATATATTGAATGATAGATGGCGTTGTACCTCCTAATTAAAAGTCGGTGTTTTGACTCTCTATCGATTTTGTTATTCTAATTGTTACAATCCTTCATTTGTGTTGGAAAGACATCACACCCATTTCACCGCACATGGTAGGTGCAGTGCTGGCCTTTGTGTAATCTTTCCAACTTTACCGACTTGTCTGTACTTGCTGATATCGATTACGTTAACGTCGACTTTTTAGGTATTACTAACAGCGCCCCGCGGTTTCACCTGCGTAAGTCCTGATCTCAAGGGAATATCGAGATAAAAAGTAGCCTATATGTTAATCCAGGTTTCCAGCTATCTACATACCAAGTTTCATCACAATCGGTTCAGTAGTTTTGGCGTGAGAGAGTAACAAACATCCATCCATCCAAACTTTCACATTTATAATACTAGCAGAGCTCTGCGGTTTCACCCGCGTAAGCCCCGATCCCGTGGGAATATTGGGATAAAAAGTAGCCTATATGTTAATCCAGGTCTCCAGCTATTTACATACCAAGTTTCATCGCAATCGGTTCAGTAGTTTTGGAGTGAAAGAGTTACAAACATCCATCCATCCAAACTTTCACATTTATAATATTAGTGCGATAAAACCTGGGAGTGGGTTTTGTACATTTATCCGTACAAACATTTCAACCGATCAGGAATCGTACCCGTTAGCCCGCGTTTAACATTTCAGACATTTGCTGTTGCAAGCCAGATACCCAATTAACGATCGAGTTAGTTACAAGAATCCAATTAATGAGAGACTTAGATAAATAATGTAGTTAGAATGTCGTAAGTCCGATAGTTAGGATTTAGAGCAGAGTCGAACCGGAGACCACTTGAGCAACAACATGCTTTCTTTTATTCTAAGATGGCGAGTACTGTGAAATACTCAGTTTTATTTATTCCTCAAAATCTTTATAAATTACTACATTTTTTCTTTATGCTAAACGGCTCAAACGAGCTGATGGGTCATTTGATGGTAAGTTACTACCCCTGCCCATGAACACCTGCAAGTCAAGAGTCACAAGTGCGTTGCCAGCTTTTAGGGGAAGGGGGGGAGGGTGGTTAGGGCCTCCAGTGAGCTCACTCTCACTGCGCAAGCACGTGAGAGTGAGCGAGAGCTATGCTACGGCACGTATGGGCTGGCTCGACCGCAGTGATACCACAGTCTCACAGAAAATCGCCAGTAAAGCAATGCTTGCACTGCTTTTCGCCGAGTGAGTGAGGTTACCGGAGCCCTCTTCCCCTCTTTCCCCTACTCCTACCTTAAGGGCCGGCAACGCAATTGTGACTTGAGTTGCAGGTGCCCATGGGCGGCGGTAGTCATTTACCATCAGATGACCCGTCTGCTCGTTTGCCCCCTATCAGGTGGCCATTTTAATACAATTGTTATTGAACCACAGATAGTCTTACTGTTCAGCGAAATGTGTAACAACAAGGGCTCCATATTAAACAATAAGGCTTAAAGCCTATCTGATATCAGTGGTTAATGGTATTAAAGGTATCTGTTTCTGATGTGAAATATGAACTCTTTATCTACCCTGCTACGTGCATAGGGGTAGTTTTGTTTTTGTATAAGTAATTATTGAAGTTATACTTCTTTTGGCGCGTTATGGAAAAATGATGAGAGTAAACTTTTTCGATGCGCGCGCACACCGTCACGAAAAATCGACACTTGAAGTTAGCTAGTCAACATTTTCGTTTTTCAAAAAAAGTTACCAACTTCACGATAGTAATAAAAATGATTTTTACATATTACTTTGAGTACGTTTGTAGAATTTGAGGTTAGTTGACGGTATGTATTATTTATTATGAAATTCAAATAAACTTTATATAACTAGATAAAAGTATAACTTCTTACGTGCGTACATAAGTACACACACACATTGGATAAGCCTAATTTTCATGATTTTTTTACTGAACTTTGGTATTTTTTTACTTGTGATATTATTGTACGATGCAATAATCGACACGAGCCTCGTACAATCACGTTGTGCGCGCTCAGCAGTTTACGCCGAGCCGTGCTATTTCATCATTAATATAAATTAGTACATATTCGGTCACCATTCGGTTCGGTTGTGCTCATAACCATTTTAACCATACCATCGTAGAGTAAGTTAAGTAGATAAACCATTAGTTTGCTTAACCTTCTCTTTCATTTAACCATATTTCCCCTGTACGGTAACCATAGCCCGTACATAGTGGTCCTTCGAGTTTACGTCGTAAAACGGGACCCTCGCGAGTGTTAAAAGTGAACACGTGGTAGTGAACCCGCTTACGACAACGCAACCAGTGCACCATTTCCATTACCAGTAACCACTACCAGTAACCATTACCAGTGTACCATTTACCAATACACATTGTGCAAAGTAACCAGGATCAAGCTCCGGGACAAACCAGGTCACCAAGTACCAGTCTTCTGAGTAAGATCTTTCCTATTTTACCAATTTTTTACCATTTTAACCACAACCAACATGGAGGGACTTTTAGCCACGCAAGAGCAAATCATGGCTGCGATGGACACCCTCCGAAGTAATTTCAAGAAGGATGGGGCAGAACGTAAGACGCCTGCCTATCTTGAAAAAAGGTTAAACACGTTAGATGCCTATTGGAATGAATTTCAGCTAAATCACACGAAATTGCGAGCTGAATTCGAAGACCCTAGTCATCACTATTTTAGCGAAAACTATTACCAAAAAGCTCTCAATTTTTATAATGAAATTAAGACACTTATTAAGAAATATATGACCGCAGACATAACCAAACCATTTTTAAAACCAGCGACACCATTATCGCAATTTTCCGAGCGTCACGATGTTTCTACCACTCCAACAGAGACGGGCGCCTCTCGGTCACCAATTGTCACCAAAACAACCACTCAGGGTAACCCAAGTAAGATAGAAGAAATGCTGCGGAAGCAGAAGACCAATTTTAAGGCATTTTCGCGTACCATTGACGCTGTCGATCTGGAAAGCATTTCCGAGCGATGGGAGTTCGAAAACATTCTCAAAACGGTACAATCTAGGTGGTCGGCGATCGATACTTTACATTGGGAGATAGACAACGACAGCATCGTGGAGAATGAGGGGTACGAACAAGCCTTTAATGAATATGAGGAGAAATATAATTTTATAAAAAAGGCCATTTATAAGAAAAAGTGTTGTCGACGTCGTATAGGGAGAAGTCTACACCAAAAATGGAAATACCAACGTTTAGCGGCAATTACCAGCAATGGATATCTTTTAAAGATTTGTTTTGTGAAGCCATACATAATAATAAATCATTACCATGTGCGCAAAAAATGCAATATCTTAAAAGTAAACTCAGGGGAGAAGCGGACAAACTTATACAACACTTACGCATAAGTTCTGACAATTACCAAATTTGTAGGGACATACTAAACCATCGATACAACAATATGAGACTTATATTTAACTCACACATTCAGGTACTTTTAGCCTTACCTAACCTGCAACAGCAATCTGCCGCGCTTGTTAAAAAGCTACATGATACTACCAATGAGTGTCTTAACGCTATTAAGGCAATGGGGGTCGACACTACGAACTGGGACCCACTCATCGTATATATTGTGACCCAGAAATTAGATGCGGAAACCCACCATGATTATATTGAGTCACTACGGAACCCTAGAGATTTACCAACCATAACAGAATTTTTGGATTTTCTCGAGACCAAGTTTACGTCATTAGAGTCCTCGAGACGTAAACAAGAGACGAATAAGCCAATGCCATCCAATTCTCCATATACTGACTATCAAACTCACAAAAGAAATACCTATAAATTACCAAATAATTCGACGAATAAAATATTTCAACATAAACCTACTATTAATCATGCGATGACGAAGCCTGGCGCAATTGCACCACAGCGAAAATGCTTACTTTGTAATAATAACCATGCATTATTTCAATGTAAAACATTCATAGAATCTGGGCCAGAAACACGTCGTCAAATTATTGAAAACAATAAATTATGTAAAAACTGTTTAATTAACCATTTTGGCAAGCCCTGCAATTCAGAAAAAACTTGTCGGGTTTGTAACAATGCGCACAACTCATTATTGCACAATGCTTATGAGACTTGCAAACCATTCGTTGAGAAAGAGCTACGAAAATCAAATATATGCGTTACCCAAGGGTCTTCAGAAAGTATAACCAAGTTGCTAGCCACAGCCTTAATTAATATCAAAACAATAGACGGTTGTTACTACACCATGCGTGCTCTCATCGATCCCTGTGCGGAATCGTCACTTATCACTGAGAAGGCAGCGCAATTATTAGGTCTACCCCGGATTAAACGCAACTGTGTGGTTGTAGGCGTTGGGGCTAAGGCCAATACTAGCAGGGGGCTTGTAAAGATTACCATATCGTCTTTACACAATAACTTTAATATCGACACAGAAGCATACGTCATGAAGCAAGTCGTTGTAAATTTACCAAACCAATCATTTACGAGACCAGCATGGCCATACATAAAAAACATACCTCTAGCGGACCCCGAGTTCTATAAAAGTCGGTCAATTGATATGATTTTAAGCGTTGAAGTGTACGAGTTAATTTTACTACCAGGTGTTATCCGTAAGGGCACCTCTCTACCAATAGCTCAACATACGGAATTTGGTTGGATTTTAAGCGGCACTGTACAACCTCAAAGCTACTGTAACATCGTATTGATTGATTTAAACGATATTCGGAGATTCTGGGAGATAGAGGACCTCTCTGAAAATATGCTAGACATGCCTAATGATGACTATCAATGTATGCAACAATACCAGTTGAAAACAACACGCCAACCAGACGGACGTTACGTTGTAAGATTACCACTTCGACCAGATGTGATAGAGAAATTAGGGGAGTCCAAAACCAAGGCCGTTGCCCAATTTCGTCATTTGGAAAGAAGATTTACCAGAAATAAAAAGATATATGAGAGTTATAAACAATTCATTCATGAGTATTTATATTTAAATCATATGAAGGCGTGCGCCGGTAACCAGACACCGGAGTCATATTTACCACACCATTGTGTACTACGCGCGGAGTCAACGACCACAGCTACGCGTGTTGTTTTTAATGCGTCAGCTAAAACATCGACAGGTTTTTCATTAAACGATCTTATGTATAGCGGACCCAATTTACAAAAAGATTTGTTATCTCTTATTATCAGTTGGAGACAATATCGAATTGCCTTTACGGCTGACATAGAGAAGATGTTCAGGCAGATTCTTGTCCACGAAGAAGATCAGGCCCTCCAGAAGGTAGTATGGCGAGACAGTCCCAAGCAACCACTGCGGGAATACCAGTTGACCACTGTAACCTACGGGACAAAGGCAGCCCCGTTCTTAGCGATGATGACGCTTAAACAGCTGGCTAAAGATGAAGCCCATCGGTTTGAAGAAGCAGCTAAGGTCTTGGAAACCAGCTTTTACATGGATGACGTACTCCATGGGCACCAGGACCTGGAGTCAGCCAAACAGCTTAAATCCGACCTCATAGCACTTTTAAGCGCCGGTGGATTTAACCTCCGAAAATGGTCTTCCAATAACGTGGAACTAGTAGAAGAATGCAGCCCCACTGATAGTGAGGATCAGACATACACCTTCAAGCACCAAGAGTCCACCAAAGCACTCGGATTACAGTGGCAGTCACGTGATGACCATTTCACGTTTCATTTAAAAATAGAACCGCCTACCAAACTTACCAAAAGAACCCTACTATCTACCATATCCAAGGTCTTCGATCCTCTTGGTTGGTTGTCACCAGTAACAACCAAATTTAAATTATTATTCCAGGAAATCTGGTTACTCAACCTACAGTGGGATGATGTCTTACCAGATGCCATCATCTCAAGGTGGAATACCATGAAAGAAGATATAACCAAAATCAACAATGTCCAGGTGCAGCGGTGGCTGCAAAGCAAAGAAGGTGACACCATAGAATTACATGGATTTTGTGACGCGTCTGAAAGGGCCTATGCGTGTGTTATTTACTGCAAGGTCTATAGAAACCAGCATACCGAACCATCAGTGGTCATTGTAGCAGCAAAATCGCGTCTCGTACCAGCAAGAAAGATAGTTTCCTTACCAAGGTTAGAACTGTGTGCAGCCGTCCTACTAGCAAGGTTGATGAAAACCACATGTCAATGCTTGTCTAAATTCAAAATTAAAATGTTTGGTTGGTCAGATTCTACGGCAGTGTTAGGCTGGTTAACTGGCGAACCTACCCGTTGGAAACCATTCGTTGCCAATAGAGTCACAAAAATAGTAGAAATAATACCACCGACATGTTGGCGCTACATACAATCAAAACAGAATCCTGCTGACTGTGCAAGCCGAGGCATCAACGCTGAGCAACTAATCAACCATCCTATTTGGTGGCATGGACCAACATGGCTGTTATCATTTGATGAAAAAACCATAAAAAGTAGCACTTACCATACTACTGAAGAATTAAAGAAAACTACGTCGATCAATGTTACGACGTTAAAATCCGAGAACCAAGTCATTACCTCGATACTAAGCAGACACAGCGATTTTACGCGTGTGTCAAGAGTGCTCGCTTGGATGCTACGAATATTGTCACGTCAGCAAAATAAACCACATTATTTAACGATTCCAGAATTAAGAAAAGCGAAAAATATACTAATTAAACATGTACAGTCAGAGTTTTATGAAGACATTATTTTTATTAACAAACATAACCAACCAAATCCTAAAAGCCAACTATTGAAACTGAATCCGTACCTGGACAACCAAGGAATTTTACGAGTCGGGGGACGAATCGCAACTGCAGGTGTGCAGTATAACATGAAGCATCCCGCGATTTTACCAAATAACCAACATATAACAAACATGCTCATTGATCAAGCGCATAAAATGACCTTCCACGGTGGCGCACGCTTAACGTTGGCTTGGCTGCGTCAACAATATTGGGTACAAGGTGGCAATAGAGCAGTTAAGAAACAAATCCGAAGGTGCGTCGTTTGTAGAAGATATAGTCCTTCCAAGCAAAACCAATTAATGGGAGACTTACCAGCAGCCAGAACCAATATAACTCGACCCTTCTACCATACGGGGGTCGATTTGACAGGCTTTGTTGACGTTAAATCAGCAAAGGGACGAGGAGTGAGATGTACCAAAGGATATATAACAGTTTTTGTTTGTATGGCAACCAAGGCCATACATTTAGAGATAGTATCCGACCTCACTGCCTCCGCTTTTACAGCAGCTCTTCGTAGATTTGTAGCTAGACGGGGAGTACCCGGGCACATTTATAGTGACAACGGGACTAATTTTATAAAAACCAATAGAGTGCTACAGGAAGAGATAGTCAACCTAAAATTAATTTTAGACGACCAGTTCTATAATGTTATAACAGAGTTGCAAATTGAGTGGCACTTTAACGCTCCATCGTGGCCCAGTGCCGGAGGTCTATGGGAAGCAGCGGTAAAGAGCCTGAAATACCACCTGAAACGTGTTATAGGAGAGCAAAGATTGACGTTCGAAGAATTTTCGACGTTACTGGCACAATTAGAAGGTTGTCTCAACTCTAGGCCTCTATGTCCGCTAACCGAAGATCCGGAGGACCTAGATATTCTTACTCCAGCACATTTCCTTTCAGGCGGACCCACTTTAACCATTGTTGAGACAGAAAAGGATTTACGAACCAGATGGCAACTAACGCAGAAGATATACCAAGATATCTGGAAGAGATGGCGAACAGAGTATTTAACACAGCTGAATACTCGGTCCAAATGGCAGCGTTCGCAGCAAAATATGACAATTGGCGACATTGTAATAATACATGACGTCAATCTCCCACCGGGAAAGTGGGCCCTAGGAAGAGTAGTGGAACTCCATCCTGGTAAGGACGGTTTCGTCAGAGTAGTATCCGTCAAAACCAAAAATGGAATAGTAAAAAGACCAATCGTTAAATTATCTTTGTTACCAATAAATGAAAGTACAACCTGTCACAACGAAAACGCGAGTTCAGCAGTTCTCCTCGACGAATCGGACGACGAAGTGCCTTCACCAAAATCCAGACCAAAACAGAACAACAAACGAGGCATATATCATTTTATTACCATAGCCCTCACGTTGTTCTCGTGTTTAATATCACCCATCACGTGTGCTCATAGTATAGTAAACTTAAACGACAGTCTGAGTTTATATTTTGATAGAATATCTACTGTGCACGTTGTAAGGGATGAATGGAAGCTTGTAGTCTACTACGACGTAAACCCGTATTGGCAAGGGACTACATTGCTACTGAAGTATATTAACCATTTAGAAAATATCTGTGGTCAATCAGCTGCAAAATTTCACTGTGGATCCGTTTTATTGCAACTACGTCACAGCTATAATGAGTTGGAGCGATACAATAACATTTTGTCAAGTCAGGAGTTCCCAGGCGGCCACACACAGCGTCGGCGTCGAGGTCTTATTAATGCAGTAGGTAATATTGCACACAGTTTATTCGGTGTACTTGATGACCAATTCGCTGAAAAATATAAACAGGACATCGACCTCATAAGAGTTAACCAGAACCATTTAGCGGCGCTATGGAAGAACCAAACTTCTATCGTAGAGGCCGAATATAATGTATTGAAAAGAATGGGGTCTTCCATTGATAAACAGCACAAAATGTTCAACCAACACCTTAACCAAGTACAAAATATTACCAACTCGTTGAAGAATGAGGTCAGGAGTATTGAAAACACCAATGAGTTTTTATTGTCCTCCATCGCAGCAAATAGTTTGTTGGTGAACTTGAAAAATATTCAGGATGTATTAGTAGACACCATCTCCGAGGTTAATTACGGGAAATTCAACGTACATCTATTGAAGCCAGAACAACTGTTGAATGAATTGAATACCATCTCAGGCAAACTATCAAAGGAGCTGAGCTTACCTATAGATAATATTCCTACCGAACTACCAAAAATATACCACTTATTGAAAGTAAGGGCGAAAATGAACAAAGGCTATTTTATTTTTGAAATTAAAATACCTCTCGTTAGTCGGGATAATTATGACTTATATAAAATACTTTCGATCCCAAAGAAAGTAAAAAACAATATGGTCACCCTACTACCTGTTTCACATTACGTGGCGATCAACTTACGGAAGGATTTATACATACCATTATCAGACATAGATATTACAGAATGCGTACACTTCGATATGACAACACAATTATGCCCCTTACAGAAGCCCTTTTCACACATGAAGGCTCAGGAAAGATTATGCACCAAAGACCAAGAAACACAGCTCTGTGAAACTAAGTCCAGGTCGTGCCAAGACTCGTGGGTCCAATTAAATAATATTAATACATATTTGTTCTTTTGTTGTGACCCTCGGTCAATAAGAATCATATGTGAAGACCAGGTTACCACAGACCACCTCATCAATAGCGGTATAATAAAACTAGGAAGTGATTGCGTCATCAAAGGCTCAGATATTACTATCATTTCCCAGAAACACCAAGTCAAAGATTTGAGAGTGCATGCTGACGTAGCAAAGGTAGAAATTCCACCGGTAAACCATCTGTTTAACCAGAATTGGACGTCATCGTTTACGGAGCCGGAATCTATAATCAGTGGCAACGAAAAGGAGTTGGAAGAAATAGGTTCTAAAGTAAAGGAACTCAAGGCGGAGACGGGGTTAGTGAACCAGGTGTCTCAGCACGACGTCCACCATTACATCGCAATCTACTTGCTGGTGGGAGTGTGCGGAGTGACAGCAGCAGCATATGGTGTGAGGCAGTGGCGGTCGCGCTGCCGCCGCCTCGCTACGGGTGCTGCGCTGGGGGCCGCGGGGCACGAGCCTCCGCCGGCGAGCGCAGCGGCAGTGGAGCAAGCTATTCAGCGCGGTCTCACCAACGCCGCGTTTCATTATAGTGTCAGTGACCAATGTGTTAGTGTAAGTCAAAAAGCAGAGCAAAGTGAAGTGCAACCAGTACCCACCCACCCACCCCACTAAAACAAATACATGACTTATAAAATTAGCTATTTTGGCTTCATAAGTAGGTTGTAATTGATTTTAATGTAGTATAATTTTATCATTAAGAAGAACGTCCCGGCTTCAACAAACCTAAATAATGCACTCCAACTCCACATCAGCCTATTGCAGTCCATTTAAAAGCGTTTATCCGCGAGCGGTACCAATCGAGATTGGAGAGGCATGTTAAGAATTTATAGGCTACTAGCAGCGCCCCGCGGTTTCACCTGCGTAAGTACTGATCCCGTCTGAATATCAGGATAAACAGTAGCCTTTCTGTTAATCCAGGTCTCCAGCTATCTACATACCAAGTTTCATCGCAATCGGTTTAGTAGTTTTGGCGTGAAAGAGTAACAAACATCCATACACACATACGTACATCCTTACAAACTTTCACGTTTATAATATTAGTAGGATATAAGTAGGGTAATCTTTTTAATATAATTATAAATGCAAAAGTGAGTTTCTTTGCTACTCAACCGATAATTTTGAAATTTTGTTGCAAGCTACGGGCAAAATCTAGTACTGTTATAGGCGGTATCGGCGTAATGCCCCTAATATTTTAAACAACCTGTATACAAATGTATGTAGTCTTTACTGAGGTCTGCATACATAAGGCTTCAGGTTCAAGTTTCTCAAAAAACTCAATAAGGATTTAATGTTGAAATAAAGACGGTTTGGAACTGCGGGAGGTCAAGAGAAGCCACGAAAGTGGTAATCAATGAGGTACTCAACAGAAACTTTCATTATTTAATGTCTAGTAGAATTATCTAGTATTATTGTCTACTATTATTATTAATACAAAAGTAGTTATTATATTTTAACGTCTTTTTGTTTCATTATATTCTTTTTTAACTTCTTAAATAGTTAACCCTATTTCCTGTTCCCTTCTATATATCTATTGTGCATGGCGGCCGCCTATTTTTTTGGCTTCACATTTTAAATACAGTCCACTTCTAAATTCAATGCTGGCTTTTATTTTACGCGTTGAGAACCCTTTTTTTGCTCTCGGATAAGAAATAAGACCTTTCATTGATAAGTTGGGAACGAATCTCATAAAACTTCAATTAACTAACTTCCCCTATCTCAACACTTTTATCTAAGATAAGTTATATTATCGAGAATTGTCTCTACGGTTTCAACAATAAAGGCCGAGCCGAGCCCGTTATGGTGATATACCGACCGGTTGATAGTAAATGGTATATATTCGCCGACATGTATATGTGTCGACGTACATATACATGTCATGTCCAACTTCAGATTTATAGCTCATAAAATAAACGAGTTTTTTGGATTATACGGTTAAATAACACCACGCCTATTCTTCTGGGGATAGATATTGGAATATGAAGAACTGAAGAACGGACTGCACGTGTGGAGCAATGGTTAAAGTGGTCGCCTCGCCACTCGTCGATTTCCACTTAGGACATACATTTGTATGATATATAGTTGTTCCGAGGCTGGGTGTTCTTTGAGTCCGTTGTTTAAATGTTCGTAAAGTCCCCCGCGTCTCCGACACCACTCCAAATGGGGGAGCTGTCTTAAAAAAAAATAAGAAATGAGGATAAGGACATATAATAGGAGACTAGCTGGTTGCCGCGACTTCGTTTGCGTAGAATCTCTCCTATACAAACTTTCGTTCCCTGTCATGGTAGTGTCATTCCAAAAGTGGCCTATGTCCTTTTCCAATGTCTCCTCTATCTCTGTACCACAATTCATTAAAAATGGTTCAGCAGTTTAGGCATAAAAGACAGACAGAGTTACTTTCGCATTTATAATAACTAGCTGTTGCTCGCGATTTCGTTCACGTTGCCATTTTGGTGAAACCTATCCCACGGGAACCGTAAATTTCCCGGAATAATAAGCCTATGTGCTATTGCAGACTATAATATATCGTTGTGTCGAATTTCATCCCGATCCGTTCAGTCGTTTTTGCGTGAAAGCGTAACAAACATCCATCAATCCATCCACCCTCACAAACTTTCGCCTTTATAATATTAGTACGATTAGGCATAGGACAGTTTCTCAACGAATGGAATATTATTAAATTGCCTTATTAAATACACATATGCACATCCCGGGAACAGCGATCTTTGACGTTGTAGCCAAATACACTACCACCGCGACTCGTCGGACGTCAAAAAGTATAATTTTTGTTTGTCAAATTTTATTTAAACTTACAAAGATCAAAGAAACAAAGTAAATAATACGACCGCAGCTATTCAAAGGTAAATAATTTATTACACACGAGAACACCGCCTCGCTAGCAGTAATTTAAGAGCGGTGTACACTGTCGCGACTATTAGGCCAATTACACATGAAGGACGGCGCGACTTCGCGTCGGAGACTATTTCACTTTATGTAACCTTTTTTATTTGCAACTATTTATGGCGCGGATACGAAAAACATAACTTTTTTACTTGAATATAGAATGTTTATCTTTGACAGCATAGAGTTTCAGTTCTTACTTACAAAAAAAAAAACTCAACAAGTCTATGTGCTTATTTTTTTAAAAGCTTTATTTACTTTTTAATAATTCTGGGAGCTGGACCGGCACTAGCAAGTGTACCGCTGATGTGCAAGTAACCGTTCCCTCTATTCGTGGCCGTAGTATAGCTACACTGTGCTTTTATCGGTTTGATTCCAACACACCGGCACACCGAAAACACTGGTAGAATGACGGTCCATGGGAGTTTCCATAGAGTCAAAAAAATGGCGATTCGAATTCGTCATTTGCAATTTGATGTGCGTATTAGAAAATAATTACTGTTTACTTCTGTTGTGAAGAAAAACATGAAACACCACAGAGAAGGCCGAAGATTATGAAGTCTGCCAAACAATTGGCCAGTATTGTGGACTATAGTCGTTACGTGGGAGAGCCATGCTCCGACGTATGGGCCGGCTCGACTCCGCTCGATACCACGGCCTCACAGAAAACCGGCAGTGAAGCAATGCTTGCATTGCATTTCGCCGCGTGAGTGAGGTTACCGGAGGCCCTAACCCTTCCCTCTCCCCTAGTCTTATCCTTTCCCCCTCTTCCCACTCTTCCCACCCTCCCCCTCTTCCCCTACTCCCACCTTACTCTCTTGAGTTACAGGTGCCCATGGGCAGCGATAGTCATTTACCATCAGGTGACTCGTTTGCTCGTTTGCCCCCTATAAAATAAATTTAAAAAAAAAGCCATAATTATTAGAAAATAGTTTATTACGACTTTATATGAGGCGTTTATATATCTACATAATTATGTGTATATATGACACGCAGGCAGAGGGTAAAGTGGGTGGAATGAAGAGGAAAGTGGTGTGGACTAGGTGTTGTAGAATGGCTAATATATGTACATATGTAAATGATATGCTAGCTCCACTCACAGCCATATGAAATGCATGATAATTTATAAAGAGCTACAAGAAAAAATAAATGTCATATTAAAACATATATATTTGACAATTTGAGTTCCTTCACGATACTCATTCGAAGTTCTTACGATCATCGGAAAATCTGATATTAAAAGTGCCGGTACATTCAACAAATTTCTTTGACATATCATTTATAGTTCTGAGTGTTCGTTGGTGAAATGCATTACTGGTTCAAATACAGCAAGCTGAAACCCTTACAGCCTATAAAAATATGGTCAAGCAAGCAACATTATCTGTCACTATAGTATTATTTATTCTATTTTATTCCATAACTAAGATCCAATTGCTAACTATAATACTGTGTCATCTCTACTAAATAAGTGTATATGTATGCGTATACATGTCTATGTATGTATAAGTATTTGTCTATACCTCGAATAGTACGCCATCAACTACTATGTTTTTATTAAAAAAATATTATTATCTCAACCCTAAGATTGTCTGATAGAGATCGCTATTAGCGATAAGACTTCCTATTGTACTCTGATTTGTAAGATAATTATTAATTCAATTGTACTTTATTAATAGTGTACAGTAAAGGATATTCTATCTATACATATATTATGTTTCTAACACTGCACGTTACAATTATAATGTTGACAAGCACTGTAAAACAAAATGGCGTCCTGACAGTCCTATTTTTATTTTTTTGCACTGTACAATGATATTCTACACAGTTCGAAGTCTCGGGTAATTCTATCCTCCGTTACAAACCTTGTCTTAATGCCCCTGTAAATACATTTGTGTTTATTTTCAACTCGACTTATCGCACAGACATCGGAGCAATCGATATTTATGTCACGCGATATCAATCGATTATTTTGTACGGCTTTTTCTTAAATGGTAACCCAAAGGTCGTAGACTTAGATGTGGATGTAATTTAAAAACTGTGAAAACTTGGCAGAACAACAAAGCTTGTGTTTGATTCCCTAATTTATCGGTTTTAGAGTTTTTGGTGCTTTCATTCACGAAGTACTTACTTGAAGTATTGAAACTTTGAAGTTGGTCGCCGATTCATGGCAATAGGCTTGAATGTTTTTCATGAAGACCGAACATTAATTAGTATCATTTTTAACCGACTTCAAAAAAGGAGGAAGTTTTCAATTCGACTATATGTTTTTTTTATGTTTGTTACCTCAGAACTTTCGACTGGGTGAACCGATTTTGATGATTCTTTTTTTATTTGAAAGCTGGTGCTTCCCGTGTGGTCCCATTTTAATTGGTCCAGTTCTGACAATGGAATCCATGAGAAAACCATATATAAGTCTTTTATGGAATAGCTTTTTTTTGTTGAAGTCGGTTTTTTTTTTGAAAGAATTATAATGCCATACACATGTCATGCCGTGAAAGAAAGACGTGATGTTTATATTCTTTGTTCTTTGAAGAATACAACACACTAGAGTTTGCGATTGCACCGCGTGTGTGTGTAATTTATTAAAAGTTTAAAAAAAAAATGTTTGTAAGTAACCGTGTTTTAAACCCACACACACAAGCTATGCTTCGTTTTATTCTAGATAGCGCTGTGTAGGTCCAAGAACATTATTACTTTACAATTTAAAAACAGATAATACACTATTAACTGTTACTGAATCACAAATACTGTAACACTAGACACGCAGTTGACAAGACATCCCTTACAACACTGCACAATCCTGCCTTCTGCTGACTGCTCAGCCACATGCTTATGAATTAGTGAACTATACTCGTGAAACATAGATACATTGAGAACGGTCTTTGCAATAAAATTGTGAGTTATTAATATTAGGTCAATGTCCATTCGTACAATGAAATCAATAACTATACCGCCTGCCATATTGTGGTAGGGGGAGCTTAGTCGGCAAGTTTAGAAAATAGTTTTGACAAATGGCTCATCGACGTCACTGGATTTTTAAAATGAACTGGTTCAATTTTTATCTAAATAGTTCATGATTACTATGCGATTCAAATAAGAATAGGAATGACTTTGCTCATTGTGATGTCATAGCTGTCAATTCGAACCAATTATTTACTTACTACTTAGATAGACATATATATAATCAAAGATTAGATAGATATATATTTTTGAAGTGAAACTCCTTTAGAATCATTGTGATTTGAAAATTAGACGAAAAAGTCACACTAAAAAGAGACACACACCATACAATAGGATTTAGCCTTCGAGAGAATGAAATAGAATACTAGTATACAGTGTTTCCTATAATCGTATGCTAGCACGTGTCTTTGCGCCCGTGTACTACGAAGCCTTCAGAAAATGCGTCATAGTCAACGTGGTATATCATTCACGTGTATAATTTTTGTGCATTTTATTTTCTTTTTTTTCTAGGTTTCTCTTTGGCATAAAAAAAATTAAAAAGTTTTTCTTAAAACGTTTAACTTTATTGTTATCGATATTGTCATTAAAAAAACATTTAAAAACATACATGTAATACCTACATACAAACATACATCCCTTGAAAATGTTTATATATCTTTTTGGAAGCCCTAGTATATCCCACTAATATTATAAATGTGAAAGTTTGGATGTATGGATAGATGGATGGATGGATGGATGTTTGTTACTCCTTCACGTAAAAACCACTTAACCGATTGCGATGAAACTTTGTATGTAGATAGCTAGAGACCTGGATTGACACATAGGCTACTTTTTATCCCGATATTTCTACGGGATCGGGATTTACGCGGGTGAAACCGCAAGGTGCTGCTAGTTTACAATATGTTAATATTTTGCAGTTCCAGTAACATTACATACATACGTGTCGAACTGATAACTTCGTTTTTTTTAAGTCGTTTGAAAAAATCGCAATCGAACCGATGACAAGCTGCGTGTGGCATGCGTTGCGAATTTACTGCAACGAGCCGTACCGCACCGTACCACCCTGCTACCTCCGGTTACCTTACCACTGTGATTGACAGTCTAAATAACTAGTTTGTGTAACGACACAGTTATATTAAATCACGTAATGTGGAAAAAAACTGTTGATTACATTTTAGTTAGACACCGTTGTTTGTGATTGTATTTTAGTACAAACCGGGTTTTTTTACAACAAGTCCGCGTGTTAGTACAAGTCGATGTGTTTTAAAAAGCAAGGTCTGTATCATATATAATACTAGCAGCGCCCCGCGGTTTCACCCGCGTAAATCGCGATCCCGGGGGAATATCGGAATAAAAAGTGCCTATGCGTTAATCTAGGTCTCCAGCTATCTACATACCAAGTTTCATCGCAATCGGGTCAGTGGTTTTTGCGTGAAAAAGTAACAAACATCCATCCATCCATCCATCCGAACTTTCACATGTTAGAAACATTCTCACAACCACTGATATAAAATATGAAAAACACTAACTACAGTAACTGCCAAGTTGTTTGTACCACTCTTCGCACTCAAGACCCCCGTTCTCGTCGTATTCCTACCCTTTTATAATCCCACTATTCGTTAATATTTATCAATCGACCAATAGTATTGCGTTACCGGTATAACCAGTCAAAATAATGTCTATTAACTTATTCTTATTAAATAGTGAACTGTGTTATTATCTATTATAGTTTGTCCCTAATTTTAATAAAATAAATAAGAGTTTTTGATGTGGCGACGACAGGGCCATCCTGCGTACGCATCCGTCCCGGATAGCGTCATGGTGTGGTATAGTTGCTGAGGACAATGTATTTATCATTAGCTTGTATCTATTTCAATATATTTCTTTGCATCGATCACTTTTTTTTTTAGTAAACAGCTACGAGGGCTCTTCCATCTACTATTCCATCGACGGCCAGTAGATAAAGAGCTCCCCGCTTCATTTAGACACTCCCCGGACACTACTAGAACCTTAATGCTTATATAACTGTTCCATCGGTCAGTTATACAGCCAACGTTAAGACTCGAAGTTTACCCTAGGCGATGCCTTTGGCCAACCTTAGTTGCTATTACAACAAGTCTTAACATCTGGCTGTGAAAATTTACTCGTGCGTGTATAACTATTCCATCGGCGGCCAGTTATACAGCCAACGTCAAGCACCCGAAGCTTCCCCTAGGCGATGCCTTTGGCCAACCCTAGTTGCATATCACAACGGGTCTCAACATCTGACTTTACACGAGTAAATTCCGTTACCAAGCATATAGGTTACCCAGTATCGTCCGAAGCAAATGTACTAGACTATTTCATACATATTTTTCTTATGTTCTCATTCCCACTATAAATCTATCAACAAAATTTTCAGAAACAGTCATAAAATGTACTAGGCAGTTTTTACAAATACAGATTTATAAATACCGGACAACATCCTGGTCCATCCAATTTCAGGTGGTCTTCTTCCAGTTCTGCTAATTTAGTCCAAGGTATCTATATTTTAGCACATGTTCTTAATGTTTGATAGTCACTGGTTCGTTTTATGCCTGACCAAGTTTTCGACGTGTTTGTACTTCCTTTACTTAGAACGGATCCTTTCCCTTCACTTTCCTGTGAAGCTCGGCCTGCCCTGACTTAAGTGTCTAATAAAACATTAGCACCTAGCAATTGAACTGATAAAAACCTATTCTTTCTTTTCTGTTTAATATGAGCGGAGAACAGAAACTAATAGTATTTCTGCTTAATGCGTTAACAGACTACTTTTGCGAAACTAGAGGGTATAAATCTACTTTAAAAGATTTTAACAGGATTGGGGTGTTTAACACACTTTTTGTGACAACTACTTCATATATCAACAAAAAACCAGTTATTAATTATTTATTTGTATTTTTTTTTTTTACATATCCGTTAATCATATATTTAACCATGCTTCATTTTCGATTTTAGTCTTAGTAGGTACCTACTACTAGGACTTCTGATAAACACTTCGAATTAAAGTCCGAATTACGTAATAACTCGTAAAACCCATTTTAAACCATTTTGAAAAATTAATTCAAGAAATCAAAGTATTAACAATTATGTTTGTATGGCAGATAGTTTCTACAAATATAGAAATATTCCCAACATCTCATTTTATCAATATACCCTCTTTATTTTAAAATACATGTACCGATTGCAATCCGTAGATTCTTTTCAACAAATTAGTAAATTATGAATACTAGTTAAGGTTTCAACTCTAAATTAACCATAAGCATATCACAATAATGAATCCGATAGTACGAGTATTTGCTATCACATCTACCCACATTAGAATAAACACACACGGGGAAATTACTTTTAAAAACGTTTTTACTTACTGTTAGATGCATACTCATTGCATCACGATTGCTCGATGAACACCATGATGAGGACATAGCAAAACTTACTACCATTTTCTTTTTTCAATTGGGGCGCGTTCTTTATCTCACTTCTGATGTTAGAAACATTCTCACAACCACTGATATAAAATATGAAAAACACTAACTACAGTAACTGCCAAGTTGTTTGTACCACTCTTCGCACTCAAGACCCCCGTTCTCGTCGTATTCCTACCCTTTTATAATCCCACTATTCGTTAATATTTATCAATCGACCAATAGTATTGCGTTACCGGTATAACCAGTCAAAATAATGTCTATTAACTTATTCTTATTAAATAGTGAACTGTGTTATTATCTATTATAGTTTGTCCCTAATTTTAATAAAATAAATAAGAGTTTTTGATGTGGCGACGACACACATTTATAATATTAGTGGCATTAGTGAGATACTATGGAAGATATTGCATTTAGCCGTAAGGCCGCCCTTTGTACATTATTTGTCTGACACATGTAAATATGTAGATATGATAAACTTGAAGATGTACATATATGTACCTACCTATTGCATGAAACAGCAGATAACCTTCAATACTGCATCCTCCTCTGTTAAATACTAACCAAAACAATAAAACACTTAAGTTATTGGAGTATGTAGCTATTACTTTTCACGAAACTGCGGGTACTTGCAAATATACACATGAGGCACTGACTACGTATGACGGAATGGGAACGTTTATTTAGCTATTTCAAATAATTGGCCAACTAAAACAAGTGTGAAGAAAAACTTCTACGTTGTGTGTGCAAAAGAAAAAAGAAACAAACAATGGAAAACAATAAAAAAATGTTTAGTTAATGGTAAGCTGCCAGTTGCCAGTTGTTCCTTGGGCGTTGCTAACCCTATCACCTCATACCCTTGAGCTCTGCTGACTCTATGCGCGAGCTGCCAAAACAGCAATACATAGTGCTAATTACCGCAGCCTAGTGTACCATTTGGGTGGCTCCAATGTCAGCTGAAATCTGTTGAAGGAAGAAAGAGAAAGAAAATATATTTATTCACACCCTCTTTAAAGTTTAAAATTAAACTCTGGCACTCTGTTCCTCAAAAGACCGGTCTAAGTCACGTGTTTACATATGAGTTTACAAACAAGCATACGACGCACCTAAAAACAGTAACCATAGATATTTTAACGAATACATTGTATAGCAAATTATAGTAGGTATTCTATGAAAGAAAGTTGTTTCCATATCGCCCCGTTTCGCGTTCTCTAGTGACATTTCATCCCAGTTCCAGTACCCACTTATAAAGCGGTACCTTTCTCTTTATCGAGACAGTTGACACCCGTCATTATTTGCTCTATTGTTCTGTGAAATGATTGCCACAAAAAGAATACGAATCAACGGAGTAATTTAGTTTCTTTTTCAAATTATCGAAATCATTGGGGCTGAGAGTTTATGCTAAACATCTCTCTTCAATAAGAAGTAAAGTCACAAAGAAGGTGTTCTATTTCAAAAGCCTCGGTGTAAATGAACAAATCTTAAAACTTATTATCAAAAACACTTGTAACATTGGAAGTGTCCCTCCCGACGTTAGCAACGTTAATAGATTTAAAAAATGGGACGTAATAGCATTAATTATGTACTATAGCTTTTCGTGTACCCGTCGTTTTGATCTTATTGTACCGGTGGACTGACCACCGAAGATATTAGTAGGTATATTGAATAACTAGCAGTACCAGTGCGCGGAACCCTAATTCTTTTTCCAAAATAAAAGTAGCCTAAGTTACTCCTTATTACACAAGCTTTCTGCCAATGAAAGTCCCGTGGAAATTGGTCCACCCATTCCAGAGAACAGAACGAACAGATGCAAAATATAAAAACTGATTTTTAGGCATACGCCTGCAAATAACTGTATGAGCTTAAAAAAATATTATTTTAACATTACAAAGAGACACTTCAATTCTGTTTATTTATACTGATGATAACTATTATCGCAATGTCGTACCTCATACGTACTTACCTCAGTGTACGAAACTTAAAAAAAAAAATATGCGAAAAAGAGTGGGTGCTGGCCCACTTCCTTGAGGTAGACCATTTAACATACTATTGTATCTCCTAATTCGTTTCCAATAATATTAGGTCCTAGGATAAGTTTTGCTCAAAACCTCCCTCAAAATACGCACAGAGACATTTACACTACCTATCATCAGTAATATCTTTGATTTTTCGAATATTCAATTGTTTTGTAAGCATCTGAAAAATCTACAAGACATTTGGATTGTTTTTTTTTCGAGACTATCTTGAATTCATCAGGTGACCGGTCAAGTCCACATACAACTTAACTGTAATGAACTAATGAAGCATGCTTATAAAAATGTAAATAGCGCCTTATACGGAAGAACTTTAACTTATTTAAAACGTAATCTATCGCTTTAAAACCCATAAAAACTCAGCGGTAGTTGTTGTACTATAAAATATCAGCTTAAGATCATAATCCGCCATGATTTCTTAATACCCAGCCGATAACAGTTTTTATGGTGTAAAAGCCCCATAAAATACTGGACGGGTGAAATATTGCTTCAAAAGAACCTCAGGTATGCTCTAATGAAGTTCTTCAAGTATTTCAGAAACTTAAGGAGCTATAAAATTACGGGTCTCCTTTAAGAAGCAAGAATGTCGGGCGTGGTCATACCTAAATGTATAAAGTTGTAAAGACATGTTTTTATAGATCATTAATAAGTATTAATAACGTACTTATAATGCTCTTTTACTTTACATTACAACTTATTTAAATTTGTATACAATCTAGAGGCGACAGGTTCATTTGCCCCTTGAGTAAGGGTCACGGTCAAGTTCAAAACTTCGGGCTTTCCAGTAACACACACATAAGTACACACATACATACACTCACACCTGTATCCGCGAAGTTGTTGCCGTTAACCGGAAACAATTTCGCGGGAACCACTTTGGGAATTTAAGACAGGAAAATTGGGAATACATTGAAAGTGGAAACGACGTTAAGGGATATTGCTAATGAGGATGGATTGGGTGTAAACAGTAGCTTGAGCAGGTTAATCCTTATCCTTGCTAATTGTTAGGTACTTAATAGGGACACAAGTGAAACGAGTGACAGCTATTGACACACTGCTTTATTGGCTGTTAGGAACATAGCGCGGGCGCAGCCACGCACACATAGACATCAGTAGCGCACATATACAACAGTCCCTCCCCCTATTTAACATAAATAGAAAACACAACTTAATTTTAAAAGAACTGTTTATAATCGACCCTGGGTATGTCCCGCAACAGTCTGCTGGAACATCTCGAATTTGGAGGAGAAGGTGAGGATAACAGCTCCTCCTCATTCCTTTCTCCCTCCCCACTATCCGGCGACTGAGAATCGCTCGGTTCGATTTGAATTGGGTCGCTGTCCAACATCAAATCGTCCAAGTCCCCGGATCGAGACATACCTTTACATAATACAATTTGATTTTTATGTTTTTTGACGTCAGAAGAAGAAACATGGTCTTTAATCCAGTACAACACTTTACCAAGTCTTTTTATAACGGTACCTTTGCACCACATAAATTTACAATTGTTCAAAAATTTTTTAAACATGACTTCATCACCCGGCTTATACACTTGTTTATTATTGCCGCCATAACATTTAATTTGCGAGCACTGCTTTTGTTTAACATCGTTAATTAGTGATGTGAGTGGGGTCGACGTTAACTTAGGGTGAAGTAAATCTAGACGTGTTCTGAGCTTTCGCCCAAACACCAACTCAGCCGGTGAGAAACCCGTGACAGAATGAACTGAATTCCTATAGTCAAATAGATATTTCAAAATTTTTAATCTACACTCATTCTTATTGTGGGAACTTAAAACGCTTGACTTTATACCTTTTTTGACGATTTTTACAAAACTTTCTGCTTGTCCATTACTAGCAGGATTGTAAGGCGGTGACGTAAGGTGAGCAATACCATTTAGTAAACAAAATTTTGTAAACTCAGCGGATGTAAACGCGGTACCGTTATCGCTAACAATTGTGTGAGGTAATCCATACTTAGACATAAAGTCATAAAGTTTTTCAATAACGGTCGCCGAGGTGGTAGAAGTACTCACGTCGTATACTTCTAACCATTTCGTGTGCGAATCTACCACTACCAAAAACATTTGATTATTCAGCGGCCCAAGAAAGTCTATGTGTAACCTATGGAATGGTGTATGGGGAAACTTCCACGGTGCTAACGGCGCCCGGTGTGGCGAGGGCCGTAACTGTTTGCATATTTCACACGAGTATATCATTTTTTCTATCGCTGCATCAATGCCTGGGAACCAAAACCGCGACCTAGCCTCTGATTTCGTTTTTACGATACCTAAATGCGAGTTATGTAACTCTGATAAAACCTTCGACCGCAAGGATTCGGGAAGTACCACCTTATGACCCCTCATCAAACAACCGTCTTCGTGTGATAATTGTGTCTTACATAAATGATAGGGTTTCAACTGCGAGTCTACTATTTTTTTAGGCCACCCGTTTTGAACATAATTTACAACTAACTGTAACACACTATCCTCGTTAGTAGCATTACGTAACTCATTCAAGGTCAACGGCATGTCGCCTTCGACAACAAAGTTGACGTATGATGCGCGATCAATAGGAGCGGCGGCAGCGGCGGCGTGTGCGCAGATGTTGTCTCTCTCGCTCTCGGTGCGAGCCCTCCCTGACTCACATTGTAAACTCGCACGAGACAAGTAATCCGCGTTGTTATCAGCGCTACGAACATACTCAATTATATAATTGTATGCACTTAAAAACATCGCATATCTCTGCAATCTATTAGCAGACACCTCCGGTATACCTTTATGTGGGCCGAAAATAGAAATTAACGGCTTGTGATCTGTGCGTAATATGAATGGATCTGACCTGCCATATAAATACTGATGGAATCGACGTATTCCAAATATTATTGCAGTCGCCTCTTTTTGTATTTGTGAGTAATTTTTCTCAGCTGCGGTCAACGTGCGGGAAGCGAACGCTACCGGGCGCTCTGACCCGTCATAATCTATTTGAGACAAAATAGCACCTAAGCCACACGGGGAAGCATCGACAGTTAAAACTATTTTGGCGTTTGAATTAAAGTGTGTTAAGACCTGGTCGGACGTCAAACATTTCTTAATTTTGTCAAACGCTTGTTGATGTAACGTACCCCAGTTCCACTTAACTCCCTTTTTTAATAGGTCATACAAAGGACTCAGGATACAGGATGCTCCAGGCACGAAATTCCTATAGTAGTTTACAAGCCCTAAAAATGATTGCAATGTGTTAACATCGGTAGGAACGGGTGCATCAGCTATAGCTTTCACCTTTGCCGGATCTTTCTGTAATCCATCTTTGTTTATTATATACCCTAAATATTTAATTTCATTTTTAAAAAAATCGCATTTTTCTTTCTGCACAGTTAACCCTGCATCCTGAAGTCTTTGCAGAACTATGTTCAACTTCTTTAAATGCCCCTCTGGGGTCCGGTCGGTGACTAAAATGTCGTCAAGCAGACACAGGACCCCGTCTAGTCCTGAAAGCACCGATTCCATAGCGCGTTGGAATATAGACGGCGCACTAGACAGTCCGAAAACTAGCCGTGTATAATTAAATAAACCCCGGTGTGTATTGATGCATGTGACCGGTTGAGACTCTTCGTCTAACAAAAATTGATTATAGGCCATAGACAAGTCAATCTTTGAAAACTGATGGCCCCCGTACAGTCTTGAAAATAGTTCGTGTACTGTGGGTAGAGGATATTGGTCTATTACCAGCTGTTTGTTAATAGTAACCGAATAGTCGGCGCACAATCTAACCGAACCGTTGTGCTTAAGCACGGGAACAATCGGTGACGCGTACTCAGAGTGTGAAACCGGTTTAAGAACACCTAGATCCACTAAACGCGTTATCTCTTTGTCGACCTTATCACGTAACGCGAACGCAATCGGACGCGCTTTACAAAATATCGGTTTCACATTATCTTTTAATTTTAATTTAACACGATATTTATTAAATTTACCAAGTTTATCAGAAAATACTTCTGGGAAACGCGATTGCAATTGATCCACCATACTCTGCTCCCCCTTCAGAAAGTTACAAGGCATCAACTTTAGTTTAAATATTGATATAAAATCTCTGCCTAATAACGGCGGTCCGCCATTGCGAATGACGTACACGTTTAATGTGTGAGTGTGTCGCAAGTACGTCA
Organism: Euplagia quadripunctaria; assembly: GCA_963859945.1. Classification (NCBI taxonomy): domain Eukaryota; kingdom Metazoa; phylum Arthropoda; class Insecta; order Lepidoptera; family Erebidae; genus Euplagia; species Euplagia quadripunctaria. The sequence goes on along the minus strand of OY982572.1, from coordinate 1,073,346 downwards.
CAGGCAAGTTAACGTACCCTACACAATTCATAATATTGCCGGTGTAGCTAAAAAATTTTTTTTCGGAATCTACTAACGGAATATTACTGAACATGTTTTTATAAGTACCTTCGGATATAACTGTCACAGCTGATCCACTATCTATTTGAAATTGTAAATTATTCCCGTAAATTGAAACTGTTTCTGTCATAGGTTCCCCACGGACTGAGCATATGTTAAACAATGACATACCGTCGTCGTCCTCGCTCACATCACCTGTAAACACGTAATTAACCTTATTACACATTTTACGCAAATGACCCTTGGTGTTGCACTTATTACATTTATAGCTTGCAAACCGACATTGGGATGACTCATGATTATAACGACCGCACACTGTACACTTTATTTTACCGGCACTAATGGTTTTAGTACGATTTACTTGTTTGGCGATCTTGAACACAGGCGTCTGCTGCCCAAAGACAGCCGTAGAAATGGCGGCGCCAGCGCGCGCGCACCGCACGCTTTCCGCCAGCTCCACCGCCTTGGCCAGGGTCAGCTTGTCGATGTCATGCGCGAACAGCTTCTCTCGTTCCTGGCCTGCTACCATTCCCATTACAAACCGATCTCGTAACGCTTCCTCGACGTTACTAAACTTACAATGTGCTGTAAGTCCTCGTAGTCTTGACGCCCATTGCGTATACGTCTCGCCCGGCTGCTGCACAGCCGCGTAAAACTTATAACGCTCGCTGAAGCCGCATATCCTTGGAAGAAAATGCTCATCCAATAACTGCACTATACCTTCGTACGATACCTCCTGGATGTCCTTTGGCAGGGCCAGATCCTCTGCCAACTTATAAGTACCGTCGCTAAGTGCGCTGAGCAGGATCGCCCGTCTCTTGGCTCCAGCTGCATCATTCTTCGGCCCGATGTCGTTTGCAATAAACCATTGCGTAATTCGGCCTTTATACGACTTCCATTCTTGCAAATTGTGATCGAAAGTAGACAAAATGCCAAAAGTACTCATTTTTCGATAACTAAATTAAGATGTGGGTAAAACTCGTCGCCACTGTTAGGTACTTAATAGGGACACAAGTGAAACGAGTGACAGCTATTGACACACTGCTTTATTGGCTGTTAGGAACATAGCGCGGGCGCAGCCACGCACACATAGACATCAGTAGCGCACATATACAACACTAATATTATAAATGCGAAAGTAACTCTGTCTGTCTGTCTGTCGCCCTTTCACGCCAAAACCACTGAACCGATTCAAATGAAATTTGGTACACAGATAGTCTAGAGCCTGAGAAAGGACATAGGCTACTTTTTAATGCGAAAAAAGGAGTGTAAGAGGTTGAAAGGTGGGGATGAAAAGTTGTATGTAAAAGCTTGAAACTTATATTTTAGGCTGTTGATTTGATATAAATACACTATTCCACGCGGGCGAAGTCGCGGCCACAGCTAGTATACCTATTACTCGAACTGGCTGTTGCCGGGAAGTCCGAGCCCTCTAATACACATAAGTACAATCGTATGTATTTAATAACTATAAATACCACTCACGAAAGAAAACTGTGCGAAAAGAAACCTAAGCATTGTTTAAAGTTAGTTTTAAGTTACATAGTACATTATCATCATCATCTGCCTACCTATCTCTCAAATTTATTTGGGGTCGGGGCAATATGTTCTCTTCTTCCATTATACTCTATCATTCGTCAAATTACTGCTCTTCGTCTTCATCGTCACTTTCCATCAGGTGTGATTGAAGACATACGCCTGTTCTAACTGATGAATCAATAATGAAAAATTAAATCTAGTCTAACTTATCAGAATCCCATCAGATCATTCATAAGAAATCATACCATAAACTTAAAGCGCTGTAACTCGAGTACTCCACAAAACGACGAACAATCCGTAGTCACTCATCATCATCTTCTTACCCTTTTCCCATTTATTTGGGGTCAGCACAATGTGATTTCTTCTTCCATTCTCTATCCTTCTTCACTGACTGCTTACTTCCTTTCTAGCCATATCTTCTTTCACGCAGTATATCCATATTTTCTTTGGTACTTTTACTTCCACAGGTAAGATTCTCTTCATCACATTTCGTTCATCGGAGGGATGAACATACATGTCAATGCCGCGATAGTCTGTTCCTTCTTAACTTTTATTTCACTGGCACTACTTTCAGGCTCCTTTTAATGTTTTCATTCAAATCTTTGTTCACCCTAGTCACATCACATATCCGTCTCAACATTCGCATATTAGCTACATGCAAGCCCTCTCATTCGTTACCTTTGTGGGTCAAAATTTCGATCCATGCAGGACGACGGGTCTAATGATCGTTTTATATATTTGACTTCTTACTTTAACAGACAACATCGCATATTGTTCCTATTAACTGCCACCACTTCATCCGTCCTGTATTGATTGGATACTGTACAGTCCAGTCTATTTCACCATCGCTTTGTAGGAGAGAGCCGAGGCACCTGAAATATATTTCTATCTCTATTCCATCAGGATACGTAACTATTTTTACTCCAGTGTGGTTTCTCACGTTGGCAACATTACTCAGCAGGCGGTAAACTTATTTAGTTATTTCCCTTCGTTGTATATTTATAAAAAAATACAGTATTATCCAGCAAAGTAACTAATTATCTGAAGTCAATAAGTTCTTATACTTTTAAGCCAGACGATAATGACGGCTATCCTCGATAAGCGCCTCAAAGCAATATTGTTGAGGGTCAGTACCTGTTCACGCCTTGGGACTTGTTAAACTGGAGAACAAAGTATAAAGTTACAGAATGTGTCGGCGAGGGGTAAGCTGGGCAAGCGCATGTGTAACCGCGCAATCGATACGATTACGCACCGAAGCGTAACTTGTTGTCATGTGCGTACCAAACAAGTTATTATACTGCACACGGTTTGTAAAGAATATTTTAATTTAATTTATTAAATTATTCTTGACTAGCTGTGAACGCAGTAGCTGTGTATTTTATTTATTCTTTATGTTAAACTTATTATACAGCGTGTAAGTTTCAGCGTCGCAAAGAACTTATAAAAACGTCTTTCTGTGGATACTTATCACAATGCAAAAGTCAGTTCATCATAATAAAAATCTTTTTAACAAAAAATTAAACCGACGAAAAGAACTAAAAATCGGTTTAATTTTTTGTTATACCCTATCTAACAAAAAAAGAATAATCAAAATCGGGTCATAAATAACGGAATGAGGGCTGAACATACATTAAAAAAAAAATATAGAAACGGTCGAATTGAGAACCTCCTTTTTTTCGTCGGTTAAAAATGCGAGTACTCTGTTGTGTACTAAAATAAAGTCTATTGGGTACTAGTTTAGTGCTAATTGATATCGTTACTGTTATATATTTATACTACTGGTATAGTATTATGTTATCTGTGCTTATACTAAACGTCATTATCTGCTCATGATTGCTTGTTAAGATAATTCAGTGTGACTGTAGTCTTCTTCTGTTCTACTCTGGCATCGAACATACAGGAAGAGGCACTTTGCTGCTTGCAGATGATATTGTGTTGGTGGGTGAAGACGAGTGCGAGGTTCAGAAAATACTGGAAAAATATCAACAAAAATTGGCGAATGTTGGTTTGAGAAGCTGCAGAACAAAAAGTAAATACATTGTCTGCTTAATTGATATTTATTTCTATCTATACTGCGTCATTTTATAAGTTTTAAATTATCCATAGTTGCCTAAAGCAAATTATATAGTGTCTCATCACCCCATCAGTAACATTAACAACAACACACGGACATAACTTCTTTCTCATGCGATACAAATAGTCTTTAAATGATTTGAAGGAGCCGACAAAAATTGAATCAGCTGAACTTGAAAGCACGCATCGTTATAAATACAGCAAATAATTCACTACGAGAGTTAAATCTTCTCATATACGAGTATATAGGTATATCTACATTCCCACTAAACAAGAAGTGAGTGTAGACATCTTGTTGACGCCTCAGGCCATTTCGACACACGCTCTGCGGTTAATTGTATCTCAGTCCGTGTAGGTCCTGCAGCTAGAGCACGCAAACGCATGCATTTTATACGGCACAGGGAATTGAGACTAAATTGATGTAAAAGGAAAGAGGATGGAAAATTTATAAATCTTTTTAGATGTAAATATCATCAATCAGCAGAGCTGAGCATCACGGTTAAAGCGTCGCCCTTGTGATCAAGCGGTTGTGGGTTCGAACCCAAGCCAGTTCACTCCCGACTCTTTTATTAGTCGGTCAAGAAAGGTGCCGTGGGACCACTAACTTAGACACCAAAATATTATATAGTATAGTAATAGATATCTAAAAATTGTTTTTTTAACTTTCTCGTTCTGTGCAATAAAAGTACACGGGAATTAATGGGATAACGTGATAGGTATTACATAGCTTTGAATTCCCTGAGGTGCAGTCCCAGTGCAACCCGGTCAAAACCGGGTTGCACTGGCCGTGGTCACAGGCTGACTGTGAGCCATACCTATTACATGATAGCTTTATACCTACTATGGCATCTATAATGTTAAGTATGAAACCATAAGTACCAATATTAAATAGTGCGTTGCATTTGCACGCACGGACAAAAAAATTAAACCAAAACGCGACCATCAGACAGCACAATTGTAGCTCTATCTGGAGAAGAAAAAGTCTCCTATTTGTATAACGACAATGTTGGGTACATTGGGTATGTTTAGGGTACCTGTAAGTGGGTAAGTGCGACAAGCAACGTAGTGATTCATACTTCACATTTTTTTGCTACTCTTACACTTCCCAATTCATCCGTAAAAGCAATATAAGCAAGCCCTTTCCTTACATTGACTTCCCTTCTTAAATACCTTTCCCAACGTAGTGTTTGTATACTCTTTACCTTTCCTTTTTAAACATACTACACATTTTACCATCATTAACTTCCAAAGTGCCGGGATGACGGCAATAAGCTTGACCCTTATTACGTGAGTGGGACACGAATATACTTGGCAAAATGTTTAATGTGTCTCTGTCTACCCCTAAAGGTACAGGCGTGAGTGTACCTATATACGTATATATGCATTTAAAATCAAAATCAAAAATCATTTATTTCAATTAAACCATTATAGGTACTTTTGAATTGTCAGGAGTAGTAGTCAGTCAGACTAAGTCAGTCGTGAAGCTAATTGCCTGTTCCAATAAGTAGATCCTGATTTAGCAGGAGTTACAGCAAGTTCCGAAAACATGAAATGAATTAGGTCCAACTGCATATTCATATCGGATTAGTTATTTTTTATTCTTCCTACGTTGTCTTGTTATCGCATTAAGTTTGCTTTTCACATAAGCAATCGATTTTTTTATTTACTTTTTTAATTACACCTTTCTGGGTATAGATGTATGAAAGTGTAATTCTCTACACCATCAATATGGTATCTAACGATATATCTAAACCAGTGTTAAATTAAAAAATATATATATTATATCGCAGACATTTCACTAAATAGGTCTTTTGAAACCATCATGATGTTTCCTAGTCAGCTTTACGTTCATAAGCTTCATGTAAGAATTACACCATATGAAATGTCTTAATCAGGGGCTAAACATAATAAGTAGGTATATCTTGTAAGTAGGTATGTGCAAAATCAATAAACATGAATATATATACTTGCTTGCTTTTTTTTTATTTAGCCTGTCATGAATCTTTCTTAGGGTTATCAAATTTTCAGTTTCGACTTCGGCCGAATGTTTTGATGATGGCCGATTAATCGGCTTCGGCTTTAGTGAAAAATCACCCCTTCGGTCGGACACTACTATTAGCAACACTAAGTTATTTTTTAAATATATCGTGCTTGGACCGCAGCCCAATGGTCGATTTTGGGAATATCTGCTAGTGCGATGGAGGACTACTTTCGCCAGATGGCGCAGAAGGATACTTAGCCGTATATGGATGTCGCTACAAATCTGAAAAAGTACCTATTGTTAGTAAAACACAAATTAATACCTCCGGCTACAATTATTTATTATATTTTTTGTGGGAGAGCCATGCTTCGGCACGTATGGGCCGGCTCGACTCCGCTCGTTACCACGGCCTCACAGAAAACCGGCCGTGAAGCGATGCTTGCATTGTATTTCGAGTGAGTGAGGTTACCGGAGGCCCTAACCCTTCCCTCTCCCTTATTCCCATCCCCTCCCCCCCCCCTCTTCCTACCTTCCCCCCCCCCCCTCTTCTCCTACTCCCACCTTAAAGGGCGGCAACGCACTTGTGACTCTCGAGTTGCAGGTGCCCATGGGCGGCGGTAGTCATTTACCATCAGGTGACCCGTCTGCTCGTTGCCGATATTTTTTAAGTTCTTTCATCACACCGTTTCCATCTTTTTAGTTCACTGTTTTTTGTATTTTCATTCACTTTTTATTTATTTTATCTTCCTTATTTGCAGTTACTATCATTATTACTCGTATCTGTTTTACCACAGTACCTCGACGTCTCTGTCCCCGACATTCCCTCCGGGTTCAACATAGATGATTGCTATAAAATGGCCTGCACACGAGTGTACAACTAAAGGTGTAACTGCAGCTATGATTGTAGAAATGACTGGTATCAATACCGGTTATTACAATGTATGGTATTATGTGGAAGAACTGGCAAGGAAACCGCTCACTAACTATGCTGTTATTGCCTTTAGGGGTTTACAGAGAAAGCCGATATATTGAGGCTACAATTCTATTTATTTTTTCACTATTCATGTTGCAAACAACCAGGCCAGCGGAGTCGGTAAGCAGCTGCAACTATCAATAAACACTCATTTAAAGGAAAGGTGGAAAGTAATGTTTAGTGGCAAAGGGAAACACGATATGGTCAAAACCAAGTTACTAATTTAACAAATTACAAAACACTACTGCCCTGCCAATAAACGCATTGAAAACTTTTATTACACAACTGCCCAAAAATGTGGAATATTCGGTAAGGTGACAAGTTGTCACCTAACCGACTCCACGGGCATTAAAATATCATATCACGACCCAAAAGCTTTGTACTTATTTGACGTAAAAAACAAAATATAAAGCTATGAACACAAAAATCGTGACCTCCTCCATATAATACTCAGTTGTCGTGACATTAACTATATCGATCGTGTGCTCCGGGGCTCAAAATGTTATGACTTTTGCCTTTGTCTATGGTATTTTAATAGTGTTTTGTTTGTACGGGTGAACACAAAGGTCAGCCGTTTTATTATAATGCAGTCGTATTTCTAACTAATATTATAAATGCAAATGTGAGTTTGTTCGAAAAATAATTATAGTTAAGTAAAACGTAAAACACGTTTTAATGGGAAATTAAAAAGTAAAAAAGAATTCCTAGCTACCTCCTGGCTGGATCGTTACCGAGCCCGATATTATTATAATAGATCCCTATTGGACTTGTCAAAACGAATCATATGAGCCCAAACTGGAGGGGGTTACTAGTAGCCACTGAGGAGTTTCACTATCCGCCTACTGGCTCCATCATCAGATCAGCTCGAAGATGCCAAATTGTCATCCGAACTACATACAAAATTTCATTTCGTTACGACAATTAGCAGTAGGTTAAAATTTACTTCTTAGATTGGTTTAGATTGGTTGGAAGTTAGGTCTTAGCTAGGAAGCTAGGAAGTTAGGTCTTAGATTGGTTGGAAGCTTATAAAAGCGTGTTTAAAATATGTTGCAGAGCAAATATCAGAATTGATTGACAAAATCTACATAAACAGGAGTGAAGTCGCGTGGAAAAGCTAGTATATCTATACCAATGTTATAAAGCTGAAGAGTTGGTTTATTTGGTTGAACGCGCTAATCTCAGGAACTGCTGGTTCGAATTGAAAATTTCTTTTAGTGTTAGATAGCCCCTTTATAGGAAGGCTGTATAGCATCACGCTACGACCAATGGGAGCGGAGCATCAATGAAAAATGTTGCAAAAACAGGGATAATTTACAAACGCAGACGAAGTTGCGGGAGTCAACTAGTTATAAAAAGAAATAAAAGGTTGCAGTCGTGACCAATTCTTGAACAAATATAATTTTATTATGTTTTTTTTAATCTAGTACCATTTATTTTTTTGGTTTTTGTCCTTTGGACGTGTCGTCGACTTTCCTAAATATGTGTTGGTACCTAATAGCATCATTGCGGTAACGGTAGCAAACTTAATAATACCCATAATAAAACATTCAAAAATATTGATAGTAACTTAAACTTAAAACTAATAATTTAATAATATTCAGTATTATTTCATTTTCACTAGCCGCACCCGGCATATGTTGATTTCTTTTTTATTTTTTTTATTTAGATTTTTTGAGCCAGGAACGCTCTCGGGCGTCCTCAGATCACCCTACCAAAGTTTGGACTCCTCAAAAGGAATCATGAGCCCTATAAGCCCAAACCGAGAGGTTTACTAGCCACTGAAGAGTTCCACTATCCACCTCCTTCATCAGATCAGCTCCATAATGCCAAATTATAGTTTTGTCATCCAAACTACCAACCTACAAGTTTTATTTCGGTACGATAATTAGAAGTAGGTTATAATTTACTTCATAGATTTTTTTACAGAGTTAGTTACAAGTGAAGCCATTAAAAGCGGGTTAAAATATATTAACCAGTGCATTATTTACTTTCTTTTAATATAACTAAGGTGGCAAGAAGCTTCGGTATGACCTGATGAAAAGCTGTAACCATATGAACGCTACACCAGGGTTGTAAGGCTCGCACCTGTCTTAATACCGTTTATTGTGATACTTGACCGTTTTTTTTTGCAGGTGCATATGTGCTACGATAAATACAATACTAAGGAATGTGTGGAATACTCGGTCAAAACGGTTAGCTACAAAAATTACAATGAATAATACATCTACCGTCTCTTTACGGCACCCTTGACAAAACCATCGATACCGGCACCGGATGAATAAAGAATAATTAACTTTTAAAAAACTATATCACCGACTTCAATCATAATAAATTGTAATAAGCTGTATATTTTATCCCTTAATTTTTCACCCGAGAGCTGGAATATTTTCTTCAAATTTAAATGGTACCAACCTTGAGTATAACCAATTCAATTAAAAAAAGAATTATTGAAATCAGTTCACAAATGAGGAGGATATCTAAATCAATCATCAAACAAAATCAATCGAATTGTGAACCTCTTCCTGTTTGAAATCGGTTAAAAATTAGACGTCAGGTTTATAGAGTCCGACTACTCTTCTTATTTTGTGTTACAAATTCTATTTGGATATACATAAAATCCTTGGACACCTTGTCTTCTTCATACATGACAGAGACATTAATTAAAAGTTCAGGTTCCTCTTTTGTGTACCTATATAAAATTAGCCTTTTGCATGATTATGAAAATAGTACTCAACAATTAACAGACTAACGCAATGTACAGAAAAGAAAAGTATCGTGTAGGTATTTTTATCTTCTGACTTCTGAAAATCAAAAGAACTAAGTTGAAGCTTGTGAAAGGAGGTTCACTTGGGACCTTACAAACTGTTGCACAGAACATCAACTCCTTAACATCTACGCTACAGCGGCTGTTTGTTTCAGAAGATAAACAGTTGAACATTAACAGAATATGTCAATAAACGACAAAAAATTCCATTTAACAATGATAAATGGAAGACATACTCGTATCATTGAAATATATTACTTATTAATGATAATCTCCAATTATAAGCAACATCGTATCGTGGTCTCTCTTTTAGTAAAACTAATAAAGGAACCATAATAAACACACAATTTCAAAAACACACTATCTATACAATCATAAAATAGTCTGAATCAATAAGGTTTATCTGAGATAATAAAAAAAACAAACTTACATTTCTTTTCTGAACGTTTTCTTCGAAACTTTAACTTCTTCACTCAAATATTTCACAACACGTCACCTCACTGTCACAATAAAAACACAGCACTGATTATTTTTTTTATAACCAAATCACTTCGTGACAATTGTCACTAGACGTAATAAAAAAAGAAAATTATCGTACGCGTTCGTGCGTCTCAGGCAAATGCCGCGGGAACACAAACAAACATGGCTGTTTGTATTTGTACCGGCATGCGGCAATCTTGCCAGCCTTTTCATTCTTCAGTCCTCAAAATTAACTGAAGACAGGTTGTTAAAACCTTAAACTTTCGCCAAGAAAACGAGTTTTTTTAGTTATTTTCGAGTAGTTGAGTTTTGTTGTACGATATTAAAATTTATGAGGTAAGTCTAGACAACCTTTAACGCGAGTGTACTTACCTCTTGTAATTATTTATTTTGAAACGACATAATTGTACACACTCCAGTAAGTGTTGTTTTCCAGTTATTACATTTAAGCAGAATAGGAAGATTTTGGTACTGTAATGTTAGGGATTCTTACAATCTATTTAAAGCCTTAATAAAAGAAGTACCTACTAATTAAATTAGTTGTTGCGACAATATCCTAAAACTATTAGAATATTGGTTAGGAAATAACTTAAACATTTTACAATAAAATTGTCAGCGAAGCGAAGTATGAAAAGATTAATTTGATATGTGCACGAAACGGTAACTAACGGTAAACGAAATGCTGTTGTTTCGAATCAAAACATATTCACTGCGCTAATTTTTAACGGAAACTTAAATGATGCAATGGCGTAATTTACCGATGAGAATTTATTGCACTCGTTAAGTTGTAATATGATCGATTATTTCTTTACTTAGTGAGTTCCACCAGCGTCATCAGACCACTTGAACCAGAATGCTTGCACCTGCTTTACCACACTTGACAAGTCAATCAACAAATTGGCTTATTAATATAACTCTATAACGTTGACTTCAATTAAAAACTATATAAATGTGTGCGTGTTTATAACGATTATAAAAATTACACTAACCAGGGGTCTGTTTATGAATACTAGTGTTCACCCAATGGTTGCAATTCGACCATAAGCATTAATATTATTGTGAACTTATACTTATTTCGGTACACACTTGCATGGTGGATGGAGGGGTAATCGTGAATTATCCCTCCACCCACCAGTGGGAAACTCCAGTGGGTGGACGGGTCGGGACCCAAAAAAAACCTTTATTTGGGCACACAAAATAGAACATAACACAATACTTAGTCTTATAAATAGGTTTCACTAACAGTTTTGATCTTAGCTATGTTCCTAAATATGTGTACAGAACATGGCAATGTGGATGTTACACTACGAGATGACATGCAACTTAAGAAGCTAAATATTAACATAAAAGTAAGTTTAAATTTTAAAACGTGAAACAAATTAGCTGCGCTCTTAAAAATTCGAAAGTGAGTTTGTTCGTTTGTTACGCCTTCACGTCTTAACTACTAAACTGATCGCCATGAAATTTAGCACACATATTGCCAGGAGCACAGAAAAGGAAATATCTTTCATCCAGAAAAAAGTACTGTGCCCGAGGGATAGACAAAATACTTTGACGCGGGCGGACCCGCGGGCGAAAGCTAGTTAAATGGACCATTGAAAGTCCGTTAAGTTTGTGTTGAATTTTTAAAACTTTGTAGACTTGTCATTTTCAGCTATTCTGTCACGTGAAGTATACATATACATGTACTTAAGAGGTGTAAATCTTACTCGGTTTAATCGCGATAATATTAACTTTTAACCAGACTTTTTGATCGAATTGCACCGATCGTAATCACGGTTGATCACGACCGGACTAACATGATTTATCTAGTCTTAACTTTAAGTTAAATACTCAAAGGAATAGTCAAATTACTCATTTTTTTGCACCACGATCACGCCTCACTCACTTACACGAAGGATATTGCAATGTTCATTCCCCTGCCTTGACTGGCCTGACAAGTGCATTGAAGTGAGATAATGAATAGTCGTTGAGAGCCGCGCCTCGATACTTTACTCCGATGACCGTGCTTGACAACTGACCGACAGGTTCTTTATTCTAGGATCTGTATCATAGATGAGCTACGTCGGTACACTGTCAGCTGACTCATCCTATTTGTATCATATAAGTGCAAGCTGGATAATATTTATGATGAAAATGCCTTCGCTGAGCATTGATAGTTGAAGTGCTATCGTATGATAATTGATAGCAGTTCGCACGTTGTCAGGATATATTTATATTTTTTGTGCGTTTTAGTAAGTAGTATCTCGGAAGGAAAGCTCTATACTCGAGAGTTCTCCGTAATGTTCATGGCAAATTCCGACTTAAGCCCTCTCGCAATATAAGTAATTTTAACAGCCAAGGGCCTTCTAATATGATGAGATTGTTAAATGTGTGTGTGTGTGGATAGCAGAGCTAAAAAATAATGGCCAGAGATTTTTTGAACTAGAACACAGTATAGAATTCGAATCTAAGGACGATTGCTTTTAGATTCTGATTTTGTTTTGAATTTTAGGGTAATTAAGATTGCTAAGTTGTTGTTAATGTTGAAACGAGCAGACGGGTCACCTGATGGTAAGTGACTACCGCCGCCCATGGGCACTGCAACTTAAGAGTCACAAGTGGACACACAGGTTTTTTATCTAGTTTAGGCAGTTTTTCAACAGAATCGGCAAGTAGCTTATTAAATTAAAACATTTCAACGGTACAACCTACCGCTAAAGGAACCCGTCAATTACATTTTGTGCAGATAAAAAAAAATCGTAAGATAGCAAGATACTGCGCGTGCGTCGCGAAGGTAACATAAATGCCGGCGAAGAATCAGAGGACCGCCATCTTGCAAAATGGCCGCGAGCCGTCCAGACCACAAAGGAACTAATGAGAATCGAATCGGAATAAAAATGTAGTGTGGCAAAGGCCTACGTAGATTGCGAAGACCAGTCTTATTGACACTCTTCGCGGTTCCACCTGCATTTATGGTTACTACTTCGCTCCTTAAGGATCGTAACATGACATTAAATAGCTTATGACCGTCCTCAAGAATTGAGCTATCAAAATCAAATAGATTTTCTCGAATCCAACAAATAGTTGCAAATAATAACGCAATTAATAAAAGAAACAAATTCATTAGCTTTATTATATCTATATATTAATACGTGAATCGAAAACTTTGGATCCCTTTTTATGAAAATTGGGCGGACGGAGGAGTATGAAATTTCGTACACTTATAGTTTATACAGAGAAGAAGTGACGAATGCTAAAATTTTTGAACAATATTTGCTACGAAGTTAAAAAAAATGCAAAAACGGGTACATACAGCTATGAGTGTCCAGTATATATTTTGACCTGTCATGGTACAAAAGTCTATACAATGACAGGTCAAGTAATATTGACCAATGAAATAAACCATGGTCGAAATTCGACCACCACGCGATCTCTAGTATTTTTCTAACTTGAGTCAATTAGTAGGTTCTACTGTCTAACTGGGGAGGAAAGGTACAGAGTAACTCTAAAAAAGGGTAGCATCACCACCACAGAAGGTGGGTTGTTGTTTTTTTTTTAAGTCGGTTTTTTTTTTAAAGAATTACAATCTTAAATTACATATCCTACTAATTTTACAAACGTGAAAGTTTGTGAGTATGGATGGATGGATGGATGTTTGTTACTCTTTTACGCAAAAACTACTGAACCGATTGTGATTAAACTTGGTATGTAGATAGCTGGAGACCTGAATTAACATATAGGCTACTTTTTATCCCGATATTCCCACGGGATCGGGACTTACGCGGGTGAAACCGCGGGGCGCAGCTTTTATCGTATCATCTTGATAGTGATTAGATCAATACACCCATTTGTTACGAAGTAAACACAATTTATTTAAATTATTCGCAATTAACAGTAATTCTTACTGATATTAGCTTGTACTATATCCTACTAATATATAAACGTGAAAGTTTCTGAGGATGTATGTATGTATGGATGTATGGATGTTTGTTACTCTTTCACGCCAAAACTACTGAACCGATTGCGATAAAACTTGGTATGTAGATAGCTGGAGACCTGGATTAACATATAGGCTACTTTTTATCCAGATGTTCCCACAGGATCGGGACTTACGCGGGTGAAACCGCGGGACGCTGCTAGTAAACATATATAGGTTCGCTATTCTTCGCATTTGTTCGCTCTCTGTATTGTAGTACTAGAATAAATCCACACCGGTCGCGTGCGCCTTTTTATGCTTGCAGCCTTATCTGATAGAAAGTTCCAGAAGCTTCGTGAACTCTCCCGAAAAATCTCGTAATAACCTGACTCAAACACCAGTATTTTTTTAATGTTACTTAGGTAAATAGTCAGACATTTTCCTCAGTTCTAACATCTTACCCGACTGTAATAAATAAATAATAATTTCTGTATTAAAATGGTTTATAACGCTTTCTTGCGCCACACTTCCATAACGCTGACAATACATGATTTTTTTATGTTTGTTACCTCAGAACTTTCGACTGGGTGAACCGATTTTGATGATTCTTTAAGGTTGGTGCTTCCCGTGTGGTCCCATTTCAATTTGGTCCAATTCTGACAATGGCATCCATGAGAAAACTGTATAAGTCTTTTAAGGAATAGTTTTTTTTTTAAGTCGGTTTTTTTTTTAAAGAATTACAATCTTAAATTACATATCCTACTAATTTTACAAACGTGAAAGTTTGTGAGTATGGATGGATGGATGGATGTTTGTTACTCTTTTACGCAAAAACTACTGAACCGATTGTGATTAAACTTGGTATGTAGATAGCTGGAGACCTGAATTAACATATAGGCTACTTTTTATCCCGATATTCCCACGGGATCGGGACTTACGCGGGTGAAACCGCGGGGCGCAGCTTTTATCGTATCATCTTGATAGTGATTAGATCAATACACCCATTTGTTACGAAGTAAACACAATTTATTTAAATTATTCGCAATTAACAGTAATTCTTACTGATATTAGCTTGTACTATATCCTACTAATATATAAACGTGAAAGTTTCTGAGGATGTATGTATGTATGGATGTATGGATGTTTGTTACTCTTTCACGCCAAAACTACTGAACCGATTGCGATAAAACTTGGTATGTAGATAGCTGGAGACCTGGATTAACATATAGGCTACTTTTTATCCCGATGTTCCAACAGGATCGGGACTTACGCGGGTGAAACCGCAGGGCGCTGCTAGTAAACATATATAGGTTCGCTATTCTCTGCAATTGTTCGCTCTCTGTATTGTAGTACTAGAATAAATCCACACCGGTCGCGTGCGCCTTTTTATGCTTGCAGCCTTATCTGATAGAAAGTTCCAGAAGCTTCGTGTACTTTCCCGAAAAATCTCGTAATAACCTGACTCAAACACCAGTATTTTTTTAATGTTACTTAGGTAAATAGTCAGACATTTTCCTCAGTTCTAACATCTTACCCGACTGTAATAAATAAATAATAGTTTCTGTAGTTAAATGGTTTATAACGCTTTCTTGCGCCACACTTCCATAACGCTGACAATACATGATTTCCAAAAAACAATCATTTCCAGCCCACGTAGGTTGGTCACCCTACATCGTCCTCAGATAAAGACCTCTGGCTGCAAACGTACAAATTAAATTATTTATGAAAGCCTTACACAACGATACTACGTACTCTCTTCCAGATCAATCTTGATAATGATATTTGTTTAAAATATATCTGTCTTAAGTTAATCCTAAATCCTACTAATCCCACTAATATTATAAATGTGAAAGTTTGGATGGATGGATGGATGTATGTTTGTTACTCTTTCACGCAAATACCACTGAACCGATTGCGATGAAACTTGGTATGTAGATAGCTGGAAACCTGGATTAACGCATAGGCTACTTTTTATCCCGATATTCCCACGGTATCGGACCTTTGTTGGTTAAACCCCGAGGCGCTGCTAGTAATATTATCAACGTGAAAGTTTGTGAGGATTTATGGATGTATGAATGTTTGTTGCTCTTTCATGCAAAAAACTACGAAACCGATTGCAATGAAACTTGGAAAGTAGATAGGTGGAGCTAGTAATTTGCATAAACCTACAGTCAGTGGGACAGAAATGGACATAGCGTACCTACCTTTAATCTAGAAAAAAGTACAGTGTCCGAGGAATTAAAATAACAAATTTAATGCTAGCGAAGCCGCGGAATATAAGCTACATCTATTTATTTAACATCTGTTAACTTAAACTTTAATTTACATAAGTTACCTACACTTTAGGTGCCTACTCTATTTATGTAAATTAAAGTTACATTCCATTTCAAAATCCTCGATATTTTTAAATCATTCAACCTGAGGTGTGTCGAATGAAAACGCGGGTGGTACGTAAGACTGTTTATTTCCGACTGGCGCCGCGCGGTGGCGGCCAGGCGATGAACGCCTATATATTACATATGTATTTATACATTACATACCTCTACCCTTAATTACTGGCACTTTCTATTTGAATGAATACATACGATAATCTAAGAACTTAACTAAATATACATAATTATTATTATTTTCTTCTTACGTAAGACTGTTTGATGTAGGAATGAGAAAAGATTAGTTTTTAGAATTATTACATTTCGCTACACTTATAAAGAATGTAAGTATATTAGAACTTGTAACGCGGTGGATTATTTATTCGACATTGTCGCACCGGACGAGGCTGGGGCGAATCAGGGAGGGGTGAGCGAGGGATCGGTGCCGGTGCTGCGTCTGCGTCTCCTTCTAGGCAATCCTGGAACTGGTCCGCCGTTTCGTCGTTTCTAACTGCGGGCGACATCTCTCTACTCGGACTAGGCGATCCGCAGTCCCGTGTAATATCCTCGGTATCAGTACCTGGTTCTAGAGGACTGGAAGGACAGATTAGTGAACTCCGTATCCGTTGCTTAAGCTGATCGATATGCTTGTGCGACACCCTACCTAACTCATCGATTACCCTATAGTCGGAAGTTCCTATCTTTTCTGTAACTTTCCCTGACCTCCATTTATCTCGCCCACCATACTGGCGCAGCCAGACCTCGTCTCCTGGGTAAAGAGTACGGTTACCTCTAGCACCCCATTCCTGCTGTCGTTTCTGAGCTTTGATAACCCTAGCACCCCTATCCGGTCTTAACGCATCGAGTTTAGTTCGCAACCTACGACCAAACATGAGCATTGCTGGTGTTTCTCCCGTTGTACAGTGCTCTGTGTTTCTGTAATGCAATAAAAACGTATTTAAAGATGCAGATATATCTACGTTTTCTCTCATAGCTTTTTTAATATTATTTTTAACTGTTTTTACTGCATTTTCAGCCGCGCCGTTAGAGGCCGGGTGGTAAGGTGCCGAAAATATGTGTTCCACCCCTATTGATTTTAAAAATTGTGAAAAGTCGTTGCTGTTAAAAGGCGGGCCATTGTCAGAAACTAATTGTTTCGGTAAACCAAAACGGGAAAAAAGGTCACTTAAAAATTTAATGCTGTGACTAGCCGCAGTACTAGCGACTTGAGTCACCTCTAGCCATTTTGTTCTTGCGTCTACCAAGATAAAAAAGATTTTTCCTGATATGGGGCCTAAGAAATCAACATGTACCCTGGACCATGGTTTGTCTGGCCAAGGCCACGGGCAGGGCACGTGCCGCGGGGGTGAGTCACTCTCCGCCGCACACACGCGGCAACTGCGACACATTGCCTCGACGGCTTCGTCTACACCAGGCCACCACACATAGCTTCTAGCGAATGACTTTGTTTTGACTATGCCCATATGACTCTCATGTAGTTCTGCTAAAATTCTTAGTCTACATCCCTCGGGTACTACTACCCTGTGGCCCCATAAGACACATCCTAATTCTTCATATAATTCATTTTTGCGATTAAAGAAAGGCTGGAGGGTTCTAATTTCGTTCTCAATAGGCCACTCAGTGCGTATGTAACTAAGAATTCGACTTAATAACGGGTCGCGACTAGTCTGCCGTTTAAGATCCTCATAGTTTAATAACATCGCGTTATGGGCAAAATGTAAATAAGTCTGTTCGGGTACTATCTCTCCCTTGACAGACGAAACCGCGGGTAAACGAGACAGGCCGTCGGCCCCGTTTTGTTTGGATGTTACATACTCAATGTTGTAAGTATACGCGGATAATTTAATAGCCCATCTTTGTAATCTACTAGCTGCCATTGACGGTATTCCCTGTTTTGGCCCAAAAATAGTTACCAGAGGCTTGTGATCGGTACGTAATGTGAAAAGTCTTCCGTATAAATATTGGTGTAACTTTTCTAAACAAAAAACTATGGCCAATGCCTCGCGTTCGATTTGTGAATAATGTTTTTCTGCCGAAGTAAGCGCACGGGATACATACACCACTGGCCGCTCGCACTCGCGTAACCCTGTGTTCACGCCGTCTCGCTCACACGACCATCTCTGGCTCAAAACACCGCCTATACCGCGCGCGCTTGCGTCACATGTTAAAAACAAAGGTTTATTTGAATCGTAATGGGCCAAAACATCGGCGCTAATTAATATTGATTTTATTTTACTAAATGCTAATTCACAGTCCCTACTCCAATTCCACACTATTCCTTTTTTTAATAAATTGTAAAGTGGTGCTAAAATTGAGCTTAAGTTTTGTATAAATTTAGCATAAAAGTTAATGGTACCTAAAAATGCCCTTAAATCTTTAATATTGACTGGCCGTGGTATGTTTAAAATACCCTCAACCTTTTCAGGATCTACTTTAATTCCGTCCGCTGAAATTATATACCCTAAGTATTTAACCTGGTTCGTCATAAAAGTACATTTATTTAGTTTTAGTTTCATTCCGTTATCATGGAGTCGGTGAAGTACTTTCTCTAATATTTGTATGTGCATTTCCATATTAGGGGTGGCAATTATAATGTCGTCGAGAAATACCTCCACATGTGAAATATCATTGAGAAGATTTGACATAATTCGTTGAAAAATGCCTGGGCTCGAAGACAGACCAAAAACTAATCTTTTGTATTTAAAAAGGCCCTTATGGGTGTTAATTACCGTCAAATTTTCAGGGTCATCCAAATCTACCTGATTGTACGCCTGGCTTAAATCGATTTTTGTAAAAAATTTTGCACCGTTTAACTTAACTAACAGGTCATTGATTCGCGGTAGTGGATATCGATCAATCTTAAGCACAGGATTTAATGTAACCTTGTAGTCAGCACAGATACGGAGTCCACCATCAGCCTTACGCACGGGAACCAGAGGGGTAGCCCAGTCTGCGACATTCACGGGTTCGATGACCCCGTCCCGTAGCATGGCGTCCAGCTCGGCCTCCACGCGCTCGCGCAACGCGTATGGCACGGGTCGCGCGCGGCAAAACACCGGCACCGCGCCCTCGCGCACTTGTAGCCGCGCCGCTCCTCCTCTGAACCGGCCCAGCCCCGCCGTGAACAGCTCCTTATACCTGTCGAGTAATTGTGGCAATCCTTTAATTTGATTGTTACACATATCATTACTGTTGCCCTCAGAAACATTATGCAACTTAGGTATCGGAATCCCCAATTCAGAAAGCCACTGTCTCCCCAATAATGAAGTTGTACCACCCTCAATTACAAAAAGTTCTAATTTTTTTTGTTTTGAGCTACTTCCGTAACTTACAATCGGATTTATGACACCGAGGGGTATAATTTTACTACCATCATAGAATTTAAATATTATATTAGATTTTTCTAGAGGTTTTTTGTAAAAATATTTTTCATAAGTCTTTTTACTTATACAAGACACTAAAGACCCAGTGTCTACCTCCATAGGTAGTTCTACCCCATCTACTGACACAAGTACGCTTACCGCCTTATAACTATTTAAGCTCAGTTGATGCAATTCTTCCTCCACCGGCCCGTCTTCCTCTTCCGAAAAAGGTGGCTCATCCTCCCCGGAGTACTGTGAGACGTTATTCCGCTCTGAGCTCTTCTCTACCGTGTGCACGTGCGTCACCCCATTGTTCCTGGGGGCAGACGCTTGACCACGCCTCCCTGACAAGCGGTTAGGGCATACTCGTCGTAGGTGGCCCTTCTGCTTACAGCCTCCGCAGATAAAATTGTTGTAACGACAACCGTCGCTACGATGGTCCTGTGCTCCACACGCGTAGCATTTGATTTTTGAGTCGTCTAGTCCACCATTGGGCCATTCTGGTCTCTGTCCGCTTCGGTTGCGTTGGGCAGGTGTCCCGCGCCAGCGTCGCGCCATTACAGCATGCAGCGATGGTGAGCGCTCGCCCTCAGGAGCGCGGTCAACTGCCGCCGCATCTCGTTCTGCAGCCTCCATGGCACATGCTATTTTTAGCGCATTTACGTAAAATAACTGCTCTTCCGCGAACAACCGCTGTCTGATTGCTTCACTTCTTAGACCACAGACCAACTGGTCCCGCAAATTTTCTTCTAGTACCGCATTGAACTGGCAAAATTTTGATAACTTCTTTAGTTCGGAGATATATTGTAAAATTGATTCACCCTCTACTTGCCGTCTTTGACGAAATCGATAGCGCTCAGCCATAAATGACGGTTTTGGTTGAAGGTGTTCCGTCATTACTTTCACCACCTCAATATATTTTTTCTCACACGGTTTGTCTGGACTTGACAAATTACTTAAAAGTTCATAAGCCTCGTCACCCATTGCCGCAATTAAAGTGGGTAGCCATAGTTCCTCTTTAACACTGTTAACTTTAAAATACATTTCGGCACGTTCCACGTACATTGTCCAATTCCCGGCTCTCACGTTGAATTCTGTTAATTTACCGATAGACATACTGATTACTACTACCATAATCTTAGGCAATGCGAAATAAATCCTCGTCGCCACTGAGGTGTGTCGAATGAAAACGCGGGTGGTACGTAAGACTGTTTATTTCCGACTGGCGCCGCGCGGTGGCGGCCAGGCGATGAACGCCTATATATTACATATGTATTTATACATTACACAACCCAACACGCGACAGGTGACATTAATCCGACAACTAGTCAAACAGAGCTGCAGTGAACAGGTTTAGTCGGACTACAAACAATATTAGCCTTTAAGTAGTTGGTTTAAGTCCAAATATGTCACAGGGTTGAGAAATTCCCACCTATTCAATAAATCGCATTAGCGTGTTAAAACTTATGTCAGATAAAGCTCACCGCACACTGCCAAATGCTCATTTTTTTTTAAATCTTTTTATGCTTCATATTCAAATACGTTACTGAACAAACAGTGTCTCAGATGAAAAAACACAATTTGAACGACAGCAGAAAACATTCCGACGTGACCGTTCCTATTTTATAAAGTATTGTGAACATCGCACAGCCTCGGAAGCGCTGACACCTACGACTGCCCACGAGCGATGCAAAGTCTAAATCAGTATTGATATTTCGGTTCAGGGGTTCCCTTTTTGACTTACCTAGGCAGGGTCAGGGGAGTGACAGCAGCTCTAAAATAGTTACTCATGTTTTCTAAAAGTTGGCAGCCCTGACTCGAAATACAAAACAATAAGTAAGCACAAGAACACAAAACAAACTCAGTCTTAAAACAAAAGCTAAGCATTACAGCTCGTGAGTTGAGAAGCATTGACATTTTTCAAGGCTCCTTTGTGTATTCAGCCCAAAAGCTAAAGCCATTTATTCACTAGGGGACATGACGCGGAGACAATTCGCCCGACTTTCACGTGGAATGACCTTGCGACTTCGTGGGACATTATCGGTTGACATTTGCCTTATCTATGCTACCCAGTTGTCTGTGGGATGACGCCCGAAGAGTTAGTGCTGTGTAATTCGCGGAACCCAAGCAACAAGCGTCTTCTTTAATCAAAAGCTGTCGACGCTGTCGTGAGCATCGGGTTTTGCAGAAGGGCAAATGGCGACACGTCTCGATTATACGGTCGTGACCGTAGATGTCGCAAACGGGACCCGCAAATTTTGTGTCTTGCGACATGCCAGGACCTATCCAAGCGATGTTGCATAGCAGTGATAACAGGGGAATGTACCGCTTCTTAATTTTTAAAGATGTATGTATGTTTATATATATATATGTATATTTATATATATTATATATATATCTTTGTAATCGAAAAATAAGACAATAATAATTATTATTTTGAAAATATAGAGCCAAAAATCATAATCCCCCTTGCGCAGTGGGGTTGAATGTGGTGGTGCACGCCCTCGAGGGCGTGCATCGCTGAGCCAGTCAGCCTGTGACCACGGCCAGTGCAACCTGGTCGAAACGTCAGGCAATTCAGAGGTATGTAATATGTTAGTATTATCATAATGTTCTAACAGCTTATAATAATAATAATAATTTATTTTCTCACCACAATATACACAATATACAGTACAATGTAATTACAATTTAGTTACATGAAACATCTAAAAATATTGTGGGAGGCTGGTGCCTAAACTAGGCTGTAGCCTGTATTTCAGGACACCAGGTCTCCACCCCTTCGGAAATATGTATTACAATTATTGTGTTATTAGGTACTTGTATACTTGACAATGCGGTAAGATTATAACAATCCATATTTAGGTCAAGGGTAATGCTTAGCTAGTATGGTTAGTATTGAGTGTATGTGTTCGTATGGATATGCCCTTATTTGCAGGGAAAATTATACATATTCGTCGTATTTTTTCAAACATTATTTTAGTTGGTAGTAGTTGTAGTCCAGGGGCACTGGACCCAGGGCCAAAAGTCGATGTCAGTCATTGTAGAAGTATAAAAAACTCATAGTAAGGTACAGAATGCTTTCGTGTGCGGTGTGCCTAATACAGTTCACAACTAAGCTGCTTAATGCTTAGCTGCAAGCATATTGTGTCTGTGACACTGGGACAGCCCACACAACTCGAAAAAATGAATAAGA
The DNA here is from genome assembly GCA_963859945.1 of Euplagia quadripunctaria. Lineage (NCBI taxonomy): Eukaryota > Metazoa > Arthropoda > Insecta > Lepidoptera > Erebidae > Euplagia > Euplagia quadripunctaria. The sequence continues at coordinate 1,050,630 of OY982572.1, read as the reverse complement.
AATGAAAAGAGACCGTTATTATTTATTGTGGAATTTAATGGAGATTACAGGATCATTCGAACTATTTTAAATTAAAAGAAAACAGAATTTTATTTTTACATTGTTTTATGGTACAACGACAATTCTGATTATTTTCTTCTGTCTCTTATACCTGAAATTTTGTGCAGTAAAAAAACTGTGCGGTATCAAAATTAAGGGTTTTAATAGATAATAGCTGAAATATATAGAAAATTTATATGTTTAGTAGGAAACGCAGTCTGGTTTTAAGTTTAACTAAATAATTTCTTGTTTTATAAATTTAAAATGTCAAATACCAAAATTGTTAAAGGTTTTTAATAAAAATATGTAGATTGTTGCAAATACTTGCACCTCAAGCAGCCTCCAGTGCAGTTTATTTTTTTTACTTAGAAAGTGAGTGTTATACAAATTGACTTAAGAATACATTTATAAATGTTTACAACGACCGCGTCAATATCTAACAGCATGCAAATATTCCAAACCACACCTATTACCTAATTGTGACGTAATCTAATAAAATTGAACGTATTTTCAAAAACCGCACATACCAATGAATTTATAATCTGTAGCACAATGAATAAATTGATGCCGACCGTGGGAACTGTCGGACTCCCACGTGACAAAGATATCACTAAATCGCGAATTAAATGCGTCTGCGCATTCGGATTCAATTACCGACACAATGTGTTCCGAATTCAATCATGTGTTAACTGTACCTACCAAAACGAGTACAGTTCGTAGGCATTTACTAACAACAAAATTTATTATTATTGAAACTCACTGTTAGAGGACTCGTATTGATACTCGTGGAGCTATTGCTTACATTCCATTTCCGTCCATGCAGCCTCCCTATCCATCCATGAAGCCTCCCTATCCATCCATGAAGCCTCCCTATCCATCCATGAAGCTTCCATATCATCCATGAAGCCTCCCTATCCATTCATGAAGCTTGGATATCCATCCATGAAGCCTCCCTATCCATCCATGAAGCCTTCCTATCCATCCGTGAGGCCTCCATATACATCCATGAAGCCTCCCTATCCATCCATGAAGCCTCCCTATCCATTCATGAAGCCTGGATATCCATCCATGAAGCCTCCCTATCCATCCATGAAGCCTCCCTATCCATCCATGAAGCCTTCCTATCCATCCGTGAGGCCTCCCTATCCATCCATGAAGCCTCCCTGTCCATCCATGAAGCTTCCATATCCATCCATAAAGCTTCCATATCCATCCAAGAAGCCTCCCTATCCATCCATGAAGCTTCCATATCCATCCATGAAGCTTCCATATCCATCCAAGAAGCCTCCCTATCCATCCATGAAGCCTCCCTATCCATTCATGAAGCCTGGATATCCATCCATGAAGCCTCCCTCCCTATCCATCCATGAAGCCTCCCTATCCATCCATGAAGCCTCCCTCCCTATCCATCCATGAAGCCTCCCTATCCATCCTTCTGCCTTTATGGCCCTCCTTTGTTACCTAACTTCCTCTTTTATACGATTAGAATATATAATATACGAATTTTCCCGAAGATGGGAAAAGTCGTATATTAAAAGAGGGGGAGAGACAAATTAATTAAAAAAGTACAAATTGTAGGCAACATGTTGATGTTTAATACGAATCTGCCTACCCCTTGGGGATCCAAGTGTGACTATTTGTATGTATATCACTCTTAAAACAATCAGTCGACATATTTAGAAACGGGTGGCCGAAAGGCGAAATTTTCACGTAGACACTTTTTTTTATATTTTTTTAGGAGGGGGTTTCCACAAACATTCAAACATCGGACACAAAGAACACCCAGACTCGGGACAACTATTTGTGGATTACACAATTTTTTGTCTCGTGTGGGATTTAAACCCACAAAACTCGGAGCGGCGTAGTGGCTTTGCGCTCTCTACTCACGTTTCAATTTATTTAAAAATTTTGTGAAAGACTACTTTTACATGTTTGGAAAATAGCCCACACGGATCTAGCGTTCTTGATTCGCCCTCGCAGATTTCGTCGTTTTTTCTTTTTGGATATTCGTTTGTTTTTAAGAACTGGCTCGATTTACACGACTTTTCGGGCACAGGCGCAGCTTCTTTGATTTAATTTTCTATTGGTTTTCCGTTCAGTTCTTGCAATATCTTAACAAGACCTTGCTTTATATCCAGAACACGAATTAACATTATCCTCTATTTTAATCTATTAATCCCTGAAAAATGTTATTCCAAATTGATAATTTGAGGATAAATTTAAAATCCATCATCGCATGTAGTAAAAGACAAGCATCATAGGATTCTACAGCTACGATGATTATTCAATTTCTTAAACAGCTTTGACAACTTCCGGTAAATTATTCAATCGAGTAGTAAGAGCTTGGTGCTTAGTGGCGCGCTGAGGTGTTACCCCCTCACAGTGCAAACAATCCCAACAAGAAACAAACGGTTCAGCACCTCCTTTCTTTGCCGCACCATTAAAAATGTGGAGTTCATTACCAGCACACGTGTTCCCTTCGACATATATCCCGGGTCCGTTAAGCGGGGCGCGAAAAAAGCATCTCTCGAGGCCGTCAAACTAAGGGCCACCTTTTTACTATCATCCGTAACTATAATGGTGATCTTCAGTCTTTGGACCTCACATTAGCTTTCCATCAGGCGGTTTGAGGTGTCATCATAAAAAAGCCGACCTACGTCTCTAGTAGTTCCAACAAAGTTTAAAAAAACAATAAAGTTTTTGGACAAGCCCAAATAGGTTAATCAAAATCCAGAAATTTTCAGTATAATCTAACTATAAAGGCAGCCAACTACTTAATTGAATTGAAAACTTTTCTAAACAAGCGGTTGTCAGATCTTTTAATAGTGGCTTGAACGTTGCCACTTTAGCCTGCTAACATATAATATTATTATAGCATGGTTTATATCAGTAAGGCCGTAATAAACATTTACATGTATTCTTGCTATATGACTAAGTGTATCTAAATAAACATTTGTGCTCTTATTGATGATGAGTAAGTTAGTTATAGTATACCTTGCCTTGTAATTAATTACTAATTAGGTACGATAATCAGGTTACATTATAAAAAAGTAAAATCTACCTAAGATTTTTCATTAATTTTAAGTACTTCATCCTTCTTACAAAGACACTTTTTGAATTCTTGTCCGATTAATTTGATTGAGATTTTCGCCAACAAGCGAGAATGACGGAGTAGCAACGCCCTCGCTGCGTTTACTTACCAACATCGCAAATTTAGCACATTTCCAAGTGCTGTTTAGGAAATGTATATAACTCCGAGGAAATGTGCGTAATAAAATTTATTCCACACATTTCCTAGGAATCTTGGTTATATATATTTGTTATAGTATACTTGGTAATACTTAAACTACTCGTAAAATATAACTGTTATATTTTTAAAGAAAAAATAATAATAAATAAGAGGAAATAACCCGTACAGTACTTATATACATATTTAAATTTAAACGACCACAACCTACTGATAGAAACATCAGGCAGTTCAAAACTGCGTAGATGCGAAATAATCATTATTTTCCGTTAATAAAAACATGGAATGAGAAAGTTATTAACTGTCAGTTTTTAAACAAACCGTTTGTCATTACGTGTTGATGGAGAAATTCCAGGTTGCGTGTAAAATGTTGATTTATTTACAATCGATCCGAGACACCGTAATCGATTTGCTGCCAGCTATACAGAAATTGTTTAATAATTACCAAATTTTGTGTGTACGAATAAAATGCATGAAGCATATATCAAGTAGACTAGAGTAAATACCACTTTTTTAACGTAAGGAGACCCCCAAAATGTCACCGATTGCACGATTTTGCGGTTACGTCAGATTCGAACCGACTTGCTTTAATCACACTGTTTTACGTCACATTAGCCTATGGTTGAAAGTCTAGGTATGCCATAGACAGTACAGAGTAGGGGAAGCCTTGAGGGTCTCTGGTTTTCAGAGGCACCGGTGCTGCAAGGACGATGAAGGATTTTGAATTAGACACAGCCTAAAATAATTACTTCAGGTCATCCCAGCACATGAAATGAGCACACCATACCTATATTTAGTTTTTAACAAACGTCTAAAAAAACCAAACTAATGTTATAAATGTAAAGATTTCTATGAACGAGCGTGTGATTTAGTATGTTTCTAAACCTTCGAGCAAATATAATTAGACAGATTAAATGAACATTGGTACGCAATAAAATTGTTTTTTGAATTAACATAAATAAAAGCACATTAAAATTGGCATCTAAGCGGGTAGAGATGCAAAACAAAAGCCAGTCGTTAAATAAATCTTAAAAGGAGAGAAAGAAACCACATTGACAAAATTACTGTGCACTTATATACGAACTTAGCGTCATATACTTACCCATATCATCAAGAGATACGAATACCGGGAGATTACATGCATTACAGAAAAACGCATTTAAAAATAAAATAAACACAAATTAATTAGGGACTCCGTGCACTTAGCTACAAATATAAATATAGACGTTCAACGACAATAAATATTTTATGATCAAATCATATTATGCCTAATTACCTATAGTTACGTAACGATGAACATAACACTTACATTAAAACGGACAAGCCAACTAGTTGGTCTGCGAGCCAACAGAAGTATATTATGTCTGACCACGGACCGGACAAGAAAATCACGGCGGCCAAGCGTTATCGATAAGGATATATTACAGAGAGATTTATCTTACAACACTACGAGCCAACGAGCTGTTAATTGCGGAACTTATTACGAAATAACTGCTTTATTTGCAGTGCGTTTAGAAGATAATCTGTCTATCTAATCAGCTCATGTCCGTTTGAGTACGTACTCACGTTCATCTGGCATTTCACTACTATTTACTTTATCGAAGAGTTGTTAATATATTCATTTTGGTATGGACTATTGGCATTTTTCTGCTCAAACTAAGCATTAGAGGTTGTACAATTAACCATTAATAACAGACTTGAAAAAGTAACCAATCTCTTTTTTTAGACTGTTAAATAATTAATTTATTTTAATCATAGGAAACTACCAATTTTATCGTGCGATCTTTCCGACTATGAGCATTTGTGTAGTGCTGGATGTGTTTCTAATCTCAACTTACTGAAATGCGAAACCTTACCGCGATAGTCACAATTATGTAAATATCTATATCGCTAGCGAAATCTTCGCGTAAATCAGCCATCGGCTAGATCAGATAACAAGTAATATGTAAGGAATTCCCACCGACAGCTGTTACTGCACGCAAGAACATTTACATGGTGTCAACTGATGCTATAAACAGTACGAGACACGCGATGCTACCTGTCTGCCCACGCATACCCCCCTGTAGAGGTCTATCGGCATTATTTTTAGAATAAATAAGGCTAAGGCATCTAACTTGCGGTCAAGTGGTTGCAGGTTCTAACCCCAGAACCCAGTATACTACAAATTTGAACCCTAAAACATTTACCTTAGCTGGAGATGTTAACAAGAATACTAGCTATGTGTTAACCACGTTACTAGTGAGCTTTATTTTGAGTTCTAGTTGAGCGATCAGAGAGTAAACAAGTGAATAGAGAAGAAGAAATAATGATAATTGAAATGGTGGGAATATAAGTGCGAAGTACAAGTAATAATTTAAATAGTGAGACTTAATTATAATTGTGTTATTTGTGAATTATTAAAATAAATTGTATCTATTTTGGTAATGAATTGTGTCTATTTTGGTAATAAATTGGTGTAACTTTCTAATCCCAAAACTCAGCTCGTAACAATATTTTACACCAACATTAAAAATAAAAGAAATAAAGGTTTAAAAAGGAGTATATATTACAAAACGATATAAATCGATTAAAAACAAATTAAAAAGTTATTGCAAGGCATAGACAAAAAGAATAGTCATAGTCATAAACAGAAATGATGCGAACGGTAAAGTTCAATAAAACTAAAAAATGCTAAATATCGCTTGCTTACTCGAATACTATGCAAAAAGGGTCCCGCTAGATGGCGCTCATCTGGTAAATATCTATATAAATCATTATAATATAGAAAAGTGTCATAATTAACAGTGAAATGCAATGCTATACAGTGTTAACAAGTTAAAGTTATGGTACAAGTGTTATCTCAACGCAGTATAGCGTGAATTAAAAAATAATCGAGTATTGAGTGACTAGACATAAATCTTTTTGTAACATCCTTCTCGTAAACAAAACAGAAACTCAAAACAATACCATACGTGTAAAGGACATAACAACCGTGAGTAAATTGACTAATTGTGATATTTTGGAAAACTATTAATAAATCTTCCGAAAAATTTAATTCGAAAACCGTTGAGTCATTTCAAATAATCTATAGAGAGTGCTATCATCTGTTGGAATTACAGTGAAATTGACAAACTCGTGCAGTATAAAGCAACTTACACTGCGCACGCGCAGACAACTCTTGGAGCTTCTGACAATAGAGGGCGCTGTAATTTTTCGGATACTGTTATGGAATACGACAACATAGGTAACCATTAGAAAACCTTTGAGGCGAAACAAATCAGATACGGACGTGTCTGAATTCACTGCAGAAGATACATTCCTCAGTTCTACACTTTATGATGGATTAGATTTATCAACAAAGAGTGATCCTGTATCCTCAAAGAAAGATTTATTTGAGATACAACAACTACAGCAACCAGTTGTGAAATTAAAAAATGAAAACGCTAGTGCTCACCAAGAGATCGAAAATCTTAATTTAGAATGCTCCAATCTGCGCAAAGTTTTAGAGGAAAAAGTAAAGAAAATCCAATTTTTGAAAAATGTTTCATGTAATTCAATTCATAACAGTCCCTCTTTTAATGCACCCACTCAATGACGTCCTGCCTCACCGTTCTTAAAAGGGCTGTCACAAATTAGGATGAGAATATCTCGTTTTTTTACCTTTAAATAACTCCAAAAATGTGTGCCCTAGTGAAACGCCTAAACGCCACCAAGTACCACTAAACTGTCAGATGCAATAACATCAATTAACAAACTTATTCCACAACGACCTAGCTACATTAAGTCTTGAGGAAAACATAGTAGGAAACATTTTTTTAAATCCTGCTAAAGAAGTTACATCAGAAACAACCACCAAGACTTCTGAGGAATACCGACGGATAGATGGCGCTACGAGTAGTGTGAATAAGAACATATAAAGTAGGGACAAGGTAATAGGTCACTTTTGACAGATGTCAGTTTTATATTCATAGTGAGGTGACCTGCTTAAAAACATCGATTAAATGAATGAATCGAATGAATCGATACAGACTTGAAACATATGTGAATTTTAAAAATGATCATGCGAATCCCTGTCCCATTATTATTTTTTCTTTCATAAATTAAAGGAGCAAAATAAGACAAGTACCTACGTAATTTAACAAAAAAATTGCTTTTATTCACTTGAACTATCGGTACTGCTATCTTCAGCACTGCTGTCAGCACTCAGAGATATTATTAATTCATTTTCAATAATATTGTCTATTCTCACATCTCGTTCAAAATCTTGTAAAATTATTTTCTTTGTCTTCTCCACGACTTTTCGCCAGTCTTCTGTAGTGACTTCTGCACATGCAGTTTGTAGCAGAGTCATCATTTTAGCAGTACTGAAGGGTGGTTCAGTATTGTTCCGCGCTGCATGACCCTTTATTTGTGCCCAAATAAGCTCGATGGCGTTATACTGGCAATGGTAGGGAGGCAATCGAATAACTTCGTGTCCATGCTCTAGGGCTAGTTCATCGATTACATAGCGGAGCTTGGACGGCTTAGTTGCTTTTACCAGATTTAACAACTCAACTTTTAATAAAGTTGGACTTGCCTCCACACCATTTCTTACCAGCCACGAGACAATTTCTTGCTTTTTATTTGCTTGAGTTGGTGGTTTATCAACTTGTACAGAATGATACGGAGCATTGTCCATTATAATTTTCGATGGGTTTTTTAAGCTGACTAGCAGCTTCTCAAACCACTTTTTAAAAACATCAAAGTTCATTTCCTCATGGTAATCTGTTGTAGTTTTAGAGGCGAATGCGAGGAGGCAGTCTGGAATAAAACCTTGAGAAGCTGATCCCGCGTGACATATAATAAGTCGGGCTCCTTTTCCCGATGGAACTTTTGAGGTGGAGGCCGCTGTATCATCGGTCCATGTCCGCGCAACCGTATGGTTCGCATTCAACCATGTTTCGTCAATAAACACGACATTGTCCCAATCCGTAATTTTATTTACCTGACGTAAGAATGTTATTCTCTTCAAAATAATATCGTAGCGTTCTAGCAGGATTTTCCGCTTGTCGGATTTTTTAAATCTAAAGCCAATCGATTTCAAAACCTTTGATAGAGACGATTTGCCTCCAAAAAATAAGCCTGCGCCTTTTAACGAACTCAATAGCTTTTCCCGTGTAGGATATTCTTTTCTCGAGTAATATCCATAAATGTGGTTGCGAATTGCAGCAGCATCAAAATTTTCAACGTCAACAATTTTCTTCTCCCTCTTTCGTTTTTTCGGTGTACGTAAAGTATTATCTTCTGAGCCTGATGGTCCGTATTTCTCTTTCAAAATTTGAGTTACTGTCTTCTTCCCTATTCCCAATGCTTCGGCAACGCGTTCTCTCGGTGGTTTCAATGGTAAAAGAGGCCCATCGTTAACTGATTCACGTCCAAAATAATTGTACAATTTCAGCACTAGTTCGCGAGATTGACTGTTTAGAGTTTTCCCCCGTTTCGACATAGTAAGACTGTAATGTTTTTCTTGTTTAATAATCGTTAAGCAATAGGAGTCCAATTTATAGCCAGGTAAACGTAGTCAGTAAGGTCAGTTCAATGAAAAAGCCGGATCAGAAGAAAATAACAGAGAGCACACCAAAAACGCACAGTCACTTCGCACAACAACAAAAGACTGCGTCATCATCATGTTATGGCGACATGACATGCGTCATCGACAGGCACTGGTGTTGCCAGCAACATCCACCTAAATTGCACCCAACATCAATGACCTTTCTATTTAGTTATTTTTTTGTATTTTTATAGTTGGTTAAAAGAATAATAAATATGTATAATTAGGTTTTATTATAATCACAACGTGGTTATAAATTTATGGTGATTTTTCTTCACAAGTAATCATTGCATTCGATTCAACTTACAATCCTATCAGCTTTCGATTTTTAGAGTAACATCCCTAGTGTTTAAAAAGAAAAGGGTTGACTGACGCAACATTGTAACGACGTTCAGTTCTTTAGATCAGAAATTGTTTATTATGTTTAGAATGGTTTATTAGTGAAAGCAAATCGTAAAATTACTCGTATCGGTCATTATTACAATAAATATGTAAACGTAATTGAAAAAAGTTAAGCAATTGTGCAGTTCTTATTTTATGCCCGCCGTTACAAGGTTACGTTGTTGAATTTTGATGAAATGTCAAAAGTGACCTATTATCTTGTCCCTACTTTACATTGTCGGTGATGAGCAGACCAGTGGTTTAGCGTCGCAATTAATTTATAATTATGATAGTAAAACAACGCAACTTAAAAATAAGTATGGTGTACTTAGCATAGTCAAGCCATGGGCACAGAGTTCTAAAATGCTAAAATCTTGTAAAAATTTGAGGAAACATTTAAACTATGATGACATAATTATTTTAATGTTTGGATCGCACGACAAAGATCCTTATAAAATAATGACAAATTTGAGTAATGCACTATATGTATTAAGACATTATAAGGTGTTTGTTCTTGATGTACAGCATAAGCCATATCTAAATGAACGAATGTTAAACAATAAAATTAAGTTATTAATAAGAAATTATTTAAATTGTCAATTTATTGAAACTAATTGTAATAAGATATTTAATTCAAATAAGAAACTATTTTTAAAGCGGTTAAGTTTTAAGATTGAAATTGAGATTGAATTTTTAGCTTATAAGGAAAAGCTCTTATGTACACAAACAGGTTTTTACAATACTAAGTGTGCCATTAAGTCTTATAATAATAACACATGTGCCACAGATATCAAACAATATACTCCAAACCAGCAGAAAAAAAGTAGCATCCCAAATTATTTTCATTCAAAACAGCTTGCACCGAGCATTAATATCAGCAGTACAAAGTGTGATAATGACAATCAAATAAAAAATAATCCCAAGAAAGGTACAATACCTTATTATTTCTCTGTAAAAACCAAGGAATCAGTACAAAGTGATAAGTTATTGCAACAAAAATCAAAGGATAAAGTGCTTTTTCATTCCTAAAGAAAATTGTGAACTAACAATACTTCTTCAGAACATAATAATAATAATAATAACTGGCAACACTAACTGTTAGCATCAATTTTTTTGCAGATTAATTTTTTTTTATTTATTTAATCCGAAATAAATTGAAAAAACCAAATACAGAGAAACTTATTAAGCAATAGATTTCATAATAAAATAACAAAAATCACCATATCTAAGATGAAAAAATACAAATTCAATATTTTCCAAGATGACAGATGTCAAAGCAAGAAATAATATAACAATGAAAATGAAAAAATGCTAACAAGATCTAAAGCTAGAAGTAGAGATGCACACCCGTTATCTCCGGACTCATCGCACCGCTCCGTCTCACAGCCAACACACACTTCGGTGACAACGGCAAGCAATGAGACGTCGAGCTCAAGTTCCAGCGACGAGTATTTTTCCCCGCCGACGTCGCCAACACCTGTGCGTCGGCAGGGGAGAGCCCGGCCACCGACCTGCTTGGAACCCAGAGGACCACTGACCTCGAATAGGGCCCCCGCTGCCGGTGGTGATGTGCGCCGCATGAAATGGACTAATTCACTTAATGAAAACGTCATGCGGGCATATTATCGGGCTACAGAGTTGGGAACTAACCTTACTGCGTACCGTGTTCGTTTGGTGTCTCTGTTTCAGGAGCTTGAACCAGCTGTCAACGTGTCAGCACAACGACTATCGGATCAGGTACGGGCTATACAGCGCTGCCACCTGCTGAATGATACCGTACTTGAGAGGATACGCTCTGAAATACGGAATAGCTTTATTGTCCCTACTTCGTCGCAAAATGTGAGTTTGACTACTAACGACACACCACAGTTACTACCTGTTGATGAAGTAGTGGAGAGTGAGGCTATAGTCGTAAATACCCAATACAATGAAAGATTAAGGAGCGCTTTGGAGGATGCGATTCTGGAATACAGGTTTGTAAACTACCAAATTAGACCACGTTTACCCCGTTTGCCTATGCATAAAAGAAATATAGCGCTGGTGTGTGCCCTGGATTCGCTATTGTCTGATTATTTAGACAATAGCGAAGATCTTAGTGATACACACTCTATTCTCTACTGTGCGGCTGTTGCAGTATGTCGAGTAGCGAGAGTTAATTTTTATGTAAATACCACTACTACTCGACCCAAACCTGCTGTGCCAGCCTGGCAGTATAGAATTGAGCGTCGTATTGCTGAGGCTAGGACACTCATTAGTAAGCTAATCTGCTTTCGATTAGGCAATACACGGCCAAAGGTGATGCGCTTTGTGAAACAGGCATTTTTGGGGACTGACATTAGTCCTCAAAAATACATGTCATGTGTCACAGAGCGCATAGACTTCCTAAAGCAAAAAGTTTATGCGTGGGCAAATAGGATACGACGTTACAAAAAGCGAATTGATCGGTATAATCAGAATCGCATGTTCCAAAGAAATGAGAGGTGGGTTTACCGAAGATGGGAACAAGTGGATCCATGTGTGAGTGATAGGCACTTTCCGGATGATGATGATACAAATACATTTTGGCGTAACATCTGGTCGGTGCCTGTCATTCATACAGAAGGTGATTGGATGCGAGATGTTAAGCGATCATGCGAAAATATACAAAAAATGGAGCCAATTACCATAACAACAGAGGACATAAGTAGTGCAGTCCGTTCATTATCTAATTGGAAATCAGCTGGACCAGACGGATTGCACAACTTTTGGCTGAAGTGGTTCCGAAGTTCGCATGCTCGTTTGGCATCTCAATTCCAAACAGCTTTAAACTCTGGGTTATTACCCCATTTTATGACCACTGGTATTACCCACTTACTCTATAAGTCCGGTAGTGCCATGGATCCCAAAAACTATAGACCTGTTACGTGCTTACCAACCGTGTATAAGCTTCTAACATCTATTCTGAGACTCAAAATTACTACACATTTAAATAAAAATTCGATCATTTCTATTTCTCAGAATGGATGTAGAAGCGGGACCCGTGGCACTAAAGAGCTCCTTATCATGGATATGGCCATTAGCCAACAGGTGCGTCGTAACCGTAAGAATCTGTCGACATGTTGGATAGACTATAAGAAGGCCTATGACTCGGTTCCACATACGTGGCTTTTGAGAGTGCTAGAGTTGTATAAAATTGATACAACTCTTTGCACTTTCTTGAAGTCATGTATGAGGGAATGGAGGACGGTACTTCGCTATCCAGGATGTCGGCAGAATGCGGCAAGCGATGTACCAATAAAGATCGAGCGGGGCATATTTCAAGGTGATAGTCTGAGTCCCTTGTGGTTTTGCCTGGCTTTGAACCCTCTCAGTACTCTGTTAGAGGGTTCAGGGCTAGGCTATAGGTTGCAGAAAGATGATCTAGTTTTCTCTCACCTTCTATATATGGATGATCTGAAACTACTAGCCCCCACTAATTTGCAATTGATAGCGTTACTGAATGTGACTGAAAACTTTAGTAACTCTATCAAGATGGAATTTGGTGTGGACAAGTGTGCAGTCATGCATGTAAAGAAAGGTGTGATAGTAGAATCTGAAGGAGTCAAACTTTCAGATTCAACAAAACTCAGATCTCTGTCTGCCACCGAAACCTACAAATATCTAGGTATATCACAATCATTGGGAATACCTGAATCGAATGTGAAACAAGCGCTGCAGGAGCGTTTTTTTGGCCGCCTGAAAAAAGTACTAAAAAGTCTTTTATCAGGCGGTAACAAGATTCGTGCCTGCAATGGTTGGGTCATACCGGTTTTGCTGTATTCCTTTGGTATACTTAGATGGACTCAGACTGAATTAGATGCCCTTGATAGGAGAGTCCGTACACTGCTGACTGCATTCCGAATGCACCACCCACGTTCATCAGTAATGAGGTTGTATATCCCGCGAAAGTTTGGGGGTCGTGGACTCTTAAACATTAAGACTTTACACAATCGCGAGATATACAACCTTAGAGAATATTTTTTGCATGCTGATGTGGGAGTGCATTGTAATGTAGTCGCAGTGGACAACGGACTCACCCCGCTCGCTTTGGCTAAAGAGAACTGGCGCAAGCCTGTAATACTTAGTACTAATGATCGCAGGGAGGTATGGAAGGGCAAAGCACTTCATGGTCGTTTTTATCAGGCCCTAAATGGGCCTGATATAGACTTAAAAGTGTCCATATCTTGGCTACGGTTCGGTGATCTCTTCGGAGAAACCGAGGGTTTTGTCTTTGCAATTATGGACGAAGTTGTTATGACAAATAACTATCGGAAATATATCCTGAAAGATGGTACGGTGGACATCTGTCGGGCATGCCACCGTCCTGGTGAATCTATCAGGCATATTATTTCTGGTTGTTCTCGTCTTGCCAACGGGGAATATTTGCACAGACACAACCAAGTGGCCAGGATTGTGCATCAACAACTTGCCCTTAGATACAATCTTGTGCATTCAGAGGTGCCATATTACAAGTATGTGCCCGACCCAGTTCTCGAAAATGGTCGTGCCACATTGTATTGGGATCGATCTATCATCACTGACAGAACTATTGTTGCCAATAAACCTGACATAGTGGTGATAGATCGATCAGAGCGCCGCGCAATGATTATCGATATCGCTGTTCCTCATGACGACAACCTCGTGAAAGTTGAAAAAGAAAAACAAATTAAATATTTGGATTTGTCTCACGAGATTGTCGATATGTGGAATGTCGATTCGGCGATCATTGTTCCGATCGTCATATCTGCTCATGGATTGATAGCCAAAAGCCTCGATCAACACCTTAAGAGGCTCGCGTTAGACGGCTGGATCAAGGGACTGATGCAGAAGGCAGTTCTCCTCGACACGGCCCGTATAGTGAGGAGGTTCCTGTCTTTGGAGCCCTAACCACCGGTGTCTTGGTCCCTGTACCCGATGTCGGTGGTATACTATTTTTTATATTTTTAAATATATATTTTGTTTTATAGGTATTTAAAAATGTAATTTATAAGTTTTACGATAAATAAAGAGAATAATAATATAATAATAATAATATCCAGACTGCTAAATGATTACGAGATCCAGAGCGAAGGCAGCATGTTTATCATCCCCGGACTCGTCACTCAGCTCCGCCTCGCGCCTCCCGGAAGTTACCTCAAGCATTCCGACCGTCGCTGAGGCGTCGAGCTCAACTTCGAGTGACGAGTTTTTCTCTCCGCCGACGTCGCCAACACCTGTACGTCGGCAGGGGAGAGGCCGGCCACGGACGTGCTTGGGACCCCGAGGCCCACCGGCTTCGAATAGGGCCCCCGCTACCGGTGGTAATGTGCGTCGCATGAAGTGGACAACCTCAATAAATGAGAACGTCATGCGAGCATATTTTGTGGCTACAGAGGGAGGAACTAACCTTACTGCGTATCGTGATCGTATGCTGTCTCTGTTTCAGGAACTTGAACCAGCTATTAACGTTTCGGCGCAAAGATTATCGGATCAAGTACGGGCCATCCAACGATGTCATTTGTTGGATAATTCCGTACTTGAGAGGCTACGCTCGGACTTGCAGAATAGCATTGTTACTTCTCCTCCTTTACAAACTGTGACTCTACTACACTCTGAACTACCACCACCTTGTCCTGCTGATAGAGGAGAGGATAATGGTGCTTCATCTGTAAGTACTCAGTACAATGATCAAATAAGGTATACTTTGGAAGGTTCTATTCGGGAATATCGGACTATGAGCTCTGAAAGTAGACCACGTTTACCTCGTTTGCCAATGCATAAATGAAACAAAGCGCTAGTGTGTGCCCTTGACTCCATGTTAACTATTTATTTAGAAGAAAGTAAAGATCTCAGTGATACGCACTCAATTCTGTATTGTGCGGCTGTTGCAGCATGTCGAGTAGCTGGTGTTAAATTCCCTGGAAATGACACCGCTACTCGGTCAAAGCTTGTTGTCCCAGCATGGCAATGCAGGATTGAGCGTCGTATTGCTGAGACGAGGGCACTCATTGGCAAGCTTATCTGTTTCAGATCGGGTAACACACGCCCGAGAGTAATGCGTTTTGTGAATCGGGCTTTTTCAGGAACTGGCATCAGTTCCTGTGATTACGCAGCACGAGTCACAGAGC
This sequence comes from Euplagia quadripunctaria, assembly GCA_963859945.1. Lineage (NCBI taxonomy): Eukaryota > Metazoa > Arthropoda > Insecta > Lepidoptera > Erebidae > Euplagia > Euplagia quadripunctaria. Next base: position 1,035,269 of record OY982572.1, on the reverse strand, counting down.
GCTTTGACTTTCTGAAACAGAAAGTTTATGCATGGGCAAACCGTATTCGGAGATACAAAAAAAGAGTAGACCGATATACTCAGAATCGTTCATTCCAAAGGGATGAGAGGTGGGTTTACAGAAGGTGGGAGCAGCCTGATTTAGTGAGTGACACACATTTCCCAGAAGTTGAAATTACAAAGAAATTTTGGCGTAACATCTGGGCAGTGCCTGTCACTCACACAGAGGGTGATTGGATGCGAGATGTCGAACGTTCGTGTGAGTTGATTGATAACATGGAGCCAATATTAATTTCTGACATTGATATAGCTTGTGCAGTTCGTTCGCTGTCGAACTGGAAAGCAGCGGGACCGGACGGACTGCATAACTTTTGGCTAAAGTGGCTCCGTAGCTCACATGTATGTTTGGCATCTCAATTTCAATCATGCTTAGAATCAGGTTCGCTTCCGACTTTTATGACCACAGGCATAACTCATCTGCTCTATAAGTCTGGCAGTGCCACAGATCCCAAAAACTACAGACCAATAACGTGTCTACCAACAGTTTATAAATTACTCACGTCCATTCTGAGCGTAAAGATAACATCTCATTTATCCAAAAACACCATTATGGCTTACTCTCAGAATGGATGTCGAAGTGGGGCCCGTGGCACTAAAGAGCTCCTTATACTTGACACGATCATTAACCAGCAAGTTCGCCGTAACCGAAAGGATTTGGCGACATGTTGGATAGATTATAAAAAGGCCTATGACTCTGTGCCGCATACGTACTTGAGGGTGATGGAGTTGTACAAGATTGATACAACTCTATGCACTTTCTTGAAGGCATGTATGCGGCAATGGAGAACCGTCCTCTGCTATCCAGGATGTCGGCGGTCTCAGGGTGACGGCGAGTTTATAAAGATCAGGCGGGGTATATTCCAGGGTGACAGTTTGAGTCCCTTGTGGTTCTGCTTAGCTTTGAATCCTCTTAGCACTTTGCTGGAGGGTTCAGGACTAGGCTATTGTTTGCGGAGAGGAGGTCAGGTAATATCCCATCTCCTTTACATGGACGATTTGAAACTTTTTGCCTGCAGCAAATCCCAATTGATAAAATTACTAGAGGTAACTGAAAACTTTAGTAAATGTATCAGTATGGAATTTGGTGTGGATAAATGTGCAGTCATGCATGTAAAAAGAGGCAGGATTGTGGAATCTGAAGGGATGGAACTCTCAGATTCCACACACCTTAGATGTCTTTCCGCCAACGAAACTTACAAGTATCTAGGTATGTCACAGTCGTTAGGGGTAAATGAATTGTCTATGAAGCAATCGTTACAGGAGCGCTTCTTTGGCCGCCTGAAAAAAGTACTCAAAAGTCTTTTGTCAGGTGGTAACAAGGTGCGGGCCTATAACGATTGGGTCATACCTGTTCTAACCTACTCCTTTGGCATACTTAGATGGACTCAAACTGAACTAGATGCCCTGGATAGAAGAGTTCGTACACTGCTTACCGCGTACCGAATGCACCATCCACGTTCATCGGTCATGAGATTGTATATCCCGCGGAAATGTGGGGGTCGTGGTTTTTTAAATGCCAAGACCCTCCATAACCGCGAGGTATGCAACCTTAGAGATTACTTTCTCTCCGTTGAACTGGATGTGTATCGGGATGTGGTGGTAGTTGACAACGGACTCACTCCGCTTGCTCTAGCAAAAGAGAACTGGCGCAAACCAGCAGTACTTAGTATTACAGATCGCATGGAGATATGGAAGAGCAAGGAGTTGCATGGACGTTTTTATCGGGCCTTAAATGGGCCCGATGTAGATTTATTAGCATCAGTATCCTGGCTACGGTTCGGTGACCTCTTCGGAGAAACTGAAGGTTTTGTCTGTGCAATTACGGACGAAGTTGTTATGACGAATAACTATCGGAGATATATCCTGAAGGACGGCACAGTTGACATTTGTCGGGTGTGTCATCGTCCCGGAGAAACCCTCAGGCATATAATTTCTGGTTGTTCTCGTCTTGCCAACGGCGAGTACTTGCATAGACATAACCAAGTGGCCAGGATAGTCCATCAGCAACTTGCTCTTAAATATAACCTTGTGGCTGTCGAGTTACCATACTACAGGTATGCGCCCGACCCAGTTCTCGAAAATGGTCGTGCAACATTGTACTGGGATCGATCTATCATCACTGACAGGACTATTGTTGCCAATAAGCCTGATATAGTGGTGATAAACCGATTAGAGCGCCGAGCAAGGATTATTGACATCACCATTCCCCATGACGACAATCTCTTAAAAGCCGAAAAAGATAAACAAATAAAATATTTGGACTTATCGACATACACGAGATTGTCGACATGTGGGATGTGGATTCAGCAATCATTGTGCCGATAGTCATTTCGGCCCATGGGTTAATTGCTAAGAGCCTCGACCAACACCTTCAGAGGCTCACGTTAGGCAGCTGGATCAAGAGCCTAATGCAGAAGGCAGTCCTTCCCGACACGGCACGCATAGTGAGGAGGTTTCTGTCTCTGGAACCCTAACCACCGGTAGCTTGGTCCCTGTACCCGATACCGGTGGGACACAATTTTTTATATTTTTAAATATATTTTTTTTTATAAAAATGTATTTAAAAATGTAATTTATATGTTTTGTAAAAGTTAATAAAGAGAATAATAATATATCTTTAATTCAGAATAGTTTCCATATTTGTTTCTAAACTAAACTTATTCCTAATTTATATTATTCTTATACTACTTGCATCTTATTTATGCAGCTATCTTTAACCATTTTGTATACATTGAACTACTACACAATGTGTCAGCCAGTTCCTGGATTATACTGTTATTACACGTACCAACTCGGGCCATGAACGCAGCGATTCGACATCTTTGGATGGCATTGAACGAGTTCAGTCGTGCCTCTGTGAACATTCCTGAGGCGCTGCAATATGGTGCCAAATCCATCAGGTGTCTATATATGTTATTGTACTGTACCCGAATGCCATCCAAAGACCTCTTCGTGTAAACCGTCCAGAGCTGGCACGTATAAAAACTCTGGCAGTACGTTCTAAACAAATGCACCTTAGTCTGAACATTGGCCTTAAAAAATTTCCTTGCTATCATATTACCAACGACTGAAAGCGCTCTACGCTGACGATCTATATCGGCATCATCCTTCATATCTGATGTTAATATGTGACCCAGGTACTTGAACGTCTCCACTACCTTCACGACCCGACCTGCTATCCATACCGGTGAGACATTTTGTGGCCCTCTCCCCGACCGAAATACCATCATTTCCGTTTTATTAGCATTATAAACTAAATCATGCTCTTTAGCATATCGCTCGCAGATAGCTAATAGTTTTCTTAAACATAGCAGGAGCGATAAGTAAGACTGAAGATATAGTTCTTGCATTAACTGAATTCTCTAGTAATTGTAAGGCAATAGATGTATTGTGCCTAACTGAGACTTTCTAAGAAAAGGTACAGAACATTTGTTGAAGTTACCAGGGTATAAATTAGTTTCTTCTTTTTGCCGCAATTCCAAAAGAGGAGGCTCTTGTATTTTGATAAGAGCAGGTTTGGACCATAAACCATTAACACGTAGGAATGACCTAGCTTGTGGCTTAAACTTTGAATGTTGTGGTGTGGAAATATTAGCATATAAAATTGTAATCATATGTGTATATTTTTATTACTAGTAGGACCCCTACTAGTAATTCTCGCATTTTTATTGAAAGAATGGAAAACCTACTGATGAGAGTCTCAAACAGATCAAAAAAGTATATTGTGTACGGTGATTGGAACTTTGATATCCTTAAACCAAATAAGGGTTACATGGAACTAGTTAGCATATTAAAAAAATTTGACATGGAAATGCATATTAAGTCTCCGACCAGACAGCAAGCTTGTTTAGATCAAAATGCCAGCAATCTAAAATACACTAAATCAGAACCATTTAGGCCTTTCAGACCACGAGACAGGGCAAACTTTAACAATAAAAGTAAACAAAAAGTATCAGATACGCAGTTGGTATGAAAATGTTAGGGACTTTAGCAAACAAAATGTTGAAAATTTTTTATATTGCATATCTTCATTAACATTTTCAGATATCTATGAAAAATCCAACGTAAATGAAGCTTTTGAAGAATTTCACGATTTATTTGTTCTATTTTTTAATTTATCTTTTCTCATATTCAGAATAAAAAAAAACAATAAAATAAAAAAAATACATGGCTAACAAAGGGATTACGGAAGTGTAGTATTAAAAAAAGGATTCTTTATTTAAAATCTAAACAAATCGGAAGTAATAAAAAGAAACACATTATGTCTTTTAAGAAATATTCTAAAATACTAAAGCAATGCCTGCTTAAATCAAAACAATTACAGAATCAAAATTACATTCATAAAAGAAAAAACAAATGTAAAGAAATATGGGAAATTATCAATCACAATGTTTGAGATATTAATATGGACAATGAAATAGACAAAATATTGTGCAATAAGCAATTATTTACTACCGCAGAAGACATTAGTGAAATATTCAATCAATTTTACATTAATTTGACTAATAATAATGACTTTACATTTAATACTGACTCAATAAATGAAACTTTGGACATTAATAATTTTAAAACAATATTTTTAAACTCAACAGACCCATTAGAAATATTCAAAGTAATCAATTAATAACACTAATGCTGTTGGTACTGATGAAATCAATACAAAAATGATTAAACTATGTGCAAGATTTATATGTGAACCATTGAGCTATATTATTACCATGTCGTTACAGGAAGGAACGTTTTCCGAGAAACTTAAAACATCAATTGTAAAACCATTGTTTAAAAAAGGGGATGTACCAGAAATGAACAATTATAGACCAGTCATATCAAAAATTTTCGAGAAAGTTATGCTGAAGAGATTATCTGATTTTGTTACTAGAGAAAACATTTTGAGGGATGAACAATTTGGTTTCCGGAAAAATAGCACAACTTTGCTGGCATGCTTTAATTTAATAAAATTAGTTACAGAGTCTATTAATAACCGAATACCCGTTACGGCTATATTCCTTGACATGAGCAAAGCTTTTGATTTTGTCGATCATAAACTACTTCTCTACAAATTAGAAAAATATGGCATAAGGGGTGTGGCTAATAACTGGTTAAAAAGCTACTTAACAAATCGCTACCAATGTGTTGAAATTACCAAAATACAAAATAATGAAAAAATGTCACACAAATCGACCTTTAAACTAAATAATTTCGGTGTACCCCAGGGCTGCCCTGGGGTACATCGAAATTGTTGTGTTAGGCCTATTTTTGTTTTTAATGTACATCAATGATCATCAATGATCTTCCCAATATCACACGCCATAAAACTATTCTATTTGCGGATAATACGATACTCGTTATCAAATGTGAAAATAGAGAAACATATGAGTATGAAATAAATCTTACACTTAATAAAACAATTCATTGGTTAAACAACAATAATCTAAAAATAAATGTAAATAAAACCCAATTGTTACAGTTCCAAAATTACAAACGCAAACATATTGCTCTGGATGTGAACTATAGAGATGAAAAAGTAGAGGAAGTAGAAACTGAAATTTTTAGGTGTAATTATTGACAAAAACTGTAACTGGAAGGCACATGTAGAATACGTTTGCAACAAACTTGAGAAATTTGTATATGCCATTAAAAGGTTGCGTCAGACAGTGTCTACGAAAGCAGCACTTACTGCTTACCATGCTCATGTGTCTTCGGTACTCTCATATGGTCTCTTATTATGGGGAAGCTCAGTAGAGATCGAAAAAGCATTCCGGGTGCAAAAGAAATACGTAAGAGCTATTTGCGGAGCTTGGTGTACAGACAGTTGCAAACCAATATTTCATAAATACCATTTTCTTCCTTTGGCTTGCATGTATATTAGAGAACTCTGTCTTTTTGTAAAGCGGCACCCACAATACTTTAATATGTGTTCGGAAACATTAGGTAGAAATGATAGGAATAAATTTAAACTTCATCGTCCTCGGTGCCGTTTAGATATATTTGAGAGAAACGTTTATGTAAAGGCCATAGAGGTATATATAGGCTGCACTAAAAGTATCGAGAATGGAATATTTCCACTATTCCTATCATATTACAATCTTTTTAATTGAAAACTCCTTGGTTTTAAAAATCGTATACTATTTTTTTTTTTTTTTAAATATTCTCGGTCTTCTCACAAGGTCTTCTCAAACTTGTTTAGTCGTTGAGAAAATGGAATTGACTCGAGAAAATTCAAGGGCGATGATTTATTATGACTTTCGAAGCGGTTTAACACAAAATCAGTGTGTAGACCGGATGCTTTCTGCATTTGGTGATGAAGCCCCATCCAAAACCACAATTTATCGCTGGTTTGCTGAATTTCAACGTGGACGTGTCAAGCTCAGTGATGATCCCCGTCAAGGTCGTCCAAAAACTGCAGTCACCCAAGAAAATGTTGATGCTGTGCGTAAGCTGATTGAGGAAGATCGACATGTGACATACCGCGAAATTCAGGCAAATTTAGACATTGGCATGAGTCAAATACAAATAATCTTGCATGAACAATTAGGTGTAAAAAAGTTGTTTTCCCGATGGATACCGCATTTGCTCTGTGAAGAGCAAAAAGCGGCTGCGTTACTTGGTGCGTCAGAACTCTCGAAAGATTCCACGCAGGATCCTCAAATGCTGTATACAACATTGTATCAGGTAACGAATCCTGGATATACGCGTACGAACCCGAAACAAAAAACCAGTCACGAGTTTGGGTGTTCGAAAATGAGTTAAAGCCAACTAAAATTGTTTGTTCACGGAGTGTTGCAAAAAAAATGGTGGCCACGTTTGTCTCCAAAACCGGCCATGTTGCGACTATTCCTCTTGAGGAACAAAGAACGGTTAATGCAGAATGGTATGCTAGCATTTGTTTCCCACAGGTCGTTCCCGAACTCCGTAAAGAGAACTCCTCATCATCCTCCATCACGACAATGCGAGTTCTCACACCGCGCACAGAACAAAAGAGTTTTTAGAGCAAGAAAACATAGAATTATTAGACCATCCGCCGTACAGTCCCGACCTAAGCCCTAATGATTTCTATACTTTCCCTAAAATAAAGAATAAATTGCGTGGTCAGAGATTTTCATCACCTGAAGAAGCTGTGGACGCCTACAAAACGGCCATTTTGGAGACCCCAACTTCCGAATGGAATGGTTGCTTCAATGATTGGTTCCATCGTATGGAAAAATGTGTCAAATTTCGCGGAGAATACTTCGAAAAGCAATAAATACATTTTTAAATAGTAATGTTGTGTCACTACCTTGATTCCCGAAATTTTCAGTGTAGCCCTCGTATAATAAGCTACCAAATAAATACAAAGAACTACCGCTACCTTTTTTAAAAAAAAGCTAACACAGTGGCTAATTGAAAGATGTTTCTATAATTTAAATGAATTTATGACATTTAAAGATAATATCGCATTTAATTAATGTTATTTATTTAAATTACTTATTTAATTATACACCTATTATTATATTATTATTAAAGGCTGTTTTTTTTTTAATACCGTATCATTCAAATATTTTTAAATTGTGTGATCATATGATCATGTGGTATTTCCATATATTACTTATATACGTAACAACTAGGAAAAACTTGATCTTAGATTTCTTCGTCTTGAGGTGAAACTCTTGAAGTGAAGCTTCTTTAGAATCGTTGTGATTTAATATTCGATGAAACGAAAAACTCACTAAAAAGAGACAAACAAGACAAACATTCATAAATAGGATTTAGCCTGCGAGAGAATAAGATAAAATACAAGTATCAGTGTTTCCTATAATCTGTCTTTGCGCTTGCCTACTACGAAGCTTTCAGAAAATACTTCAATGACAACGTGGTGTCATTTTTGTGCATTTGTGTATTAAAATTAGTTGGTTAATTAATTAAATTTATTAACATTAGTAAATTATTTGTGTTGATTTTACTTTTTATTTCTCATTCTCTCGTAGGCTACTTTTCTGAAATTTCACTTCTGCCGAGTGGTAATTGCACACACACACTTTTTTTAAATAAGTTTCTTAATGACGTTTAAGGCATTTCCACTATCTGGGAAAGGTCTTATTGTTACGAAATAATAAACTGTGATATATTGTTAGACTTTTATATTTATATACTTATAACAAAATCATCTATACACATCACGCAACATACATCTGTACAACTTCTGTTAACGTAGCTATCAATTTGGTTTTCACTTCATCATCAAAACCGATGGTCATATTTCGACTTTGGAGAAAAACGCTGTCGTTAGCAAGTAAAGCTTTTGTCAGAAGTCGTATCACTTCACAATCTTTTAATGACACACCTATTTTATTCAGTACACCCAACATTTGCTTTTTCGATAAACTTTTGATAGCTCTTTTCGACACTAATCTATATACAGTAACATAATCAACAACATCTTCTAACTCCATATCATCCATGTGTTTCAACAAATCATAATGTATTGTCAATATTTCTTGTTCCACGTCCTTATTCGTTCTAAGTTCAATAAATTCATTCACTTGGCCGTTCTTCGCGGTTATATTTCTTGAGAAAGCACCGACCATAGTGCTGTATACCATATTTTTTATCAGTCCAAAGATACATTTGACAAGATATTTATCATTTGTTTGTCTTACGACACAATGGAGCCAAGATATTAGACCGTGTCCTTCAACTAATATTTCAAAAGCCCTAGGGACAGATACGATAGAGCTCAAGGCACTAAGAATACTTTCCTTCGCTCGCCTGTCGCTTAGAACCGAAGAGTAGAAGTCCATAATCATTTTCAAACACATGGTTTTGAAGACAACGTTTACATCCGTCATGGTTTTTACCCCGTCTTTTATAACTTCCAAGATCCATAGTCTTCTGTCAGCAGATTCGACGTCACTGTCGTGGAAAAGACTGAGGAAGTCAGGCACAAGAGTCAAGTCTACAAATTGCTTCGCTATGAGGAAGTTGTTCACTGGTTTGTATAAAGGATCGAAGGGTGCTGTGGAAACCACGAGAGCTCTTGCAAGGTACAAGGCATCTATTGCTGGAAGCCTGGGGTTTTTGACATCCTTGTCTTCTGTATCTTCGGAATTGTTGATGGCTGTGGTCAGACTCTGACGTAAGGTGCTGATAAAGTCTGTCAAAAACAGCTTGTCGTTTTTGTGTCTCCTGAAGTTTAAATGAGAAAATATATTGGTGAAAAAAATTATAAATATTTTTGTTTATAAATAACAGTTTAAGATATACACAAATGCCCTAATGGTTACTTATAAGTTTAAAAACTATTGCTATTGCTGCGACGGACTACTAAACATATATGAGATATAATTTGTAATTTAAAGAAAAAAAACCATTTTGAGGTGTTAACCTCATCACATTTATACTGTTATAATAATAATCAAGATCTGGTCTGGATCAAGGGTCTGATGTAGAAGGCCATTCTTCTCGACACGGCCCGTATAGTGAGGTGGTTACTGTCTTTGGAGCCCTAACTGCCGTTGTCTTGGCCCCTGTACCCGATGTTAGTGGTCTCCTATTTATTATATATTTATTTATGTAGATATTTAAAAATGTAATATTGTATTTGTCGATAGGCTACCGCCGCATGTATACTGTGATAGGTTACAGCCTTTTTAGGTAGGCAGAGATGTGTAATACAAACACGCTTTGCCATTTTATTTTATAACATGTCCTGAGGTTCAAATAATGAGTGGCGAACCTATTGACCACATTTATAACTTATAACATTATGTGTCAAACATCTCACACACGGCCGTTTGATCCCAAACTAGGCAAATAAAAGCCTATACTATGGTAACCAGACTGCTAATAAACATACTTATTTATTTCTAAATACATACATTTTATAAATAAATTACACCCAGACAGAGAATAAATGATCATGCTCATCACACAATTATTTGTCCTGGGTCCTGGAATCGAACCCATGTTTCTTTGACATAAAACCCAAAAAAATTGACAAAAGCTTACAGACTCTTAAAGGGTTGGTAATTGACTGGCCGCATGGCGGAATGGTTAAAGAGGTCACCTCGCCACTAAGAAACGCAGAGTGATGTGTGTTCGATTCCTACACGGGACACAAATTTGTGTGATCCACAAATAGTTTGCCTGGGTCTGAGACCCCGCAATACAGTTAATGAGTACACTAAAAAATACTAAGATTACTCACGTTTCAGTCTCCAAAAGCAGGTAGAACCTATGCAGTACATGATAAGCGGCAGCCCTCATCATGGGACAGTGGGAGCTCAGCGCCATCACGGGCACGGACAGAAGTCCACTCCTTAACATCTTGAAGCAGGATGCCACTGACCCTGGTGCCAGCAAATGGCTCAGAAGAGGAAACAGGAACATAGGATCGTAAATCCCTTCATCATTATCCAAATTCGACGTCCCCAATAAATCTACTCCAATAAATTCCGATAACACTGGTTCATATTTCCCTTTCACAATCAAATGCTTCACTGCAGCTTCATTGTCTTTGGTAACACCTGGTTTGAACGCACCATCCTCCAACATCTCCTCCAATATTGATCTCAGGGAATCTTTGACGTTTCTCGCCACACCAATGTTCTTCTTCAACTCATAGCTGTATTCGAATTTCTGCGTTACTGGGAAATTCTTAATTGTCCGCTGAATAATTTCTTTTTCAAATAAATTCAAGACTTGATTAGGCGTTGGATGAGACCATAAAGAAGAGGATCTGTTTTTACGGACAGCGTAAAAGTTTGCTGCAGAATCACCAAAGACGTAAGGTTTGTATTCATTGACGGGCAATCCATTAGTTTCATAATGATGTAGAATAGCAAGTATGAGTCTATCAGAAGGGTTTCTTGTAGCATGGTAGGCACTCAAATAAACTGGTATCTGTTGAGTCTTCATTACAGACTTGTTTTTTGTCATCAAAGTATATAGGAATTCTATCAACCGCGATTTGATATCCGCACTGTGGTAACTAAGCATAACGTTTAAAAATTCTGAATGTGACGTTACCATATCAAATATGTTAGTTATATCTTCATGATTCTCTGAATAGAAAAGTTTTACTAATTCCGTGAGCAATGCAAGAAGCTTTGGTCCCATAACATTTGCTTCTTCAACTGTTTTCACTTTCAATGAATCTTTAAGAGTTGCTTTGCAGAAATTCTGCCATATAGCGCTTTCGGTCATCTTAATATATTCCTGCTTTTGTTCAGCATCTAGTCCTAAGGTTTTAGAAACCTGGATCACGTCATGAATGCTAGCTATAATTACGTTTAAGGCGTCAATTTTGACTTCCTTTACAGCAATCACAGCCAAATGCAACATAGATAGAAAATAGTTAATGACGTACTCTTTCTTTACTCCATTTCCAGGAATACATAATTTCAAAAATAAAATATGCAGCAACTGTATATGACTTAATTCGATGATTTCAAATTTATGGCTTTTATTAAACAGTTTGGAAGCATCATTTGTGTCCATGCATTCAATAACTAATTTCCTAATAAATTGCCAACATAATACATAAATTTGGCCAGCTTTGTGAGGCTTTTCTAATAGTTTTATTATATTAGACTTGTATTCATTGAATATGGTTGGCAAAAAATCTTTATTATCACGTAAGAATTGGGTATGGTTTATAACGGCAACACCTAAGGGAAGAGCTAATTCCCTCTGAGATAATATCTCGGGTCTAACAATTTCCTCTTTGAAAATCTTACAGAATTTGACATTAAATTTCAACAAGACTGAAACTAGATTGGCAGTAGACTTCCTTAATGTGTTTACGTGGAAAAACTTTTGAAAATCTTCGTCCAATACTCGTGAAACTTGGTGAGGTTTATTTTCAAAATATTTTGTTAAGGCATTCTCTAAATTCGTTAGATTTGGGTTCATATCCTTGTTCGATAGTAATTTAGTGTATACAGCGATGGTATTTTTCAAAATGTTTTGTTGCAATTCTAGAGCGACCGTTTCTGAATATTTTTCTACTAAATATCTCAGTATTTCTAGCACCAAAGTAGGTTCTTTATCGTCTCTTATACAAGAACCTATTTCAACACCAAATACTAAATTAAATATTTTTATATCATCGTCATTTGACAGACCAACTATTTGTAAAACGTTTAAGGTGTAATCACTATCGACATTTTTTCTCTTATTGATCTTTATGAATGCTTTCACGATTTCATTGTAATTTTTCTGCTGATAAGATTTTAGAAGTCTCTGTTTATTATTTAAATAGTTTACTATATCGTTATTTTGCTTGATAACTTGGAGGATAAAAGTAGTGGCATGCAAATTAGATGCATCTTTTCCTGTGTTCACAGGTTTATAAATTTTGACAAGGTGTGGATTTTTGAAAAGTGTCAAGATTATGGTTCTACAAATGTCTACTTGTAAATTTTTCTTGCCAATTTCAATCAAGCATTGAAAGTAATCTGTAATTTTTTTCTGGTGTTTCTCATTCAACTGCCCCATATCCGTCATTCGTACTACGCAATATATTAAATATTTCGCCCAAATCAAAAGCTCAGAACTGTCTATGTTATTTGTTACGTTAATTTTATATGGAACATCAGAAATCGTTACGTCACCTCCTTCGGGTCCTTCTTCTAAGCATAGGAATATATCTTTGAGAGGTATATTTTCATTACCAACTATTGATTTGGACATTGCTTTTAAGATCTCATCTTGTCCTATGATGGAATCTAATAAAGACACAGGATCAGACATCCAACCGGCGACATAATTCCTAGCATCTAGTTTACAGTCACCTATTAACACTTCTGTTAACTCGGGAGAATAGTTACTGTGAAGTAAATTTGCAATGTACAGTGACAAAAAATGTTTAAGACTCTTTTTAGCATCTTTGTGTAGTTGTAAATATTGCATACAGCCTACAATAAAAGGCGACGGCATTTTGTTCTCTAAAAATACATGGTCCTCAGTACTTTTATTTTCCATTAAATCATTAAATAGCTTCTTTAAATTATCTTCGTTATTTTCTGAAGAGATTTCAAAATGGACCAGTTGATTACGCACATAATCTGTCAATTCCTTGATGTTTTCTAAAACATATTCTACAATGTCTCCAATCAGTGATGGAGGACTTACTTTACAGTTTCGTAAAGTATATAGTATTAAATGTATTTCGTCTTCATCTCCTTCAAATATAGACGTATTTCTGAAGAATATCTGTAAAGTGTCTTTTGCCTCAATCCATGTGTCATCATCATCACTCATGTACACATCCAACATGATGAGAAATAGCTCTTTGAACATTGAATTCTTTAGTGAAACAGCAGAACTATCTAAAGTGAGCCACAAAGAAACTACTTTGAACTTTAAAAGAGCTATATGACCACTTGTAAGGGTAGTCGAGAACTCCAACATTTTTTTCATGTCTACATTGCCTTCTAAGGTTTCGAAATAAGCTGAATTTATGTCATTATACAGCAAAAGAAGATCCACAAGTGATGTCAAAGCCTCCGTATCATTTATTTTAGGAAGCCTGTAGTCCTTAGTATTCTCATCATCTGTATTGTTTGAGATTACATTATCAATCAATTTTACTATTATAGTAGGTGCAGGCAAGTGCTTAGGTATAAAATACTCTAATTTGTTTCGTAAATCACTGCTTTGCGTGTCATTGATCTCTAATATTTGTAAGTACCTCCTCAATGACCGTAACATTTGCACTAATACTTTCACACAGTACAAGGAGACCGTTTGATCTTTACCTAGATTCAAATGAATTAACTTTATCAATGGAACAGGTAATGTAATGAACCGGATAAAATTTGCGACTTGTATTTCATTCAAGTTTGACATTCTCAATACCATTTCTTCCGGTTTCAATTTGTTAAACAATTTTATGGTAAAGTCTACAGACCTTTCCCATATTGGAGAATGTTGAGGCTCAAAGCTATGTTCGATCACACTAAACAATGCTCTGTGTAAATCAGGACATTTGAACAAGATGTTCAAAATAACATCACACTCATATTCATTCTCCCAAGGTCTTTTTAAAGTAAGCATTGCTTTATATAAATTCTGGTTCTTATTAGCATCAACAGTACCTAAAGATTTGTCCAAGAAGTACAGACCTAATCTATGTGAGGTAAATAAAGTTAGAATAATATCTGATAGAAGACCCAAGATTTCTGGTCTTGCCACACTCCTGGCCTCCTGACTTATCTCTGGCGGCCCTTTCCAAGAGAAAACTTTAAACAAATTGTGCAGCACTTGATGGCTAAAAGTCTTTAACTTTAGACTCTTCGAAATAGCTGCATTGTCTATGACATTATTTTTTAAAATATTTAAAAATATCAATGTTGCTTCCGCCTCATCATTAATTAAACCTGGAATAACTAGAGCAAGCAATCCTTGTTTCTCTAGTAAAGCCTTTATTAAAGGTAAGTGACCATCAACTAAGAATGATGTCATGAAGTGGACAAATGATGTTCTAACATTATCTTTCTCCTTGAAATTTGGTTTTTCAACAACATGTTGTAAATGTTTAGGAGTCAAAGGAGCCTGGTTTAACACTTCAATGCCCAAATCAGAACTCAATGTGACCATTGAGGTTAACAACTTAAGGACTATTTTTCTATGGCGAGGGCCAGAATTCTCACTTATCATGATTTCCACTGTAGACATGAATGTATTTAGAAAGTAGCGGCATGCTTCTTCAGTGATAGCTATCATATGTGGAAGAGAAGACTGTACTTTGAGGATTATCAAGTGGAATATATGGAATGCTGGTGTAGCCAAAGTCAAATTTTTCTTACTGTCCTGGTTGATTTGACGGAGGATTTCATGGGAGTTGCCTCCACTCTTGAGATACTCCAGTAAATAATCTGCTGGACTATCTGGGTTCAAGCAGACTTGAAGAAACTGTGTGAGTGCTGTAAATGAAAAAATATAATAAATGTAAGTATTTACAATATCAAATAAGAATAAGACCTTTGCAATGGCTGGAAAAGCCCAGGTATCTAGGAGCACTAACCACCTTTACTTTATTTATTTTTTTTACAATACAACTATCATTACTGGATTTACATGATCAATAGTGTAGCGCTCTAATGGTTGTAATACCATACTTCATATTATCTCACATATATATCACTTATTTTCATACTTATTTTCTACAACAAATTATCCAAATTGCTAATGTTGTGAAGTCACTCATTTATTTACGATTATTGTTTTTTATATCTTTTGAAGAAGGCTTACAGACTAATAATAATAATTATGGTTACAACAAATATATATCCATGTTGCTAACAACAAGTCTCCATAGTAAGGTAACAATATACTACACTCAAGAATAGTCCGTCATGAACCAACACATACAAATAACAAATACAAATACACTTACAAACCTATACCTACATACAAAAAGAAATTCTTAGAAATAGTACTTATTAATAATGTAGCACTAACGAATTCGAAATGAGATAATATAAGATAAAAATAAATAACATTATTTACTGCATTAAGCTAACAGTTTGAGTACCGCATCCGACACTATCAGGGGAAAAATGTTCAAAATGTTTCTGTAGCTATAAGGTTGTGTGAATTGCTGTTGTCAGTGCTACCTCCTCTGAGAGGTATGTTCGCCCTCGTGGCTCAACCAGTAAGGTCAGTTTATAGTTATTCGTTTTACTCTTAAGCAGGTTACTATACATATATTAGGCATCGAGTCATTTATCAATTTTATTATAGAGACTGTTATTCTATTTAATATCTGTATCACATTGTGTGCCAACAGTAGCTCGATATGGTTTAGGGGACCTGAATGTCGTTGTAAAACCAAGTAAATAACAATTAGTGTAAATAATAACCATATTTACCCATATTCTGTCCGTGCTTTGCTGCCAGTTCTTTTCGGAAATGTTTAATATCAAAACCTCCGCTTTTTGCACTACGCCTGTCGTGTTTATTATTGATTTCATTTTGAGGTTGTTCGACATCTACAATCTCTTCAACATCGGAATCAGTTGTTTTAGTCTTCTTTTGGGTTTTTACATCATCAGCATCATATTTACGCTTCCCCATTTCTATTTATCATATATTTTATTCAATAATATTTATTGTAACTCAATTTGGTGATGCACAGTGCACTGCACACACGTGAAATTGTTTTGTTATGACATATGAGTTATGACATTTAACTTTATTAATGAACTTGACGTTCGTAATGTAAATGTTTGAAACAATAGCTTTTAGAATTTCGAAGTCCTAAACTTTAACTTTAAAAGAAGCATCGTATATAATTAATTAATTATACATGCCTTTTAGTGGAGTAAATGAAGATTTCAACTATACAAATGTGGGAAACAGGAAGGACTTTGTTTGATTATGGTATTAAGAATCAGTGGCGTAACTGGCGTATCTATTCCATCTGAGACCCGTGGCTAATTCATCGGAAGTGTGCATCTGACTCGCACTTGGCGGTTATTTTCTAAATCGTGTATTTTATTAAGTTTATTAAATTAGGTAACAAATATTGATTTAATATTTAATAAGACAACTAATATTGATTAAATACAAAATTAATATTTTTAATACATTTTGTAAATTAGTGCCTTCTGTGTTCAGTGTGCCTTTGGTGCCCGAGGCTCCCTGAAGCTCTGCCACCCTATTGTTACGCCACTATTATGAATGAATCAATCAATCATCGTAAAGAAAAAGGTTCACCTTATAAAAATTCCAGCTGGAATAGTGATTAAACAAAATAAAAGCAAAAATACGTTTTTTTGCGTAGGTATAACTTTATCAACATTTTTTTATTTAGTGACACGAGTGCGCGCGCTTCACATAAATGGTTACCTATAATACGGAAGTTTCATCTATTGTATTACCTCTCTAGCTACGGTGGTGCAGACTAAAAATGGTGGCGGACATTTTTCATACAGCAAAAGGTCCTTTTTTCCTCTAGCCTCCATAATTATAACCTGAAATTTCCTTAAATCCATGATTCTTTAAGAAAAGGAAGCTGCCTAAGAGAACTGTCTCTGTGCTGTACCGTCTGCGATTAGTTCACTGTTGGTCTCCGGTGTCTATCCACAAAATTCACATTGCGTCCGTGATAACTCTGTGTGAGTGCGGGCATACTACATCATATTTTGTTTGCCTGCCGTAATATCCATAAATAACAATTTGCTCCCTTAACTAACCAAATGGAATATAACTTTGCCTATTAATTTTACTTTTCCCTAAACTATGTGTAAAATTTATTAATAACTAGATGCACCCCGCAGTTTAGCCCACGTAAGTCCCGGTGCCGTGGGAATATCGGGATAAAAAATAGGCTATGTGGTAATCCAGGTACCAAGTTTCATCGCAATGGCAACATCCATATATTCACACATCCATACATCCTCACAAATTTTCATGTTTAAATATATATTTATTTAATTATGTATATGTTATATATGTATTATTTATTTATGTACGTGTGGGTAGAATACGTAGGTATGAAGGTTTAATATTTAGGCATAACACAACTAAATCTAACAACATCGTGTTGGTCTTTTTACCCTACTACAAAGTGAAGCTTGCAGAATAAGTTGCCATTAGTTGGCTCAGTTGCCATAAGAAAAAAAGAAAAGGAAGGGCGCCACGATGGTATAGCGTTGTAACAGAAAAATGTATTTTCTTTATTCGTACCTACTAAAAAGCTGATATTTTTTACGAACCTGATGTCAGTATACAACTTAATAAAATGGGCTGGTAGAAACACGTATTGTGGCTCTCTTTAGTTACTCTTAGTCTATTATAATAATAAATACAGAGGGAACAATGCGTGACCTCAAAATGGGTTACTGTTGTAAACTTTATTGCTTATAGAATGATTGGAAGTAAATGAAACCATCTCAATAAAAACATTTAATAAATTAATGTGACATGTTGCTTAAATAAAAAAATCACAATAAGTACCTGTACATATCAATTAAGTGGTTATGTTTATTAAAATTAACTAGATAGGTTAGTTACGAAAGAGATACAGAAAAATATGAATATTATTATAATATTACTTACTGATTGCGGATCTTTCAAGTATAGTAGTACCTACTTGAGGTAAACAAATAGCTATAATTTCTCGGTTTATATCTATCGTGTTCACAGTTAGACTCAAAGGTATTTATTTCAAATACTTAATTAAGTAAAGACAGATAATATGGTTAAGTGTTAAATTATTAATATTTTTAATAGATATTCTTAAAAACTATGTCCCTGTCGATAAAAGCACCTAACAATGATTCTTACTATAAAGGTTTTACTTAAGGCACACGCCTTGTTTAAAAAACAAAGTACAACAATAATTGATTTAACACCATATTAATCTATAAGAAGTAGCATGCTAAAGTTAGTCAGGTCACGAACGTATTTTTTGCGCATCGAAACATAAGAATATAATATAAGACCTGGTCACCAGTGGCGCCATCTTTAACAAGTCTAGAAAGGTCTATAGTTAGCAGTGGACGTCCCAAGGCTGAGACGATGTTTTTTGTGTAAAGTGGATAACATTCAAGCTTTAGTATTTACCAGAACAGAAGTAGGTACCAAAAGTAATTAAGTAATTTACATACACATAATGTTAATGTGTAATATTTGTTTTATTCTACATAACTGTAAAGGTTACCGTAGATTTTTAAAGAATATATTGATTTTTTTTTTTCTTTTTTTTATTGGGTGTACTCACCTAGTTTTGATATTTTATAATTTGAGTAAAATTCTTCAAAACACGTGTTTTGTATCATACTTACTTGCTCTAAACAATAATTCTTAGTCAGATAGTTATTGAGTAGTGTAAAAAATTATTAGTTATTTTACATCATAGGAAGAAAAAAAAGAAAATTATTTATATTTCTCAACAGGTTTTTAAAATGTCAGTTCCTGTTAACTAAACCTTAATAAATGTAAACTTTAGAATTGTTTTAAGGTAACTTGCTGTTTTATAACTCCGCTGAATAGGTATGGATAGTGTGGTCTCTTTACATTATAACTTTACGGTGTAGTGGCAAACAATGTTTATTTATTGGGATCGATGAGTTGTTCAAAGTTAGGCTCCAGTTCTTTAATTCTGTCAAGTAAGACGTCGGCCAGATTCAAACTCTTGTCGGTATCTGTAATATAGAAGTTGACATAAATAATTAAACGAATGGAGTACTTTTACAAATTTTTTTTAATACATTTTTATAGTATAGATATGTATTTCGATTTTTTTTTTTTAAACACAACTCCTGCATTAGGAATATTCCTGTGTCGCGGGGGACTTCGCGAACATTCAAACAACGGACACAAAGAACACCCAGACTCAGGACAACTATTTGTGGATCACACAAATTTTTGTCCCGTGTGGGATTTGTACCCACAACAATCTACAAAAAATGCGGCGTAGTGGCGAGGTGATCACTTAAACCATTGTGACATCCGTGCAGTCTAAAGTTAAATCTAAAATAATTTTGGACTTATATTCCGGAGTAAGCACGCCTAAGTCATTTTCCTAGTAGGTTAATTAAAACTATATATGCAGGAAGAAAACGTGAGTAAAGAACACTTATCTACTTATAGGCTAAATGCAATGTGTTTGAGAAAAAAATATTCCGACGAATTGAGAACCTCGGTTAATAATAATTGAAAAAATTCTTACCGTCGAAGTAGATCAGTTCACACTTGTCCGTAAGTTGAGGATTTTTGTCTAATGCCAAACGCATTGTTGACATGAAATCAGATACGACATCTTCAACATTCACATCAATCAATTCTAAAACAATAAAATGTATGAGTGAGAAAAAAGAGAAATGATTTACTTAGCTTGTTACATAATACTAATACGTAGATGGTAACGCCATCTATGGACTGACGGAAGCTACGGTTAAGTGACGCCATCTGTCTCACAAGCATAAACTACTATTGTGCTACCCTATGTCGTAAAGTAGGAAAAATAAAGGGTTGAAACTAGAACATTATACCAGTTGACAAATACCCTACTAACATTTAAACTAGTTAATAATTGATGATTTCATCATTTTAATTTTAAAAACAACTGCCTTGCTGATAAAAAACGAATTACGCGCCATACAGCCGCCATATTGTTTTTTTTTTAATTATATAGCCAGTGTCACTAGCGATGATGTAAGGATTCGTATCCTATTCGTAACGATACCACAGATTACTGAATAGTTACTACGTAACAGATAAATCACTCCCTGCAAAAATATCGATACCTACCGTTTTAATTGCCTACTCTTTCCGAGCTTTAAAATGTATGAAAGGTTACCTCTTCAACATACTTTAAAAAAAAAGGTATGTAAGTTAAATATCTAACGCTTATTTTCATGTTCAAAGATAAAGAATGAATTTCTTCTATTATCTGAATTCTCGATTATTAACCTTTTGAACGCGACCGTTCGGCTGTATCCGACAAACGAAAAAGTGGCCGCGACGGCAATGATCAACAAAAATACGACATTTTGCGGTACACAAAATAAATATGATCAAATTACGTTTCTGTTTTCTTTTCGCTGTTATTAAAAAACTACATTAATCTATTATTTATATAGTATTCAACGGTAAAACAATTAATCTCGTTTAATAGCAGAAAAACAATAATTAAAACATCATTTCGAAATGCAATATTTGACGTGCTCACCGCGCCAAAGTCGGCAATAACGGACAGCTAGCGATGGGTCCGTTAAACTGTTATATGACAGCTTTCATTCTAATTTTCTAATTTTAAATTACGCGCCAAACGACCCTCGCCGGACTTCACAACTTATGATTTATTGATGGCAAAAGCAAAAGCCGAGCGAAGCCAAGTCGTAAATGATATATTAAAAAAAAAACAGACCGTTATACACGTGCTTATTTTGAATAACTTTGTAGAGCGTGTACAGCGGCGTGGCGCACTCCGCGGCCGCGAGCACGGGCCGCGCGCCGCGCCGCCTGATCTTGTACATCGAGCTCTTGTAGATGCGACTCTTCACGCCGGCCACATCCTTCACCACCTCCTCGAACGACTGGAAATAATCAAACGTTCGAAATGTTTTTGGAACACTGAGCATTCTTCACCCTCGCTTTAGGCCTCACCGCAGTCGGATGATGAAATAGAACACGCGTTGTGTGGTTATTTATATAAACTGATAGTCAAAATTCGAGCGACGTTTATTAAACAATTTATACCAATACAGCTAAGCGTCAAAGTAAAAAACTTTTCCAATCTTTTAAAGCCACTCGCCATTAACTATTGCCAAAAAAAACATTACTAAACAAAAAAAAAGAAAATCGGTTGAAAACAGAGGTACTAACTGTTTAATCTCTGCTTTTTATACATAGATATTTATACAAATGCATTAAATTGGAGTGTCTGTTTGTAATATCATAATAATGACTTTTTACTAAATTCATCTGGACATTTACACGGTACTTAATTTTTAAAGTGAAATCTTCTTTAGGCACGTTTGTGCACTTTTGCTATAGGGAAAAAGCACTGAACTCGTGAACGTCACGCTAATAATACATATATAGATCCACTAGAGGGCACTAATCTACACATTGAGTTCTATCAGCTCCTTAGTAATTAATGTCCCCAACCTGCTAGTATGACGTTTTAAGTTCGTGGTTTCGCTGAAATTTTTGTAATGTCATAATACAGGATTTTACTAAATGCATCCGAATGTTTATACAGTACTTATACAGCAAAAACGTCTTTCTTTGGATACTTATCACAATTCAAAAGTCAGTTCATTTACAGTCATTGGTTTGATTTTGCACTACGCAATGTAAGCGTAACTACCTTAGGTATCATTTTTCTGCAATATGGTGAATGACCTTAAACGTTCGGCGCCGTCATAGCAGCTGATTGCATCAATGTTGTTTGCATGATTACATTGCAGTTTTTGGCCACAGTTAGTGATATCACAATGTGGGGTACATTGTGATATCACTATTAACCAAAAAAAAATAAATTAAAAGAAAAATTATAAATTTTCCAGTAGAAAATTCCAAAGATTTTCTACCCAGAATGATGATCTGAATCTACTCTACTATATCAAGATTTAGCACTTACACCCGTTAAACCACAAAAATATTTTTTTAATTTTTTGTCTGTCTGTTCGTTCCGGTTAATCTCTAGAACGGGTGGAGAGCGATTTCCATGGGACTTTCACTGGCAGATAGCTGGTTTTTTATTTTAACTAAAAGGGTTAACGAGAAATCTCTCTTGCACAACTAAACAAAAAGGATTTTGGAGTTTAAGTCTTTTTTTTTAACACAGGATCTATACACTCAAATGATAAAATACATTTGAGTTAAAGAGAAAGAAAAAAGACATACGATAAGGAACAGCTTGTAACTTTTTTAATAATATTAAAACCAATAGAACAGAATATCCAACTTCAAATTCCCTCAAAGATAGTAGCGATGATCTATATGTTAATACGTCAAAAGAATTCTTTCTACCCCGTTTTACACAAATTTCGCGCCCGTAGGAATATGGTATTTGAAGTTTAAAATAGAAGAAGTGTAGAAGGCAAAAAATGTTAAACATTAAATGTTATATATGTCCAGTGCTGACCTGTAATGGTACAGAAAGTTTACAATGGCAGTTCAACTTATACTAGTCAATGAAATAAAACGAAACCATTCAAAGTTCAACAACGTTAGTGAATTATGGTTGGCATTCAATCACCAAGCGATCTTTAGTAGATATAGAAAGAGCATACCGAACAAGGTTCCAGCCTGCTAACATCTTCTCTCTCACTCTTGTTATTAAACTCGTTCAAATCTGCCGGAGAATACATCGACTTGGTGATGATGATGAAAAGTCTTTTGACTGGCACCACAACGTTATGCACGGACTCAAATACATGCAATTTATCTTCAAAGCTTCTCATTCCCTCACCAGCTGGAGGGATTATATAGACCAGATATCCTTCAATGTAGCTGGTTGCCAAACCGACTCCGATAGACGCTGTCGCTTTACATAAAGTCTGCAAAAAAATCAAAGATTTAAACCGTCAGATAAGTGGAGCAAGTACTAAAGTTAGTGAGCTCACTTACTTTGCGTTGAACTTTACAGGAAGCTGTATGTGACAAGTAGTTTTGTTCGGAAAAGATTTCAAAGTCGGGAAGGTAAGTGTGGATGGTATTGCACTGATCACGGACTCCAGGTATATTTAAAAAATGGATCACCACCAGGACTTCATTGCGTCTAAATCACGATAAATTGTAATGAGCTGTATTTTTCATCCCTTAATTATCCATCCTTAGAAGGATATTTTGAGGGGCTCGTGGCTAAGTGATAACCAAGTAGGTTAGCACATTACAAATTTAATTAACACTAGCCAGGTAGTCTATGGGTGACCATTCTTAACACATTGAGACCCCTCCATGCCTCGGAGAGCACGTTAAACCGTCGGGTCCCGGGTGCCATACGAACATCTGTGGCATTCGTTACAGGTAGTTGTAGCCCTAAGAAGTCCGATAATCTGGTCTAACTACAGAACTTTAATATCGCCTAGTACTTGGGTTGTGGAGGTCTGATGGCAGTCGCTTCGCGTAAAATATCAAAGTTCGGGCGTATCGTAGTTAGACTGAAAGCCAACTCTAACTTAGTTGTAATGTTTTCTTTAAATTTACATAAGACTAACATTATCTAGTTAACAAATGCACCGGTCACTATAAAAAATACCCCAATCGCTTCAAGTGTGCCTATAAAATTTGAAGAGTTCCCTCGATTTCTCCAGGATCCCATTATCAAATCCAGACCTTATGACCATGGGACCACCTGCCCTTTCAAACACAAGAAGAATTGTCCAAATCGGTCCAGGCGTATTGAATAATTGAAGAACATATTTAAAAAAAAAGAGATTCCGACGAATTGCGAATCTTTTCCTTTCCTTGAAGTCGGTTAAAAATACATTTCTTTTTTTTTTTAAATATTTAAGTAAGATTTTGAAGTCATTTTGTGACTGGATTAAAAATGAGGCATAGAATAATTTCGTTTATAGATAGAGCGCTCATTTATTCTTATTGCTTATGTAAAAAATCCTGTAATCTAATACGTACTATTAATACAGGATACTTGACGATGAAATACGCGATGCATATCAAAGGGAAATCCTCAGAGTACAGCTTCTGTTTGTTGTAAAATAGAACCGCAACAGAAGCCACGTACATCATAAGCTGGTTCAAATTCACTTTGCTGAAGAGTTGGGTATTCAAATATCGTTTTTTCTGTAGTACTTCATAGACGACTACACTGATCACTTCTGATGCGTGCATGCTTAGTATATACATGACGTAGCGAGCTGTAAATAAAAGTTAAAAATAGTCACAAAAAACAATTATTGGAAAGCATTTCCAAAAAAAATGTATAACTAGTACACTTTTTTCTCAATCCATTTTAACAAATTATTCGAAATCATTTTCGCAAAAAAATATATGTGCAATAAATTAGTAGGTTTTTTTTAAATCCATTTTAAAAAAATATTGAAAGTATTATCGCAAAAAAAATTGTAGATTTTTTCTAAATCCATTTTAACAAGTTATTAGAAATCATTTTCGCATTTAACAAATATAATTAGAAATTTATTTTTTTAAATCCATATTTTCAGATTTTCAACTATTTTTAACCGTCGATAAAACAGAGATGGTTCTCAAGTCAACCTGTACATTTTTTTCTTTTACTATTATTACATAATATTTTTCTGTAATACCTTGTATAGATGCAATTAATAGTTAATTGAAAATCCGCTAATTGTAAACATGACTCAATTAACCCGGATAACCTTTCATAATTATAAACCTTTGATAACATAAGGTAAAAACATCTAAGTAACAAATACTACATCAATGCAAACAATGTGACAGAGATTAGATACCACAAGGAATTAATTCGACAGAATGGCACTAAAACTGACAAAAGATTACATACTTATTCTTCGTATTGATACAAATATGTATAATCGTATTGATAATAACTTAAAAAATTCCGGAAAAACGTCTTAGTAATTTTAAAATACCGAAATCTCTAAGGCATGTCCATATTAACAATATACATGTCATTTCAGGTCATTCACCCTGAATCATTGATACTCAAAAGGTTTAGGTACTTAACTAAATATAAACCAATCACAATCCTTTAGGTTGCACGTTTTCATTTCAAAGTATTTTACAGATTTCTTTGTAGTATAAATACTTCATTATTAATTTAATTGGGTTTCAAAACATTAATAACACAATTATTATTATATTGCCGATACCATTTGTGATCAATATACCATAAAGAATCCTATAAGCCAGGTTCCGCCATTGAGATATTAGAATACAGCATGCCAGGGGTCTGCTAAGCTATAAATGGATCCGATGCGCAGACCGAGAGAGAAGGCTGCCAGTGAGTCCCCCTGTGTCCTTGTATAATCAACGAATGCGCAGTGCTCCTTTTCTGTGATAGGCTCCAGATGCCTGCCTACTCTTTTTTTATAGTAAAAAACCTTCATAAACTATTTTTTTTATGAATAAGTTTTGTGATTAAAATATTGTGTTTTGGTAAAAGGTTTAGCGTCATGATTCATGTACGTTTTGTTGTTTTTCTTCATTTTTAGGTACCTAAACCTTTTCGAGTATACCTATTCCGACCTTTGCACACCAATATATAGACCCAAACTAAGTAGAACTGGCTTTAGAACACGTATAAACATACATACAATTTTTACATACATATTTTAACATATAAAAAGTTTAAATCATAAAAAATATACAAATAAAACTTTAAATCATAACGCTGGGCGGGAGCCATTGTTCAATTGGACTAATAAAAAAAAAATTAAACCTCAAGCTATAAATAAATTAAAAACAAACTTACCAATACTGAGTGGCCATTTTTGCTTGTTACTCAAATCTAGACTCTGCGAACCTGCAATATACCACAGAACACTATTAAAATCTATTCTAATAAGTTCTGTGCAAGTTTGAAGAAAAGTTTTCTCAAGTTTTCTTAGAAATAAATTTAGCACTAGTGCCATAAGCAGTAACGTACACGAATGTCGTAAAATGACTCTAAAAGCATAAGGCGGCGTGTGGAAGAGGGGGCAGCTGACACTTTGTTACCCCTTGGATACACATATTGGAACATATTTCTTCAAATAAACAATGTGAGGTGCATGCATTGACCGAAGATTGTTTCACGAATTATTTGGGAATAGGATTTTTATATCCTTTATAGTTATTGTCACGAGCCGGGGTTCGGGATTAGAATACCCACCAATTTATAACGAAATAGACACAATTTATTTAAATATTTACCAAGTAACACAATTACAAGTCACAGTTACAGTAATTCTCACTTGTACTATTCGCTATTCTTCTCACTTGTTAACTCCTATAGCTTAGCTAGAACTGAATCCACCGTTTGTATTAGCACACTGAATTACCGCAATGTAACTTCCTTATTTAGTTTGAATGTTATTTCATACAGAGTTCGTGAACTTTCCCGAAAACTCGAATCTTCTCTATTTTCCTTCAATACACTACTAGTTCCGTTATTCGTCAAAAGATGGCGTGCGTCTCAATGTAGGTAATTGCAACTATCTATGACTTACTCTACTCGTTAATAGATGGCGCCCGCGCGTCAATTTAGGCTTTCGTAACATTATATTATGACGGAATTCCAAACCTGGAGTTGCAAGTGAGTATTTCTGTGAAGATGGAGCTAATACCATCATTTTTAATATGAGTTATCTTTATACTGGCAACAGCAAAAATTTAAATTGTTAGATATCATAGATATTTATTTATTTATTAATGCTTTATGCACAGATTGTACAAAGGCGGACTTAATGCCTAAGGCATTCTCTGCCAGTCAACCTTGGGGTGATGCGGAAATAAAAGTGGTAGGTGCAAAGATATGTTATAGAGAGAAAACAGAGAAAAGAGAGAGAGATAATATTCCAAAGATAAGAATTCAAAAGTCTTATAATAATTTGGATTGATAAATCAAACCATAAACTAAATATACACATTAAGAACATCTACATCATATATACATATTATAAACATACATATACCTACATATCAACTCAGAGAGTTATGTTCTAGCGCTGTGTCAATTCTGCCAACTCGTTGTGGAGGAGATCACGTACTCTCCTCTTAAATATAAAGCGGTTTGTGGACATCCTAATTTCGAGTGGGAGCGCATTCCAGAGAAGAACTGATTGGACATAGAACGAAGAGTTCACGAAGTCGGAGTTATGTGGGGGACATAAGAGAAGGTTATTATTTGTAGAACGAAGATTTCTATTATGATTTGAGCACAAGAACCGAAGGTAGGGAGCTAAATAAGAAGGTGGAGATGGAGAGTTAAGAAAAGAGAAAAGAGAAGTTAGTGCTCGTAGATTACGGCGCTGGCGTATAGGTAGCCATTTTAGTTCGGAACGTAAAGCAGACACGTGGTCATACTTGCGAAGATTGAATATAAATCGAATGCAGTTATTGAGAAGACGGTCTAGTTTGTTGAGAAGGTCTGCATTCAGGTCGAAATAGCACACATCACCATAGTCGATGATAGGAATGATTAGGGACTGCATTAGGATAGTTTTGGTTTTAGTGGGAATGAAATTTTTTAACCGATATAAATTTCGGAGAGCGCCAGTCACTTTCTGGCTTACGTGAGTCACCTGCGCACGCCAATCAAGGTATGAATCTATGTGCAAACCCAGGTCTTTAACCACTGAGCTCAGGGGTATAATTGAGCCATTGAAGACTATAGGTGAGATGGTCGTAGAATCAATCCTACACATAATGCGTTTGCTTCCAACGATGATCGCCTGACATTTTGTAGGGTTTACGGATAGACCAAACTTCAGCGACCAGCGTTTTATTGACTCTAAATCATTATTGATTTTGTCAATGGCTTGCGATAGGTTTTCAATGCTGGCCTGTGCATAGAGCTGCAAGTCGTCGGCGTATAGGTGATACGCACACTGAAGTTCTTGAGTTATGAGATTAATATACATTGAAAACAATAGTGGAGATAGAATACCGCCTTGAGGGACACCAGTGTAGAGATCACACCAATCTGATGAGAAATCATCAATGGTACGCACTGTTGTCGTCCCTGAAGATAAGTGGAGAACCATTCCAATGCTTCTGAGGAGATCATAAGATACGATAGAATGGATAGTAGGACTTCGTGACTGACAAGGCACCGGGATGATGTAAGCTTTACGCCAGAGAGAGGGGAAGGTTCCAGAGTCAAGAGAAAAGTTAATAATATGAGTTATAACATGAAGAACATGATCGAGAATAGTAACAATCATCCTACGGCTAATGTCATCACAGCCCACAGCATTGGAACAGATGGACAGGATAATCTGTTTGATGTCCTCAGAAGCTACCGGAGAAAATTTAAAGTTATTGATGTTGGGTCTAGTTAGATTAGCAATATGGTCTAGGGTGAGACATTTGGTTTGATGATCCAGCTGAGTTGTAGATGAAAAATGTCGGTTGATATCATTCAAACCAATTGTCGTCTGAAATTCAGTGCGCTGTTGTTTACCAATACCCAAAGTGCTAAGAAACTTCCAGATACTGGAAGGAGATGAAGCCTCTATGTTTTGTAGAATGTATATAATAAATATTTAGATTGCTCTTAGAAAAAATGGCTCTATGCATTTGACCAAGCTGTCTAATAGAGACCATTCCATATAGTGTATAGATATGTTAAGATAAGAAATTTTGCAAGTATGGCAAATGGACATTTAAGAGCCAACAAAGCTTCCTCACCTATGGAGATACCAGCCACGAACAGTATTTGTATAATATAAATGTACCCTCGTTCCATTTTCAGACTTCTGTAAAAAATACATATTATTATTTTACAAAAAAAATTAAAAAATGTTGTAAAGATTTTTGCAAACCATAAATATAAACCCTCCTCATTAAAAGTATTTAATTAATCTATATGCCTTTTATTGGCATACAATACGTACATCCTGAGGCGGGGTTTCCCAAAAGAGTCCGGGTATAACCCGGACACTCTGTGCCAGGGGCAATTTAAAAAATAAAAAAAAGGGGTAACATTTAATTATTAGATGAACAAGCTTTTTAACTTAATAAAAAGGAAGGAATCAGCCTTTTATCCGGTCCAGAAAAGAATCTCGATTCACACATGTGACCGGGATTTTCGAAGAGCTTGTCCGGCGTCTACAATGTAAGTGATGGCAGGCCTAGTCATAAACATTTATTGAAATGAAATGATTCTTTGTTTGCAGAAGTTTGATAATTGAAGTTGAAATGATAACTGTCAATATGATTCACAGATGCAGAAAGTGTTAAACATGCAAAGTGCCACCACACCACAACCTGTTAAAAGTTAATGCCAGATGTAGAAACTATATTAATTACGTTGACCTGATTATCAATAATAGTGGTGTGAATGAGTTCAGAAGATAGTTTCATCTGTGTTATAGACATAACACAGATGAAACTATCTTCTGAACCTGTAATGCAGACGCATTACAGGTTCACCCGTACATGTATCAGATTACCTCAGAAAGAGAAGAGTATTATATTTTATGCCAGTTTAAAAAAGTAAATTTTTACAGTCATATATTAACAAGCTGTTTAAATTAATAAACAATGTAAATGGCGTGTCTATTTTTTTTTGGGGTTCGTGGTTTATGAAGTTTTTGTCTGGCATCAGCAATTTAAGTTAAGATAGGACTGACTTCATCACATTCATAATATGAACTTCAAAGTATTGCCACTCAACACTGAGAGTTTGGCTTCGCTACTACACAATGTATATCCTGTGGGTGTAACACAACATTTTCTTTTTAACTTATCACTTGTTATGCAGCAATGATGTAAAGCAAGGAAACAAATTAACCAAACGTGTAGTATTAGCCTTAACTTTGAACAGTTATGAGTATGGGCATAGTAAACGGTCAAAGCATACAAGCTAATTAACCACTATTTGTGTTTAATTATTTTGTATGCTTTAATCTAAATTATAATATTTATAACAAAGTCAAAATAATAACACTCCAGCACTAGGAAGAATATACTGTCCAGACATTAGACTACTTATAATATTAGTTAATTAAATTTAAGTTACTCAAATTTTTTTTTTAAGATTTTTAATACAGACAAACATGATTAAAAAGCACAGTGCAGCATAGAAAATTAAAGTACTTATAATGTAATGAATCTTACTACTTTAAACGAGAAACTCTTGTATGTTTGTATTTATTTGTGTATTTATTTATATTTCAGGTATCCCAGAAACGGCTCTAACGATTTTGATGAAATTTTGTATAAAGATACAGTTTTGTATTTTAAGTTCAACTGCATAGTCGTATACCCTGTAAAAACCCAATTTTAAAAATAAAAATTTAAAAAAAAATACGATTTTACAAAAAGCTACCCGTCTCCCAGGTACTAATTTAATAATACCAGCGAAAAAGTTTAAAACATATTAAGGAATCCTATTTAGATTTATCTAATACTATCTTAATGTGTAAATAATAAAAATACTAAGAAATTACGAACCTTCACTATCTCTTGATTTTACGTTTTCCGATCAAATTATGTTTACTGTATAAATTCCTTCACTTGACAACGTCTGTGACAGTCAAAATTGTTGTGGTTTTGCCGCTGAAGCAAATAAATAAATGATATAGGAGTAGGCAAACTACAATATAGTGAGTATTAGAAGAAGTCACTGACCTATCAGTATGACAAAGTTCAGTGGAAGTAAGTAATCCATAGTCTAAGCTGTTACAAATATCAAGCAATGCTGCAATGCGCAGTCAATTTAACCTATATAATAGTAATATGACTACTAAGTATTACGTAGTTCTACGCGTAATCACCACCTATTTGTTTAAAACAACGTAAATGCAGTGCTGCCAACTCTTAAACTAGTTTTCCCTATAATATCCTTGCAGAGATGACGTTAACGAACATCGAATTTTCAAAATCAAAGTCATTATTCATTCAGTCATATTGATTTCATTTTATATTACTTTTTTTTTAAATTTTACTGAATACATATAACCAAATAGGTCTAAAGTTAGTTGGGTCTGAAGTATCAGCAAGATTTGAACAATGTAATAATTTCACTGGATTTCATTAGATCAGGAAATACACCATCACCGGTAATTGATTAGCAGCTGAAGTGGTTTCACTTTTAGTAATAATTTTCTTTTAGAACTGTGTCCGCAGCTGCTGGTGTAGAGTGTAGTGTTCAAAGATTTAGTAGTCGATATGAGAATATTAGTAACTAGCAGCGCCCCGCGGTTTCACCCGCGTAAGTCGCGATCCCGTGTGAATATCTGTGTGTGTGAGTATATTGTCTATACATATAGCTGTGCTGTGGTATCCTGTTTCGTGAAGGCTCCCAAAAACAATTAAGAATAAGATTATATATTTAAAAAAGTGTTTTAAACTCAGTCGTTAAACAATTTTTTTCTAATAAGTTAATATTAAAATCACCACAAACTGTTTTTTTTAGATGTAGTTGCTATGTCTAAGACTGAACCTATAACACACTCAAAATAATCATACAAAGCTAAGGAGGTCTGTATACACTAACTAAAATAAAACGCTTGAGTTTATGCGTCATGGCGCTCCTTAAATTACTTATTTACGAGTATCATAGAGCCACCATGTATTTTCTTTGCTAAACGAGCTGCCTACCTGGTGGTTTTCAATGAAATATACCTCTTAAAGCTATTTTTTTTACCTGAAAAGGAAGAAATTACTTTTGAGATAGAAAATATGGACTGAATTATTTGAATAACGCCACCTAATATTATAATATATAACATTTCATAGAACTAACCAAAATTCTTATTTTTTTTCAAATTAAGGAAGACCATAGTTTCCACCGAATTATAGGGGAAAACCTACAAGTTTGCAACACATTACTACATCATTTTAATAAACGGTAAACTTACTACCATAGCCAACACAAAGTTGCAAAAATGCTGCCAATATTCAATATCCTTATAATGATCACAAAAATATCTTCAAACCAACGACAAGAACATTGAAGTGACAGTCTTTGAGTATTATCTTGGATGTCTGATGTTTTTAATCTATTTAAATTACCTCCCCAAAACCATTAAAGAGCTCTGCGTATTATTTGCGGACGATATCTATGGTGTCGTGCGTGCGTGCTTGATCATGTATACGCTTGCTGTACCTACAGCAGATTCGGTATTTAAGCGCTTATTACACTTGGCTGAAGTCAGTCGTCTGAATTCAGTCGCTACTGAATTCAGTCAAGTATAATCGCATTTAGCAAGTTAGCATCCTGAATTCAGAAGCCAGGATGGTTTCTGATTAGGGTTGCCAACCTTAGAACTTTTTCCTCGTACCTATACAACTAAAACAACTAAAAATCTCGTACTTTTTTTTTTTTACTCATTTAAAATATTATAAAACCAAAAATGAGACATATTAAATGAGTCTAAGTTTAGCAGACATTTGTTAACTTAAATTTTTTTACTAAACAAATGAAATGTTGATATTTTTTAAGCAAAAAAATGCCGATTTCATAAACAAAAAAAAATGTATGTGCATTTTGTTTTTCTTTTTTTTTAATGAGTTCTTAATTTTTTAATTTTAACATGTCTACTAAATTCACACTCATATTTAACTATTGATTGAGGTTTAATAAGAATGTACGGTGGCCGGCACATCAGACTACTACAATCTGCCAAATTTTCTCATTACACTTAACAGGTTTTGAATTCCTGAGTAACAATCTGTGGTGCATGTATCATTTCCACGTAAATTAGAAGTATATTATATGTCTGCGCTAATATTAAAATGAAAAAATCGATTCTTCGATTAGGTAATCGATCTCAGATCGTCATCCCCAGGAGCCATCCTCGTACACGCACCACAGGTCCAACTTCATCGCGCTATAGTCGGTGACTGATTCAGTAACTGAATTTAGGACAGTGTGATCAGAAGCTTCTAACTTCTGAATTCAGTAACTACTGAATTCAGACGACTGAATTCAGTCAAGTGTAAGAAGCACTTTAGAGCTTGTGTCGTATGGTGACTGCACGTGGAAAGTGATTGATTTCAGATTTATAGAAAGATATAAGTCCCTCACTCGTCTGTGGAATGTCTCAACTGCGGACTGGTGGCAATATATTAAATAAAACACTCTCATTTATTTTGTTAGATTTTTTTTCTTTCTTGTAAAAGACGACTAGGAATGTTTGCTGTGTTGCGGGGGACTTTACATACACCACACCCACAACACTCACTGAGGTGTAGTGGCGAGCCACGCATTACATCACAGAGCACTAACACACTAACCCTGCATTACATCTAACACGCTGGATGCGCGCACGATAGGATGTATGCTGCGTCAAGCACCGAGGCCTTGAACGGACGTACCTACAGCTGGGATAGATCGTAAATAAAGCGCTTAATAAAAAGTAAAAAAAAAAGTTGATTTAACCATAAATTAAAACTAATTTTATTACGAAAATGCTACTACCTTACACATGACTACATAAACGATAAAAAGAAATAAACCTTAAAAGCATTATTACTTATTAGAAACTAAGTGGCTGCTCTTTCTGTCTCGTAATCAAATCATTTATTTTAAATTTTTTAAGAGAATACTGATGAATTAATTAAATTTAACTTATTAAGAATAAGTGACCCTACAATTCTCACATGTACCTACAATAAATTATTTTTAAGATGTTCTAAATGAAACAAAAAAATCATATCACACCTGCAATATCAACACGGTGTATCAGTGTCACTATAAGAAAATCTAAAAGTAATAAAGAAAAATATTAATAAGTAGATACATGTCAGATGAAAACCTAGCCTAACCAAGTATTTATTTTTATAACAAAAGTTTTAGTGCCTTACTAGAAGTAATAGTCTCTTATGATCACATGCAAAGCCGATACAAACAGTGCCTTTTTTTTTTTTTGTAACGAGGTGGAAGATCCTCATGGATGTCCTCCGCCCTTGGGGGGGGGGGCTGAAGGGGTCTGTCGGACTCTTACCGACTAAAAACCACCCCGGTGTTCCACTGCTTGCCCATGATCGGGGGAGCGAGAATCGCCATTGCATTCTTCCGCAACCCCCGACAGGCATTGACCCGTCTCACCCAAAACGGGTCCCGTCACCCGGTGCGACCGCCACCCCTCGGTCGCACTCCTCTGAGAAGCGCTCGCGGAACACTGCGCTCTGCCTCTCGGGCCTGTATCTGTTCGGACGACGACTTCCCCAAAAGTTCGTCGGATACAAACAGTGCCTCGTAAACTCAGGGCAAGTCTTTATTTCTCTTTGCGGTAAACTTTAATGTATAACGGAGTTGCGAACCACATTATACAATAATTTTTATTGAAGGCACTATTTTACAATCTCTAATGCCAGCACCCATTTTTCATGCACTTATGCCTCAATACTATTTTAATTTGTTTTACTTTTCTTTCTTATTATCTGTGTCATTTCAATTACAAAATATTTTATGTCTGGTACGCAGTGAACGGCGATAGGCTGATGATGATGACACAAATATTGAGGATTATAAATATTATCAAAGTTTTAGTTAAAGCATCTCAAACGTTTCATGTTTCGGGGCCCCCACCCGTTACATTACACTATACACTATAGTATTTAACACTGACATAACTAATGTAGTGTTTACCTATATCCGTATTTTTTGCTGACACTCCAATCCACAAATTTTGTAGATTTGACTGTCAACAAAGAATATGTATTTAAACAATAACTAATAGTCTCAGGTTAAGAAACATAAAAACCACGAGCGCCAATACATTCAAACCTATGCACGCACAACGTACGACACACCACCTCCATCACAAAGATGCAGTAAAGTGCTCTACTGTTTACATTTTGTTTTTAACATAGCAGAATGTTAAAATTACCTGATGCTACGTTTAGGCTCTTTCTATAAGTAGTTTATCTATAAATCAAAATTGAAACTTTTACTATGGTTGGTAATTTTTAAAATATAGACAATATCTTTAGTAGTAAAAATGTTGCTAGGTTTTTGAGTTAAAAAGTTGCTAAAACGCTTTAAATATTTCAAACACTTTTTTTCACAGATAAGATTATAGTTACTTTGTAACAAATATATCACTCCCATTCAAAAGTGAAAATCCCTTTTTTATGATATAGGGCCGCTGCCCATGAGCACCTGCAACTCAAGAGACCCAAGTGAGTTGCCGGCCTTTAAGGTGGGAGTAGGAGAAGGGAGGTTTAAGTTTTTGTTAAAAAAATTTTTATCTGTAATGGCTTCTATCAATTTGAAAACAAATTTGCTCCTCATTTATTTTAATTACGATTTAATAAGTGGATAGGCTTAATAATAAAAAAAATTACAGTAAGATATTGATTTGTACAAGAGGCTCCAAAAATATGTTTCTCAATTTAAAAAAACAATGCTGTTTATTTTTCTAAAGTACTGCTTTTTTACTCTCCGACTTTAACATACTTTATTTCTCATACAAAAAGTTTGCAACTGTTGTTGCAGTTCACATTATTTCGTCAGTTTATAATAGCGTGAGTTTGATTTATAATAAACCAACGATGTTCAGAATCATAGATTTTTACTATTACAACGAAAGTCTACAATTAACCCTCTGCTGTTAAGTATTCGAATTTGAAAATACCAAACAAAAAAATTGCGTAAGCAGGAGCATTAAAGACAATATGTATTGCCATTGTTTGTATCTTATGAGAGCGTCGCTGCGCTTCCCTCCACTCCGTTTTATGATATGCGCTCCAATTTATATAACATGTTATGTTATACAAAAGCATTAAATAACAAATAAGTACCTACTCAAATAAATACCTTAATCTGTGCCACTCTCAATATGTTTTATATTTCAGTAGCTCTTACTATATTATTTTCTAGCCTTATTATTTAAGAAAATCCTCTATGTACCATATCAAACATATTATGTGAGAGAAGCAGCAGATAGTTAACCTTGCCTACAACAAATGAATACGCCGGCAGTCCACACCTACAAAGTTCACCACCTTTTCTACATGTTATGGGTTTTATTTTTAACGGTTTAATAGGCTACATTTATTACAGCGTCCACCCTGGCAAATCACTCAAAACCTGATTTAGTACAATTAGTATAAAACATTTTATAGGATATATATAAGCAACATTTATTTTATTTGTTATAAAGATAAATATTATTTATTATTGGCAATGGCAATGGCGTGTAACGAAGAAACAACTACAGTATTTTTTAAATTAAATTGATAAGTAATAACTAAAAAATATAACTAAAATCATTTATTGCGACTTATTTTTAAAGGTTTTGTGTCAGCTGTTAGGGGTAGCTGACCCGATGAGTTGCTGTGTATGTACTTGCCTATGTCTGTGCCCGCTGGCTGATCAGGGGTCAGGGTACCTACTTAAGCGGCCCAGCTGATATCAGCCTTCGTACCGTAGTTAAGTGGGTAATACTAGGGGCAGGAATGGGTATGTTCTTTTAACTAGACAGGCCAAGCTAACAGCTTTTGATCCGTAGCTAGTATGAACTGAAACACCAGGGACGGTTGGAATCGTTATATAACAACTTTGGTCATACATGTTGTATACATCATATTCCGTACAATACAATACGTGGATTGACCAAAACAACTTAAACTATATTTACAAAGTCCTTCAATCTGCAACCAATTGCTTACAACAGTTATCGCTGGCTGTGTGTGTGACTATATAATAATACGGGACAGCACGGTATTAAACTAAAGTGAGTAAACTAAACTAAGTACGTGGCTATTCCGCTGTTGATTTCGTCGAGATGATGCTTTGGTGTATTTTTAATTATTCTTGTCGAAGTAAGCGGTATGCGTACGCCACAAAGGATTTAACAGATCACTAAAATCTAGTAATAACGCAATTTAACATAATAAATACATTTAGCAATAACAAAACACGTCCATTGCATGCACAATCAGTTCGATTTGGCATTTTGTTTTTATTTACGGAAAATACCGTTCTACAGTGCGTGCGTGCTCTCAGCTGCGCGTTGTCACCTCTACTGACACTTGTACCGTCGGTGGTATGCTAAATTGGCAGGTATATAGAACGCGACCTCAAGCGAGTGATGTGGCCCTGCTTTTGTATTTAATATTGTTATAAATAGATAGACAGATATTGCCATTTGTTTTATTTACTAGCTTTCAATATAAATATGTTTTGATGTTCACCTCGATATTAGTTATAAGTAGATTAAAAATAAATGTTAATGTTACCTATAGTAGCAAAGTAGTTGTGACCCCTGCCATAATTTAAACTAATAGTGATTAATCTTATCTCAAAATAACACAGCTAGTGCATAATATCCTAAGGGATGCACTGTAATACAGAGCTTGAATTTTTTGATGTTATCAGTGACATAGATTGACTATTCATTAGAAATCAAAGACGGTTTTTGAGATAAGGATGAGTAGACAGATTAAATAAAGTAGGTACTGTACTTAAAACTGATAGCCAAAAGTGGAATAGGTAGGACTTGAGCTTAGCACAAAAGTATTGCAGTCAAAAAACTTATTTAATTGACCTTCAGTGAGCTCGAAATATTTGATTCGCGCATCATCAACATATTTACATATGGTTAAAATCATTATTAATTGGATAATACTTTTTGGAAGGCTGCGGCTTAAATTTTTAATTTTTCAAAAGAAATTGCAAATCACTTCCTTAAATGTAGCTGACAAAAAAAGTTTCTCTGAAACCAATCTCAAACAATTTTCTCCCAGGTAAAGTACTACAGTTATTCGAAAATAACTGTAGTATTTTACCATGAAGAAAATTAGCAGCCTTTGCAAATGCTTTACGAATAGCAACTACAGAAACAGAACCAATCATTTACCGTTGGAGATATGTTATAATAAATATATATGCCCTGTGAAATATCTTTCGAAAACCGTGAATTTTCCATGTTTAACCTAATTTTTTCCATTATATTGAAATCGAAAACCATCAAGGTGAAAGTGGCAACCTGTTGTAACTAGGGAAAAAAACTTAGGGAGTTCTAGGACTTTTAAAAGTAAGTAGAATATTACAGAAAGGGGTTGGTCATTTTTTAAGGTCGTATGGTAGACCCCGTAAATAGTTGTAGAAAAATTCGTTTTTAATACAGAAATCTTATTTTGAACTTGAAAATTGACGTGTAGGTACAGCTAATATTTTAATTTTAAGAGGGCTGCTACAAATAAAACAATGGGTATTGAATACCAACGACGATGTTGATGGAATGTCCAAAATTTTCAGAAAATGTCTGTTTAAAAATATAAAAAAACAAAATTATTGAAAATAATATATAATAGCATAATTTCACTTGCGACGTTAATTAGTTTTATTTTTAGAAATGAGACACAAAATGTCCCAAGTTACAAGAAGTAGTGTTGTGGGATTATTAAGTTACAAAAGGAAGGAAACAAACAAACAAAAACAATGAGTTTATATACCTAAATCTAATATGATAAAATATTTTTGAACTGTTACAAGCAACGAAAAAATAGATTTATTTCTGTTTATCTTTAAAATAATCATTAATTGAAAACGTGTTCCGTCAAAGAACACATGTTTATTTTTCTGTCCTAGTAGAAATAACATAAAGTGGCCACACTATTTATAAATATCAATAGATAATTGATACGGTACTTAATGATGTATTTGATGATTTCGATGTAATGCAAATTTGATTATAGTATATATTTAGATATGATAACAGATCATTATATTTAATTTGCACTATACATTATAAGTTTTTTTTGTTATTACTTCAAAATTTGTTGGTTACCTCCAAAAAATTTAAAAGATCAAAATTGTATTTAATATATCAGACTGAAGGTTAGTATATTGATATTGTATTATTGTGTTAACACAGTATGTTACTTACCCACTCGTACAATTTAATAATAAAAAACATCAATTAGAACCATTCATTGATATTTTGTACCTACATAATATTAGTCTGAAACCCAGGGTAAATAATTATTTATAACTTCTATACAGGTAGGTCTTAGATTATATATAGGACCTCTTTAGAATCTAAGAGCTATAAATGAAATACCTAGTAAGTAATACTAATAGTGGTTTTTATTTTGGATAATAGTTTATAGGTAGTAATTTTGGGTTTATTCCCACTGTCCACCTCCTGCTTGTCCACCCCGGGTGGACAGTGTCACAACTTTTAAAAATAATTCCCACTGTCCCCGGGGGGGTGGCGGTGGTGAGAATTATAATTAAAATAATTGACTGTAGCCACCGCTGGTGGACATGGCTACAACTCTTTTAAACATTTACAATGGCCACCTCTGGTGGACAACGTCACTATTAAAACCAAACATTTCCTATGTCCACTCCTGGCGCAGTGTGTAATAACGTGTCAGTATGTACAGTTACAAATGAAATCCATGTAAGTATATTTTGATTTTAATGTTTATTAATTGTCTACAATATTTCAAACCAACTAGGTATTTACAATAATGATCACAGATTGTTCTTAAAAATAGGTTACTT
The DNA here is from genome assembly GCA_963859945.1 of Euplagia quadripunctaria. Taxonomy (NCBI): domain Eukaryota; kingdom Metazoa; phylum Arthropoda; class Insecta; order Lepidoptera; family Erebidae; genus Euplagia; species Euplagia quadripunctaria. Next base: position 995,639 of record OY982572.1, on the reverse strand, counting down.
ATATTTTAAAATCATAACAAAAATCTTCATTTAAATTACTTACTTAGTGATATATTCTTTTTCATAAAAACAAAAACATAAATACTTGCAATCTGGGGGCACGGTAGCACAGTATAATGTATATAATATACTGTGACCCCGCCAAGACGAGCCAAGCGAAGTGCAAGGGCTCCACCTTTTTTCGAAGCGCTTCGTTGTTTTTTTTTAACCCTCATAACTTGGGTTTGAATTATACCAGATAAACAAAATTCTCGAGATAAGATATCAATAGTAAACTTATTAAACATAAAGTTTCAATTGGATAGCTCTTATACTTTATTTTATTTTATTGATATCTAAAAAAACTTCGGTTTCATCACTGATTCACTGATGATCATCAAAATTCTTAGGGTACTTTCTGAAGTCCTAGAAAGCTGAAATTTGCTATGTACACAAACAACAGCAAAAAATCTAAAACTTGGAACTTTTACCCTCCAACCCCTTAAATTAGGGGATGGAAGTTTGTATGAGACTTCCGCAAAATTGATGCTAGAGGTTTGAAAATTGATGATATAGGGACTCCTTGTTACAAACAATAAAATACATATTTCAAGATTTTTCGTAAATCAACCCCCACCTATTAAATTAGGGGATGGAATTAAGTGCGCGCAAAACGCCTAATGTGTACCCGCTGTGATTGATTATAAACAGTAAACCAACAAAGAAAAAAGGCTAAGATAGAGAGTGGGCTATAAAAAAACACACCTCTGATGTGCACGAAATACACCCCAAAAAAGGAAAGAAAAAATTAACAAAATATTATTTTGAGCAACTTACAAAAATGAAATTTTTAACACAAAACAAACCGACTTCAGAACTGGACCAAATTGAAATGGGAAGCACCAGCTTTCAAATAAAAAAAGAATCATCAAAATCGGTTCACCCAGTCGAAAGTTCTGAGGTAACAGAAATAAAAAAAAAGAAAAGAAAATACAGTCGAATTGAGAACCTCCCCCTTCTTTGAAGTTGGTTAAAAAGAAGTCAAATCCCACCAAAAACTATGGCTAGCACTTTTTTTTTTCGTTGGGAATCCCCCACGGGTCATCACCTCACCGGAAGAGCCGGTGAAGTGGTATGTCGGAATCGAACCGACTAAAACCACACGGTGTTCCGTCACACGTGGGTCTATTGCAAGGGACCCGGGATACTCTAAGAAGGAAGCCTCCGGGAACCACATGGCTCGCACTGCAAAAGAGTTATCAGATCTCATGTAGAGCCAAGCTTCTAACTCTACAAGCCCTAACTTCACAAACTCAACACCTTAGTCAAAATCGGTGGTCTGGCTGTTTCGTTATTACAAGAACTTATTGTAAAACAGAAAGTAATGAACAGTGAATACTTTTTTCACCTTATGCCCATGTGACGGTAGCGAAACGGCCATACCACATATTTTAATTAACGTGTAGACTTTGTGAAGTTAGGGCTTGTAGAGTTACGGCGTGTAGAGTTAGAAGCTTGACTCTACATGAAATCTGATAATTTTTTTAGAAGCCATATGGCGAGACCATAATCTTGGCAATACTTTACATGAAAATGTTTTTGGTGGGATAGTAATTTACTAGTCATTGGAGTATTAATTTCTCATCATTTTCAGAAATTGTTCTACGGTTATTTGGCCATTTACAAATTCCAGTTGCATTTCTCGAATATCCTGAACACTGAATATATATTTCTTTTTTCGTTTGTTAGTATTCACTACATTTTTACCACAACGAAAAAAAAAGCGTCTTCTGGAATAATATTTAAAGATTGCAGAATTGTTTTTTTTTTACCTATTGCTTTACGAGTATTCACTTTATGGTGCCATCCTTCAACAGCATTAGTCGTGCGATGCTTTTCCCCAAAGATACACCATACTTTTAAGAAGGAATCTGTCATCCAATGATCTTCTACGTATTTCCGAAATTATTATTATTATTATTTATTTCCAAAAAAAGGTTTGGTTTTAATAGTGACGCTGTCCACCAGAGGTGGCCATTGTAAATGTTTGAAAAAGTTGTAGCAGTGTCCACCAGTGGTGGCTACAGTCAATTATTCTAATGATAATTCCCACTGGCCACCCCCCGGGGACAGTGGGAATTATTTTTAAAAGTTGTGTCACTGTCCACCCGGGGTGGACAAGCCGGGGGTGGACAGTGGGAATAATCCGTAATTTTGTAAGACATTTAAGTACATTAGTCTTGTAAGTGTAGGCAATAGTTCTAGCCTGTTTTTCACATAAACTAGTTAATATTTTTATTGTTTTAATAATTTTTTGGCCTGCGAGCTGCTATGTCAACATTAGGCTGGATTTTGGGTGTTTAGATATTATAACGTGCATGGTACGGTATGTAATGAAATATTCATCAAGTATGCTTTTTCTTTAGATTAGGGAAGATCTCAAGGAGCATGCCCCTTTATACACATATATACATACTAGCTGTTGCCTGTGACTTCACCTGTGTGAAAATTTTGGTGAAATCTATCCCACGGGTACCATACCTTTTTTCTTGATAAAAGTAGTCTATGTGCTATTCTAGACTATAATCTATCTCTGTGCCAAATTTCATCCAAATCCTATCATCTGTTTTAGCGTAAAAGAGTAACAAACATCCATCTTCACTGATAACTTTACATTTCTGTGATACCTAACCACATCATTTGTTTTGTTTTTCTAATCTTGTCTCCATAAATGTAAATAAACTGTCCCCTCTTATTTCAATAGCCTAAATACTGGTAGCTAACATAGATGAATCCGGATTCACTGAGAAATCTTTTATTTCCAAGTATCAACGGTATCATTCTATTGTTGTCATATTAATTTTTCAATGTTATCAATCAGCTAAGAAAAATGCTTGTGATGATGTTAGTCAAGTAGGTGGGGGAATTGTCCTGCAACCTCTATCAGAAGAACCACACCTTAGCCCTTGCTCGTCTGCAGTTAAGTTTTACTAGTTCTTCATTTACTGCAGTTTTATTAATTTTCATACAATATTGTTAAGTCCCCCTGTAAGTTTACCTCCTATTTTTCTTGAAAAATTTTATAATTACTTTTCATATTTTCACAGAATTTATATTTTGCTTTAAATAAATTTTTTTTTACAGATAATTAAAAATGGTACAATGTCACATTTATATTTTGCAAGTGTTATTTGTGGTTGGCATCACTATAGGTGAGTTATGGGAGGGGATGTAAGATTTTCTTGTGTGACACCCCCTGGTTGAGCACATTATGTGACCCAAATTAATTATTAATTAACTTTTGCATATTCATTCAATAAAATGGGGTTTTCTTTGATAATTAGAAGCATAAATAGATACTTCCAAATGGTTTCAATTAGTTAGCATTTGAGGCTGTTTGGATCTCGCGCCTTTACGATTGGTGACGGTTTCGTCAGCTCTGGCGACACCAGCGCGGCCCCTGATTGGCTGTCGCCAACGCGGCTAAAACAAAATGGACATCGCATTCTTTCTGATTTTGAAAAATGCTCTCGGCTCCCGTTCGGCAAATGTTCAACACGTAATTTTTTGGTGCTTTGATGAACAATTGTGTAATATAAGTGAAGCCGCAAGAACCCTTTAAACATCGCCCTGCAGGGACTTCGGACATTGTTCGATATCTGGTTGGTGTAATTGCTACACGGCTGACTGAGGACAGGTGTGCTGGAAGGCGTACCCGAGCTGATCTCCAGGTTAGTGGGACCAATAGTTTTCGGTGCTACGTTTGAAACCATTTGTTTACTCAGTTTCTACAGAGTGGGTTTAATGGGAATATAAATATATTCTAAAGAAAAACATAAGTAAGTTCCCGCGTGTTGTCGGCTATTTACACGCCGCTTCACCATAGTTATGGTCCTTCAGATCCTGGATTATGTACTAGCATATCATACATTCAATTAAATACAGTTTTTAAGCAATATTTTTAAATAAAATACTTGGATGTTCGCAGAATAACGAAACTAAAGTTTTCTCGAAGTACCTACTTATTTTTATTTCAGTTAAAATATCCATCGAAAAATAATATTTTACATTTTTCTTTATACTTATCAGGAATTATCAATTTAAAATGTCTAAAGACAGCATAATGGAGGATGCAGAAGATGCAATTCATCCTAAGTTCGTCCTTCTGACGGCAAAAAAAGAACGAATTTTTTCTCGTATGAATGAGTTATATAAGCTTAGCATAAACATTTCTAATTTTGCATCGAGTAGCAACGAAAATTTCATGATTAAGTCCGTATTAATCGATCAAATGCGTAGTCAATTTGAAAATATTTTAGATGAGTTAAATGACCTCGAGTTATCTCAAGATTCATCATTTAAACCAGATTTTAGACCATTGGATGCATTTGATGATCTATATCTTACAGTAAAACGCACCCGAAATAATGTTATTCAGGCTTTGTTACCTGATAAATCATCACATAATTATTCGTATTCATGTAGTGTTTCTAGTAGAATTAAATTGCCCCCTATAGAACTGCCCAGCTTTGACGGCCACACCGAAAACTGGCCTAAGTTTTATGAAAGTTTTAAATCTAACATTCATAACAACACTCAGTTGACTGACTCGCAGCGCGTGCAGTACTTGGTGGGCAAACTGACACGCGACGCTCTCAAAGTCACGGCAGGTATTGTGCCTTCAGGTGATACGTATGAAATAATCTGGGATAGCTTGGTTAAAAGGTTTCAGGATAAACGTGCATTGGGCACGCATTATCTAAATAATATTTTAGAGTCTAAAGGTTGTACAAACACAGCTGACAGTCTTGATACATTTATAGGTATGTATGCCTCATCTGTCGCTGCATTAAAACAGTTAGGTATTGAAGACTTGTCCGATTTTATATTGTTTCATTGTGCATTTAGAAAAATTGATTTTCATACAACTCAAGCGTTCGAATTATCCGTTCGTAATAAAGAAATTCCGTCATACAGTGATTTAGTATCATTCGTACAAGACCGAGTTAAAATATTGCAGCGTTCAAATAATAATAACTCGACGCGCTCGACGCGGGTATCGAACAGTGGCGCGAGCGCGGCTGCATGTAAGCCGTCCGCTTGTCATTCAGCTCGTCCGCATACTTATAAGTCGTTTGTAGCGAGTAATGGTAATGTACCTTCTGCTTTGCTGCCGGCGCGATCGTGCGATTTTTGTAAACAGACTGATCATTTAATTAATGCTTGTTCTCAGTTTAAAAACTTTAATACTCCGTACGCGAGATTTGAATTTATTAAATCAAAACACGGATGTGTGAATTGCTTAAGTGCGTCGCACACTGTTACGTCTTGTAAATCGACTCATGTTTGCAATGTGTGCAAGAAAAAACATCACACTTTCTTACATTTCGATAATAAAGATCATAAAGTTATTAGATCGAAGGGGGGGACCGGTGAGGGGTCAATGACACCGCATATGGTTCGGTCCTCTTCATGCGCTTCGCAAGGCCATTCGGAAGTAAACACAAATACACGTGTCGCGAAAAGTTGCTTAGCGGACAATAGCGCATCTTTTACGACTAACCCCTGTAGTGATACGTCTTATCATAACGTTGATGTTAACCCTACAAATGCTACGTTGTCATTAAGTACCGAAGTGACACCGACCGCGTCAATTTTACTGTCAACCGCGCAAGTTTACGCGAAATGTCAGAATGGCAATAAGAAGATAATACGATGCCTTATAGATAACGGCTCACAAAATAATTTAATAACCGTCGATTGTTGCAAGGCGCTTAATTTAGTCATAATTCCTTTGAGTAATTCCTTTGTCAAAGGAATCGGGTCCGCTTCTCGGCCGATATTAGGCTACGTTAATGTGGACATTGAGTCCCGTGCATACTCTCATAATAAATACACAATACGTGCACTGGTCGTTGAGTGTATTACGGATCAGTTGCCTACGCATTATATAACCAAAGGTGACGTAGGCTATTTAGAGGGATTGCCGCTTGCTGATTTAACTTGGAATATTCCCGGTAATGTAGATGTCGTATTAGGTGCGCAACTTTTTCCATATATTTATTTAGGTAACAAAGTGGAGTCAGGCACTGATGCACCTCCCGCTTTACTGACCGCGTTCGGGTTTGTGCTCATGGGTGATTACCCTAATAATAACATTTCTAATAAATCTTCTTCGTCGTTTTCCGCACTAGCTTTGAATGATTTGGTTCAGAAGTTTTGGCAACTGGAAGAAATACCGAACATGCAATTTTTAAGTCCAGAAGAGACTGAATGCGAAAACTTGTTCGCGTCATCTGTGTCTCGAACTGATGATGGTAGATATTCGGTCGCCTTACCTTTTTCTAAGAACCCGAGTGAACTGGGTAACTCTCGCACTGCTGCACATCGTCGTTTTATGGCTTTAGAGCGTAAATTCAAACAATCACCTGAGTTAAAAGAAAAATATAACAGCGTCATTAATGAGTATATTGACAAGGGTTACTTGTCCGAAGTCATCGAGTCCGATATTTCTGATGAGGGATATTACATTCCGCATCACGCCGTGACCCGGCCGGATAAACCAATGCCGCGGATCGTACTCGACGCTAGTGCTGCAACTCATACAGGGTTGTCACTTAACAACATCTTACATACCGGCCCAAACTTACAGGCAGATTTATTTCTACTTTTACTTGATTTTCGACTTTTTCCGGTCGCTGTGACCGCTGATATAAAACAAATGTACTTACAGATTGAAGTTCCTAGTGAACATCGTAAATATTTAAGAATTTTATATAGGTTTAGTAATGATGAACTTATACGAACCTTTCAATTTAATCGAGTCCCGTTTGGACTCAAGTCTAGCCCATACCTGGCAATGCGGACAGTGCGTCAGTTAGCGCAGGACATGAGGCCTCATTTCCCGGAGGCTGCCAAAGTGGCAGAGTCTAGGCTGTATATGGACGACATGGTTCATTCTATTGTAGATGAAGCCAGCGCTGTTCGTCTTTCACGAGAATTGATCTCTTTGTTTAAGTCTGGTGCCTTTGATTTGGTGAAATGGACAAGTAATTCTAAAGTTTTACTTGAAAACTTACCAGGCTCGCATTGTAGTGCGGTGGATTTCTGTGTAGATTCTTCTAACAATACCTCTAAGGTGTTAGGTCTCTCATGGGAACCAGTTGGTGACAGATTCTTCTTCACGACTTATAATTTTGTAGAGAAGTGTACTAAACGTAACATACTATCGATAGTGGCGCGATTATTTGATGTCCTCGGCTTGGTAGCCCCCCTTATTTTATATGCTAAGTTACTCATCAAGGAACTGTGGCTGTGTAATATTGGATGGGATGACACTCCTCCAGAAAGTGTTGTTCAAAGGTTCATAGCGTTCACACAGGAGTTGCCGTTGATTTCTTCTTTAAGGATTCCTCGCCATGTTGGTCCCTCGCGCGACAGCACCGTGTTGATCGTTGCCTTCTGTGACGCTAGCATGAGTGGTTATGGTTGTGTCATATACCTACATACTACTGATTCGGCTGGGAACATCACATTGAGGCTGTTGTGTGCTAAATCAAAGGTGTCCCCCACTAAGGTGATCACACTTGCTCGTTTGGAACTCTGTGCCGCGGTCTTGATGTCCAAATTGATACGAACTGTTCGTGAAACTTATAATGAGCGTCTGCCTATTGCTGGTATATATGCATTTTCGGATTCAACCATCGCTCTTTCATGGATTCATTCCTCCCCGCACCGGTGGTCTGTTTTTGTCAGCAACCGTGTTGCTCAGTGTCAGGAAAATTTAAATTCTGAACACTTTTATCATGTCGCCGGAATTGAAAACCCGAGTGATTGCCTTTCGCGTGGTATGTTACCCTCACAGCTCGTTTCACATGACTTGTGGTGGTACGGTCCTGCGTGGTTGCGTCTTGCTCAGGAATGCTGGCCAATCAGGCCGTTCACTCCTACTAATGGCAGAGAACTCCCAGAACATAAAGCTCAAATTTTGACTGTGACCTCACATATTGAGTCACCTTTGTTATGCGACTTAGCTCTTCGTATCTCTTCATGGGAGAAACTCTTGCGCGTTATTGTTTTTATTCTTCGTTTTATTCGTCGTAAGGATGACGAGAAGTTGAAATCCATTGAGGGTTTATTAATTGCAGAACGTGTTATGGTTCGTACAGTACAATCTGTGCATTTCGCACAGGAAATAAATCTCATCAAATCAGGTAAATTACCTTCAAAGAAATTACAGAGTTTGTCGGTTTTCCTCGATGAAGAGGGCATACTGAGAATTGGTGGAAGACTTTCGAAGTCAGATCTTCCCTTTGATGCTAAGCATCCTGTACTTCTCCCTAAACATAACCATGTTGTAAATTTAATTATTAAGCATTTTCATATTGTGAATTGCCACACTGGACCGGGACTTCTCATGTCTATTTTGAGACAGCGATTTTGGATATTGGATGCCAGATCAGTTGTCAGGTCTCAGGTTAGGAAATGTAACACCTGCTTTAGAGTGAAACCATCGCATCCAACCCCCAAAATGGCTGATTTACCAGCGTATCGGGTGGCTGAAGCGAAGGCGTTCGTTCATACCGGAGTTGATTATGCCGGTCCAATTAATATAACATTAACTCGTCGGAGAGGTCAGCGCTCACAAAAGGCGTACATTTGTTTGTTTATATGCCTAGTTACAAAGGCAGTTCATGTTGAGTTGGTCTCAGAATTGACTTCTGATGCTTTTTTGGCCGCGTTCAAGAGATTTATATCCCGCCGCGGACCAGTAGCTTGTTTATACTCTGATAATGGCACTAATTTCGTGGGTGCTAAGGCTCAATTAGATGATATATTTCAATTCCTTATAGATTCTGAATTTCAACCGGTTTTAAAACGAGAGCTTAGCACTCGGCGTATCCAGTGGAAGATGCTGCCACCTAGGTCCCCCCATTTTGGTGGGATGTGGGAAGGGAATTTAAAAAGCTTAAAAACTCACCTTTATCGCGTGATAGGTAGTCAACTTCTCACGTATGAGGAGTTGCAAACCGTATTAGTGCAAATAGAGTGCATCATGAACTCTCGACCACTCACCGTGGTATCGTCTGACCCTTCACCGGAAGTTCTAACTCCCGCACATTTTTTAATGTCGACCCCGTTGCAGTACTTGCCTGCCGTGGATTTGTCTGATGCGCGTATCAACCCTGTTAAACGTAAAGAGCTGCTTGATAGCATGGTGCAGTCTTTCTGGAAGAAATGGCGACTGGAATACCTGCACACGCTGCAAGTTAGGCAGAAGTGGACTGCCCCAGATCGTCCTATTGAAATTGGAACAGTCGTACTTGTAGGACAGGATAATTGTCCACCGTTAGAATGGCCGTTAGGTGTAATCATTGAAACGCATCCAGGGTCTGATAAAGTTGTACGTGTCGTGACGGTGAAAACCAATTGTGGGATTTACAAACGGCCGGTTGTAAAGGTATATCCTATTCCGACACAATAATTAATTAAAGATTAAAATAAATAAACAAAACTTAAATAGATAAATATGCATCCTTAAACCTTAAACTCTGTAATATGTATATATGTATAATATTCCTAATGAGAGAGTTGTTCTTTTTTTAAACAAATAAAAACGAAATTATATTTAGATAGCATAAACTTAAATATTATAAAATAAAATACATGTTTTCTTTTGAAAGTTCTGCGAACTTCCAAGGCGGGCAGCATGGTTGAGCACATTATGTGACCCAAATTAATTATTAATTAACTTTTGCATATTCATTCAATAAAATGGGGTTTTCTTTGATAATTAGAAGCATAAATAGATACTTCCAAATGGTTTCAATTAGTTAGCATTTGAGGCTGTTTGGATCTCGCGCCTTTACGATTGGTGACGGTTTCGTCAGCTCTGGCGACACCAGCGCGGCCCCTGATTGGCTGTCGCCAACGCGGCTAAAACAAAATGGACATCGCATTCTTTCTGATTTTGAAAAATGCTCTCGGCTCCCGTTCGGCAAATGTTCAACACGTAATTTTTTGGTGCTTTGATGAACAATTGTGTAATATAAGTGAAGCCGCAAGAACCCTTTAAACATCGCCCTGCAGGGACTTCGGACATTGTTCGATATCTGGTTGGTGTAATTGCTACACGGCTGACTGAGGACAGGTGTGCTGGAAGGCGTACCCGAGCTGATCTCCAGGTTAGTGGGACCAATAGTTTTCGGTGCTACGTTTGAAACCATTTGTTTACTCAGTTTCTACAGAGTGGGTTTAATGGGAATATAAATATATTCTAAAGAAAAACATAAGTAAGTTCCCGCGTGTTGTCGGCTATTTACACGCCGCTTCACCACCCCCAAAGCTGCAAGCATAATAATGATTTTTCTATATATATACTTTACGGTTAGATATGTGTTATAATGAATGTTTGTAGTTTTTTTTTAATATTATTTTGGTATGTCACTTGCATTTCTAAATTAAACTAAATAGAGTAAGACAGTTAAAACTTGTTAAGGCTGCTGCATAAAAAATAAACAAATTTTCAGAAAGCTCTCGCAATCTCATGACTTGTATGCATATTAGATGTGTAAATCAAGACTTAATCGCGGAAATATTTAAAAGGGAATGCGAGCACGCGCACAAGAGCACCCACGCATACACGCCCACTCACATACACGCACACTCACAAAATTTTAATGTAAAAAAATTAAATTATTTGTGGCGGAATGTTATCAATATTATCATTATACAATATTATTATTATTTTACAGTATATTTTTATTTTACAATATATTATTATTATTTTTTGAAAATACTAGTGTGGGTCACACATTACTAGTATTCTTTGTTAACCCCTCCAGCTAAACTAAATGCTTGTGTTAGGAGTGGGTTTACACCGGTAGTGCACTGGGTGGGGTTCGAACTCACTCGCAACCACTTGATCGCAAGTCCGACGCCTTAGCCATTACGCTACAATATACAGCAGTTGTCACAATTTAAATAGTAACAATATTTTGTTTGTACGTTTTAGGTTCTCAGAGCCTAGATTTTGAAAACAAGCATACATGGGTAGCTCGTATTGGTAAGTGTTTTATATGGCAACACAGTTATCACGACATTCTATGGCCTACCGGCTCGCATGCTTTCACTTTGAAGATCCCCTCTACAAACAGAGGCTAGGAAATAACTATTTCAAATGTAGCAGGTGCAGGTGAAAAGAGAATAGTTGACATTTTTAATTATGTGAATTGTTAAGTATGCAATAAAATGTTTACTCAGTGTTTAGTGTTTGTTTCGTTAATTTTGTTTTAGGCAGTGTTGCCAACTCTTGAATTAATTTTCTTCTACAATTCCTTGAAAATTGTGTAAGGTAACCTTCGGGCAACTCTTGCCAATGCTGCGGGTACTCGGTTGTAAGGCTGTAAGGCAGGCTGAGAGAAACTATGCACTCGCACCCGTTTATCTTCTATTTAACTAATCACTTGATATCAAAATTTGATCCCTAATTATAATAGCTACCTACGATTCTATTTCTGAAATCTTGAGATGCCTAATTTGTTTTTCAGCTCGCTACGTAGTTTACATACTGACAGTTCAAGGCTCAAAGGCAACCAGTGTGCTTGTGTATGAAATACTTCATAGAAAAAGAGGCTTAGACACTCAGCTCTTCAGCAAAGTTAACCGAAACCGATTCATTATTTATTTGATTGCTGTAGCTATAGTATATCTTAACAATAAGACGCTGTATGCTGAAGACTTGCCATTGATGTTGATCGCATATTTAATCGTGAAATATCCTGAAATGGTATGTATTTTGTTTTTTTCTGTAACTTGACTTATGCAATTTTTCATCAACTCGCCCCGGCTTCGCACAGGTAGCAAAGCATATATTGATTTTTTCCGACTTCTTCAACAATCATCGTCATATTTCAGCCATTTTACACAAATGCTTAATATTTATTTATTTATTCACGAACAATATTTTACAACTGTGTTTGAATATTAAAAGATGAATACGTTACTAAAAAGTTATAAAAATATATGGATAAAAAAAATGTTAATTTAATTTAATTAATTATATAATTCCAATCATTCGAAGTGTGTGAACACGTGCAACAAGGGACCAACCATTACCTGCGTTTCGATAAACCACAGGTACTCGCGAAAGAACACCGATTCCTACCAAGGATGCTCCGTGAGGCTATTGAAATTAAAAAACACCCTAATTTTAATAGAGAAGATAGTTGGAACGTACCACCAGCTTGGGATCCGGTTATCCACTTACTCAAACCCAAGAAAATACAAAACACAGCAAGGCTTCAAGACACTTTGAGCTCATTCTGCGTAAATAGTAACACTAACAATCAACAAACCTCGGGTACTTTGAGGTAACTTTGCACTTCGATACATGAGACGACCACCATCTTAGTCTACCCGTGACCATGGCTGCTGAAAAGCAACTGAAATGTCGGGATCAGTGTAAATAGAAAAATAACACCAAATAAATCGCGATAGAATCCGGTAAAAATAGTTTTATTTCAATAAAAAATCATTTTTAAATATGAAGAGTTTGTTCTACAGCGATATAAAGTGCAGTGGTTCAAAGTAAAAAAAACCTAATAAGTTTAAAATAAGAATTAAGTTGTTAACAAAATATTTCAATTTATTGTAAAAAAGCTTGTCAGAACTTGTTAGTATTTATTTGTATTTACTTTTAGATAGTTGAAACAACGCCAACATTGTCCTTTCCGAATTTCAATAAATTACACCAACTCTATTGAAAAAATTACTTTAAATTTTCGCGTTTTTCCAAAACTTTCAGGCAACTTTTATATTTTTTCTTTCCCTTAAAATCAAATTCATACTAAAATACGGAATCCGTTCAGCCGTTTTAAAGTGATGCGCTTACCAACAAACCCTTTTCATTTTAATTTAGATACATGCTAGATATACTGAAGTGACAGAAAAAAAATGGACCTTATGTAAACTGCAAGTATGTTGTCACCCTCGTTGAAACAGTCTTTTGCTCCGTGGATACCATTGATCCGGAATTTAGCCGTAAAAAAAGTTATTTAATTAGAAGTGGTGTCTGGTGGTGGAGTGGTGGAGCTCTGTTCTGAAGTTGTTTCTGAGAAGCGTGTGTACCTTGTTCTTATATTCAATTACAGGACACGGACCAGGAATGGCTATTGATATCCGTTCAAATAGAGCCCGAAGTTTATGATTATGAATCATGTGGTTATGTCCAAATGGCCGGCAAATCAGAAATGGTTCCTGCTTCTGACATTTTCGCGAAGACAACAGGGCTTAAAGAGCTAGAATATGGTCAAAAAATGCTTGTTCGTCGAATAGATTCCTATCAGCATGAAGAGGATGTCCTGCGGGATAGAAAGAAGGAGGCCCGCTCTCAAGGAGGGAAGTCTTGCCGCAGTAAAGGAATTAAGCAAGCTTGCCAAGCAGAAGGGCAAGTCCGCTGCCAAAAACATCAGGTCTGTGGTCTAGAAAAGCAGCTGTCGTGGAATTACCACCTAAAACTGCGCCTCAACGGTATATCGTATCTTGTGATCGCGGCGTGGAACTTAACGTCATGGAGTAGCAGTTTAAATAGCGCCTTGGCTGGGCTACTGATTATCACCAGGCATAGCCGGGATATTGTCTGATTTAAAAAAATATGCAGTAAACTAAAGCCTTCTTACAACAACAACCAGGGCTTTAGTGTGTCGAAAGACTGTTTGCTCTTGAAACTTCTTGTAGAAGAGAGTTCGACGCATAAAGTTTGCAGTTCCCAATTATAGATTGTTGATTCGATTGGTTCAAGCGATGGTACTAGTAATAATAATCTTGAACATGAATATCATTTCATTTCATCACTTCATCACAACGGACATTATCTAAACAGCCGACATAATTTTGGACCATGGTCTCCACGAAAGGCTTGTGTCAATACCCAAATGTAGTCTTTTAAAAGCCAATACACAAAAATTTTACGAAAGTTTTATTTTACAAATTTTCTAATAGCCAGGAAACAGTTAAACTGCCAAAGGTAGTTTACCTCGTGGTATGGTATCGTAGGCCTCGTTTTTGATGAATCAGGCATCAAAAATAAATGAATGTCAATTCTACTAGAGAACTATCACTAGGAATTAATTATACCTGTGTCGCGGGGCCTTTACCAACATTTAAACAACCAATGCAAAAAACATTCCAGACTCGGGATCATTTGTGGATCACACAAATTTTTTATTTATTTATTTTGAATTGTGTTCTTTCAAATGTAGAAAGCTGCCAATAGCATTGCCAGTATTAAAGTGTAGTAGCGTTGCCAGTGCTAGCAACACTATAATGTAGAGCTATACGTTACGATAATTAAATATCAATGAATTGATAAATTACTTTTCCAGGGTACATCTGCAGTAAGTCTTGGCGCTGGTCTAGCCTGCAGTTACATAGAAGGATATCTGGTCTATGTCATTCCGCCAGATGGGAAAGAAATGAAAGGCTTGCAAGATAATATCCGGACATTCGAAGACCAAAATAATGTGGTTTTTCCTGTGAAAAGAATTTTCGTCATCGTCACTAAATCGATGCACTGTCCGCCGGATTTGAAGGAGTTTAATGACAAGAGTGACAGAGAAGATGTCAATAGGCTGGAGGCTTGTCTGGTATGTACTTATTTTAGACACTTAATACCCTTTAACTATGCAAAAATATTTTTTTGTACCGCTCATGTTACTGTCGACAATAACAATTTTTTTCCCCGATCATAAAACGCTCGACGCGGCTAAGCGTTCAGAATCTAATTCAGTTTTTACATCCAAAACGATTGTAGCTAAAGGTAATATTGGTATAATTTGTAAATTAGCTAAGTGTCTTTTTCTGAGTTAGATTAAAAAGTAAGGGAAATAAGGTTAAGACCACTTGGAACATTATTAATAGCGAGACTGGAAAACAGCATAACTACAGCAATTAATTTAGTTTGAGAATTAACAGCAAACAAGTAACGTCGGATATAGAAGTAGCCTCTGTTTTCGAGAACTTTTTACTAATGTTCCTGTGTCGACTATTAAATCTTTGAATTCCTCACCAGCTCTTGCAGAATCAATTTTGAAGGAGATTGTTGATAGGAATGACAGTGTATTTAGGTTTCGACATGTCAGTCCTTTTGAAATTATCAAAGATTTTAACACGCTAAATCTAAAAAAAACAGCCGACCTTTGGGGAAATTCTGTAATCATGACTTAAACTATTATTACTGTAGATGCCAGTCATTTGTCATTTATATTTAATCAGTGCGTGGATAGTGGTGTATTTCCTGATCTGATGAAATCCAGTAAAATCATTCCACTGTTCAAATCTATCAGTACTTCAGACCCAACTAACTTTATACCAATTTCTGTATTACCAGTATTCAGTAATTTTTTTAAAAAAACCGATTAATTGGAAAGTTTCTTTCATTACCATAATTTGGTACTTAGTAAACAATTCGGTTTTACAAGGGTGATGCCAGTGTAGAGTTTGTAAAACATATCTTTGATGCCTGGGAGGCTGCCCACATTTCCCCAGGCATCTTTTGCGATGTATCCAAGGCTTTTGATTGTTGTTCATGAACCTCTGATCAGGAAATTATATTGCTACGGGATTAAAGACACGGCGCTGAATCTTCTTACTTCTTATCTAAATAACAGGATTCAAAAAGTCGATATTAATGGTAAGCTATCTCCAGGGTTTGTGGTAAAAATGGAAGTTCCACAGGGATCTATACTTGGGCCATTTTTGTTCTTAATCATTATATTAATACATGACTTCTTTGTACCCCTTTTTAAGAAATTTCGGGAACATAGTAACGTGAATTTTGGAATATTTACAGATTATATATAGAAGTGCAGAAAGCTAAAATTTTTAAACAATATTTGCTTTAAACTTAAAAAATTGCAAAAACGGGAGTGTCCAGTATATATTTTGGCCTGTCCTGGTACAAAAGTCAAGTACAATGACATGTCAAGTAATATGGGGCAATGAAATAAACCATGGTCGAAATTCAACCACCACGCGATCTCTAGTCTACATTAATGACTTACCTCACCTTGTTAAGAATAACCACGAGATTGTGTTGTTTGCGGATGATACTTCACTCTTATTTAGGCTAAAACGTATGTGTACAAACTTTGACGACATAAACTTAGTACATAATGAAGAAAAGAAAAAATGTATCGGGTTCACTACTCCAAACGTTAAACAGGTGAAAACGACTACACTAGTTAAAGAAGTCGAGTTGGAACTAATGAATACCACGAAATTCTTTGGTATTACTCTTGACTCTAAGATTCAATGGGGCCCTCTAATCAAAAGATTTAAGCATTAGATTTGACCAAATTTGAACATTTCGCAGGTAAATGAAACCTATAGGGTATCATGAAATATGGTAAAAAGCAATACCACACAACACAAGTAAAGGAAAAAACCGTTAATTTGTTGTTATATCTGTCTGTCAATACGCTTTTCCTCGGAAACCCGTGGAGGCATCAAGTTGAAATTAACATCAAATATCAACCAATAAAGCAGTCCCTTAAACCTATAAAAATCAAGCTTCTAAGTTAACGAAATCAAAAGATGCCGTATCTTTTGATTTCATTAAGCCTTATATTTGAAAATTTCGCAGGTAAATCAAAACCTATATGATACTTCTCATTGACCTAGTGCTCCCGGGCTTTTTTCTCTTACTTTATCTACATTAATATACTGCACATAAACAACCATGTCAATTTTCACTCAAAATACTACAGTAATTAAAGAATATGAAAGAAGAAAGAAAAAAATTATTGTTGGCATTGTACACACACAAACTCTTAAATTTTAACAAGAAACAATAAAAATAAAAAATAGAATTATAAATTAAATAAACTAAAAACAAGAACATAAAAATGTAGAACTAAAAAAAAGAGTAGAATTCAAAAATTAAAAAAAAAAAAAATTGGTTGCCTGTAAAGTCGGTATACGGGCGAAAGTTTTACGTGACAACGACTTTGAGTGGTAAAATAATTTTAATGTGAATATTCATTCGTATAGTTTTTATGTCTGTCTCTCTCGCTCTTAGGCGGGCTAACCATGCCCGAGTGGAAGGGACGCGTGCCTCTCACTCGCTCTCATTGTGAGCGCATAACGTGAGCGGAGCGTAACGCAGTTTCTTGAAGTGTCACCCGGCAAACCAATTTATAAGACGTTGTCACGTCAAAATAGAAATTGGGAGTTGATCATTTCTGCTGACTGGCAACACCACATCTATCTATATCTATCTATCAATATGTCAATACGATCTCGAAAAGAAACTTTAAAAATAAAAGCGCGCGATGCAGCTGTCGGCCACCCACTGCGCGTGGTTGAGTATAAGGTGACATAAGGTCCGCGGCCGGTAGGTATTTAACGCGCGCAAGTACATCGAGTGACATAGGCCTGAGGCCAGTCTTGTACACGTAGTGTATATAATAGGTAGGACGGGAATTATAAACGTCTTAAACTTTATTTAAAATGAAAGCCTGTTCGTGTTTAATTTGAGAAGAAGATAGAGAGTGATTAATATATTAAATTTTCAGTCATGCGGAGAGGTGGTGAGAGATGTCGCCGGGGTCAAAAATCGCAATTACAAGAACTCCGTATACAAGATCATCAGGCCCAACAAGAGGCCGGTGTACATACTTGCGGAGTGCGCCACGTCCTTGCACACGCTGTACAAGGTCTTGAAAAACAGGCACCTGTGTGACGGTAAGTTGTGACGTCATAGTCATCTGCCTACACTTTTCCCAATTTTATTTCGTCATTTCACAGCTCACTCCCTTTCTAGCCATATCTTCTTTGACAGTCCATCCTTCTTTTCTTTCTTCGTCCTTTACTCTTGTATCTGTCAACTTCCATACATACAACTCTCTTCACCACTTTTCGTTCATCCCTTCGCCTCACCATTGTGACATAACTTTTTAAAATCTTATAGATTAGATAAAACCTATTTTCTTTAATGATTTAAAAATAAAAAAATGACCCCCTTTGGTGGTGTGCTGTGTTGCCAGTGCCTTTAAACACACACCAGACGGTCCGGTTAGTCATCCTTACTGCTGAGCCGAAGGTCGTGGGTTCGAGTCCCGCTCACTACAAATAGTTATGTGATTAGCATGATCATAATTTGTTCTGTATCTGGGTTTAATTAGTAATATATAAGTATGTTTATCATCAGTCTGGTTACCATAGTACAGGCTCTGCCTAGTTTGGGATCAGACGGCCGTGTGTATGATATGTCAAGTTATTATATTATTGTCTTATTCGTTGACAACCCTATTCATGAAACTTTAACATCCCGGCAACCGAAGATTATTATCTTCGTCGTCCGGCTACGCCACTAGTTTACTGTTTGGCTTGGATTGGCTTGACTAGCGATCTTTTAGGGTGGAAGACGTTGAGGTACTACCCTAGTTGGACGTTGAACAAAAATATGTTGTACTGTAACTGTAATTATGTTAAAAAAAATCCAATAAAAATAACTTCAAATTTTAATAACAACAGTAAAATATAATATAATATATAATAAATCGTTTCTTGGTTTGGACTTACCTATGTACTTTTTATGCACTTTTTCTTGGATCTGCTTAATTTTTTATCAACAATGAGCACACAATCACGTAAAAGGCTTCTATACTTGTAGCAATATAAGGGTCATTCATTAATTACGTGAACTCAAAAGATGTGAGAGGGGTCCAATAAAATTTTATTAAATCTAATTTAACTGGGAATAATAGTGCGCTTTTGTCACCTGTGTTCCTTTTCAGCTTTATGAAAACTAATTGAATAGTTTAACAACTATAGCGTAAATGTCACGCGAGGGGGCCGAGGGGTCCAAATATATAGGAAAACAAGTCACGTAATTAAGTGATACTCCCTAAGGCAATTAAAATAGTTCTTTGAACCTCTTTCGGTCCAGAGTATAGTTTAACACTAGAGTTTACTACAAAATACTGGTTCTAACTGAGAAGCTGACTCGATCGGTATTAAAATGGAGGACAATAGGTATATTTATAGCACAAAATAACATAATGCAACTTTATGGTACAACAAGCAATACATTAAAATTAGTTATGACTAATGAATGTACGAGTGGTCTTATCGCTCAAGGTAAGTTCAAAAAAAGAATCGACAAAACTTATATAGCGTCTTAGTACACACGTATATAATATACATACAAAACCCCAGACCAATTTAAATAAAAATATCGAACCCTCGGCATTATAGTCTACTCTACCGCCGTCATGTTGTAAAATTTTCTTTTTTCAGAAATGTCCGGGGTGAACGTTAGAGACATTGTGTCGGACTTCGTGTGTACATTGCGTTCAGCGCTAGACAAAAGCCCGGACCTTAAGAATAAGTGTGAAGTGGTCTACGTTGATGGTAATTGTTTATTCATTTCTCATCGTTGAAATGGCTGAGGAGGAGTTGCGATCGACTGGTTGGCGCTTCTCCCTTATTTTTACTTCCGGGTCATTGTTCGCAACACATAAATCTTCAAAAATTTAATAAATCTCTTAAAATAAATTGGAAATCACTATATATACTAACATAGTATTTAAGGAAAATTACAGCCGATGAATTATATTTGTGCTGGCGAACAATGACGCAGAAAAATTAAGGATTGAAAAGGGTCCTTTTGCGGATTCGAACCTCATCCGGGTATACTACCGTTAAGAAGCTTAACACGTGCATTTATCTTAGAGGAGTTAAGTTAAGGAGTACAATAAAGCTATCCCCGTTTTTTTATTAAAGATATACGGTTTTAGGCCTGATGGGGGCCCTTCATCAATAGCTGAAGCGACCTGTCCCGTTGGTGTAGTGCCTGATTGCCTGACACCGATTTGAAGGGTTGTTTCACTTTTAATAGAATTATAATTACGAAAGTTTATTCTAAAGCTAACCCTGTGGTACTTCTTGGTCTTGTTCAATGGTTCTTCCATCTAATTCTTTACATTCTGTCCCGTAAATAACGTTATCAGCTGCTTTTTGTTCTAGAACAAAATTATCCCCGCGAAATTTAACCTAAATACCACCCTATGTTCCTAATACTAGGGTGTGTTAGAAGTCTGCTGAAACCTTCCTCGTTTATAACCTAATCATTTACAGATACCGACGAGACTTTGAACCTGTCAGATGTCTTACTTGACAGAATTAGAACTTTGGAGCCCAACTTTGAAGAACACATCAGACGGAGGAAATAATATTAAGTATTTGTGAACAAAACATACAGTGACTCTCTTATGAGTACGGATTTGTATACGTAATAAAGAGTTACAGTTTAATCTCCTGCATTGATTGAATATTCGAGTACGGAACATGTATGTCTGAATATTTCGTGCACATAATACTCCACACTGTAGCATAAGTTTGCAGTTCACTAATGATCTTTTGCTATGAAAAAAAAACATTACGACTTTTATCAAAGTTTTGTGGTCGCTCAGAGATAGAAATTCGACAGTAATTCAGATTTTTTTTACATAATTATCTCTTGAGTTGCAGGTGTCCATTGTCGTCCGGTTGTCCAGGTGACCCGTCTGCTCGTTTGCCCCCTATAATATATAAAAAAAATATATATTTATAAATATATAATGATGATGAAAATGATAGAATTCATTTTTTTTCTGTTGCTTACACTAAAGCTCGTCAAAGCGTTAAGTTACTAAATAAATAAAAAAGGCAATCGATTGACAAGTACTGGAAGAAAAGGTACTGAACTTTTCGTCTTTACCTATTTATATGTATACTAGCAGTCACGTGTACATATTTTGCGCGGCACCCTAATACTTTTTTCCAAAATAAAAATAGCCTAAGTTACTCCTTATAAAACCAGCTATCCGTGAAAGTCCTACCAGTGAAAGTCCCGTGGAAATCGGTCCACCCGTTTCGGAGATTAACCGAAACAAACAGACAGACAGACAGAAAGACAGACAGACAAAAAATTTAAAAACTGGTTTTTAGGCATAGGTATCGTGAAAATAACTTACAGACACTTCAATTTTACTTATTTGTATGTAGTATGTATTGATAGATAAATTACACTACAAAAAAAATTAACTACTAATCTCAACCATATAAATACGTCGCCTACCTAATCTTCAAAACACGTAACTCTAACAGGACAAAAAACAATCCGAGAAACATTTTCTTTTGTCTTCTCTCGTTGTCACTAGAAAATACGTACACATTTTTTAACCGACTTCAAAAGGAGGAGGTTCACAATTCGACTGTTTTTTTTTTTTTTGTTTGTTACCTCAGAACTTTCGACTGGGTGAACCGATTTTGATGACCGTGCTTCTTGTGTGGTCCCATTTCAATTTGGTCCAGTTGAAAACCATACATAAGTCTTTTATGGAATAGTTTTTTTTGTTGAAGTCGGTTTTTTTTTTTAAAGAATTATTCCGAATTACGAATTCTGATAATTAGTATGACGACGTGTAACATTAATCTTTGTATAAATAGACAAAGACGAAATAGTTGAGTTGCTTTATTTCCTCTGTCTGTAGCCGATTTTTATGAATATTCGATTAAGTATAGATACTTATCAATGAAAAAAAAACATTCATCTCTTAAAAATTTAAATAAATTTAATTAATTGCGGTCGAATATCGCCTTTTGGGCTACTTTAATAAAATGTCGTAAAATAGCTTTTTTCTACCGTCGTGTCTTATCAAGAGCAGCTGAATTTTTTAAAACAAGAATGTAAGGAACAACTTACAGTAAAATACTTTTACGAATAGTTAATTTGTAATTTGTAAACTTATGTCTACTAGCGACTTTAATAATAGATAAGCGAACGCGTTGTATTTTTATAGTGACATATTTTTGGATGTATTTGTCTGGATTTAATGAAAATATTACAGGTATTTTTCTTAACATCACATGTACATCTATAGATTAATGTTTTTGAAGTATATTTTTTGACAGAATTTTAGATAGGTAGTCTTTTTGGTAGCTGAAAAGAAAAATAATTTGAATTTGTCTATGGTTAACGAACGGCAGTATTCTGTCGTTTACTTTAATTTCATAGAAGTGCTCTTTCACGCTATCTTTCTTATCTTTTCTCTCGCTAATTCTCTCTTTCTCCCTCTCTTTCAATTTATTTTGATCTTATTTTCGGCCTTTCTATCGATGATATTTAACTAATAATTTGTTTTTACATGACAACAAACAATTCTCTAATCATTATAATAATTACCTAATTATGCTGCAGTAGTTCCTACTTTTATTTCTTTTTTTTTTGTTAATATATATTTGCGGTTGTTTTTTTTTAATTAACAACTCCAAAAATTAACCCCCTTTGTAGGATTTGAAAATGTTAAAATGTTTCTGATATAGTGTGTTTCGATATATACTGAGAGCACTGTAAGGTGTGATGTCAATTTAGTATACTGTGAAGCCGCTTTATAGTTAGCTATACTGGTTGCTGTTTAAAACGAAACGCAGTCCAGTATACTGTCAATTCAAGCCAATTGTCAAATCGCATAATAAAAGTGACAGTGTGACATCACTGAGAGCACCTTACCTCCAAAAGTGCTCCAGTGCTCACAGTACAAAAATGGCGACGTTTATGACGTCATATATTTCCGTACGATACTGCGGTAGTATACTGTCAGTCTGTAACGGAACGAATTTCTCCCCAGTACGAGCACTGAACAGTGCTCGCAGTGTATATCGGAACATACCCATAGTCGATCATTTAACTACTGATGTTAATACTAATTTCATGAATTTTCTTTCTTTTTTTTTCGGTAATAGACTATATATGTCGCGTAACTTCAAACGTAGGTAAATCCATTTTATGTCATTTCGAAATATAGGTAAAAAATCAATTCTTATCAAGATTTAGACTTTTATGGGAAAAATTAAATTATATTTGAGGAAATTGGAGTTACCCTTGTTCGTTAGAACAAGGCTGAGATTTAGCGATTATTGAAAAAGCAAGGCGAGGAGTTAACTATGTACCTTAGTTGGGGATACAATTTTTATAAAGTTCCACCATTTAAGTACCATTAAATTTACTCTAAATTCAATTAAACACGTAAAATCCGGGAGATGCGATGAGAAGCTTTTGACGTGTCTAAGTCAACTGACGGCCATGTTGCATAAATGGAGCTTGCTCATTGGTTCAAATGGATTTGCCTTCATCGGGTAAAATGGTGCGGCGTACGGATGTTACGCGACACATATTTAGAATCTGTACAAGAATATGGTTTTATGACGAAAATTGGTAGTTCTATGTTCTATACAATACAATTCAATATTGTTATTCTAAAGTTATTTACTAAATAGTTATTTGAACTTTGTTATATGAATTGGCATAATATTGTAAACTACTTATATTTTTATTTTTGTATATTGCTTTAAACGCTTGTTATACGTACGTGTACGTGTATGTGTACGCGTAGCGTTCGTATCATTAAATGTATCAGATACATTTAATTTAGTTTTTAAGAGTTAAGACTGTCAAAAATTGGGACACGTTTTAGATATAAGGTATTGTTGAAGCTGTCTGCAAGATGGTTAATAGTTAACTTAGTAAGAACTATATATACTTCTAGTGTAACATATACACAGCGCTTGTTAGACCTGAACTCAGCCTGTACTACGGGTTCTAGAACACGGATAAACGTACTTTTTCTGTAAATATAAACATATTACATCTAGATTTTAGATCGATTCAAATTGACGTATTGATGCATTGAGCGGGAATCGAACCCGCGAATGACAAAAATACCTTGAACTCTTAAACCTAATACTCGTTACACAAAGTTTAAACCATTTTTTTTGTTGTCGATATAATCGCAGGTGATTAAGCGAAGTTTAAATGACGATTTAATATTTTGTACGCTCTCTTATGGCGATTCTTCGTTATTTTTAATTCCGGGTCATCGTTCGCAACACAAAAATCTTCAGACATTTAATTAATATTTTAGAATAAACGGAAAATATTAAAATTCTCGTTATTATGTCACGTGCTTGATTTAAATAATAAACTATTAATTATATTTCTGTATGAGAACAATGACGCAGAAAAGTTAAGGATTAAATAGAACGAATATTCACCCTTTACTTTCGTCGTGCGTTTCTCGGCGGAGCGCGGGCCGCGGACATACGTTTGTGATGAGTTCGACTGACAATACTCTATAGTCTGTTACAAACCCAGTGAAATAATCGCCTTTACTCGACAACGACATAGACAATATAGAGTATGTAGTAGTAAGTCGTGACCTCTATGTAGTAGTAAGAATTGACAATAGTTGAATAAATTGCGATGCCATAAAGTAGTAGTGCCATATTATTATAGTAGTGTTCATTTTAAATGTGTGTATTTTGAGAATCGCTAAACAAAGTGTAATTAATAAATAATTTTAACATTACAAAAAAAAAACATTTAAAAAAAAAAGTATATATGTATATATATGCATTTTTCACGGGTAAATCTTGTCACTTATTTGCTCTGCCCCTTCGTGTTTAAACCGACTTTAAAAAAGGAAGCACAATGTCTATTATTTTATCTATCTATTCTTAAATTGGTTTCCTCAGCGACGGACATTGACTTATTCATAAACATTGCTGATTTGATTAAATAACATGTAATAAGAATGAATTTTATTGTAATAAAATATACATTATTTTTTAATAGGCGGACATAGTTTTGTTGAGAAAGAAATTGTCTATTCATAAGTAAGAATAACTTTGAACTTAGGACTTTTGGTGAATCTATTCAATCAGACAGGTCAGTGTTATTGTCACTTATGACTGGAGCATTCATTGTTCAATAAATTATTGAAATGAACTTACAACATATTTTTGTAGTTAAATTAGCAATAAGTATCTTATGTGAAAAGAATTTAACATTTTAAAAATGTAATTACCATTTATTTTACTACACGAAACCTGTAATTTAAGAAGGAAGTCATATAATATTGTTTATAATCTTAATAATTTTTTTCGTGACAAACAGTAAAACATTTTGAATATACATAAAAAAAATTGTGCACAGTATTTATAAACAGTTCAGATGAAACGTGTCGTTTTAAACGTGACTTGTTCGTGAGTTTTTAATTCGTACTGTGTTTAAAATGAAATTTATAGAAATGTCTTGCTAATTCAGTCTTTATTTTTTTGTTGAAATTATTATTTTTAAAGATTCCTGAAATTGTAATAACTACAAAAGCTCATGTATTTTGTTATAAAAATACATAATTTACCTTTTAAATATTTAAGACAAGTCAACTCTCAGGACTGGAATAATACTCGTGACAAACTCTGAAAATACTCCGAGTTGATTTCTTTTAAATATTTAATACTACAGAAAAAAATCACAATTAAGTTTCCATATGTGGTCCTTTTGCTTTTCCTCCTTTGCCTCTTCGTGTTTTAACCGACTTTAAAAAGGAAGCACTCAATTCGTCTATTACTTTATCTATTTCTCTCTTTTTATAAGTTGGTTACCGCAGCGACGGTCCTGTAAAAATTTTGATAAAAAAAAACACCTTAAGTACAAAAAATAATAGTGCAAGTTTCTAGAGTACATTGAATTCCGTAGTTTTTTTTTAAAATGAGTTTTTCTATTAGTAGGCTGAGCGTATGCAGATGACGCAGTCCGCTACAGCATAGTGCAGAGACGTGGTACAATACTTATTCATACATCACAAAATCGATTGAAATGAAAACTACACAAGGTTAGTTTTTGTACACCATACAGCCGAGTTATTATTTTTATTTTGTTTTAAAAGACCAGAAAAGAATTCTATATTTATATATAAATTACTTAGATATTGACAAGCTACAAAAGTATATTTGTTCTTCCAAATGAACCATGGAAACTGATTTCGGCTTTCTGGTGTACTAAAAATAATGTTGTATAAATTTACATTATAAGGTATTTGTTAATAAATTAGATCACCGACACTATACCGCTCTGCACTGAACTGTGTCGTCTGCATTTCTATAATATGGAGATCTCTCAACGCCCCTTATACGTACTGTACGGTAGCTGAGAAGTCAAAACAGATCTTTATTTAACGTCAAAACGGTATCTTTTGAAGAAACTTGTATGAAATAACGAATTGTGACGTCACTCATTGCTATCATCATATAGTTTACTTTTAATGCTTGCTTTGAAAATTAAAAAAAAAACAACTTGAATAATGAATGTAATTTTTCAAACGTGACTTTTAAATGATTTATTTTAAACATACAAAATTACCCCATTATAGTCGAGTCAAACGTGAATCGCTTCATCTGAACAAGTACTTTATAGCTTACTTTGGACAAATATTGTAATATGCTGTGCACAAAACTGTCAATGGTCGTAGTCAAGTAACTGTACCTTGTTAATGTAAATGCAACTTGCATTTACAAGTTTAATTTTAAGAAGGCTTATGAAGCCTCTCGTTATGTCCCCAAAGCTGTAGAACAAACCAAGGATATACCATCACAAGATTTTTACAAAATAAATTATTATCAATATTTTCGTAATAGGATGAGTTTTAATTATTTGTAATTCCTTCAAACTGCGCGATGAAATGTTGATTTAGAAGAACACTGGCTAATATTAAGTGAGATTAATTTGTTTTTAAGTAAAAAAAAAAAGTTATCTTCAATAAAATGTAATGTGTTTTGTAGACACACATGTGCATCTGTGATACAGAATTTGAGTTAATAAATCAATTGGCAGTAAATGTCTATTTTTTTTATTGAAAAACAAATCAAACCGAATATAGGGAGAAGTGTAGTTTAAAAGAAGTAAGCATGAATTCTATTTCATTATTGTTATACTTATTGTATTGTAGAGCCATGCTTCGGCACGTATGCGTCGGCTCGACCGGAGTGATACCACGGTCTCACAGAAAACCGGCAGAGAAGTAATGCTTGCATTGTATTTCGCCGAGCTAGTGAGGTTACCGGAGGCCCCTCTGTCTACCCATCTCCCCCTCTTCCCTCGTTTCTCCTACTCCCACCTTAAATGCCGGCAACACACTTGTGACTGGTGAGTTGCAGGTGCCAAGGGCGGCTGTCTGCGTCTGCTCGTTTGCCCCCTATCACATCAAAAAAAACGTATATCGTCAAGAATATCTATTAGAGAGCCGCAAATAATTTTGTTTTTTTTTTTACCGTGATAGGTTGCAATGTGTTAGGTTATTTTCTGGTTCGTGACCGGCCACGCTGAGGTTCTATCTGTAAATTGTTTCATAACCTATCTATTAATAAAGGCGAAAAAAATTATAACGCAGCGTTTTCCTAGTCCCACCGTATCGTCAACAATGGTACATTTAGTCCCAATATTACCTGATATAGCAGGCAAATACAATATAATGATATTTTTGTTCAGGTTTCGTGATGCTTATACTAATAATTACGCAAAGAGATCTCACAGCATTTATGTATCTAGGTTTCTTAATCGATTTAGATTATGGTATAAGATTAACAACTTCCATTTATGCTGCACAGTACACAATATTTTAATCTTATTAAGTTATTATGTGGAGCTTCAATTCTAAAATAAAACAAAACATGATTTTCATTAATATGTAGGTACAACAATTTATGTACACTTCGATCGACTTCAGACCGCGGTCTCATTTCGAGACTGGTTCTCCCCCTAACGGCCGAAGGAGCTGGAAACCATTGAATGTAAGTAGCACAAGGCTTCTAATTATGGGAAGATTTGGAATTCTGTTATCTATTGTTGTTTTAATAACTATTTGAACTCGAACGATCAGTCCAAATGAAAGTAATCCTATTATTATTATAAACGTGAGTTTGTGACGATGTACGGATGTTTGTTTCTCTTTCACGCATAAACTACTGAACCAATTGCGTTGAATCTGGGTATGTAAATAGCTGGAGACCTGGATTAACACATAGGCTACTTTTTATCCCGATATTCCCACGGCATCGGGACTTACGCGGGTGAAACCGCGGGGCGCAGCCAGTTTATTATAAAAATGTTTCAAAAACGATATTAAAATATCCCTAATAATTTAAATCTCTTATTGTTTTATTCTTCTTACAATGTTATCGTTACATTACATAGGTACATAATATCTTAGCACTTATCTGGTTTGTTATTGTTTTCCACAACTTTATCGATCTATCTGTAAAATCCTATGCGCCATAGAGTTTATATAAGTACATATTTCTACTATTATAAGTAATTATGTATTCGAGAAATAACGCGATCAGCGCAACCTGGTTGAAACGCCAGGCAATTCAAAGGTGTGCGATATCTCCCTCTTGAAAATGTCCATTAGATTCCATTAAAAAAAACTTATCGGAATCTATTGTGTTTTTGTCGCAATAAATCCTAATGGATACCCATACCGATAGCAAAGTTGAAGAATTGAATTGGGGCGGATCAAATATTATTGCTCAGTATTTGTGTAATCATTTCTTATGTGGATATCCAGTTCTAACAAATGAGTGATTGGATTGACATTGGACTTCCTAATTCCTAATACTATCACTTTTAATGGTTTAAAACAGGCACTTTTCTTTTGAGATACATAATTAAAATTGTTGGTTCTTATTGGGATTTACAAGATTAGTTCGAAATCACTCTGATCAGTATCTATTTGTTAATGCTTATTGAGTGAGGGGTTATTGCAAAATTCAGATATTTCAAAATAATAGGAAAATAATCGATTTTTCCACAAAAATACTTAAAGGCCCTACGCACCATCGTGCCTGACGTACGTCCAACAACAACAAAATACTACACACCTTAAAACTATGTACTTACCACTGCCGTGGTCAAATATCGCAATCAACAAAGAGTACGTATTAATTAGGACCTTATATGGTTGGCCGGGTAACGAAACCATAGCGCGATTTAATATTTCTGAGTACAACGCCGTCTATCAACAACAATTTGAACTATACTTAAAGTTGAATTAAACAATTATTATTGAAAACATAAATTCAATTTTTTAATAATGGAATTCCCGTTATATCTTATTACAAAATGACATAGCCATTCCACCTATCAACCTATATTTTCTTATAAATATGATCATTAAATTTATAACTGGATCGACTGATAAATTGTCATAAAAACTCATAGTGAGATTGGATTTTAAAAGAATGAATAGTGTTTTTGCCGCAGGAAGTCGTAACTAATTTTCTTAAATCCCATATCATGTGCTAGTCGGTAATCCTTTTAGAATCTCATGAACAAAATTATCTGTTGTCGGTGAATCCTTATACATTGCCGAGTTATTGCTTATGAGGAATTACTCATGGATTTCTACATTCTTGTTCATGGTTATTACGGATAAGGAACGACAATTTAACTAATTTTGAATGTCCAAATAGAAATCCATTTGTTCCCTTAACAGGAATGACGTATAAACTCTTAAGCTTGATGAGGCTACTTTTATGGAACACTGCAATCTATAAGTCAATTCCATATTAAATTCACGTGTTTACCAAACGCATTCAAATTTCATTCATTCTCATTCAAAGATAAGTTATATGTGGATTTACTTTTACGTTTCGATTGATTGCAAACTCTGTTCTATCTGGACAATTTTTGTTCCAGATAGACCAGATGGAAACTATTGGAAACCTGTAAGCTTAGATTATATATAGGTCCAGATGCCTAATCCGTGCCTCAAAACTGAAGCCAAAAAATACAAGCGTCTAATATAAATATAAGCGTCTCACTCGTCACACGCGAGCGAACGTTCGCCGCTGAAGTACGTCTCGAGTCGCTACTTATAATATTTAAAAATGCCTGCTTGTGCTGTCAAATTCTGTAAAAATTATACAAAAAAAAATCTTAAGTGTCCGAACATCACATTTCATATGTAAGTATTCTATTTCCTAATGTATTTATAAACAATAGAACAAAATTTCAAATTAATAAAATTACGACGCCATTACTAGAGATGTTGCCAGGAGGTGAATTTCATTTACCCATAACGCATTCTAGCAGTATATATATTTTTCTTTGCCAAACTTGTTATTTATAGAAAGACGAGAAATATGCTTAACGTTAATGTTCGCGAAACTGGAATCCTTCAAATATTCTTAATTTCTAAACTCTAGCACCCGGAGTTCAATGTGTCCGTCAAACGATACTTTAGCTGTGGGATTGTACTCGTATTATAACTTATTATTACTACTCCTAACGAACACAGCTATAGAGCACTTAGGACTTGTAAAATTTTGCTAGTTTCTTGATACTTTATAAAAATATATATAAATATATATCCAAGTCCTACAAAACAAGGCAAAACATTTGCTTTATTTTATCAAAATACCTTTTGTTACTCTGTTCCTGTGAATAAAGTTGCATTTAATTTTATTACTCAAAAGAGCTTTTATGTTACATTTACCATAAAAAAAATTACTCTTATTCTCGTATTTTTTTCATACGGCCTTATATGAAAATCGATTCTTAAGGAGGAAACTCTAAAAAAAAATGTCTTGAAAACACACAGCACCAAAAAGTGGCTTCAAAGTAAACGGTGACTTTTGTACTAGTCACGGTATCTGGACCTATATATAATCTAAGCCTGTAAGATTCCTAGTGTTCTATAAGTTTTTAATGGACATTTTCAACAGGGCTATTACATAATTATAGGTACCTATATAAGGAAATGCGAAAGTTTTAAAGTTAGTATACCTACGTACTGGTTTTTTAGTATTTCTATATTTGTCATGTTCAATGTTTTATGCCTTTACTGTTAAGTTGTTAGATGGTACCATTATCCTTTTTATGGAAAATATTGTAAACCTTTATATTTTTACATAGTATTAAAATATTTGATTAAATGATGGCTATGTAGTTATTCTTTTCTGTATTTACCGAGACATCAAACAATCATTAGAAGCATGATAAATTTATCAAGACTGAATGAATAACTACATTGACTCTCCTCATCTCCTACAGCAAGTTAAAATTAATGCTCCAAATAAATTACCTAGATCCCGAACTTACGTATCATTTGGTCTTGCAATATCATAATGTAATCTAGAAATGTACTCCACTTTAAACCGTATATGCAGACAATACAACAGTATTGTTAAGACACACAATAATATAGATATTTTCTCGAATAAAATTTACACCTACCGCCGCAATATCTTGTCAACCCTCATATCCTTAAACAACCATTGAGCCTTGTCAGTCCCTCGCGTTTAAAATTTATAAAAAAGTCTGCTGGCTTGCCAGCACTTGTTGCTGTTTCATTGTACATGTGTATATACCCTTTCTACCACACAATATGCATGCTGTGGCGATCTGTAATTTAGCCAACACTTAACCCTTTCATTACAAATTAAGATAGTATTAAGCATGTATCAGTGTATGGCTTGTTGGTTGTCCTAATAAATAAATATATAAAATAAATACTCAACTGGTTGTCCTAATAAATAAATATATAAAATAAATACTCAACTTTGCCGTCGCGCAAGTATCTATGGTAGAACATCGTGTAGTTCTTAGGCGAGTAGATTCCAACTTAGCCGCTTTTTTGTGCTTGTTTAAACCCCACAGGCCAACACCATACTTGGGGATTTCGGATGGGGCGAAAACGAACCACCTATAACCAAAAGGTGTGCCGTGATGCACCCATAAATAGGTTTAGGACCAGTTCTCGTTAACACATAAGCAAACCCCCAAAGCACGGTCTCCCTCTGTGGATCTCCGGGTAACCTCCTCGTGCCGCTGGCCAGGGCTGGTCGTCCACACGCAGGCAGCTCGCGGCGCTATATACACCGCATAGTTTTCCACGTGAGAAGCAGTTGCCACTTGTATTTTATTTATATTATATATTTTTTTTAATTTGTGCGGTATATTTTGTTTTAAAAAAGTGTTTTTTTATATATGTTGAATTTTAAAAACTGTCGTGTCTTTATATATTTTCTTTATTTTCTTCTCCTTTTTTGTCCTGACTTAGGCAATATAGCATACAGTGCCTGCTTCTGCGACTGTAAATGCAGTAGGTACCGGTTTATCAATCCCTAGACACAGGGGCGGCCTTAGGCATTGCGAGGCCCCGCGGGCGATAATTTTTTTTAATAAAGAATATATAGATCTTTGCGAGGCCCTAGTCCTTTGACGAATTATGTCAATTGAACCTATATTTAATGCTGATGCTTAATGACAAATGCAATAAAAAAGATTGTTTTAAATTGTACATAGGAAATTGACAAAACTTATAAGTATGTCAATTTCCTTCACTTTTCTATGGAACGGTATTCACTAACCACTTGAGGATCTGTTTTATTTTCCGCTAAATCTTTCAAAGCATCACATATATCGCTTAGGTGATATTTAACGGCCTTCACCGACTCTACCCTGCCTTCCCACGTAGTTTCAGATAGCAGATTTGACCTCAGCCAGAAAAGAGATTTTTCTCCTTGGGTTGTAGTGCGAGGGCGCGGGGCCCCGGGCGGTTGTCCTGCTTGCGATCCCCTAAGGCCGCCGGCTTGACATTGACTGGTGTATTGTTACGTCTATCTAATTGATATTTTGAAATAAATTTGACTTAAAAATGAAAAGGAGTAAATGAAACTCAACGTTTGTTATAAAATTTAATTGCAAATGTACTTTTAGTACTTTTAACAATCAATATTAAATTACAATCGTCTTGTACAATACACAAAATCAACATAAAAATTGTATAGCCTTTTATAAATATATACCAGATAGTAAATTAATTGTAGGGATGTGTTACAAAAAAGTACTATTTGGTATGTTCTTATAAATTTTCAGTATTATTACATATAGTATATTATTGTTTAAGAGACATCACTGACATAATTCAAATATATTTTGTATAGTCAAAGACATCAAGTGCTGCGTACAACCAGATGACATGTAGCTGCTGTAGTTTGGACACACTACAAATCTACACGTCCATACAAATATTACATATAGATCAGAAACAGTAAAATTGCAGATAATTCTTGATCTCAGAAGTTCAAAAGTGGTGCTTCGGTACTCGAAAATATTTTTTGGTATAAACAGTGTAATAGAAAACTATTGTCATTTGGCCGTTATCCGTACATGATACAATCGATCTTTTCTTACACTAATTGTAATACAAAAATAGATATTACGTCATAAGTTTGGTGCTGTGAGCTGTAACAGTAAAGATGCGTCATTTTAAAATGTCAGTTTGTTTGAAATGCTTCTTATAATGCCATATTTCCATACTTATATATATTCCCAAACATACATCAATCTTATTGTTTCAATTTTAACATACAAATGCGATAGTCATGTACCTTTTTTTTTTTCTTAAACTCTAAACAACCGTGGCTAAGGACGTCTGCAACGCCGTTCGACTTTGGAAGAAACATCAGATTAGTGTTGTTACGATAGCATTAGTATCGTGATGCTATCGTGACCTTAGTATCCACCATTTTTCAGTATCGACGCTATTGAAAATGTCGGTATTTTCGATAGCTCTAACGAAATAGTTACTATTTTTCTAGGTCGAATAGGGAAAATATCGCATCAGTAATACATTTAATTACTTTAAATGCTTTATACTTTTAAAGCTTGAGTTTAACATAATATAGCGTGTTAAAAAGAGAGCGTTATAATTATTATTATGTTATTGGTAACTTCGTTAAGTTACTATGAATGTTGTTATGGAACTGGCAACACTCTTTATCTTCTTTAATCTATTTTCAATGGACATGTTAGTAAATAAAAAAAGTGTGCGTCTCGGGACGCCCGACAGAAGTGATAACTGAAACTAATCTAAGTCGAACTATTTAATATTGAAATCGTTTAACTTGAGAAAACTCTTGAGAGGAGGAGCCTGCCTACCGCTGCCGTATCGTTATCACTTCAATAATTATAGATTTCTACAGAACTATGAATGTTCTATAAATGCCTTGTAATCGTATTGTGATAAGTTGTAATGCCCGACATTGGAGCAAAACCAACTTGTCAATTTGTAACATTAATAAACAAAGTTTTAATTATTTAACTTCCAATTTAAATGAATTATGACATACGATTCCACTCACACGTGTATTTCGGGAATGGCCGATTTTCAGACCTTACGGGGCGCTGATACTGACGCGACAGGTTGCTTAATCGCCGATATACACGTGAGTACAACCCTAAAATCAATTGAGATACAGTACGAGCTGAGTTTAGAAATAAAAAAAAGACCGAAAACCTGTTATCCCATGGTGATTATCATGAACGTCATTAGCACCCCCCATCCAAAACCATCGCTTGCCCGCAGAACATTTAATTATGGAGGGTAGTGTTCAGGAGGACTGTTTTATTTAAAGGTCAAATCGAAAAAGTGTTGAGATCAAGGTAACAAGTGTTCAAGACAGACCTGAAGGGAGCTTAGTTTAGGATGGAGGGAAGTGAGCTGAGTTAATTTTTGAAGTGAAAACTTCTTTAGGCACGTTTGTGCACTTTTGCTATGGGGAAAAAACACTCAACTCTTGACCGTCACGCTAATAATACATATATAGATCCACTAGAGGGCGCTAATCTAAACATTGAGTTCTGTCAGCTCCTTATTAATTAATGTCACCAAACCAACCTGCTAATGTGACGTTTTAAGTTAGTCGTTTCGTTTAAGTTGTCACTTCTGTCGGCAGTCCCATGACTGCCAATTTTTTTTTGGCGACTAATATTGTTAATAAAATAACAAATTTGGAAAAGAAAAGAAATTTTATCAAATGTCTGCAAATTAATTTACGGTATCTTTGCTATTTTACAAATCGGAAGTTTCTCCTTCCTTGTTACTACTTAGCTACGGTAGCGCCACCTACTAGTTTTTGATACACAATAGGCTGGTTGTCTTAATATTTAAGGTAAGTATACGTTACTCCCCTGGGGATATATCTAGAGGCTTCACAAGCCTTGTTAAAGCGAATGATTAAATACAAAGTACGCTTACAAATTTAATGACTTTGGTTGTACCACAGTCTCACGCTAACGCTTAATGCGTTGTGATGCTTCGCCCTTTTATCTAATATAATAATAATAACTTGACACATCTCACACACGGCCGTCTGATCCCAAACTAGGCAGAGCCTGTACTATGGTAACAGGACTGCTGGTAAACATACTTATATATTTCTAAATACATACATATTATACATAAATTACACCCACACATAGAACAAGTTATCGAGCTCATCACACAATTGTTTGTCCTGGGTGGGAATCGAGCAAACGACCTATGACTTAGCAGTCAGGGTCATCAACCACTAGACCAACAGGCCAGACTATATAATAAGTATATGTTGAAATCTTCAACTTTTGTTCAACATAACTTCTTTCCATAATGTGATCAGTCTTAATATAACATATAATGTAGACATATTGACAGTTTTTACTACGCTAAAGGTGCAAGAACAAGGGTAATTAGACGCAGATGCGACTTTGTCAAAATAAAATCTGGCAGGTTAATTTCCTGACATATTACTTGCCGCTCAGGTCAGTAACGCTTTTGTATATTCACTAACAAAAGTGATTTAACACATACAGACACACTATAGTGCCTTTTAAACTGAAAGAACATCATAAACAATTCGTGTCTTTATGACATCCTAAGATAAATTAACTTAATTCTATACTTTTTTTATGCAACTCAGTTAAAGCGTAAAGGGTATACTCGTACTTGTAACACTAATATTATTACTAGTGCGTGGGGTACCCTGTTTATTATCTGGCAACACTTGTCACCAGCAGAAAAAAAAATGTTATGTTACAGCTATGTTTGTACTATAGAGTTTCATTCCCTGGATGATGGCAGTTAAGTATTATACGGGCAGTATATGATATTATTCAGTTTTTGTGTGTGTGTGTGTACGTGTGTGAGATACTGCGCTCCTTATGGCGTCTTCCGACCGCCCACTTTTTTGTAGCTAAAACCCTGCGTTAGAAGTTCTTAATACTAAAAATCACTAGATCACACAATAATAAGTATTTACATCTTCAGACATTAATAACGAAAATTTAAATACTAAAATATAAGGGATCATCCATAAAGTTACACATTACATTTTGAACAGGAAGCTGACTTTGACTGAAATTAAAAAAACATACTTTTTCCACTAAGCTCATAGCTCCTACTCGACACAAACACTTATAAATGGGTTAGCTTTAATATATTGTGATGCAACATAAATAAGAGGCATGACAGTGGAAAACAATATACCAACAAACATTATAACAATAAAGATAATAAGCAGGCTTTTATTACTTTAAGATTGTTGCTAAGAGTGTCGCTAGTAACGTCATTGGACGTATAAAAGCTATCGAATAAAAGTCCAAAAGCACTAATTGTGATCACAAAAAATCCACAAATTGATTGATTGCGCTGCGTCAATGATTGCAATGATTTGCATCAAGTAGCAACATGCATGTAGGATAACTAGCCTACTTGCTTACGTATTACGCACATGCAATAACTGATGATCCATGACCATCTTGCTCAATAAACAGACATATCTCATTTTTTTTTTTAACATTTTCACTCATATTATGTCATATATGTGTATTATTTATGTAATCATAGATTCAATAAACACTTGTACTTAGAAGTTAACATTTCAACGTAAGGGTAGATATATTAAGCAATTTTTATACCACTAAAGCAGCAAACTAAACGCACAGCCCATACCTTGCCCATGAAATATTAACCTATAAATTAATAGGTACTACGTTTTTTAGTTCGCAAACATAGTACATAAATAAATAGTTACATAGTAGCAAAAAAGGTACCCCAACAGGTATGAAATGTCTGGGGAATGTGAATAACCAAAAATGGACTTTAACTGTTGCCATTTAAAGTAGACTATTTATTGATTATAAAAAATTAAAAGAAACAGTAGTGTAATTATAATTAATTTTAAAGCCTTTACTATTAAAGGTCGCTCCAGCACAGCAATTAACACGTTAATGAAAAAGAGACTTTGAAACTTCGCCGATACAATACATTTCATACCAGCAGCACATCAAGATGGGAACAGAAAGTGCTCTTGCAACGTTTACTATCTTGCTATATTATAATGAATCGTACTGCATAAGACAGAAAGTATATTTTTCAATTAACAAGGAACTTGCCGTGCTGTAGTCGTAATTTTCATGCCAGTTTCTAATTAAAAATTAATTACTAAGATATATTTTTTCTGTCATACTTTAAATGTCACGAAATGTAAAAGGATGGCTATATTATTGACGATAATGATTCAGATGTGGTAATATTATGCACCTACCTATAGTCTTATGAGGCCTTATCCCAAAACAAAAATTATAAAACACAAGATCAAAGCTTATTCGGATAAGTCCTCCAATTTTTATTTAACAGTACAGGTACAGAAATCTCACTCCGCCAAATCATTTAAATAGCGACTCTTGTACCGACACAATAAAGTCGCAATTCAGGTAGCACAGCGTTTATAATCTACAGTCCTCCAATTTTTCTTTTAAAGAATACTCGTAAGTCACACGGTTAAGCTAAGCTGAATATTTATGCTAGGTGTTTGCCAACATCAGTAGTGTGTACGTCTACAAACATTTACTCGACACCAAAAACCATATAAGGCACATATCGACAGAAAATATGCTATTTTTTAAGTTTTTTTTGTTAGAAAATGGCACTTGTTATTGAGCACGGTTGATAAATTCTTCAAAGTTAGGTTCCAGCTCCTTAATTCTGTCGAGCAACACATCAGACAGGTTCGAACTCTCGTCGGTATCTATTAACAATGTACAAAATGATTTAACACGTTTACTACTTCGACTAACTCTTGCGCGCGTCTTCGCCCGTGTTAATGCAGATTTTGACTTAAAGTTATTTTTATTATTATTTTTTTTTTCCTTTATTAGGAATTACTCGTGTCGCAGGGGACTTTACAAACATACAAAGTACGGACACAAAAAACACCCAGACTCAGGTGAGAATCGAATCCACGACCTATGGCATAGTAGTCAGGGTCACTAACCACTAGGCCAACAGGTTATTAGCTTAGCTGTTGCCCGCGACATCGTGGGCGTGGAAATTCTAATCTATTCTTTCATTTCTACGGAATAAAGAGCGGCCTATGTGTTATTCCAGACTATAGTCTATCTATAGTTATTATATTTTAACTGTGGGACTGCCATGCTTCGGTACTTATGGGTCGGCTCGATCGGAGTGATACCACGGCCTCACAGAAAACCGGCAGTTAAGCAATGCTCTCATTGTGTCTCGCCGAGAAAGTGAGGTTACCGGAGGCCTTAACACCTCCCTCTCTCCATCTTAAATGCCAGCAACGCACCTGCTACTCTTGAGTTATAGGTGCCCATGGGCGGCGGTAGTCACTTACCATCAGATGACCCCGTGCTCGTTTGCCCCTTATCATGTAAAAAAAAAATATGCCAAGCTTCATGCAGATCCGTTTAGCCGCTCTGGCGTGATTGAGTAACAAGCATCCATCCATCCATCCATCGAGTTCCAGGTATACGACCCTGGCCTGCTACACGCCCCAAACCATTAGTATAAGCAATATCCCTTTCTTTCTCTTCTTTCCTACCTTTCCCTTTCAATAAACTCCCAATTTTCCCATCCTTTTTTCCCAAAGTGCCCGAATTTAAATACCATACCGAATTACTTCGTACACCTTACAATACTTTGAAATACGCCAAGAACGTGTTTTGATTTTTTTTTAGGCCTCATTTTGAATATTCGTTACTTTTTGAGGGTTGTTGCGCCCTTGCCTGAGGGTATGTGTGTAAGTACTCACCGTCAAAACAGACCAGTTCACACTTATTTTTGTATTCAGGACCCTTGGCCAGCACCGTTCGTAACGTACCCACGAAGTCTGATACTATGTCTTCCACTTTCACATCAGCCATTTCTAAAATAATATATGTATGAAATATAAGTTTGTTATCAAGTAATATTAAAACAAATTAGCGAATTTCGGATTTTTTTCTTTACTAATGCTGTCAGACCTTGCTTCTCGCCAAATTTCATGATTTTAGGTCAATGGGATATCTAAAAAATGCTGATAAAAAAAACCATTAATATTTAGCTATGCCTGTTTTCTAAATATTAATAGAAAAAAAATTAAATTACCTGCACCAAAATCCTTCAAAAACATTTTTCTAGAGGTGATTCCGAATCCAATGAGCTATCGCTCATATTTTTAAGACCTTTATCTCTATTTTTCACATTTTTTAACTTGTTGACTAGATTAGAGAATCCTTTTGGCAACGTGTATGCAAAATCATGTAATCATCATGATAATCGCTATGTTATATCTTAGATTTCTTAGAATATAATCAAAAACCGGCCAAGTGCGAGTCGGAGGTCGCACACGAAAGGTTCCATACTCTCGTACAATATTTAACAAAATGTCTTAAAAATATTTTTTCCTAAATTGTTAATTTATTTTATTTCTATTATTTCGATAGACAGATAGCTTTTGCTCGCGGCTTTACCCAGTGGACCTCGTTTATGGTAAACGTATCTAAAGAGTATCCTGTGTTAATCCAGGTTATAAAATATATGTCTGCCAAATTTCATCCAAATCCGTTTAGCCGTTTTTGCGTGAAAGAGTAAAGAACATTCATCCATACTCACTAATTTTCGCGTTTATAATATTACCCCTTGCCCGCGACTTCGTAGTAGAAATCGCTTCGTCGTGTAGAAATTTTGTGGAAATCTACCCCACGGGAACCGTAAACTTTTTCAGGATAAAAAGTTTCCTATGTGCCTTTCTTTTATTCCAAACTATAATCTATGTCTGTGCCAAATTTCATCAAAATCCGTTTAGCCGTTTTTGCGTGAAAAAGTAACAAACTTCCATCAATCTTCACAAACTTTAACTTTTATAATATTAGTAAGATTGTTATAGCGACAAAAAAAAATACACTCTCTGTGAAAATTTCAACTCATTACCTATTACAGTACACGAGATACAGCTCATTGACGAACAGACAGAAGCACAGCGGAAGCTTAGTGATACATTCCAGTTGGCACCCTTTAGGTACGGAACCCTAAAAACATTCAAGAACATACCTTCATACAAGTGTCTGTTTTTAATGACCTTGTACAGCGTGTGCAAGGGTGTGGCGCACTCCGCAGCGATGTACACCGGCTTCTTGTTGGGCCGGACGATCTTGTAAGCTGAATTCTTGTAGCTGCGATTAATAACACCGGCCACGTTTTTTTTCACCTCCTCCAAGGGCTGGAAATTATCGAAGGTCACACGGTCGTTCATCTGCGAAATAATGATCAATGAATACAATAACAAGATGGCGTTATTAAAGATTGAAAAATCGGCCAAGTGCGAGACGGACTCGCGCACCGAGGGTTCCGTAAAACATTTTTATTATATGATGTAACTAAAAATATACGGTTTTCGCAATTTTTCCTTTATCTGTGCTATAAGACGTTACTTCGTACCAAATTTCAAGATTCTGAGTTTACGGGAAGTACCCGGTACCCCGGTAAATAAGTAGTAGGTTTTGATTCCCTTGCGAGTATCGAAAATTTGCGGAAATTTGTAGCATAAACGGCTGTATCTTTTGATTGCGTTGGCTTAGAAGTTTGATTTTTTCACAGCTTCAAGGGACAGTAGTCTTGAGTATTTGATATAAATTCCAGCTTGATACCTCCACGTGTTCCTGAGAAAAAGGGTCTTGACAGACAGAAAAACCCACGGATGGACGGACAACAAAGTGATCCTATAAGGGTGCCGTTTTTTCCTTTCGAGGTACGGAACCCTAAAAAATGGGCTCACGTGATTAGTAGTGTCGGTGATTGCGTTTGACAACGACGCGATAAAGGTATATTTATTTTCAAAACATGCTTATTATATGTAGGTCTTAGTTAACAGAGGTATCCACATGTTTAACCATTATTGGTGTACAAATATTAATAGTTGTAATTGTAATACCTAAATTAATGTTAATTTCTAATTTCAGACTTACAGCTAATCTGAAAATAGGTACTCGTGTTCACAACAATATTTGATAAATAATTATTTTACAATTATTTATTAAATACATTTATAGAGTTTTTTATTAATTGAGAAAATCTATTACATTATTAATAACAGTTATTAACTAATATTTTTAAAGTGCTCTGTATTTATTTATATATTATTCTTTGATGCAGTAGCGCAATTTTAGCTGGATGAACGCATAGCCTAGTATTATCACGACAAGGGCACGCCACAATTGTGGCGGTAAGACCCATCATGGAGGATCGGCCGGAGAGGCAGCACGGCAGCCTCTCCTATCGGCTGACGCAGGTGCTGACCGGCCACGGCTGTTTCGGAAAGTACCTGTGTCTCATAGGCCGGGAGCCAACGTCTGCGTGCCATCACTGCG
Organism: Euplagia quadripunctaria; assembly: GCA_963859945.1. NCBI lineage: Eukaryota > Metazoa > Arthropoda > Insecta > Lepidoptera > Erebidae > Euplagia > Euplagia quadripunctaria. The sequence goes on along the minus strand of OY982572.1, from coordinate 954,304 downwards.
GAGGCTGTCTGAGTGCTCAGCGTGGATGCAACAGCGCCACGACCTCGTAGCGGCTATCAGAGTGGGAAGCCTCTCGCTGGAGACCATGGTTCTGTCCATGGTCCAAAGTGAGAGTGCGTGGGAATCCGCCGCTTCTTTTTGTGAGGAAGTGATGTCCACTAAAGAGGCGGCGGAAAGGGAACGGGAGAGGACAAGTACTCTCCCGCCCCGAAGAAGAGGCACCAGGCGCCGGAGAGCGCAGAATGATCTCCGGCCTCCATGAGCGCTCGCCTGGGGGTAACGGGTGAGGCTACCCGTTACCCTAGCAGAAGCAGGCCTGAGACGATGGCGCGACGTGTTCCGCGTGCGCCTCTCTAAATCGGAAGGAGGGCAAGGCCCTCCGCTACATATAGTGTGGCTGCCTTCTATTGAGGGCGGCCAAAGTCTGCTAGGGTTCTCGGGAACTTCCTTCCTAGGGTATACCCGAGTCCCTAGACTCACTTGTGAACACCGTGTGGTTTTAGTCGGTTCGATACCGACATACCACTTCACCAATAGCCATGGTGAGGTGATGACCCGTGGGGGTTTCCACAAGAAAAAAAAAAATAAAAGTATTATCACGACAAGTTCGTTTGACTTTATCGACTAAGCGAGGAAACAAACGGGGGTTTTGTCTTACAAATAGGGTTACTTCTATTATGTAAATTGATGGCAATGTTATATAATCTTATGTTTCATAAAAAGTGGTTTACAGCTATCCGTGCTCCCGATGCCAAACATAGCACGAATACAGCGTTTTTGCATTTTAAAAATCGTCGCTTCACGCATCATAAACTTTTTATATTACTTTCGAAATGTTTAAGAATATTTCAACCACTTATAGAAATGAAACATAAATTTCATAGGGGGAAATAATGTTATTTATCATTATATAAATCTCAACACTAATAAATTTGATATCAAATAAATAATCTCTTTTTCTTAACGACTCCTTTTTTAATCATCTTTGTACAACCCTAGAGTGTCCGACAGTGCGGTTACACACACAGACGAAGGTAGCGCGGTCGGCAAAGCTTTCTCAACTTTAGAAAAGCGTAAACAAGATATATTTCAGATTGTAGCTAACGGGTATTATTATTTAAATTTTGTAGGCTATTATTATAGCGTAGGTATTTTCGCTTTTGTATAGGAGTGATGTATCTGTTACGAAGTAACTATTATCTTATCTGTGCTTGAAGTGATATACTTCCCTAGTGCTGGAGTAGAAGAAATAATAATGACACAACCGGTTTCTAAAATATGTACATACCAGACAAGCTTCCAGCCTGTTGACATCTTCTCTGTCACTCTTGTCATTGAATTCCTTTAAATCCGGTGGACAGTGCATTGACTTGGTGACGATGATGAACATTCTTTTTACAGGGAAAATAACACCATGGCTGCTCTCAAAGGCTCTTATCTTATCTTGCAAGCCTTTCGTATCGCCACCATCCGATGGTATGACGTGAACCAGATACCCTTCTATAAAACTGCAGGCCATACCGGTACCATAAGTAACCGCCACTTTGGTCGATGTTTCCTTCTAAAAAAGTAAAACGCGCTTGTGTAAGTAGATGTTAAAGTTAGGTAAGGGAAATGCGGTTTAAACCGTACTAAGGGCACTATAGTTTGTGACAAACCGAATGAGAAAGTCACTTTGTATAAATTGTTGACGCCTGCAGGCACATTGTCCAAATAAAGATGTATAACATAAAAAAACGGTATTTTAAAAAACTAAAAAACCCGACTGTATTTCCACGTTATTTGGAAATGAAAAAATCATAAAACAAGAAAGTCGTCATACCCGATTGCACTTATGCACTTTGCGATGCTTATAAGCGTCAAATCCATACAAAAAAGTCAATTTAGACCTTACATAATAGTCTGTAGGCGCTTTAAGAAGTTTAGTGCAAACGGGCACTCGACTAATAGGGGTAGGTAAATTATAGAAAAGGAGCTCATTGTATTTTAAACAATATTTTTAAATACAAGAAAAATTGTAGCAGTCGGGACCCATTCTAGAAAGTCATGGTATTACTCCGGTCGAGCCGGCCCATTTGTGCCGAAGCATGGCTCTCCCACATTTTGATCACTAAAAAAAACAAATTACTGACAGTTATACAGTTAATTTTGGGAAAGGCATGCTTCGGCACGCATGGACCATACGTGGATGGAGTGACACCACGGCCTTACAGAAAACCGGCAGTGAAGCAATGATTACATTGCTCCCTTCCCACTCCCATTTTTTCACCCCCCCTCTCCCCCTCTTCCCTAGCTTCCCCTACTCCCACCTTAAAGGCCGGCAACGTACTTGTGACTCTCAAGTTGCAGGTGCCCATAGGAGTCACTTACCATCAGGTGACCCGTGTGCTCGTTTGCACACTATCGCACAAAAAAAAAAAGAGTTATCTCTTATTGACGTAATGTGAGGAAACGTAAAACTCTCAACTCTCAATCATATTGAATACCAAAACTTTGTCAAATAGCTGATTTCTTCTGTAATGTAATGTAACATAAGTAGGCACATTCCGTACCTATTGTTACCTCCTCTTGTTATCAAAACGACCTCCATCCGTCTGGGCATACTTTTTATTAAATCGTCAATAAAACTTTGTGATATTTGGTCCCATTCTTCTATCAACGCCCTTTTTAGTTGTCTTAAGTTGGTTACGGCTGCCAGTCTTTGTTTAATTTGCCTTCCCAGTTTATACCAGTTGTGTGTCCCGGTTGAAATGCCCGGTTGACGACAATAGGCTTGCCTCTTTTTACGTGAGTGGGACCTAATTATATTTTACAAAGTGTGGGTCTTTCACACTCCTCTGTCTACCGCTTCGGGGACACAGGCTTGAATGTGTGTGTATGTATATATTTTCTGTTTTTTTTCTGTAGTAGCTATTGACGAGCTTGAGTATGGTATTGGTATAGGACTCTGTTTCAGCATCTAGACTCATAGGCGGTCCATTATGCGTTCAGATAGGCTCACTAGTTGAGCCAGCCTAGCTCCTTCCAGAAGCACAGAAGCCTCCTGGGGCGTTCACAGGCTTCTAGGAGCGACCTCGCTCCCGCGAGGATACTTGCCCGTTGTGTGGCCACTCCCTCGCACTCCAGGACAACGGGGACGGCCGCTTGAGCTTGAGTATAATTTAATGTATATCGACTTCAGGATGACAACTAGTAAAAAAAAATACTTACTACTTCAGGATATTTGACAGCTAGATACGCCGTGAAGATCAAAGGGAAGTCCTCAGCGTACAGCTTCTGATCATTGAGGTATATCATTGCTACAGAAGCTGCAAACATCATTGCCTGGGTCCTGTTTATTTTGCTAAAGAACTGGGCACTGTCAAAGCCTCGTTTACTGTATAGAATTTCATAGAGTTCCATACAGAGTGGTCTTGATACTTGGACTGTTAATATGTACATAACATAGCGAGCTAAAAATAAACAATGTATTCAATTTAAAAGTTCCAATTTTCTATTTATTAACACCATCACCTATAGATGACATAGTTTTTGTAACCATCCTTAAGCCTTATTACTTGCTAACTACTGAACTTACACATCGCGCAATAAAATTTCTCGCGCTGATTAGTATTTATACATCTTCCTAAGAGCAACTGTTGGCTTATCACCTACACTTTTCAGAGGATCGTTCCTTAGTGTCGGAGGGACTTAATTTACAACTCATTCCTAGACAACATCATTGATAACTAGAGTTTTTACACATTGACTCCGATATACCGTCTTTATATATGAAAGCATTTGGTGGCGGTTTATAGGGTCTACGTTTTTCTGGATGAAAAAAGAGAGAAAAAGTTATGAGTTTTTCTGTACATCTGTCAACTTGTAGGTATGCAAAATTTCATGACGATAGGTTGAGTAGTTAGGGCGTGCGTATAAGAGTAACAAATTAACAAACAAACTCACATTTGCAAATATAATATTAGCTAGGAATAGTTAGGATTATACCAACGACACTTAATTTATTACAAATTGATATTGAAGGTTCGGCAGCAACTTTAATAGGAGACCTCTTTGCCAGCACCATTACTTACTGCTTGCATTTAGATTAAAAGAAGGTAATGACTCCCTATAGAACGTGTAACAGAAAGCTGTGGTTATACTTTAGGGTAATTTTCTATATAGCCGCTGTATCTTATGTATAGTGGCGTAGCGTGCCTTGGAGGGGCCTTGTATCAAAATTAGTTGGGGGACCCAACCTATAGGGTACTTACGGTTGAGAATTGTCAATTTTGGTTAAAAGCAAGGTCTTACAGCACAAGTAAAGGGAAAATTTCGAAAAATAAAAAAAGTTGAAAATTAAGGTAAATTTTGGTACTTATAAGTTTGAAAATCTAAATTTGCCCATATCTTTTTATCGTGTTGACTCAGGACCTTGATTTTTATACACCTAATAGGGGCTATAGATATCAGTATCTGGTATAAATTTCAACTTGCTAGGTCCACCCGTTCCTGAGAAAATCGGTGGTGACGGACGCGAGAGTGATCTTATAAGGGTTCCTTTTTTTACCTTTTGAAGTACGGTAGCTTAAAAAGACATTGCTTTTTTTGACTTTTGTTATTTCTGAAGTGAAAACTCTCTATGGCACGTATGACCGTTTTTTTTATATTTTTTTCCCGACTTTTCGAGATTAAGTGACATTGTGGATAACATTTTACTAAGTTTTGCTTACACACGTTAGGGGCCCCTGTAGCCCGGGGGCCCCGTATCATTGATAGGGCTGATACGGCGGTAGCTACGCCCTTGCTTATGTACTTATACACAATAAATAGATGAGACGATGATTTTCTTTTATAAGTTATTTATTACGTTCATACTAGGGATGTTACGTATCTGAAATTTCATATCTAGATTCAGATATATAAATAATATTATATCGATTACCCGAAAGTTTCGAAAGTCGGTTGACGGAAAGTCGAAAAGTTCAAACCGCAAAATATAAGTTTGTAATCACAAAACTGTACTTTTTTTATGTGATATGACAACAAATTAATGACTTTCTTTACTTGTGCCGTCAGTCCTTGCTTCTTACCAAATATAGTGATTCTAGGTCAATGTGAAGTTCCCTATAGGTTTTGATATACCTGCGAAATGTTCAAATTTGGTCAAATGTAAGGCTTAAATCTTTTGATTGCGTTGACTCAGAAGCTTGATTTTTATACAGCTTCAAGGGACCGCAGATATAAGTATATTTCTGAGAAAGAGGGTCTTCGACAGACAGACGCACAGCAAAGTGGTCTTATAAGGGTTCCTTTTTCTTTTAAGAAACGGAACCTTAAAAATTATAATTTTTTTACGTCATACACGGGGTCTATGAGACGATAGATACAACCTAAGATATAACCACACCTTCCTGGACCTATTAGGACCTATTAGGAGTCAGTATAAAAATATGTTGCAAGTTAGTGGTTATAATACTGCTTTACTCAAGAAAAATGTTTTCGGCATGGCTCCTGTCATTTATAACAAAATACCTGATGTTGTAAAAAATGGCACAATACAAACATTTAAAAACCAATTGACTACACTTCTGTTAGATAAGTGCTATTATTCAGTTAATGACTTTTTAAATGATATACTTTGATATTACTTTAGATTTAGTCTTTTGACATTACTTATGCTTATTTGACATTTAATTTATTTTCTTAATTTCAATAAATATTGCTTACATAATTATATTGACCATTGTATCTATATTACTATTATGAATCATTACAACAAATCATTTGCAAATTTGTTTACTGTTTTTAGAATTTTATTGATTTGATTATTAACTTATTGTTTAAATTTTGTTGCAATTTTGATGTTTGCATGCCTAGTCAAGGTAGATTGTATAAGGATCAGAAAACTTGTTAACATCGCTATTTCATGTACCTACAATCAATGCAAATAAAATATATTCTATTCTATTCTATTGTGAACAGCCTGTATAATGTATCGTCTAGTTACCTCGTTGTTAATGTAAGCTACAAATAAAGTCATTACTGAGAACAAGACTTTAAATACACTTCATATAATGCACAATATTGTCTGTATTTTATATTATAGATATAAATTATAATTATTAATAAAAAACCAATCTTACCAAAATTGAGTGCCCATTTATGTTTGTTCTCCAAGTCAAGGCTCTGTGACGCTAAAATGTACAAAGAAAATATTGTTATGAAAGCGCTAACTTTAATGAGGAACATTGTAGTACGAAAGTTCACAAGCAAATGCCAATTTTACTAGGTAGGAATTACTCCAAGCTTGGATCTGTGAGTACGGTCGACATAACTGTTTAGAGTTGAGCTAAATCAATAATTTCATTCCCTTCCACAGACTCAAAATGGCCAATGTAATTATACATAAAGATAAATAAAGAAAAAAAATCCGGACCCGTAGAGGTAGATTTCGTGTTTTTTTAATTTTTTTTGAAAATCTGCCCCCCAGTCCCCCCCTTTGGGGGAATATCCCCTCCCCCCCATTCACGAACTTAACCTTAATTTTTGGCTTGTTGATTTTTCGTCAAGTTTGAAAGCAATCGGTGCATAATTGCGACATCTATCGTGCCGGTAAAATTGAGGTACATACATACATATACATACATACATATATATATATATATATATGTATAAACTTTTTAACGGTTGTTTTGGGGTCTAGGGATCATAGAGAGAAATAAACACAAACTAGTTCAACCAAAATTTAGGTTAGCAAAAGTGAGAAGAAATTTAAAACTTGTATAAAACGCACGCTATGTAAACGAGCATATTATTTAAATGATAAAAATGCTTGGCAAAATGCCGGTCCTGCTCCACAGTCACACTGTCAATGAGATTTATTGTTATTTTGATTGTTATTATTATTGACATTGTAAATTTTATAGAACATTGGTGTTATTTTATACACTGTTGACATTGTAGTTATGATACGCTTATTACATTCTGTTAATAAAAAAAAATAAAAAAAATGAATTGTACATGTGAGAACTGTATAGTCACAAGTATTATGTTAATTTTCTATGTTGCATAGCAATTCTTTTCCATTTTAGAACAATATTAATTTATGTTATATTGTCCACACATTAAATTGCGCTTATATGCAATATGACAAATAACTTTGTAAAAAAAAAACCTGTTGGAAAAGAGTGTCCTTGGAGTTTCTTGCCTGTTCTTCTCCATAGGATCTACGTTTTGGAACAGGCAACTAGCTTCACGACCTACTTATACTGACTGACTCCTCCTGACAATTCAAAAATACTTACAATGGGTTTACTTGAAATAAATAATTTTGATTTTGATTTCATAACTAGACCTCCCGTGAAGAAATTTTTGGAAAACTCGACAACTGGTACAGAACCAATAGGTAGACTTTCTTCGAAATCTACCTAAAAAAAGGAAATAGTGGTCGCGTTGCTTAGCATCATATAACATGTGAGTTGTATTGTGTTAATAATGTTCATTAGATTCTAACTTGAGTAACAAAATCAATTTAAAGAAGTGTAGTAAAGTAATTTCTTAAAATTATAAATATCTTATTAATGAAAATATATTATATTGTAATATATTTTATTCTTGGTGGTAGCTTGACCGGAGTGATACCACGGCCTGATACACTGAAAACCGGCGTGAAGCAGTGCTAACGCTGGTTCGCTGAAAAACGGCGTAATGAAATTACATGTCTCCAGTATATGTGATTACCTGTCATGGTAAGTACGTCTATATAATGACAGCTCAAGTTATACTGGCCAATGAAAAAACTATGGTCTAAATTCAGTGGCATAGCGTGCCTTAGAGGGCCCCTGTATCAAAATTAGTTGGGGAGCCTAAATGAAGGGTAAAGATTTCTGACAAAAGAAACAAAAATGCTTTAAACGGGGAAATCCCGCAATAACCGATGTAGGATGTTGCCAACTTTTGGGCGCACGCTTAACCCGGGAAAAAAGAGATTGCTTTTTTTTACTTTTGTCATTTCTGAAGTGAAAACGCTCTACGGGCACGTATGGCAGTTTTTTTTTATATGTTTTTTTCAAGAAAAGCGACATTATGGATGACATTTTACTAATTTTTGCTTACACACGTTAAGGGCTTCTGTAGCCCGGGGGCCCCGTATCATTGATACGGCTGATACGGCGGTAGCTACGCCCCTGTCTAATTTCGACCACCACGCGATCTCTAGTTTCATTTAAATTTATCAATCAACAGGGCGATAGTTACCAATCATTTATAAGCACCTATAATTGCTTCTAACTCTGCATCGGCCTATGGGTGTCTGGTAGAGAATGCCAATGGTATTAAATCGGGATAGTGTTGAGTGTGTAGTGTAGTGTTAAGTTAGAATATAGTATAGAAAAACATTACGTTACGTCCTGGTGGTATTCCTGGAGTTGCAGGTGTCTATAGGATCGTGTGCTTCTTTGTGTTTCTAGAAAAACCTTTTTTTTTTGTTGACGGTATATCTATTCAACAAAATACCGCCATTCAGGGTTTGCTATCCGAAATTCTTAGAAACGCACGCACGAGCTTACAGAAATACTTAATATAGAGCGATAAGGCTTTATCCACGAGATAGAGCGAAAATTTATATTTCATTACAAGAAAAAATACTATTAAATATTCTATTAAAGAACTTTTGCAACACTTTTTTTAAACTCGTCATTACTAATAAAATAATAATGTTTTTAATAAAGTATATGGGTATATTATATTAATAATGTTTTCTTATTCTCGAGTTTCATTTTATGCAAATGTTTAGATTTCAATTATTCACTATGTATAGCTAGCTAGATATAGCTTAAAGAAAATAATGTCGCGTGACAACGTGAAAATATTTTTTACAAGTTATACGTTTTGTTACAATTTTGTTTTTACAAAACAATACCACGACCCACATTATAACGAAGTTACGTATGTCTATGCACATAGGTTGAAAACTATACAAACTTAATACTAATATTAAGAAAGAGAAGAGAAAGAATGTGAATATGGATTTATGTGAAGTATATATAAATAGTATAATCTTCGGAACCAATGCATCTGTGTACAAAAATCACCATTTGAAAGTTCATTATTTCCGTGCGAAGTCGGGTTGAGCCGTTAGTTAGGTGTATAAATTGAAGGGCTAAATAAAGTGCTCTAAATGATATATAGTTTGTTTTACGAAATTCATTACATTTATTGAGAGATGGTTTTGTTGGTGGCAGCGCTGACCCAAGGATAGAGCGAGTGGAGCGGTTGCTCTAGGCGCCCGGTGGCAAGTAACGCCCAAATGTCAAACAAGAGACAACATTTTCCAGCGGAAAATAAAATTTTAATGGCGTTGGATTGCGCGGCTAATCTTTCATTAGTTATTACAATACCTAAATAGGTAACGGATTTTATTATTTAGTGACTGATTGAAATTAACACCAATAGCAAAAAAGCAGAAGTAAAATAATTAACGCCACTGAATTTAATTTAATTCCAACAAGTGCTGATATTTGCAACAAAAGTTGAGTTTAGAAAATTTGGTAATAATATTTATTTAACATAAAACCCTGATCAAGAGCTAGGGCCTGCGCTATGTGATGTGTGGCTATGATTCTGTAGCAAAGAAAAGAAGTATAACCTGACCAGACAAACTGCTATATATTCCTTTATTTAGTTTCGATTGGGCGTCTAAAATTAAATATCAATTTAAATTATAATTAATTTTATTGTAATTGTCTAATACAACAACATTTCATTTCATTAGATTTAATGTTAGGGTTAAAGAATAGCTATAGCTATCTGTCGCCCTAGCAGAAGCAGGCCTTAGACGGTGGCGCGACCTATTCCGCGCGCGCCTCTCTAAATTAGATTGGACAGGTACATCACGGTCGAGTCGCCTTGCTCAACAGGCGGCCAAGTCTGTCGGGGTTCACAGGGATTTCCTTTCTAGGTTTACACCTGGGGCCACGGCAAGAAGACCAGTGACGGAACACTGTGTGGTTTTAGTCGGTTCGAGTCCGACATATCACCTTACGAGTGGGTTCACGTCACTGGGTAGGGTTCGAACACGCACTTTTACGCACTACCGCTGCTTTTAAGATTTAAACGCTAATTTTATTTACTTTACATTAGTTAATCCTGATATAAACTGAATAAAATACTGTTTTAAATTCAAGTACGATGCAGAAAAGATCGTGGACCGACCTTTTACAAACAAAGTATTTTATTGCCTTTCAGAAGCTGTTCTTGGAATGTTTGTTTATTCTTTAAGATAAGCAAAATATAGTTGCATAAGTTAGTACTTGTAACAAATGACATGTAAATTATGAAATAACTAGCACAACCCGCCCCGGCTTCACACGGGTACAAATTATACACCTAAACCTTTCTAAGGAATCACTCTGTCTATTAGTGAAACCGCATGAAAATCCGTTTAGTAGTTTTTCAGTTTATCGCGAACAGACAGACAGACAGACAGACGCGGCAGGGGACTTTGTTTTATAATATGTAGTGATAGCTGTTGTCCGCGACTTATGCCACGGGAACCGTACATTTTTTCGGGATAAAAAGTAATCTAGTCTTAACCTAGTGCTAATCCAGACTATAATCTACATCTGTGCCGAATTTCATCCAGATCGGTTCAGCCGGTTTAGCATTGAAAGAGTAAATAACATCCAACCACAAACTCTGGCCTTTAGGACATTAGTAAGATACTGTGTACCTTATAAAAATACGTAAGTTAGTACTGACTATATAGGAATCCAAATTTTGGCTAAGATAGTTGACGATACAATAATAACAATTTTTACTATTTTTTTAAAATTTAATGTTTATTTTATTAAATTTAATGTTAAATTAGAGCTTCCTCTCTCTAGCATGGTGATGCCACCTAAGTAAAGCCTTTTGACACGCTTTTCATACGTAACTAAATCTTACTTACCTAATGTGATACTAACTGCAAATAACATTTGCATAATGTAAATATGATCTCGATTCACCTTCGGTTTTCTGTAAAAAAAAAAAAAAATTAAAATTTTCATTGTCATTTTCATTTTAACTATTAATAAAATAAAAACTATTTAATGAAGTGTTTAAGTGTTTAATAATTTTTAAAAAAATTTTTTAGTTTCCCCAAACATTTTTGATAAAGTTCAAAGGTTTTTTGGGGTTTTATAAACTATTTTATAGAATAACGCTAATGTAATACCTAAAATATTAACGTCGATAATGTGAGTCGTCAAGTCAGCAGAAAACAAATTCGAGATTTGGCAACACTAGTGAATTTGAAAGCAGATTTATGGTTAAGAAATCACCACAAGTAAGAACATCAAATTATAAAGTTGTTTATTAAAAAAATAGTTTTCATTGTTGTAGCTATTTACGTGACTATTGCCAGTTCGCCTGTTTAATTTGTTTCATTCTCTAAATTACTCGCAACACATAGATTGTAATTCTCATATTGCACATGTTTTAAGTAAAAGTGTGGGTTTAAAGATATTAATAAATGGGAAGTTTCCTTTTTGCCATCTCACTGATGTAGACGAAATAAACAGATAAGGTGTAAGAAATAAAAATAAATAGAATTAAATTAAATACTAAAATAGTTGATAACTATTTATGTCAGCAATGTGAATCTGTGCTGTGTCAATAGTGAACAGATGTTTTAGTAAAAACAGCTATTATGTACCGAAGGGAACAATTGTTAGGTGAGTATTTATACCATTTAAAGAAATGCCGTTAATGAAATAGGTTCCCAAATAGAAGGGAGCGTGATGGTGCGGTTGGTTTGGTGAGCTCACAAGCTCAATTAGATGTTACATCTCCTCCTTAGTAGAGATTTTGTATGTTCTACAGGTTGAATCTGTGCATTCTAAGTAATTTAATATAATTGCTCGATACGGTTATATTTGTGAGGTGTTTCAGGCACCATGAGCGTATCCAGCTTTACAAAAGCCAGTGACGGAAGCAGCTGCCCTGGCGCCCGTAAAAAACTGCATGACCATAACGGTAGTAGCAAATGATCAAATTTAATAATACCTATGCTTTGGGTTTCTCAAAGTCAAAGTTCAAAACTTCAAAAGGGGTGTAGAAAGTTTCCCCTGGTAAATGAAACATTAAGTTGTTTTGATTCCTTGCAACTTGAAATAACTAAGATAAGCTGTCTTTTTCAACTAATAAGGCCTGTAGATCCAAGTATTTGAATTTCACCTAGATACCTCCACATGTTCCTAAGAAAAAGAGTCTTGACAGAGAGATAGACAGACAAAAGTAGCAAAATAAGTCTTTAGTTTTTTCACTCATGTCAAAAGTAGTAACCGCCAAATAACAGGCACCATGAATAAGATACAAAATTTGATATGCTACTTTGTACCTCTTATAAGCAATTTTAGTGGAGGAATGTGAACACTTCAAGATTATAGAGAAGTGTAGAAAGCTCACATTTTTGACAATGTGTTATAAATATAAAAATTCATGAAAACGGCTAAATCTGGCAACACAAGTACAGTAGTTAATAGTCAGTGAGTAATTACACTTATTTCTTTTTGGATTTATCAAATTAAAATATTAAGTAAACAAAAGATATCATTTTTATCAACATTACTGCTAGTCCTCATTTATATCTTTTGTGTGATCGCTTATGTCCTTCTTATAATACAATATAAGACTTGTAGTTTTCTTATTACTAATAATTTCAATCATTGCATTATTAAAAAAAAAATTAAGTAAGATGGTTAGGTACCATTAACAAATTAGTCAATTTTATAAATATCAGCTTGCATAATGCAAGGTGATGTTTATAAAATTAAATTATTTGTTGTCAAACCGTTTTAGAAATAAACTAAGAACAAATCACTTCATATTTACCATCAAAGCAGACAATATTGTTATAAAAAGTATACTAACCTACTCTCCGTCATTTCGGATTGATTTTATAGTATTTTGAAATACACCACTACTGTATTTTGTTACCTAAATTGTATTAAACAATTTAGGACTCAGTATATCAGTTTTTAGTCGTCAAATAAACTAATTGATGTTGCAATTTTCATATTACTATCGTGGATCAGGTTGAAATTGAATCAGATACTCAGTAACATTATATGACAAAAAAAACAAGTATACTGTAAATATAAAAAACTTAAAGAAAGAAATCATCCAAACTTTAAGTTTAACCTAACTTCGTCAAATCTGTCGATTTGAGTTTGACATTAAAATGATTGTTTAGAAATCGGAGATACTCATCTGTTCACTGTCCTTACACATAAACTTACTAAGTTTATGTGTAAGGACAGTGAAGAGATGAACTAAACTACCTACTAAACTACTACTAAGTTTATGTCCTTACAATAACAAAAAAAAAATTGTTTGTGTACTTACTTAAATGCGTACGAAAGAAGTTATAATATAGGCTGCCTTAAGTTGGCGGGGAGAAGTCGCTTTTTTCCTTTTTTTTTTGCTCTTTCAACTGTTCGCTAACTGTTCTTTATTGTTCGATCAAAATTTTTATTTGTTCGATCTTAGATTTTTTTTTTTAAATAAAATAACAAATGACCGTCAAGCTGGCGGGAAGAAGTCGTTTTTTGACATTATTTTTTGCTCTTTCAACTGTGCGTTAACTGTTCTTCATTGTTCGATCTAAATTTTTTTTTGTTCGATCTTAGTTTTTTTTGGCGGTTTGACCAAGTACTTTGTTTGTCATAAAATTCGGTTCTGGCACTCACCGGCCGCTGCCGAGGCACGCTCGCTTCACTCGCTCGGCTCGTGCGTTATGGTCACAGTTCTAACCTAACCTAAACCTAGCCATTTCTGTCGCTCACTTAGTAATTCAGTCGCACGCCTAAAATTTTAATGTCCAAATGTCCAACCAGAATAGTATTATTGACAATTCTCAGGTTATTCTAATCAAAACTGCTATCTATGCTGCTGCTTATTATTAAAAAACTTTGGTAAAAACAAGCCGGGTTTCGAAAAGGCTACAGCACCGTAGACCACATTCATACTGTTCGGCAGATTGTGCAAAAGACTGAGGAGTACAATCAGCCGGTGTGTATGATTTTTGTGGACTACGAGAAAACCTTCGATTCCATCGAGACCTGGGCAGTTCTGAATGCTCTGCAACGATGTCGTGTCGACTGGCGATATATCGAGGTGCTGAGAAGCTTATATAATACCGCCACGAAGACCAGAGGACCAATCCCATAGGTTTGCAGCGAGGCGTTAGACAGGGGGATGTAATATCCCCCAAACTATTCACCAACGCGTTTGAGGACGTGTTCAAGACACTTGATTGGACTGGACGGGGAATTAATATAAACGGGGAGCATACCTCGCACCTTCGGTTTGCCGATGATATCATCTTAGGAGGAGAGTCGCTGGAGCAGCTGGGTGAGATGCTGCACAGCCTAAATGAAGCATCTCGACGCGTCAGTCTTGGTGTGAATTTGGACAAATCCAAAGTTATGTTCAATGAACACGTCACACCCAGACCGATTGACGTCGAAGGGTCGACGCTCGAAGTTGTTTAAGAATATGCCTACCTTGGGCAGGTTATCCAGCTCGGTAAAAACAACTTCGAAAAAGAAATCACCAGAAGAGTCCAGTTAGGTTGGGCAGCATTTGGCAAACTACGTCGACTATTCTCATCACCCTTACCGCAATGCCTCAAAACGAATGTCTTCGATCAGTGCGTCCTACCTGTAATGACCTATGGTACCGAGACGTGGACACTAACGGTGGGGCTAGTCCACAAACTAAAAGTCGTGCAGTGGGCCATGGAGCGAGCTATGCTTGGAGTCTCTTTGCAGGATAAAATTCGAAATGAGGTCATCCGACAAAGAACTAAAGTTACCGACATAGCTTGCAGAATAAGCACGCTTAAGAGGCAATGGGCTGGCCATGTATGCCGAAGGACCGATGGCCGTTGGAGCAAGCGGATCTTAGAGTGGAGACCACGAATCGGTAAACGGAAGGTAGGACGCCCCCCAGCCAGATGGACCGACGATCTGAGGTAGGTAACTGGGAGGGACCTGATGCGGAAAGCGGAGGACCGGGTACTATGGCGCACATTGGGAGAGGCCTATGTCCAGCAGTGGACTAGAATAGGCTAATTGATTGACTGATTATATGTTACATGTTTAGTGACAAACAATTTCCTGACATTACTGACACTCACATATTTGAACACAATAATGGTAGAGGTAGGTGGTAGAAGTAATAATAGTAGAAGGAAGACGTCAGAATAAATACTGGAAATTTAATATAAGAACAGAATGAAACGAATTACTGATTTTTGCGTTGTTTTATTTTCAGTCTAAATGTTTGGAAATATAGTAAAATATTATCTATTCTAAACACGACCTTATTTTTACTTCTTGACATTTACTGACGAAACAATTTACTGACAATTTCATGACGTACATTTTTTTGAAAATGACCCATCTGTTTATTTTGTTTCGAAAATATTGACTCTATAGTGTACTATTTTATTTAAGATTCCAAAGTACTCACAAAAGTTCATGACCTTACAATTTTGTTTGATGATTTTTTTTGCGTGTTATGTAGAAAACCTTTCGTTTGTTATAGTTTTAGCAAGAGCAATGCCATATTGTTCTATTTTTGTAATTGTATCCTATGATTTAGAATTTTACTAGGCTTTCTTAAAATGGGGACATTAAAAACATCAATGTAAATTGTAAGAAGCGATTATACAAAAACGATCTAAAAAAAAGGCTTTTTTGTAAAATAAACTGAAAACACCGTTTTCTTCAGCATTACTGCCATATTTATAACTGTCACAACTGGCAACACTCAACCGCTTAGAAACCTGCCAGCTGTCTGTCAACTGTCAATATCACTAACAACAATCAAATTGTGTCAGGTGCTGCTGTGCGCCGTGCAGCTGGCTATACAGGACAAAAACAATCTTACTATAAGAGCCATCAAATTTTAATAACATAAAATTTAACTAAAACAATTTCAACTAATAACAACTTACGTTGCTAACCTAAATTCCCGACTATAATATTCTTGTAAGTTGTAAGGAAATTAGACCTCACAAAATGACAGTGTGTAGATTTTTCCAACAAGGATATTGCCGGTTTGGGCAGAATTGCAGATATGACCATATTTATGGCTCCAAATATTCATATCATGGTAAGTAAGATGTTTATTACATTTAGTGTAATCTTAAGTAACATTATAAATACGATTGTGAGTTGTTTTTGTTTGTTTCGCGTTCACTCCTTACTATCAACCGTACATTTAAAATTTTTGCATACCCACACGTTCTCAGGGGTACAGAAAAGAACGTAGGGTACCTCTCATTTAGAAATACTACTTACTGTTCTCAAGGGGTAGAAAAGTAATTAATGTGAGTGAAACTACAGGTAAAAGTTAGTTTTTTTAAAGTATTTATAGAGCTGTATTATAAAACAAAGTCCCCCGCCGCGTCCTTCTGTCTGTCTGTTCGTAATAAACTAAAAAACTACTGAACGGATTTTCATGCAGTTTTCACCAATAGACAGAGTGATTCATGAGGAAGGTTTAGGTGTATAATTTGTTAAGATTTTGTGTAAAACGTCTGAAATATGACGATGATTGTTAAAGATGTCGGAAAAAATCAATATAATA
This sequence comes from Euplagia quadripunctaria, assembly GCA_963859945.1. Taxonomy (NCBI): domain Eukaryota; kingdom Metazoa; phylum Arthropoda; class Insecta; order Lepidoptera; family Erebidae; genus Euplagia; species Euplagia quadripunctaria. The sequence continues at coordinate 937,684 of OY982572.1, read as the reverse complement.
TTATGCTCTGCTACCCGTGCAAAGTCGGGGCAGGTTGCTTGTATTAAATAATGTAATTTTTTCAGCAAATCCACAACAACAATCCGCACCACCAGTTCAACAGTCCTCGATCTCAGCAGATGAACAACTGGTAACTCAAGTGCAGGCAGATATGCAGTCTGCCCTACGAGGAGGACAGTGGATTCTTTCGTGTTACTCACCATTTAAAGAAAGACCCACATTCCCAGGCATCAACGATTTGTCTCCAGAGGAAGCAAGACTGTTTATTTATGAAGCTAAGAACAGTAATAATTTAGAACAAGCAGTAAGTAATAATTGTGTGAAATTATTGCATATCAATCTGAAAATGAGATGATACAAACCTACCTGAATGTTAGGAAATTTCCAAATTTTTTTTTTTTTTTTTTAGTAATATTGTTAATAATATTTTATTTTATAATATTGTTCTGAGGGCTGATTTTACCATAATGATGAAACAAACTTTAAATCCTAATTAATGAATGTGTCCTATCTTTCAATTTATTTTCTATTGCTTAAAATATAATAATATCTAAAAATAATGTAGAAGACAGATTTATACCTTGCATTTTGAATTTAACTTAATGACCAGTTTAAACTCAATTTCTTGAATAGCTTGAAGAAATTAATAATAAACATTAAAAGTAAAATAATGAAAAAGTAACTACTGAACTTATTAAGCACTTGTAAAACTTTCAATCAGATTAATACTGCTGTCATAAAAATAAAAAAAATATCTGACATTTTTTGCAGAATTGAGTTACAACCATCATCTCAATCAGAAAAAAAAGCGCAAATGCTAATATTTTTATATTTGGCATAACTCAAGCAAAACTATGAAAATCAAACTTTTTAATAAGACGCATCTGTCAGAATATTATGCCACCAATAAATAGGAAAGATATTTCTGTGTATATGTGACTTTGCATCTTAGTATCATGAAAAAATTGACTGACCTGTTGGCCTAGTGGTTAGTGACCCTGACTGCTACACCATAGGTTGTAGGTTCGATTCCCACCCGAGTCTGGGTGTTGTTTGTGTCCGTTATTTGTATGTTTGTAAAGTCCCCCCCGGACACAGGAGTTATTCCTAATACGGAAATTGTCTTTTTAAAAAAAAATTAAAATTGCCCGGCACAAGTGGCATTAGCGTTTTTTTACTTAATATGCGGTTGGAGCTGTAAAGTCAGTTGCGCCCAGACAATTCATTGTTTACAGGTCATGAATACGAAAACTTATTGTAGGTAAGGTTTAAATCACCAGCCACCATACAAAACTAATAAATGGAAGACTTGTTTTGTTAAATATTTCAATGTCTACCACAGAAATAATATGCGTTTTATGAGGTAATAATTGAATTTAATTGAATATCCTAATAAATATTAATTATTACCCCTACAAAAAGCAGCAAATGCTTCAAAAAACCGTTTTTTTGTATGTTCAATATAAACTTTATAATTAATTAACACTAAATAAGAAACACTTTTCATCAATTACTAAGGTGAATGGACGTAACTAGCCAGAAACATCTCGAAAGAAAAAGAAAATTAATTTATTTAATATATATATTTATTTCATTAAAACAAACATTTAAGTTTCGATAGGTCACACTCAAATGTACACTCTTGCATCACAAACTTTTAACATTTTATTTCTCCATATTTAACTTTAGGTAAATACGTCTTTTTCTCTTATGGCGGCAGAATACATCTGACTAGATAAAAAAACAAGACATCAAATGGCCCCCAGACCATTTGCAACATGTTGTCTGAATTATTTTCCTCAGTTTATGAACCTTCTGCACGTACCCTCACTTAACACTTTCAGTGCTGGCTTTTACTTACAATGCCGGGAACACGCTAGGCGTGTTCAGCTGCATAGATTGTCAACCATGCCAACTTAACTAAAAACATGGATGTGCTTATGCTCGTAAATGTTAGTATGTGTGTTATATTTAAAAATAATGCGCTCACTTATGTGTACTTATATATATATCACTGAAAAGGTGCACCGGGCTGTTGGGGTGTGCTTTTAATATAGTCGCGTTTGATCACTTTAACAGCTAACACGCCACAGTGCTTGTTTAAAAATTGCAAATTTCACACGTAAAGGACGCTAAACAACGATGGAGTATATTTTCGGTAACCTAAAATGTAATTGTCATCAATCACTATGTTATGTTACTAATTATTTAGTCTAAAAGACATCGGAAAATATATTTTTTTAGGATAATTCGCAATTAACAGCGGAAATAACTCGCTTAAATTCAATAAACACTTACTTTACGCTGAGACGCTGTTAGTCTTTTAACATTTATATATATATTGTTATTAATTTACAAAGATAATTATCGTTATTTTTATACAGAGGTATTTACAATAAATAATATCGTTTAACGCATTGTAATATTTTATTGATTTAGTTTTGATTATGGTCAATCGAAGGGGTGCTGGTAGTAGGATGTATATTTATTTTATAAATTGTAGGTACTCAAAACCGTCCAAGAACAAGATTAGCTGATAATGACTCGACCTTGAAATAAAGAACTTAACTCATAGCTGTTTTGAATGATTGATTGACCGAATGAATTTGCGCTTCATTATGCTTTTGTGAAGCGTGTATGTCTTTATACTTATGTTTTTGTAAAACCTGATATCAACAGGTTCTTCTTACTCGTAAGTTGTGTTCTAATAAAATGTAATAGGTGTCTTGAAATATGTTCAATTATGACAATAATTACGAGAATAGTAATTCGAGATTTCCAAAGTATCCCAAACTCCTTAAAATTACAGTGATGAATAATACTGTGCTTTTTTGTACTCGCACCGTTTATAAATTTAAATCTAAAAAAAGAATCTAATATTTTCTTCCCTCTTTCTATAAATAAAAATATTTTCTCCCACTGCATCCTTATAGAATGTTCAAACTACACCAATTTTTCTTTAGCACAGAAAAATTACCACACGATTATAATACGAGAGCCTTCGACCGAGGCCATGTCCATCAGACAGATGCAATGAAACAGTTCAGTAAAAATATTTAAACATAGGTATTTGAAAATGCGGTCAGGTCAGACCTTGCGCGAAAAAAATCTGAAATTAGGTACCTATTTTGGAATCAGAATAGGTAACTAAATCTATCGATTTCATACTGTTTTGACCGTAAATCGATGAGGCAAAAATTTTGCTCTGGTAGGTACTATTTATTGTATTTAAGTCGTACACACATCTGTGAATCAAATACCGCAGAGACCAGAGACCTTAGCAACGGAAATGGACCAATCACAGATCAGTATTCGATGCAGAGCATTCGCTTAGCAAAGGGTAACTTGAAATTTGTTTGTGAATGACTAGGCTGGCCACAACGAACGCTGTGAGAAATTCCTTATTTAGCTTAGCGTTGCTTCCACGCTACCCAAAGTATTGTTTAGGAATACGGGTGTTAAACTATGTTATGTGGTCCCTAGAACTGACTGTTCATAGGCGTCAGGTCAGGTTCTAGCAAGTTATTTGCAGTAGGTGCGCCGCATTGCTGATAACATTTTTCTTTCATTTATTTGTTTACTTACTAACTTACAATATGTACATGTAATAATACTTTTGAGCACATTGAGGTAGTTATGTGCTCTGCAACAAGATTTCGTCATTTGATATATAAAACACGCAGTAATAACGCCATGTAGGTAGTCAAAGTTATTGTTCAATTGGGTACTTCGACTACGACTTCCTTTTTTTTAATTTGTTTTTGTAAAACATATGTGTAGTTGGCTGCCTAGCGACTTTTAGTTTATTGCAAAAGGACCCTGCGAACAACATTGTGGGCTGCATTATTGCAAACTTTAGGATAAATCTTATTTTGTGTATTAGATAATGGAGATATTTGTTGTTGGTCTCTAATTAAAAAAATATATGGAATACGGAATAACTAAATATTAATATGTTTGTAGTTAGAAGCACGATTCTCGAGGTTTGCTCTTCTGAAGGGTGGGCTAAGAGTAGTGACTATTGACATTTGGCCGGAGACACTGTGTCTCGGGCATTTTAGTTTAATGAAACTGTTCATGACCTTAATGCAGTGGTGCACAGGGATTTAAATACAGAAGAAAAAAAAGAGAGATTAATGCTAATAATTTTTAATATCTCCATTTCAGATCACCTACATGAACAACATCTTCAAAGAGACAAAACAAAAGTATGAACAGATACTACAGCCGGATATAAACATTATTAAAGTATTACGAGGCCTATACAAAGGTGAAGTATTACCTTCTCCATTCGCCAGCATTGAGCAGAACACATTCAGTTCAGGTAGCAATGCTGCGTCGTCAATATTCCGCAGTGCTGTTCATAATACTCAGTCGGCCAGTCATAATGCTAATACTGCAGCGTCAATATTTAGCCAAGGACAACAAAGTATATTTAACACCCAACCTGACCCAGCTAAGGAGATGTTTTCAAGAGCTAACAATGCAAATGTTTTTGGTCCAAGCTCGCCCTCTAATACATTCGCAGAATCGAATCAAACCATCTCTGCAAAGTCTCTCTTTGCAAGTGCTGTTCAGAGTACCACAAATCAATCAAGCCCATCAAACATATTTGCAGCAGCTAATCAAAGTATTTTTGGGCCTCCACCAAATCAGAATATTTCGCCGTTTACTCAGGTACAAAGTACCTCGCCATTCAGTCAAGAACCAAGTAACTCACCGTTTGCTCGCGTACAGAATACGTCACCATTTAGCCAAGGAAATGTTTTTCAAAAGACTGACAATCCAGCATCTATCTTTGGACAAGCTAATAAGCAGCTTAATACCTCTGATGATCCTGGAGTTTATAGTAAGATAGAAGAATTGTCGGAGGCTGATTTAGAAGCTTTCAAAAGCGACAAGTTTGAGTTAGGCTTTGTGCCTGAATTGCCGCCACCATATCAGTTGTGCTCGCGGGCCTTATAGCGATAGATAAAACATCCTTTAAAAGAAGTTAATATTTGCTAACACGCTTGTCATGTTTGAGCAGGCTCTACTTACTTACTTAACCTCTTCACGAAAATGATCGACTGTAATGTCCTTTATCCATTGGTTAATTTCAATTTAGGATCTCAATTTTGGTACTAATAAAGTTGAAGATGAAAAAGACTTGCTGATAGAATGATTTCTGGCGGCGTAAAATGTTGCGTCTTGTCGCAACTTGCGGATGAGATGGATTATATTTGGTTTCTTCTTGTTTACACTGCTATTTAATTTAACATGCCAGCCTTCTAAATTATTTCTTGTTCGACGTTGCTCTGCAAACACCGACCATATTTTTATAAAATCCAAATCCTTGAGCCAAAATTAAAGGCAGCTACTGCCTTTATAATGTTGCCTATTATATTAAAAATGTCACATATATTGTAGTCTTTTTAATTAAATTTTTCATTTTTAGTGTAAGGTGCGTACCTACATACTGAGTAAATACGATATTTAGAACATTACATTATGTACTTTAAGTAACAGCAGTACGTTAGAAGCCCAATACTTTATTTATATGGACAATTTTTGAAATCGGTCCATAGACGACGGAAATGTCAGTGAACATACATAAAAAAATACATACAGATGAACATAGAACCTCTACCTTTTTTTGAAGTCGGTTAAAAACGAGATATCCGAGCCCATAGTTCGTCTTTGTTTATTATCTAACTAAGTTGATTCATTTCCACAAATGTTGCACGAGTCAAGGCGCATTTTATTCCACCACTTTTTTTTTTCGTGGGAGAGCCATGCTTCGGCACGTATAGGCCGGCTCGACTCCGCTCGATACCACCTCACAGAAAACCGGCAGTGAAGTAATGCATTGCTTTTCGTCGCGTGAACGAGGTTACCGGAGGCCCTAACCCTTCCCTCTCCCCTATTCCCGTCCTTCCCCTCTTCCCCCTCTTCTCCTACTCCCACGTTTGCTCCCTATACCATAAAAAAAAACCACAGCCATTAGTGGATCAAAGTGGAATAATAATTACAAGTGAAAAAAAAAGCTCAACAGCAGTGGATTAGAGTGGAATAATTTGTGGAAAAGAATCCCTCGCTGGATTTGCTTGGGGTATAAGAGTGGAATAGACCCATCTAAATGGTTAATTTTGGGAAAATAAATCACGGCACTAATAGATATATAATAATGAAGGAAAACTATCACAGCTAGGTAGGCTTGACAAATTAATATGAGTAATAGTCAACCAACTTATAGAATGTAGTAAGTGTGTGAAGTGTGAATTAAGTAAAGAGAAATATTCCGCTCAAATTCTATTGAGAATTACATAATATGTAGATTAAACTGTTATTTGTACAAATATTAGTTTATTGTATTCGAAAAATAAAATCATAACATCTTTATTTTCTGGATGCAAGGTTCGTTCTGGTAATATTCCAGAAAGGGTATTTTTGTTCCTTAGACCAGAAGCAGCAGTTTTAAGCAAAATAATAAAACAATATACATTTTTAAATATAAATTTCCAATGATTTTTCACTCAGAATTATGGTCTGAATACACCATTTCAGGATTCGGTACGGCGTCACTTACATCTTGTATACAAGTCTTGCTACAACTAGCTGATTGAAAAAAAAAAACTGAATAGAAATGATAGGCAAAGTCATAACAGTTCAGTATCTTTTTCTTCTGTGTTTATCAACCGATTTTCTTTATTTTTCTTAATGAATAAAAAATTGGTAAAGGTATTTTTCCGACGCTTCATAATGTAATAATAATAATATTAAATTAATTGATTTTTGGGCCATCACTAGTACCTAGGTATATGGTATATTTGAAGTGAATGATTTTCATTTTGGGCGTCCATTTTGGGTAATGTTTTACTGCCTAGCTTTGCGGCTCAGTACAGAGTTTACATATACACCGGGGAATGTAAGCTAGTATTTTTATGAAACGTACATACTCCGACTATAATAAAGAAGCTTTCTAATTTTTAGCATTTAATTTGAAAAACGTGTGAAGTACGCCGCAATGGAGCCGCAATACTATTTTGTGCCTATTGCAGTGGAGACTTTGGGCAGTTGGGGCTCTGAGGCGAAGAGCTTCATCACGGATATCGGCCGCCGGATTAGGGATAGGAATGGTGACTCCCGTTCTGGGTCTTTCCTGGTGCAAAGGTTATCCATTGCCATTCAGCGAGGCAACGCTGCCAGCATAATGGGCACTTTTGCGCCGGGAGTGATGCGGGACGGGTTACTTTAACCATTTTAATTTAATTTCAATGTATATATTTAAATGTATTACATGAATGAAACTGCAAAATTTAAACAACTATTTGAAAAATAAAAAAAAAAGTTATATGTAGAAATATTCTACATATATCATGGATTCGAATACTTAGGTACATACTTTTCGTGAAAACTTTAAATTAGACGTCAGCGTGACTCGCATCTTCGAGACACTAAAAAAGTTAATAATAAAATAAGCATAATTAAGTTTAATAATATGAATTTTAATTGTCTATTTCTCCAAGGTATAATTGTTTATCACTAGAGGCGGACAGGACTATCGGTTCCGTGCGGTGGAAATCCACGTCGTTGACGGAGCCGTTGTGTCCGGGCAGCTTGTACAGCACCCGGCGCGACGTCGTGTCCCACACGAACACGCAGCGGTCCGACGAGCCCGCCGCCACCTGCAGTGACCAGTATATGAATGTAGATAAAGTAAGAGAAAAAAAGCCCGGCATCACTATTTATGGAATTTAAAAAAAATCCTTTAAACCCCACTTGTCCTTGTTTTCCTCAAATTTTTATTAAAACTTTTTGTACGATATAGTATATTTTCCACTATACAGTTTAATAATCGTGATTTAAGAAAAGGGCGAAAATTTATTAATCTTTATACAGGCTGTATATGAAAATGGAACACTTACTTAAATCACTGAAAGGGCACGACTCTAGCGTGCAGGTACAAAAAGAATAAAAAAAAAACTATCCGTTTACCATTTTTTTAGCCCGCGAATAGTGGATACGCGAATAAGGAAACCGTGAATAAGAAGCTTTCACCGTATTAAAACTTATCCTGTGTGATAAATAAACAGTGAAACAAACCTTAGAGCCATCATGAGACCAGGCGCACCGCAGTAAATTCTTCTCGAAGTTGTGTTGGTGGCCCGACATGAGCTTGACGCAGCGCTCGGACGGAGCGAAGGGCCGCACGTCCCATATCCGCAGCGTGTTGTCCATCGAGTTGGACAGCAGGTATGAACCGTCGTACGATAATGACATACCTAACATATTTCACTTTATTAGTACGTGTAAAATAGGAAACTAATACCTCATTTATATACACTTGGGAGCAAATAAATCGAACCACCACAGTTTTTGTCATCTTCTGGTTATTATTCCCGGTTACAAGTATTTTATCATTTCGAAACATATATGTCATATCAAAGTTACCTAGTACTAGTAATAGTACCTTCAAGACGAGGGTAACTTGTTGTAAACTTATCATTTTTATTAAAGTTTAAAAGAGTATTTTAAAATTATCGCTGTTTACTTGTTTCACATATTCATCGTACTCCATTCAAAAAAATCTAAAAAAGTGGTTTGGCCACAGGCAACTACAGAACATGACGACCGGTTTATTGCAACCGCTTCTTGCGCGACCCTGATTTCAATGCTGTTCAGCTCCAGTAGCAGTCAGTAGAGGGACAGTGAGACGAAGACAAGGAACGAAATTGGACATCACAAAAATCTGCAACAGGCCCGAAATTAACAGTAGCTCATCGCCGAAGTCGCCTGGAGTTTGCTCGAGAACACATTTTTAGAATTTAGAAGGATGGAGGTCAGTTTTGTTTTCCGACGATACCAGAATCTCTCTTTAGTAACAACGAGAGAGATAGGATGTACAGACGTCCTGGTGAACGATTTACTCAATGCTGCATTCGAGAAACTCAGTTTTGGAGGAGGTTCTTGGATGGTATGTGGAGGAATTTCCCTAGACGGAATAACAGAACTTGTCTACGTTGATCCCAACAACCAAGGAAGAGGTAGGTTTGACAGCTGACCGATACATAATGGACATTCTCCAAGATCACGTTGTGTGCTGGTTTTGTCGGCGAATATTGTATTGTTTATGCATGACAATGTGAGACCTCATAGTACACGAATCGTTACGGAGTACTTTTCGGCGGTCGGGATTCAATAAATGACATGGCCAGCACGAAGCCCGGATTTGAATCCGATTGAGCACCTTTGGGACGAGCTAGGGTTCCTGTTGTTTCGTCTATTCCTGACTTTAGAGGCGCGATTCTTGGTGTGGAAGATTTTTTTAAGAAAATTATTGTTATTTCTTTTATAGCCAATAATTCATTCTTAAAAGGGTTATCTACCAATAATTTACCCTTAATTTAAAGTTAATAAACTATCATATGGTATATGTTTCTAATTGATGAGATATAATATAACCAGAAATAATAAACAGAAGATGTGTAAAACGGGGCTGGCTCGATTTATTTGCTCCAGAGTGTATAATAATTTGTCTTTATTGTATACCAGAAACTTTGAAGAGTAAAATGTATTAAAATTTAAAACACCCCTGACTCAAAAATTCCATCAATGATTACAAAATGCCTTACATTTCATTTCATTTTGGAAAAGAGCTGATACTCTTACACTACTGGACCGATATTATCCAAACATAGCTAAGAACCACCGCAAGGAAACTGGCTTTCAAATGAAAAAAACCGCATCGAAATCGGTCCATCCGTTTGAGAGCTACGATGCCACAGACAGACACACACACAGACATCGACGTCAAACTTATAACACCCCTCTTTTTGCATCGGGGGTTAAAAATTAATAACAATGGCGGTTTATACAATTAGCGCCCTTATCGCTTTATAGCAATCTCTCACGGGCAACCCTGAGATGGATAAATAAGGAGATATTAAGTTAAACTTATTATGTAGTTATTATTTATACAGAAATATAACTGTGTGGCTTTCAGGTTACTATTGAAATTTGCATCGTGTTTAACATTTGTAGCTGTAAGTCTTCCATGTTCTAAATAAATAAATCCTTAATTTGCTCCAGAGATGGCAAACAATTTTGAGAAGGTATTTGAGGCACTATTGAACTTTTATTATTATTTACAATTATTTTAAAATGTCTGAATAAAAGTAAAGAGTAGAAGAGCCTAAGGTAGGTTTTTTCAAATAAAATTTGGCCAGGAGTCCTTCAGTCTTTGATATTTATTCAGGGAGAAATTTCTACAGAGACTCAAAAGCGTTATTCTATTCTATTCCAACAATTTATCCTAATGGAGTTAGTTTTTAGGTTGAACATGCTAATATTAGTAACTAAAAGTCACATTGGATTTTTTTTGCCAAAGCCCAATTCTTGAGGAAAGATAGACTATTTAACATCATGGTACGACCCTTAGGAGCCTAGCAGTGATCATAAATACATGAGGAACCGTATCTTAGTTCATCAACAATCTATCTGGCAACTTATCAATCTCATATTTACCTGTAATGGTATCCGTATGTCCTTTGATCTTGTATGCAATCTGATTATTTCGAATGTCCCACACTTTAATGACATTGTCGATGCCACTAGATATTATCTTTTCTGCTGTATCACTGAACAGTACTGATGTGACGGGGAAGGAACTGTCGAAGGAAGCTATTGGGTTACGCTTTCTTGCATCCCATAACTTTATTGTGTTGTCATCTGAAGCTGAAACTAGTAATTCTGGACCTCTTCTTGCACCTGTAATAGCGTTACAGAACAAATGTTACAGTGTTCCAACTTTCAAACCATAATTTTATATTCATTATTTTACTCATTATTAATTATTCAATTACTAATACTCAAATAGAATTATTTATTCTTATAATACTATGGGATAGGGTTCTTCAAAAAGAACCAATAGAGAAAGGTAATGGCAGAAATTGTCAACATTTTCCCAGCACCAAAAGCATCTCTTACTTATTCGGAGAGAGGTCATAAAATATGTGCGGTGGCTTCTAACTATCGATCTTTTGCGGTTTTTTTTTGTTTGAACAAAAGTTTCCTGTGCAAAACCTTTTTTTTCAAATATAGCTGTTCTACAAGTCCAATACATATAAAAACAATATTATTTACAAAAAGTTATGTCCATCATTCCAAAATTCTTGCATCAAATCAAATAGTTTACGACTTTTTTACCCGATTCTTTAAAACTAATATCAAAAGCATTTCAACGTTTTTACTTAAGTAAAAGTTGCCATGATCGATAATCTATGCAGCTGGACGCGCCTAGCGTGTTCCCGGCATTGTATGTAAAACATTTTTTGTGGAACATAAAAATCATTGTAGCACAGGAGCCACTTCAAATTTGGTTAACTTATGAAATAATTAAGCTACACTGTTAATTTTAATACATAATACTGCATAATGGCTTAAATATTGCCGAAACATTGTGGACACGCCAGGCGTGCTCTCGACACCTGGAGGAAATGTAGAAGAACACGCCAGGCGTGTCGCCGGCACTGAAAGAGTTAATACAATAGGGCAAGGATAATAAATTTACAAAACAACAAAAGACTAGCTATATGCTAGACGCAAAATTTAAGATCTTTACTCCCTAGTACAGTCTATTAAGAAAACGTTGGTTTTTATAACCAAAGATAATAAAATTCATAATATAAAATCATAAATAATCCCGACTTTGGAATAAACACTTATAAACAAATATATTTTAATTCTTCTATCCAAATGTGTTTTTTTTTTATGTTTAAATTTTAAATAATATTACATTTAGAAGATAATCTACATACATTTATCAACATAATTTAGGTTTTATCAATATTTGCTGATTTTAGGAATGTTCAACTATTAAAATATTCACCAACCTGATACTGAATTAACAAAATTTGCATGTCCTTTTAATTTCTTTATTCTCGTACCAGTAGGTACATCCCACACGGCAACGGAGTTGTCGGTAGCACAGCTGTACATGTGTGATCCATCCGGTGAGAAGCAAAGTTCCATTATGGCACCAGTGTGACCTTTCATTACCATTACGTTCTCACACTGTCCATATACATTCCATAGAACTGAAAATAGAAAAGTGATAAATAAAAACCATGGTCCCGGGTCCCCTGCCATAGACTCACTTAAGATGGAACACTGTGTGGTTGTAGTCGGTTCGAGTCAGAAATTTGCTGTCATGGGACTGCCGAGTGAAATCTTAAACGAAACGACGAACTTAAAACGTCACATTAACAGGTTGGTGACATCTCTCTCCCTCTACCAGTCCCAGTCCCTGTCCCTTTCCCTCCCTCTCCATGTCTCTCTGACGCTCTACATGTAAATGAAAGAAACTCGCCTCGTCACTCGTCACTCGTCATAAAAAAAAAAAATTAAAATATAGGACACATTTTCCATACATTTTCGATCAGGGTCACGTGACCCTGACGCGAGTTTAACATGTTTTACCCATCCTAAAAAGTGCTCAACGCCGCTAAAGAAATTTTCACTTAAAAAAAAAATCCAGTCACAACGAATAATGCTCATCACACAAATATTTTTCCTGGGTGGGAATCGAACCCACGACCTCTGGCTCAACAGGCAGGATCACTAACCGCTAGACCAACAGGCCAGTCAATTAGTAATCACCTTATATTATCTTATAAGGTAAAAATATAAGTTACGGCATGTTATATGAATTCCAGGATGACTCTTGACTCAAACTAAGCACTCATTATGCTATGTATACTAGAACATGTATAAACAAACTCGCATACGTTTTTTTTGGAAGTACGTACAAATATCCAGATTGATGTGAATAACATAATTATGTAGAGACTAGAACTCACCACCCCTGATTTATAAAAATTAATATTATTATTGCATTATGGATGACCAGCAAACTTACTGATGTCTCCACATCACTGCACTAGTAGTAAAACTGCAGAGTAAAAGTTTATAGTGTAAAAGTTCGTGTATATTTAACCATCTCATTGTATGTTAATACAATTGTTCAGTCCAGTGGGTTGTATTTTTTAGGCCATTTATCGAGTTGACACTTAAAACTGTTCACTGATTTCGCAGTCACTACACTTTCTGGAAGCTTGATCCATATAGTAACAATACAATTGTTCAAAGTGTGATAGGCCACCAGCGATTGCGAATGTAAGCGATTGAGTGTGAGGCTTTTATATTTTTGTGTGTATTTTAGAAACTTACAGATTTGTCTGTCGAATCCACCAGAGGCCAAGTGTTTACCCTCTGGATGAAACTTAGATGTAAATATTTCCCCTTGGTGTCCTTCCAATAACATAATAGGTGCATATAGGTTTGACGTTCGAGGGACCTGCAAAATATGTAACTTTAGCACTCAATTTAAGCTCCATTGCTATTTTTATATGGTGTACAATAAAGAATATTCTATTGTATGTATTCTGAATGTTCTAGTCTGTGTGTGTATCTATATGTTCAGTATTATTTGTTTTTATTTTAACAAATTAAATGAATCAAGTTGAAAGGATACTTACAGAGGAAGTAACAACAGCTTTTTCTCTTGTACCGACAACTGAAATTTCATGGCGAGTTCGCTTAGATGGAACGACGGAAAAATCGTCTGCCTTTCTTTTTTCTAACTCAGGCATTATTGAAGAGAAAAAAAACAAATATTATTGAAATAACTTTAGATTATAACCTACAATGTTTATTTTTATGTGACACAGACTATACTAAGTTTATGACACAGACACAACACAAGACGCAAGTAGTGCTGTGCCAAATCAGGCAGTACCATAAACTTACGTTAGTATATTAAGTTTATGGGCAGAACCGAGGTTACTAGTGATTTACCATGTACTCGAGTTTTTTAAATAAATTATTTGGTTACATGAAACTCGAGTTAAAGAATATTGAAACAAATGTGTTATGTATTTGAATAATGACTTTAATAAAATTATTTACATAGTATAAATTTAATTTTTTAATACACCTGCTGAAATCATAAAAAAACTGTCAGTCGTAGGACTGCACGTCAGAAGTGAAAACGTAACTGACACATTCTGTCATCTGAGCCTGACGGTTGCGAAGAATAGTAAAAAAAAAATGTCAAAAAACGACTTCTCCCCGCCAACTTGAGGGTAATTTTTTATTTTATTTTTTATAAAAAAACTAAGATAGAACAAATAAAAATTTAGATCGCACAGTTAAGAACAGTTAACGAACAATTAAATAGTAAAAAAAAAATGTCAAAAAACGACTTCTCCCTCTTCCTTTTTCCCCATACCAAAAGTGCCCAACGTGCCTAAAGAAGTTTTAACTTCAAAAATTGATAATAAGTAGGTAATTGTGAGTTGCCGATCAGAAGTATTTATTTTTGAAGAAAGTGATGCCATCTACTAGTGACATCCATCAAACTGACGTACGTTCGGACGAAATTTTGAATAGGTAAAGGTTTTCGCTATTGACAAAATTCGTAACGCCTATAGTGCATAGGCGTTACAATTTTTTTTTTTTACCTTTACCATAAACCGAAAAAGTGTCCAGATGAAAGCAAAAATAATATTATGTTATATTTTTATGTATATCATTACCCGACTGTGCCAGAAGGAGGGTTATGCTTTATTACCCGACTGCGCCAGAAGGAGGGTTATGTTTTTCCGAGAGTATGTGTTTATGTATAATCAGCCTGAACGGCTCGATGGATTTTATCTTGAGAGATGTCGTTAGAGTCGTATTTATTGTGAGAGTGACACTGGGTTCATCAAAATAAAAAAAAATGACGGATTTTTGGCGCCAAATTCAAATGTTTGGCACGCTCTGCAGCCTAAACGGCTCGATGGATTTTAGCTTCAAAGGTGTCATTAGATTCGTATTAATTGTGAAAGTGACACCGGGTATAAATTTTGAATCAGAACACAACATAAGCTGTTAGTACATCCACGCGGTGAAATATTTCAACTGATAAGGTAAATAATCTGCGTAATCTTAATGTATTTGTGTGTCAAATGTATATAGGTTACTATACAAACTCATTCAATAATAAAACTGAAAAAAAAACAATTATACAAAAAACTAAAAACCCTACTGCGTTTCTGTATAATTTGCAAATGAAAAAACCCTAAAACAAGAAAGTCGTCATACCCGATTGTAATTAACTTATGAATCACCAAAGTTGCTAAGGCGAGGCTTATAACCGTCAAATCCATACAAAAAATTACAATTTAAACATTACATAATAGTCTTTAGGCGCTTTAAAAAGTTTAGTGCAAACGGGCACTCGACTAATAGGGGTAGGTAAATTATAAAACAGGAGCTCATTGTATTTTTAACAATATTTTTAAATACAAGAAAAATTGTAGCAGTCGGGACTCGGGACCAATTCTAGAAAGTCAGCTGTCTAGTCAGTAGATTGGAGTAATCTGCAATGTAATATAGGTATGTGCTCTCAATTCATTAAGCCTCCATGCTTCGGCACGTATGGGCTGGCTCGACCGGAGTGACACCATGGACTCACAGAAAACCGGCAATAAAGCAATGTTTGTATTGCTTTTCGCCGAGTGAGTAAGGTTACCGGAGGCCCAAACCCTTGCCTCTCCCCTCCTCTCCCCCTCTTCCACCTTTCCCCTACTCCTACTTTAAAGGCCGGCAACGCACTTGTGACTCTTAAGTTGCAGGTGCCCATGGGCGGTGGTAGTCATTTACCATCAGGTGACCCGTCTGCTCGTTTGCCCCTACCTTATATAAAAAAAAAATTCTGCGCTTTGTAGCAGCATGTGTTTGCTAATGATCATCATTCTTCCATATTCTTTGTCCTTACGTCCTGCCTAATGTACCTTAATTGTTGTGTAAACAGTTATGTAGTAAAATTCATAATGGTCAAGCAATGTGACAAGAAACGAAGTTTATAAAATTACTAATTACACAGACTAATTTTACTTATAATTATTCAAATTGCCATTATATTATTGGGCATTATAAATAGTGTAATGTTTAATCACTTGGTCCATAACATATTTAGAAACGTAATATGTTACAAATAATTGAATAAACTCGGGCCTTAATATCGTCATGTATTTGAATTCGATTTAACTCGAGTCGTGTTTTTGCCGAGTTGGCACATCTATAGGCGGAAATGTTGAAAATAGGAAATGTCAAATATGTATTTGTTTACATAATTAAAATTAGAAAAAGCCACGGTAATTATGAATAAACCGATATATAACAGATAATTAGTACAATGCAGAAGTTAGAATTAACATTGGCGATTATAAAACCGCATGCAATCAAGAATCCCATTGCACTATCTTACATCAGAAATGTTATAAAAAACAAATTCGTTGTTGTGAAAACGAAAAGGGTTTCTCTGGATAAAGAAGGTGCCAGCAAGTTTTACGAAGAACATGTAGGGAAGTTCTTTTACAACCGCTTGATCACTTTTATGGCTAGGTGAGGATGGATTTTAATTCATTATTTGCTGATCATAACCTTACCGGAACTTACCTAACCATAGCGGTTATATGTCAGTAGCCATCGTTCTTACAGTGATATATTGTGGGGGAACGGGTGTTGTTCTTCCAAAACAGTGGAAGGAACTGGCGTACCGATATACAAGATAACTTTGATTGCGCGATATAGGATCAGCAGCACTATTTTTGCTGCCACAATATTTTACATATTATATATGCTCACATCTTATTCCCGTCCAGGTTAATGTACATACATGCAATTATAATTGTAGGGATAGAATATAATATTGTTTTGTATGTGTGTGTACAACGTGATCAATGATGATTAGGTACAGACATGCACAAACCATGTCTGACATGTGATTGAACCCAGAACGGTGCCTTTCCTTGTTGGAACTAGTTCCTGGAAGCATGTCCGAGGAACTCACTATTTCCTTAGTTTTATCCGGACATTGAAGTTAACAGTTTTATTTCAGTTCAGACAGCTCCTCGGAGATACATGGTGGTTGTAAACAATATCAATTGATATTCCCTCATAACCACATACAGGCGTAGGACTGTCAACCAATAATGTAAAAATAATAAAGTAGCCTAAATAGACTTAAATATTTTAAATTAACGTATTGGCTGGGTCTTTAAAAATCAGTTGATAGTATATAATATACTAGCACAAATTATACACCAAAACCTTCTTCATGAATCACTCTGTCTATTAGTGAAAACCACATGAAAATCCGTTCAGTAGTTTTTCACTTTATCGCGAACAGACAGACGCAGGTGGGACTTTGTTTTATAATATGTAGTGATAATAAAATAATATTTACATTTGTACATCATAATACATAATATATGATATATGTAGGTATTTATTTATAATTGCTAACTGCAGCTCAGGCACCTTTGATGCTTTCAATCGTTGCCTTGAGTCCTGCTTTTAAAAATGCGTCCTTGCAACGCGCAACGCTCGCGGCATACAGTCATACGTCACTTGGACAGTTCGTTATTTGTACCACCATTCAATACAAATTTCTTTTTTTCTAGTGGTGCCGTAGATTTGCATGTGATAGGACACTGTAATGCAATAGACCTTTGGAGACGAATTCTGGGCCCTACCAGTGTGTATAAAGGCCAATTCAAAGAGCCGAATTGCTTGAGAAGCATTTTTGGAATTTCTGACACTCGTAATGTTGCTCATGGATCAGGTAAACATTACTTCTAAGTTAGTTAAGTGAGTTTTAAGTATGTTGAAACGATATATATTTCAGCATGCTTACTGCTATTTCTACATACTTACATACACCCTGAAGGGGTAGGCAGCGGTATATTAAACTCCCACATTTTATAGAAATCCTAAAATCAATTAGGTCATTACCAAGATCAACACACACAGACCCCAAAAATTGTTTGCTTCGTCGAATGTAAAATTATTATATATCAGTCTGCCTGTTTCGATCTATAACCACTCGTTTCCGAAAGGTAGAAATCATTATTAATTTCCTAATGAACTGACTTTACAATTTCCAATTCTACAATTATATTTTGACTATGAAATTAATATATTTTATGGTAATTTCTATTTAATTTTGACATTGTAATTATCAGGGATGTGTAATTATTTGATAGATATGTAAGTAATGTTAGCCAGTTTTAGACCAATCTCTTATGTTGCATACTGATTGTATGGTGAGACATATGCTGTACCATGATTATCATTGTAACATTTGAGTGTACCATGTTTCAAATGTTAAAGTATTCTTATTGTTATGGATGGATAGAGGAGTGAAAGCAATAGGTTTAGCAGGTCAGAGCCTCAAACTTATAACTCGAACTGGCTCTTGCCAGGAAGTGTGAGCCCTCTAACATCCCGTTATTTGTATAAATCTATTTAATTGTATTTTCTTGCTGTTACATTTGTAGGCACACAGTAGTGCTAACTAGTGATGTGCCGGATATGCGTATTCGTATCCTTATCCGCGGATATCTGAGGGAAAAAAGATCTCTATCCGTGACTTTTCGACGGATCTCTTATGTCATTGTCTTTTATTTTATTTATTATGATGATATATTATATCATATATCATCATAAATATCATATATGATGATATATGATATTATTATTATTTATGTTAACACCACTGTATACCATTGATCAGCAAATAAATGATCGATTGATTAATTGATCAAATGCTAAATTTATTTTGCTAAAATTAATCAGCTAAAAAAATCTTGAGGTCCGTATCTGTATTCGCGGGTCTCGACACTAATAAAAAACAAAAAAAATATCCGCATGATATACATTTTTAATGATCCGGCACATCACTAGTGATTACTGAGCACTTTGTAATATGTATCCAAGCGTTGCCGAGGCAAGCCAGTTCCCCCGTAACTACCCGCCAAGTTCGTGCTATTTGCTTCAAGTTTCCTAACAGTATAACTAAATTTGTGACCTTTTGATAAATACACAAGTGAACCGACGTCTCATATTGAACAATCCTTGAACACGCAGACACACTAAGTTTTGCCGATATATGTTAAACTCTGATATAATGATGACAAGGAAATTAAACCTGTTTTTCTTCTGAAATTTTCTCATGGTACTTTGTGTCAATTAAAATCATCTTTGAGTTTAGTTTCCCCGTATTATTATTGATACAAGAAGACCATTCCTTATTTACAAATGAATGTGTTCAACAAAACATTCTAGAAGCCATTAAGTATTCAAACTCTAGATGGCTTTTCATCTACTTATCCATACGATAGCATATATTTTTTTATGCAATTTGTACAAAATTGTGATTTCAGATTCACTGGAGTCTGCTGAAAGAGAGATAAAATTCTTCTTCCCTGACTTCTCATTCTACAAATGGCACAATGATTATGAAGAGTTGTACAGAAAGGGTCCTATCATCTTTAACAATTACTTGTTTCAGCATGTTAGGAGATTGTAGTAAATATCATTATATTTTTTGTTGAATGTATTGTTATTGGTAGAAATTAATGTTGAAGTAAATAGTTATGAGTTTTCCAAAGCTTGTGGTAAAATTACTAACTATAAAAGATAAGCTCTCATAAGTACTCGTAATGGCGGGTTCTTAATAATATTATTTGTTGGTAATATAATATGGCTTCTTTCTTCTTCATCGCTAATGAGTAATTAGCCATTGCTGTCTCTATATCAAGTTGAATGGAGACAAAGATGCTCTAAAATGCATGAGTCATGCTCTAAATAGGATGAATAAAATTCAAGTATTAATCACCTTTAGGATACTAAATGGTGAGCTTTAAGGCTGAATAGAATCAACTAGATAAGATATGGGCAAAATTTGCCTAAAATTCAGTGTGGTAATAAAATTAGGGAAAGAATATTCTAAAAGTAGCTATATTAAGGAATGAATAGAATTCAAAGGATGAATAGAATTTATAGGGTGAATATAATTTATGGGGTGAATATAATGCATGGGGTGAATATAATGCATGGGGTGAATATAATGCATGGAGTGAATATAATGCATGGGGTGAATATAATTCAAGCGATGAATATAATTCAAGCAATGATTTAACCCCTCGTCTGGTGGCGGCCATTTTGCGAGAACGTCACGTCTGCTATGGCCTTAGTAGGTAATATCCCCGCGATATCGGCGCGTGGCGATTAAATTAGTGATATATCTAAAATATTGTATGGAAACTATGTATAAAACATATGTCATTTGAATTGTTATATTATTTACTATTATACTGTAGATATCTAAGTTGAATACAACCTAAAAGATTTTATTAATCTAATTTCAAAGTCAGGGAACCGAATTTTTAATAGTATTCTGTACATAATTCGTGAAAATAAAACGATAAAATCATTAATTAATAAAATAAATGTACTTTATTTACATCAATGTACACTACTTAATAATAAAGAAGCAAAAAACCACATTATGGTGTAGAAATATTGATATGCAGCAAAAATAGCATTTGTGGGACGCCAGCGTTAATGTCCATGCTTTCAGGGCAGCTGCCGTTTACTACGGTTGTTATGCGTCTGCCGGACAGAATAGAGTTATAGGCCTATATCTTCGATGGGTCTGATCTGTCGCCTTTTTTGCCACTGGGTGCAAAAAGGCAGTGTTCCTCGAAGACGGAACTGGCCTTTTGAGATATGAGGGCGGAGCCGGAATATGAGAGCGCAAATAGATGCGTTAGCACCGGACACGGCTCAGGAGCACAGTGTTTGAGCATAACCGCTGGTATGCCGTCCGGCCTACTCGACTTGTGAACATTTAGAGACAGGAGCTCCGGCAGACATCCCTTTGCGAAATACTGATTTCCGACATGGACTACCCGCACCACGAGATGGTAGGCGGTATCGTCGTTCAAAGTTGAGTTCGAGGCAAAGAGAGTACCCAAAATATCAGCTTTCTCTTTTGCGCTATGGGCCAGATCCCCAACAGCATTTCGCAGCTTTGGCAAAAGACCAGAAGGCGCGACTTCCAGAAGAGTCAGCAAGCTTCTCTCCAAAATCTTAGTTTGAAACTGAAAAATTAAATTTGAAAATTGACGGATAAAACTAATATTTTGTATGCTTTCATTATCATTTGTATGTGTCATTCATGTCAGCCCTCTGGCTGACATGAATGAAACTGAGTATTTAATACCAAGGATGTTGATGGAATGTCCAGATTTTTCTGAAAATGTCTGCATAAAAAAATAGGAAAAAAATCATTGAAATTGACATAAAAAAAAAATTGGTTGCCTGTAAAGTCGGTATACGGGCGAAAGTTTTACGTGACAACGACTTTGAGTGGTAAAATAATTTTAATGTGAATATTCATTCGTATAGTAGGAAGAAGGATGAAAAACCATGCCCGAGTGGAAGGGACGCGTGCCTCTCACTCGCTCTCATTGTGAGCGCATAACGTGAGCGGAGCGTAACGCAGTTTCTTGAAGTGTCACCCGGCAAACCAATTTATAAGACGTTGTCACGTCAGTTTTCCAAAGAAAAAAGTTTTTTTTTTCAAGGTAAACCACTATTTGTCGGCTACACATAACGCACCTAAAATTTGACACCTTTCTGTAACACTATAATAGATTATACACCCCTTCTTCATTATTATATTATTTATTTATCTTGACACCTCACAAATTTATTAGAAATCAAAATCATGATCAAATGTTTACCCAGAGACTATTCTAATTTCGTATTAAAATAAAAACGGAAAGATTCATATAGATAAATACTCGAGTATAAATGGATAAATATAGAGTATTTATCCGGTTGAAAACCCATCACTACTATCAACACGTCTCATCGTACGTAACATTGTTTGTTACATTATAAACCACGTTTGTATGAAATTAAAACATATTGTACATATAGTACAATTATTATGAATTTAGGATTCTCTTGTTATGTCTAATATTTTCTAAAAACATATTGCACTTATTAGTTTTATGTTACCATTGCCTTTAAAAAATAAGCTAAAAAAAGCCAGCCTATATTTGCTTCCTCCGGCACTTTTAACTTATTCAGCAGGTAGCGTCTGTTAGGTAAATTGGAACATACTTTAACTTTCTGGACTCTCGATTTTCAGTTAGATTCAATGAAAAAATAATTAATTAATTAACCCATCTGGTGATACCTTGACCCGAGAGGGTTTCCATACGGGTGATACCTCACCGGGCCTATCGTTGAGGCTATGTCCTCCGACATAGCCTCAACCTTAACCTGATTAAAAGCATACGGTGTGCCATATTACCCCCAACCCGACTCATCCACCTACTACTAGGGCGGCATGACGATGTTTGAACATTGCCAGGCGGTATGGAGATCTTTCTCCCGGATCCGTTCCGCCGACTCCATCCGCGAGATTAGGTACATCCTCGCAGAAGGTTGCGGGTTGCGACCGCGGTAAAATACCTGTCGCTACCGGCCATAAAGCGTATGACGGCCGGTAGCGAGAGATCCTCTCCGATTACTGCACAGAAAAGTGTATCAAAAAGGAACAACTGTTCAGGATTTTAAAAAGTGTATCTAACACGAATAAAAGCGAGGATTTCCAAAAATTGTATCTACGAGGAATAAATCGCAGTGAGGGCTCGACGCTGCGTCGCCCAACTGGGGCAAACCGCCAGCGTATATTGAGCACAGTCCTCACTGCAGTCGCAGTGGTGACGGGCGGGGGACAATTCCCTCCTAGCGACCGAGTGAAAGAAAGAAAGAAAAATATTTATATAGTTTCCACACAAGATATTACATTCCTATAACCGTAAATACTTATTAAGAAATAAACAAAAGGTTCCCGGAGCAGCCGTAAAAGAACCTGCGTCAGTTGGAAGGAAAAGGTGACTTCTGCCTCCAAATAAAATCAACTCCAACCCTCCGCCCACACCGGTGCACCGCACAATGCCATTGACCGGACAACCCCCGTGTAGAGCCATCTCGTAACGACGCTGTTACCGCGCAGATTGGGCAAGAGTCACCCAAGGGCGGACGCAGCGCCGACCAGCCTTGGAGGAAGCTGTCAAAAGTGCTCGTTGAAACGCAACCTACCGTCGAGGATCGGGCCCAGATAGTATAATATATAATGTGTAGGCCTGGACCGGTACGAGAGCCGAGTTGACCATGATAGAGACGCCAGGGGGTGGACCACAACGGGGCCCATGGAATAAAAGGGCCTCCGTCTTATCCAGGGCCACCCGTAGGCCTAGCGCTTCATGCGCCCGAAAACAGAGAGACGCCCCTGGTGGTCAGGCGCGCCGCATGTGTGTCATCGCCTATGATGCTAACCTTCAAGTGTATAAGTTGTCAGTGTACGGACAGCTTAACATATCTGCGAGCGATTGTTACCATTGCCTTTAAAAAGCTAAAAAAGTTAGCATATATTTCCTTCCTTCGACACTTAACGTATTCAGCAGGTAACGTCTGTAAGGTAAATTGGAACATACTCTGACTTTCTGGACTCTCGATTTTCAGTTAGATTCAATGAAAAAATAATTAATTACAATGAAAATGTCATCAATTGATATATATTTATTAGTGGCCAGTACTGTTATATCAAATACAAATCTAAATGTTTTTATACCCAAGTGTCCAGGCATTATGAGAAGACCATGTGCTAATTAGACGTTCTGCTACATAGACGTGTCGATAGTTAGACGTTTTGCTACAAAGACGTATTTATTTAGATGTTAGTTTGGTACTGTTAATGGTACTAGTGGCAACAAATAAAGCAAGCAATTTAGTAGTGTTTTTTGTTTTTTTTAGTTTCCTACATCTAAGGTTGGTTAAGTTATGGTTGGTATGCAGTTGTATATCCATTTGATCCGTTCCTTATCTCAGTAACAGTACTAAAGACATTTACGAGATAACGATATAATAACTACTTAGATCCTTATTGCTAGGATTATGTAGTGTATGTAGAGTAGAAGTGAATAAATTATATGCAGTCTCGTGCTTACCGTAGAGGGCGCACGTTAGTCAGTAGGTGTTGCGCCACGTGTCAGCTTGCTTTCTGCTTCTTAAAAATTACAAATAATATTTGGTCCGACTCCTGTTTTGCATGTGCCGATTTAGATAGCTAGGGTTGCACTATGTTTGTAAAGATAAAATGGCTTTTAAGCTTGGCAAGAGCCATAAATGTTACTTTTTAAATGCCTACGTATCCTCGTACCAAATAATAGAAATAATAATGTCTTCTGAAAACAACTTATTTTATTTGTCAAAGAAATGGACTAAAAACAAATACTTAGTTGCATTTGCATTTCCAAAAAACGTTACAACACTGTAAATCATACAAACATATGTAATTACATTAGTTACAACAACAGAATAACATGCAACAATATAATTAATACTAACATACAACAATATTGGTTATCTTAACTGAGCGAGATCACAACAATTTTATAGCCTCATTACAGAGGAGACATACAATTTTGTATCGGCTTGGACGGCACTTACTCACTAGTTAACTTGATATGTTAGTCTCAATTACCAAAGAGCCTGGCTGTCCTTCAATTATTTTATGAAAAATATTTCTTGTTTTATAGTAATATATAACTACAAATTCGTTCGCGAAGTATAAGCACAAATATAAAAGTATATACGGTCAAGAACGTGACGGTAGTTCTGTTGTAAATTATGGCCTTTAGCAGATATTTACATAAACTCGGGGGCCATTCACGTAACAGTGTACAGGTGACAGAAGGTAATGCGTCCTCTATAGCCATTTAGTACCTAAGCCAATCTGTGAGGCTGTTTAACAGCGTGAAGTTACGTGTCGGCGGGTTCAGGCTGCACAAGGAATCAGAAGTCTACCACAAATTTACGACTAAGTCTGAATTCATTCACTCCCCTATTTTGACGAATACCTTGGGCCTCGAAAATACTTTGATTCCCTCTTCAAGCTTTGCTAATTGTTTTTCGAGCTCCATTTTCTTATTGCGCATTTTAAGTGTATCTGTTTTGACTGGCAGTTTGTTTAGTTCACTTACTAGTTCTGCAAAACCTGTAAATAATAAGATATAATAATATTCTGGGACATACTAATAACACAGCATAATCTCGACCTATATCTAGATCTAGGACCCAAGCATGTACTATGGATACTAGAGGGGATGGGATACAGGGATAAACATACTTAATGCATTATTTTACATAAAAAAACTCAAAATATAATTAGACAAATTTGGGCTGAGTAGGAATCGAATCCACGCCCCTGACATTGCAGGCAGTTGCACTGCCGCCGCGCCAGCAATAAATAAAAATTGGTGTAAGTTGCCGAATTTGGAAAGGTCGACACTTGCCTAACCTCTATGAGAAACCATGGAACAAGAAACATATCAACAAACTCATGATCCCATAACATTGTCAAGTTGACAGACACAGGATCAAGAGACAGAGAAAAGTTCTTTATAATGATAAAAACTTGAACCCTGGACTGTACTATTATGTATTCTGTGCCCTGGGACAGTATTATAATAAGTATGATAAAGTACTAACTATTTCTAAGCATCCTTAGTGTCTCCTTCCTCTCTGTATCAGGTAAAGTAACATGTCCAGGGGGACACAAGGCGCCATCTTCGTCCATCTTTGCACCTTCCGCATCTTTGGGGCCCTGATCCTTACGCTCACGCAGGTATTTCGGTAGCACACCTTTCTGGTAACCTGAAATGATAATGTTTATAATATTAAACTAAAACAAATTCAATAAGTGTATGGTCTTAGAATGAGCTGTGCTGATTTGTTTAATTTGTACTCGAATAATCTTATTATAAAACACATCCTGAAATCCGAACTTTTCATAATATCTAACACAATATCACAATAGCAATGCATGTGCAATAGCATAACTTCTGCAATTGCACAACACCTTAAAGTACAATATCCTCTGTAGAACAACATACACTTTATCATCACATCTACTTTAACATAGGCCTGCCATCACTTAAATTGCCGACGCGGGACAAAAACTTAAAAAAATCCGGACACATGGGTGAAATTGAGATTCTTTAAAAAAGAACACCGATTCCATTAAAATTTTTAGCTTGCTAACAATTTATCTAACAATTATAATTGTCGCTTGGCACAGGCATTTACCCAGACACTTTTCGAAAACCCCGCCCCGACGCTCCCCGGACGCCCTCTAAACTAGGACAAATCGGGGAAACCCGGACGGATGGCAGCCCTACTTTAACACAACATTACTATATAGTAGATTTGTGTATATTATAAAACCTGCTATAACTATGCCAGCTACAGATACATAAACACTAACTACATATATAACTGCATTCACATATTATTAGCAACACAATGCTTTTCCTACTTAAATAATTACTGAAAGTATTGTTGAATATTTAAACCCTGAAAATTGTGTTCTAAATGCATTAGTATGAGTGTTTAATTTGGAGCATGGCAGTTATATGTACCTACTTAAATTTAAAGTATGTAGTATGTAATTTTTTTAAGGAAGGTTAGCTAGATGTTATATAAAATACTAAACTAAAAAAACATGCTTTAATGAAAAACCGAATTAAAAAGTAAAAAGAAGAATTCCACTAGCCACCTCTTGGCTTCATCATCATACCATCGTTACCAAGTCCAATCTGTTGGACTCATCCAAACCAATCATATGAGCCTAAACTCGAGGTGTACTAGTAATAGTAGGCACGGTAGTGCCACCTGTACCGACAGTTCCACTTTCTACCTCCTGGCTCCAGATCAGTTCCAAGATGCCAAATTATAGTATTGTCTCATCCAAACTACATAATATGAACATACAAAATTTAATTTTGACAACAATTAGTAGTGTTAGTTACTTACAAGTGAAGATAATACTAATATGTGTGTTAAAAACCTACCCGATGGTAAGTAAGGGTCCTTATCTTTCCTCTCTAAAATTGCGTTCAATCGACTGCGATTCTTTTCCATATCTAAAAGATCATCACCAGCTCGACGAGGAGTATGGGTTGATTGCGGACTTCTGTTGTGATGCCCGGAGTCCCCACTCGCTTTCATCTTAGCATCAGTATCATCTTCCTTCTTAGGATACAGCATTGTTAACTTTGCACTTTCTGAAAATCTTTGAGGTAAATTGCTTTCGATGGTTTGACAACCAATGTCCCGAAGGCATCCAGAGGATTCTGTCGACTTCACCTCATCATCATCATCATCACATGTGTCTGTAACTGCTTGTTTTGCTAATCTCATTTCTTTACGTTTAAGAAACTCGGCCATGTCACCTTTTTTTATTCTTATTTCTGTGACTTTCTTACGAGTTGAAGAGCTTGTCTTTGTCATGGTGGGTGAGATTTTACCACTTTTATTTGAAGGAGATGACTTCACCTGTCCGAGGGAGCTACCAGCTGCTATTGGGTTTGTCAACCGTGGGGGATGGACATTTTTTGTGGTGTACTTAGGTTCCTTAGGCGATTTGTTTTGTATATACTTTAGTTGTTTCATGTTTTCTCTAATGAAGTTCTTTTTTTGTTCTTTCTCTGAAATAATAATTATTTGTATTTAATAAATAAAACTTTATGAAGTTTTATATGAAAAGGAATATAAATTAATAGAACTGTAACCCCAAAGGGGTGGGTAGGGTAGGTAGAGTTGGGAGTATACCTATGTTGAAAGGGGATGGTAGGTAAGTAAGAGATATTGAGTATACAGATGGATTGGACAGTGTAAGCTAGCAGCTTGAGCACGTCAGGGTTGAATACCTGTAACTCAAACTAAGTTCGAGCCCTCTAACTTTAATTACGATAATTCCGTTCAAAAATTCAAACTTAACCTTCAATTATTTAATATTAACTGTAAATCTATACCTACTGACTAATTTGCCATGGCCATGACAACATGCTTTGTAGTAAAATCAAATGTAACGGTACATACTTGGTTCGGGAAAGATACCCTTCAAAGTATACATTATCGAGAATCAAACGTTAAGAAAATCTAAACAATGAAAATGTACACTCATTATTTAACGTTCGATATAATGTACACTTTTCTAATTGGTGTAAATGTTCATCCTTCTGCACTTCAAATATTTTCAGGATTAAAAAACTTATTCGGTGATTTCTTGTACCATTTACGTTCGGTTTTTGTCACTTTTTCAAAAAACTGTCACCTATCAAAACTGTTATGGCAAGTTTTGTTTCTGGCCACTTTTTGTTTTCGTTTACAAAGCTGATAGATAAACAACAAAGTTTTTAACAAATATAAATGAGTAGGTACGGTAGGTACCTAACAAAATATTAATCTAATATCTATGCATAGTACCTAGGTGATTAATCCCCTTATTTATCAATAAAGAGATTAATCACCAAGGTGCTAGATACGCAAATATGCAAAATTATAATCCAAACGGATTACTCAAAGAGCAAGATTACTAATGTATGAGCAAAGAGCTTTTCCCAAAATATCACATTGCAAACTATTTTTCGCATATTTTCATTTGGCAAAAAAACATTTGAAAATTATTAATTAGTAAATTCTTTTTTGGCAAGTAATTGATTAATAAATAATTACTTGATCATGTCACAGCATTAAAAAAATAGGCAGTCATGGGACTGCCGACAAAAGTGAAAACTTAAACGAAACGATGAACTTAAAACGTCACCGTTAGTAATAAGGAGCTTACAAAACTCAATGTCTAGATTAGCGCCCTCTAGTGAATCTATACCATATAATACACATATATGTATTAAAGTACACAAACGTGCCTAAAGAAGTTTTCACTTCAAAAAGCGTGGGGTATCCTTGGGACACCCGGTTGGAACGAAGTTCATATAATGGATTGAATAAATTGTACCAAAATAAATACTTATAGCAAATATTGTAAAAAGTTGAAATTAAAATTGCGCCATCTGTGAAATTTGCCTTAACTAATATATGGATAATCAAACTACAGTAGTATCGCGCAGAATCCACAGATGGCGTAAAAATATTTTTTTAAATACAAGAAACTCGGTTCCGTCTTACGAATTTTCGATCAGGTCACGTGTCCGTCTTACGAATTTTCGATCAGGTCACGTGTCCTGACGCAAGTTTAAATTTTTTTAGTGCACAACGCCACTAAAGAAGTTTTCACTTCAAAAAAACTAAGAATAAAATGTAGAAGCAGTTCGTTTTTGGCATTTCACCGGTTGCTGCCGCGGCACGCTTGCTTCGCTCGCTCGGCTTGCGCTGTTGGGGTCGCAGGTCTAACCTAACCTACTTTTCTATAAAACGTTTACTTAATAAACATTTGATTTAATAAAACTTGACAAAGTAAAATTATGCCAAATGATAATTGAACCAAGTGAATAAATTGCGAAATGAAAATTTGCCAAATATTCATTTGGTAAATGAAACTAGGGCGACAAGTTTTTTGGGAAGTAAAATTCGACCAAAAATATTTTGCCCAAAGGGCAATACACCAATCCATACGTTTAAAAATAAAGCATTATTAGCATCAGTCAGAAGCTTAGGTCAGAAGTAACGAAAAACAAGAATGGTGCTGGTAAGTTGGTTCAAAGCATGTAGGTCCAATCAATCTTACGGAAATAAAACGTTTACGTTGCTTCTACCCAGCTTTGAGTCCATGACTTTTTTAAACTGTGGCATAGAATATAAATGGAATTTGTAACCGGGCCAAAAATTAGACTAACCGCCCATCGCTCCCTAATTTAAAATGTTGGAGACGTCATTTCGGTTTTGTGGACTATTACGGAGCTCGGGCATTTTAAATCTTTTGGCATTTTACTTAACCACGCGCATTTGCCGTTATTTAAATGACCAATATACAATCAGTCCGCCAATGACATCATCCTGCGCGCCATTTCTCAACCAAGCTGGGGTCGGCTTTCAGTCCAACTACGATACGGCCGAACTTCGCTATTTGACGTGAAGCGACTGCCTTCAGACCTCCACCACCCAAGTACTAGGCGATATCGAAGTTTTGTAGTTATATAGACCAGGTTGTCGGACGTTTTAAGGCTCCAACTACCCTACTACTGCTCTAAGGAATGCCACAAATGTTCGTATGGCAACCAGGACCGTCGGCTTAACGTGCTCTTCGAAGCACGAAGGGGTCTCAGTGTTAAGAATGGTCACCCATCCTAAGACTGACCCTGCTATTATTACTTAACCTTATAACGTGCTAATCTACTCGGTTCCCACTTATTTTAGCCAAAAGCCCCCAATCAGTTCGCAAATGACATAGATTGAAATAGGTAAAGTTTTGTTGTGAAATAGGTAAATGTTCGTCTTTATTAGTAATGCACACTTTCTGGGTGGTTTCAGTCTTGTATAGATATTAGGAAAGAAGCATTTGTTAGTCCTCAATATAATAGATCTCAAAATAGCCAGACCTTACTTATTTTCTGACGAAAAAATGTGTCGTATCTAGTAGTATTGGTAGAGATTCTGAAGTTACGCATGAGTACTTGGTTAATTTACTTTTTCGAACTTTAACACGGCAGGGAAACTTGACCATCGGAAACTGTCTGCAATATTGAATTCATTTTTTACTGATATTGTGTGCTATACACCGTGTAAGTTTCAGCGTAGCGAAGAACTTACAAAAACGTCTTTCTGTGGATACTTATCAGGATGCAAAAGACAGTTCATCATAAAAATGCGAGAGTAAGGATTTACAGTCATTCATAGAGTCAGGTTCAGGTAGTTGAATGAGGAAACTAGTTAACTATTTTCCTCATTCAACTATTTTATAAATGACACAGTTGAAACTAAATATAAAATAATTGAAACTATTAATAGTTTCAATTATTTTATAATTATTGTGTATCAATATGATGCGGAGAGGGTTGTTTCAGACGTGAGTATTATCGACAAAATCAGTACAATACTATTTGTCGTGGGCGAAGTCCCGCAATATTTGAGAAACATTTGGCTTCCGGTCACGTGACTATATAGCCTATATACTCTCTTTATATTTATGTTATAGACAGTAACGACAAAGAGATATAAACCATAAACTTAGTATTTGCTTAGTATACTAACGTAATACTAAGTTTATGATACAAACTCAGTAGGTAACGATAGTAACGTATCGTAAATAAAGTGTGACGTTGAGTCACTCTGTCACTTTTTAGTTAACTTACTTAGAGCCAAAGTATTTCGGCATTAAAATGGCATTTTTACTTTTTTAATTGTAGTATTTTATTATTTTACTAAAAAGTAAATTTGTATCGTAAATAGATTAAATAGATTTTGAATATCTAAACGTTTTGGCGGGTATGTCTGGCTCTACGAGCAAGTATAAACTGTCCCGTAGGGGCCGCAAGCTACAAATCTCTGATGATCAAAGGACCATTATCGCTTTACCTAAAGATGTTCCTGAACGTACTTGGTATAAAACTTCTTATAAATTTCAATTTACGTCATCATTTTCATCCTGTGTTCAAAGGGAACATTGCTACTAGGTGTTTCAATGATTTACACTCAAAATACAAGTAATAGGTACTTAAGATCTGAAAATTCCATCTGTGAGTAAATTTAAACAAATATTGATTCTGAACCATACAATAAACATTAATATTGGTCACGGGCAACCTTATCTTAGGTTAAGGCTTAGGTTTAATCACGAGCTCATTACCTTCAATCGTTCGATTTACTCACGTATTTCATCGAGAATGTCGAATGACAATGTTTTTACACCAAAATGATTAGAAACATTGATTGTTGTCTAACGACGTGTTAGTCTAGTGGTTAGTGATCCTGACTGCTGAGCCCAGAGGTCGTGGGTTCGATTCCCACCCACGACAAATAATTGTGTGATAAGCATGATCATTTGTTTTGTGTCTGGGTGTAACTTATCTGTTAACGGTATGTATGTATTTAGAAACATATAAGTATGTTTATCAGCAGTCTGATTACCATAATACAGCCTCTGCCTAGTTTGGGATCAGACGACCGTGTGTAAGATGTGTCAAGTTTATTCTTATTATTGTGCATCAAACACTGCCTTGCTTGCGAAGAAGCGGCAAGTAAAGCCACGGCGAGGTGATTGGGAGAGGACTCGGCGGACTATTCGGGCATTGTCGAGCAAGACTGTTCTCTTTATCTTGGCCACCACTGATTTCCCACTGATCCCGAGCCTCTCAAGATGAACTGAGAGGGTCCTCGGGATCAAGCCATTGACTGATATAACAATTAGGACTATTTCTGTGGATACACCCTCCACATGTCGGTAGCCGCGTGCGCCAGGTCCAGATACTTTATTTTCTTATCTGATTCAGCGTGAACCAAGGTTCTCGTCATAGGGGATGGTGACGTCCACCAGAAATACCCGTGACATTGCCCGGTCCATCAGCACGATATCAGGTTTATTCGCAAGAACGTGATGTCGGACCGGTACCAGTAGAGCTTGGCACAGTCCTTTTCCAGTACAGCTTCCGGCATGACTTACCTGTAGTATGGCAGCCTCCGACCGATAAGGCCATGCATAGAGGTGAGCTCTTGATGGAGTATCCTGGCTGCTTGATTGTGCCTGTGCAGATACTCAGTGTTAGCAAGCATTGAACAACCAGAGGTGATACGTCTGAGAGACTCACCAGGTCGGCGGCATAAACGACAAATATCCACCGTCCCATCTCTCAGAATATACTTCCTATAGTTGTTCGTCTTAATAACCTGATCCTGTATTGCACAGACAAAACCTTCGGTTTCCCTGAAGACGTCACCGAAACGCTTATTATTATTGTTTCCTATATGTAGGATGGAAATTCTTCAAAAGGAAGAAACCGATCTGATGATATTTGATGTCAGAGAAGAGATTGTTGACACTGCTATTCAATATTGTTATGAAAAATATATGGAGAAACAAAACGCTATATTTTCTGCACACTGCGCCGCGCAAGCATGGCTCAAACTGATTAATTGGTAATTATTGTTTTATTTTTGCCAAACATTTAAACATCCTCTTATTGTGTATTTTCAGATGAAGTAAAAAAGATGTTTGGAAAAAAATAAACCATTCGGAAGACTTATATTTTTTTCTTTTTCTAGTACATATTGTTTTGGTCGTGTGCAGTTAGTTATTTATAAACGAAAAAAAAACCGGACACGTGCGAGTCTGACTCGCGCACCGAGAGCTCCGTAAGCAAACGAACTTGTATGTAGATAGTACGTCCATCTCGGGAATCAATTTGCGATTTTTGCCCGTCTTTTCCGAATGACAAACTTAACTGTATGATGTACGACAAAGTCAACTTTCCAACCGCAAAATATAAGATTGCAATCAAATCATAAAAACTATTTTTTCATGTGATATAACAACAAATTAACGATTTTTGGATTTTTTCATTTACTTGTGCTGTCAGACCTTGCTTCTTACCAAATTTCATGATTTTGGTCGATGGGAAATACCGTATAGGTTTATCTATATTTATAAAAATGAATCTCTAATTCCCTTGGTCACGCCATAACTTGAGAACGATTAAACCGATTTCATTAATCTTTTTTTTTATGTTTTCTAACTTTGAAGAAAGTTCTTACAGAACTAAAATCTAATTAATTTGGATAGATTTCATCAAAATTTTCATGCAAACGAAGTCGCGGACAACAGCTAGTATTAGGATAAATATGTGAAAAAACGTTAAACTTTTTGAAATTTATTTGAACATGCTATTGTTCAAAGGCATTTCTATCGTCACGATCCTGGAGAAGATCCGAGCGCATATCCTCCCTGTTTTATTCCAAAGCGTGGAGAGTCTTGGATACCTGATGAAATGCCTGATCCATCTCCTAAAGATACCTGGAGTCAGCAGAATTTGGCCGTTGTTGAGGAAGCTCAAGATGAAGCGCTCCAGAAGTGGCCAAGCTCTACGTCCTTGGACTATCCAATAGTGGAGGAAATTCCGCAGGAGTATTGGTAATAACTGTTTATTATAATTGTAGATTTTGTTTTTTTTTTTTTATGGTATAGGGGGCAAACGGGCAGACGGGTCACCTGATGCTAAATGACTACCGCCGCCCATGGGCACCTGCAACTTAAGAGTCACAAGTGCGTTGCCGCCCTTAAAGGTGAGAATAGGGGAAGGGGAGGAAGAGCGGGAAGACGGGAAAGGGGGAGGAGAGGGGATGGACGGGAATAGAGGAGAGGGAAGGGTTAGGGCCTCCTGTAACCTCACTCACGCGGAGAAAAGCAATGCAAACATTGTTTCACTGCCGGTTTTCTGTGAGGCCGTGGTATCGAGCGGAGTCGAGCCGGCCCATACGTGCCGAAGCATGGCTCTCCCACGTACGATATTTGTGTTTTATAAATAAATGATGAGAGAGAGAGTTTGGCAGAATATGAGGTATCTTGGGCGTACCCAGCTTTTGCTCCAGGGGGAGGGGTGGGAAAAGGGGCACTCAAAACTTTCTTTTCGATTCTCAGCACGTGCTTTGTCTACTACGCGAAGATATAACTATGTAGGTATAATAACAGGACATGGTCGTCTTCATCGCACCCGGTTCTTCACCATTAAAAGACCTTACAAGCGCGTTTTTTACTTATTTAATATATTTTTATTTTGCAAAGGTTCCCCGGCAAGGTACAGTTGTCGAGTGAAATGCGAATAAGATTGGATTTAGATAGAGAAATCAGCTATGTAAGTAAAAACAGGTATTCATATTTTTCTAGGTAGAAGATTAGCGTAATATAAGTAATGTATAATTTATGTTATCGTAAATATTTATTAAAGACATGCGGTTGTAAGTCCCGAGTTGTCGAGGTCCCTGATAATTCGTAACGACCGGATCCATTACTTTAACGTTGATCCAGTATATCAGTAATGTAATCAGTTATGCATAATGTTTAGAAAACGGTCACCAACATCTTGTATGTATAAATATTACCCATTATTCATAACAAATCAACATCCCCACTTAGGTGTTCCTAATTCAGTACCTCACCCATGGAAGCCAGTGGCGTAACAATAGGGTGGCAGAGCGGGCAAAATGCCACGGGCCCCCGGCTCGAGGGGGCCCCGGGCACCAAAGTTCCTGAACACAGGAGGCACTAATTACAAAATTAATTATTGAATTAGCCACGGGTCTCAGATGGTATAGTTACGCCACTGATGGAAGCCACTTTGTTTTCTTCATAATAATCTCTTAACTTGGCGAGGGGTCTCTAAAATCGGCCCGTTTTTTAGTACTAATTACTAATAATACTTTTAATTTATTAGAAGATGCTTCAGCTTTACATCTTAAATTAAGGATTCCTGAATCTACCTATAATATACTTAATAATAATTCATAAGTATTTTGCATGCAGCTAAACTATTAGCTTCAGGGATAATCATTACTAAGTTAATTAGAGATTTGCTATGTCACTTCCACTTTAAGATTTGGTGTGATTTTTTGGGGCGATGGTTCAAACAGTAACGATGTTTTTGTAGCTCAAAAGGCAATTCGTAGGCTGCAACGAACGGATAAAGGCTTACCGCATATCATAAGACTTAAAATAATAATAATAACTTCACACATCAGACAATCTCACACACGGCCGTCTGATTCCAAACTAGGCAGAGCCTGTACTATGGTAACCAGACTGCTGATAAACATACTGATATATTTTTAAATACATACATATTATAGATAAATTACACCCAGACACAGAACAAATGATCATGCTCAACACACAATAATTCGTCCTGGGTGGGAATTGAACCCACGACCTGTGGCTCAACAGTCAGGGTCACTAATCACTAGACCAACGGGCCAGTCAAAAGGTTTATTTATTTTTTGCTTTTTAGTTCTTTTCGTCGGTTTAGTTTTTTGTTAAAAAGATTTTTATTCGTATTCCTGAAGGCGGAGCATGTCATATTTAGACCTTTTATTACCTATGTTTTCACGAAATAAATGATTATTAGATAGATAGCTAGAATATTCTTTATTGTAAATTACCATGTTATACCATTGTAAATACCATAAAAAATTACAAGATCTTAAATTTAATTTTAATGTTAGATACAATGGGCGGTCTAATCGCTAAAAGCGATCTCTACCTATTATTATTATCTTGTAAATTGATATTTAAAATCGTAGACCCCGGGGGTCGCCTTCCGGGCTACAGTTTCGGGGCAAGGTGTGGTAATCCATAACGGGGTTTTATTGCCTGAGCCCCGGGTGTAACTTACACTAAGGAAACTTCTTACCTATAATTATAATTCCCCTTAAATGATGACACGGACAGACATTTCAAGTCGCATCAGTGGAAAAGCTTATAGAAAACAGGACTATGTGCAGGAATCAAGTGGCACCATGGCTTCGCAGTCGGAGGACAAGATTGGTACTGAGAGCGAAGTTCTCCAGAAGGTCACCGACTACAGTGCTGAGGAACTGTCTAAGGTAGTATACACATATCACAAGTGCGTTGCCGGCCTTTAAAGTAGGAGTAGGGAAAGGGTTGAAGAGGGAGAGAGGGGGGAGAGGGGCGAGGAAGGGTTAGGGCCTCCGGTAACCTCACTTACTCGGCGAGAAGCAATGCCAGCATTGCTTTACTGCCGATTTTCTGTGAGGCCGTGGTATCATTCCGGTCGAGCCAGCCCATCGTGCCGAAGCATGGCTCTCCCACGATATATGCAACATGCGCCATGCAAATTTTACTAAAAAAAATAAATAAATAAATAAATTATCCGTGTTTTGCATAAAAAATTTGATTGCTAACGCAAGACTGCCAATCTTATTTCTTGTGTTAATATATACATAGGTATAATAGAAATCCGACACACATTCACAAATGCCAGAAACGTATTGACCAAAAACAGCACGGGATCTTCGAAATCAGGAATAGCGGTATGAAGGTCTCAGCAGATTTTCATATTTCAAATACCTGGTCTTGAATAAAGGTTTATTATTTCTGCCAAGGTTTCAACAATGAGTGCTTTGAAGAACACCACGCCAGTGGATGGTTCACTCCATGGTGCCGGAGACTCTACTATGGTTCGGTTTAAAGGACGAAAACTCGCTGATAGAAAAGATAAAAATTTGTAAGTGCAATATATTCATAGTTTATACCAGGGATGTTGCGGATGCATAGTTTTTCACATCCGCGGATGCGGATGCGGATGCAGATATTTGAAGGCTAACATCTGCGGATGCGGATGCGGATCTTAGGAGATTTTATAAAAACCTCACTGACCGTCACTCCGCTCACGCTAACGATCCCACAGAAACCTGGGCCCTAAGTCTTTGGTTTAAAATAATTCAAAAAGTCACTTTGCGTTGGTGGTGACATTACAATGTTTTTCGACTCACTTTCAAATGATCAGTGTATATTCACAATTTCACAAAACACTCGAAACGACAATAAATATGATAAGCGCAACTAGCTAAACACGTTGACTGATTTACGAGAAACAAATGATACATACACAATAACAAATGCGTCGAATCTTATCACCGAACGAAATCTTCGTTACTATTGGTCAATACACACGTGCATAGGGCTCGCGGACGTCGCCGGCTCCACCTATTTTCTTTCTTGTCGTGACTTGTGGTACATCCGCATCCTCATGAATATCCGCATCGGTTGATGCGGATGCGGATGCAGATGCAGATGTTCAAATCGATGCGGATGCTCCGCAATTACGGATGCGGATGCGAATATTCGCAACATCCCTAGTTTATACATACGTTAGATAGGTATTATCATTTAAATAAATGTACAATAGGAACTATCGTATTAAAGAAATATTATCATTCAAATTCCAAAACCACGGTAATTATTTAGCTATATTTGAATTAAAAAATTTCGTGACTGGTATTTATATTTACTAAACATAGTAGATAAACGGTTTTACTCACATGTGTAGTGTCCTGCTGAGTGTGACGCCTGACACCGACACGGCAGGATGCTGCACTTCTTGATGAAGAAGTGCAGCATCCTGCGAAATACACATGCGAGTAAAACCGTATAAAGCTTTAATAAATTATATATATTATCCTATGTTATTAAGTCCAATCCATAAATTCAACAGATCCCGCAGTTTTCATACCAACACCATGAGAGTCTCGTAAGTATTTTTAATTGTATATATTCCGCACTGTCTGCCTTAAACTTGATAAATGAATAATAGCCATGTTCCATCCGGGTCGACAAACATCACACTGTGTTTGTTAAAATGTAGGTAGACTTGGCAATTACATAAAAGTAATAACTAATGTAAAAAATGTTTGCTGACCAATATATAAAATTTACGTGTATAACTCAATTTTAGCTTTACGAGTTATTTCAATACTTTCTACTACTGCTGCTTTCTACCAATTTCATAAACGATAGGTTGGCCACACTCACATTCTTACTACAACGACTTGTCGAACGTCTAGTTGTAATAAGAGAAAATGGTCTTTATTCCGAAATGTGAGAATTAATTATGCGAATAAATCCATGTGTTATAGGAGCCGTGGGAGCAAGATGCTTCCTCCGCTGGACGGCACAGATTCGAGATCGCGGATCAGCATCATATCGGATTGCCGCCTTAGGAATCTCAGGTTTGACTGTCACTTGCGTACCTACACATTTAGAATTTATGTTATTTCTAATTTTATATAGTGTTTTTTTTTATGTTATGTTTAACAGCGTTTAAATAGTAATAGCGTACACATATTTTTTTAAAACACCGCAAAACGAAAACATTGACAATGTGCGGGTGGATGAATAAACTTTAGGTTCACAGATGGCCGTAGAAGTCAGCCCAAGTCGAGATATGAGGTATTTTAAAGGTATGAACATTCCAAAATATGATCGTGGACCCTGTACTCATAACTATTTAGAACAAAATAGTTTAAAATTACACTATATATACACCTGAACATTCAGAAGCATGAGAACTAGACATATAATACGTCAGTTATTAAAATAAAAATGTACAAAAGTAGTCCTATTATTACGGAAGTATAATATGTAATTATTACGTTAAATTAATTCATAATGGCTTCATTCAACTTCAAAGCGACACCAACTGAAAATAAAGGGTTGTCATGAGAAAATATAGTTGAGTTGCCACGTGCAAAATAACAATAGGCGGACTGTCAATAGGTTCGCGTTCACGGAGTGAGTTTTATTCATGGATGGCTTATATGGATTGTGGACGCGTAGGGATGCCTTTAGAAACATATATTTAATTTTATTGGGAAATATATCATTCGTATATTTTACGGAGATTGAAGTGTACTCAATTTTAGGGTAAATTAATAAATGGGCTTTTGGTTCGAAAACTGTGCTGGGGCCTTAGGCAACAGAAGTGGCTACCACTTTTTTTGCCAAAACGGCAAAGTTTGCGGCTATGAAAAGCATTGCTTCATATTTCAACCAATTTACACAAAACCTTAACAAATTATATACCTAAACCTTCCTCATGAATCGCTCTATCTATTGGTGAAAACCGTATTAAAAAAATCAAGCAAGCAAAATCCGTTCAGAAGTTTTTGAGTTTATCGCGAACAGACAGACAGACGCGGCGGGGGACTTTGTTTTATAATATGTAGTGAAGTTGTATCTTAGAACAATACGTCGTATACTACAAATTGATATAATTACGGAGTTCTTTCTGTACAGAGTGGTTTTTGGTAGACAGGAACTCTTGTATACTGTAAACACTCTGTATAAAGAGAAGTAAGTCATTGAACTATAAACGAGTCAAGATCCTTTTGTCTCGAGTATAAAGCAGTTCAATTTGAATGACGTGAAATGCGTTGAATTAATCCGGAGGGGCTTGTAAAACTAGCTGATAATATAATCAATGCGCTATATAATGGGCACGGCTTTGTTGATAGCTTGGACACTTGTCAACCGCCAGGGCTGAACGTTTTAAGATCTTTATTTAATGAGACACAATGGGGACAAAAGGAGTTTCGGATTGTAGTGGTACTACCCGAAGAGAAATGTCCAGTTGAAAGCAGTAAAATAATAATTATTATGAACTAAATAGAATAGCGCTAGGGTTTTATATTTTGGTAACTAGAGTACTTAGTTCATTTGATTATGCTATCGTGGTTTCTCTATTTGTTTGTTTTGAAAACTGCGCCTTTAGTTTCTCCTTCCTTGTTACATTTATTACCTACGCCACCACAATACACTTACCTTTCACACGTACAATGTTATTACTGTATATAGCCAGGGTCTTCTTTAGTTAGGAAGTACCAGACCACTTAATGTTGCTCCCAAATGAAGTCACCTGAGTTTTAGGAACCCTAGTGCATCTTAATGCATAACTGATTATCACTGTTATTGCAAGTAGGCCCCGGTACTCGCTTGTCTAATAGGCTTTGTGGTTATATAGAAAAAATCCAATCCAGTACTAAATCATTTATCAATTTTTCAGATATTAAGATTCCAGATTGATCGTAAAAAGACCAGTATGTTAACACAATGGAAATACATAATTAATAACAACAATTTTTTCAGTGGCGTAACTATAGTACCTGAGGCCCGTGGCTAATTCTAATACATTTCGTAATTAGTGCCTCCTGTGTTCAGAGCCTTTGGTACCTGGGGCCCCCTCGAGCCGGGGGACCGTATCATTTTGCCCGTTCTGCCACCCTATTGTTACGCCACTGAATTTTATTACTATTCGAGTAGTGTTCAATGTAATTTTCATATTCAAAAACCCGAAATGGACTCGGAGGAAATGTGCTCTGTCAAAACGTCTTGAAACTCCCAGACGGCTTTGACAGATGACATTCGCCACAATTAAACTTAGTTGAAAAGACGTCCGCTCTGCTACATTAATTATAAGACTCCAATAGTGTTCAAAAGACAGCAATTAAGCTTATGAGCTACTCTTTAAAGCCATAGAATTTAATCGGAATCCTCCATTGAATCCTCTTTAATCAGATTTGTCTCTGGAATGCACAGAGCTAGCCACCAACT
The DNA here is from genome assembly GCA_963859945.1 of Euplagia quadripunctaria. NCBI lineage: Eukaryota > Metazoa > Arthropoda > Insecta > Lepidoptera > Erebidae > Euplagia > Euplagia quadripunctaria. Next base: position 896,877 of record OY982572.1, on the reverse strand, counting down.
AGTCCACCACCACACCAAAACCATCTACTGTTCACGCGCTTCTCTGTCCTGACAGGGAAGTCTCTAAAAGATTTCCTTGAGCAGAAAATCTTTTTATAGACTTCAAGAGTAACGATCCAGGTGGGCGTTTCTTTTCAGTGTAAGTTTGATGATGTTCCGTGTACTGATGTCCTATATGCCTGATCAGATGTACATACATAGGAAAATTAAGAATATTCGTCTGCCTCAATATTAATTTCACCGACATTTTTTTTAATAATTTTTTATTAATTAATCAATAAAGTTACAGTGCAGTATCAGCCCTGACAAAGGGCGAGTGCCCCAGGTGCGCGGGTCATTGCTCGAGTACATCCTTTTATGCATTGAATGATACAGATTACAGACCTTCACGATACATGCGCGTTTGTAAAGGTCTTTGTGCTGCATTTCTATGTGCAGTGTCTGTTGAAAGCCGTTTATTGCTCGGCGTTTTGTTCTTATACAACAATTTAGGTACACTCCAGTGGTATTAATGTTCGCTGGGGCTATTTGACTAAAGCTTTGCATTCATATACCTATTTCATTTACCTGTGAATATAGTAGCTGCTGATAGTCGAACTGTAGGATTGGTTACCTGTGTCATGGTATAGGAACTGGGAATTGAATCGATTAATCCCTGGAAGAGCTCACGGGTTCCACCCAAAATTCTGAAGAGAAGTTTACTGGTTCGTTATTTACGAACTGACTTTGACAATATTGGGTAATAAAAACTCTATTTTAAAAATAGGTATTGTAAAAATTAAAAGGGGGCATGGGGGGAGGGGTACGTAATAGCTTTAAGACATTGATTTACGAAATTTGTATCAAAAGTAATAAAAGTAAAGTCCCTAAAGCGCCATTTTCACCGCAAACGCGGTAGCATACAATTTAATCGTAATTAATTAGAGGAGCTTCTGCCCAGGGGTTCCGTAATCATAGTAATTCGATTATATAAGTATTTAGTACACCACAGTATTGCTTTGATGTCAGTTACGGCCGTTACGGGAGAGAGGCTTCACCGATTAATTAAATAATTCTTGGCTTTATTTTGATGAGGTTTCGCTTTCATGATGGTTGGTAAATGTTTGGTTGTTAGTGCCAGTGGCTGCACCTCGTAATCAGCTCTTGGAGCCCTTCGATAAGTAGTTCAATGTTGTCACATTTAACCCTCCTTTTTATGCAATTACGTCGGCAAAATTACTCTATTTCGTCGTAATAAGTGTTGCTATTTACTTAAGTATCTTCAAAAAGAAAATTGAGTATTTATACTATGCGGTTGTTTATGTCTATGTGCAGTTACTGGCCGTTTCCGTACTGCCGCTTTTGAATATGAAAAAATAGAGGAAACTTAAATAAATTAAGTTGATTAATGTTTACACCGATAGGGGATTCTGGTAGTCTCAATTCAATTCAATTTCATAGCCGAAATTTCAATAGTTTAGCTAAAAAAACATTCTAAAATGTTGTCTTTATGTTTTGAATTGATATATTTTTGGATTGATTTGCTGATTGAATAATAATCATAAGGGAAGTGAAGTGAAGCAAATGCAGTATAAATGTGACTTGCTGATCTAATTTTTGTTATTTGAATCCTGGTATTGTCTCTCCCACCGTGAATCCACTCCTAACATAATTATTTCGCTCACTTGAACGATGATCCGCGTAATAGGTCTACCACACGTAACGAGTACAGTGGCGAGACAGTGCCCTCGGCTGAGTACTCGGTACATTTGAACATTTCGATGAGTACTCGGACGAGCGCTCGGCCGAGCAGACTAGCGAGAGAGTCACTAAAACCACGGTTTGTTTGCTAGGCCGAGTGTCCATCTTCTTGCTTCATTCCTCCGCCCCGCAGTGACTCTCTATCCCGCTCGACATGTGTGAACATTCACTCGGTCGGTACTCGCCACTCGTTCATCAGTACTGTGCGCATTTTGCGTTTTATTTTGCTAAAAAATAATTTTTCTTTTTAAAATGGTTAGTAACAATTAGAATTTAGATACCACAAAAAAATCATTCAATCCATTTTCTTGTCCAAATACTTCTACTCTGTTCTTCCATTAAGTCCCATAGTTCTTTAATTACGAGTGGTAGGAGCCGGTTGAAAATTCTCCTAAAATCTTTTCTTCTGCAATCCGTCGAACTAAACTGTCTCGCCAATCTCGCCATACAATCAAAATGCATATAAACACCTACTCATTCACCCGACTCTCTCAGCCTGGTACCGTTTTACTGTCTCGCCACTGTACTTGTTACGTGTGATAGACCCATAACTATTATATAGTAGTATTTATGTTAAAAAATCATGGGCTGAAAACAGATTACCACTGTCGACCGAGTTCCCGACCCCTAAAGCGGGGTGTTCTAATCATTATGAATAATGTTACTCGTTTTATGAAATGAGAACGCGAGGATTTAGCAATAATTTAAAAAAGCGTACATAACAAGTCGCTTTTTTGGCATCTCAGTTATTAGATGATAACATAATAAGGTTATGATACACATGTCCTTAAAGCTCTACTTTCATAGCAGCGACAAATTTATGTTTAACGTGCAATAAGGCTGATTGCATACTTGTCGAGTCGCGGTCCCACGCGGCGCGGCGCGGCGCTTCCACGCGTCTCTCCGCTTGTACAACTAAAAGCTTTTGTTCGTTACAGCGATGATGGATGGCAGTCCGGAGACTTTTTTCATTTGCTAACATGTATTGCGAAATTATTTCTTTTTGTTGCTATTTTCGCTTCGAAAATATGACGTGTTGAAGGTCTTTGTATTTTCACGTCTCTTTTCACGTAATGGTTCAATAATGCCTATGAGAATGGGGTTTCTTTTAAAGTCAAGCATTTTATAAAAGATATGTTAAGTGCAGGCTAATGTGTTGAAAACAGGGGAAAGACCTGATCGATGGGAACACCCAAATACTCCGAAATATTTAATTCCGAATTTCGATGTTCCGATTTTCAAATGTCCGAATTTCATAACACCTAAGAATCATAATGTCTATTATTAAAAATCACGAATTTTATTTTACCGAAAGTCGATATTGCGATTTGTTAGTTTTCCGATTTTCATACGTTCGAAGAATCAAATTCTCGGAAGGTTCTCGGTCCGAAAAACTACATTCCGATTTTCAATACTTCGAATAAACTAAACCGTCAACATGTTGTGCCAAAAAATTTAGTAACAGAAACGAATCGCTGCAAAACCGACTTCACGCAGTCTTGTCTGCCCTACCATAGAGTGTAATTTAGGCCCGCGTAGGCGCGGAGGGGTGGGGCGGCCCAAACCCCGCAGCGCCGGAGCCGTGACAGAAACAATGCTTGCTGCATGCATGCCTGCTTGAATGCTGCATGCCTGCTTGCATGTTGCATGCCTGCTTGCATGCTGCATGCCTGCTTGCATGCTGCATGCCTACTTGCATGCTGCATGCCTGCATCATTTGTCTGTGAATCATTTGGGTTATGTTAAAATTATACCAGGAAAATAGGAAAACAAAAGATACACAAGGATAATAACTGTAAACAATCTATGCAATTATGAGTAGGAAAACGCATCTGTCATTAGTTTTTTTCAATTCTACCTACGAAACATAATATTATACTTCTCTCTGACGAGCAATTATGTGTTTATTTGTCTTGCTATTTAGTTTTACAAGGCGTTTTTATTTCGGAATTGCATTAATCGGTATTTTAAATAATCGGTATTCGTATTTTTGATGTTTCGAATTATCATTAAGGCGGACTTTTTATTATTCGATCTATTGAAATTCGGTATTTTTAAAATAGTAATTATAAACGTTAGGAATATTAAAATGTAGGATTTATAAAAATAGGAGTAATGATAAGTCGGAGTTCTTATATTCGGAATTTTGAACCATTCGGAATTATGAATATCGGTATTTTGAAATTCGTGTTTGTGACTTTCGGAATAAAGTTTTTCGTATTTATGTAGTGTACCCCTGATCGATATTAAATTTTTATTATTTAAAAGGGGTGATTCAAAAGATTACCCTTATAAATAGACAGACAGGGAACTGATTTTCAATGCCTATGCCGATTGCGCTCGTGTCATAAACGCGCGAGTGCGGCTTTATAAATGCGGTTCCTTGTAATTAAAACATTGCGTGTCCTACCTCGTACATTGCGTGCACAATGTTACAGATTGATTAACAACAGTAAGCCAGTGATAGTGTTGTATACTTTACGCGGGGTTGCCTTTGCTCTCTACTAACAAGAATTTGCGAAACTGCTTAGAAGTTGTAAACAAGAAGTTTCTTGTTTACTTTCATACTCTTGTCCTATATTTTGTTTGTGAGCAAGGTCACCATCAGTCCAAGGGAAGGTTATTGTTGGTTTATATTTGCATAAGTAACTATAAAACGTTTAAGGAAGTAACTAGATTTAAAATACATGCTATACACGGCGTACAAAGTTTATTCGCATCTCTACTTATTTAGAAATCTTGCACTCATGAAATCGTATGTGTCGTCGCCACATCAAAAACTCTTATTTATTTTATTAAAATTAGGGACAAACAATAATAGATGATAACACAGTTCACTACTTAATAAGAATAAGTTAATAGACATTATTTTGACTGGTTATACCGGTAACGCAATACTATTGGTCGATTGATAAATATTAACGAATAGTGGGATTATAAAAGGGTAGGAATACGACGAGAACTATTGTCTTGAGTGCGAAGAGTGGTACGAACAACTTGGCAGTTACTGTAGTTAGTGTTTTTTATATTTTATATCAGTGGTTGTGAGAATGTTTCTAACATATGTCTAACACTTACTGATGGAATGTGTCAAATATCAATGTCAGAGAGAGTATAGTTTGTGCATGCATAGGCATAACATAAATCAAATTTGAACAATTTTAGGATGTTTACGCATCCTTACAGGCCGTAAGTCCCGTAGACTTATATAAGCGGTGTTCTCGCCAAGACCTTGATCGTATTCTTATAACACTCTAAAATATGACATAGTAAACCCAATTACCTTGTGATGAAAGCCTCCTAATTAATACAGAAAAAATACATACTTAGTACATACAGGATGTATCTGAAAATGGAACACTTACTTAAATTACTGAAAGGGCATGACTCTAGCCTGCAGCACCTAACAAAAAAAATAAAATAAAAAAAATACGTGGAAATTCAAATGGTCATAACTTGTAAACAGATAGTTCTTTTTCCAAAATTCTTTTTGTTACTGCATGCTAGAGTCATGCCCTTTCAGTGTGTATGTACGCATTTCTGACCCAGGTTCACTATGACATCAATTTATGCGGGATGTAAACTTTGCATTATGTTGTATACCTACTACTTTATTTAACTAACGTTACTAATTTAATTTTGTTGTCAAAGTGATGTAATGAATACATGTTCGATTCACCAATTACAGCAGAGACAAAAGCGCCCATAACTTTGGGACGTCTCGCAGAACATTACTACGACAGAAAGTCTATTATATTAGTACTGACGATTTGAAGAGTCCCACAATGCGCCCTCGAGTTACACTTCACGAACGCGTTTTAATCAAAAGGGGAAGTCGCGACAATGACGACTATTCACTCGTTGCCCTAATTTCTAAATGGCGGCCATTTTGTTCGTTCGTTAATTTTTATTGTATACTTACTTCCTTGGTGATAAAGTTGGAATTTGTTTGTTTCGGTGGTAAATGTAAGGTTGTAGGGCACACGTGCACGATTGATAATTGATTGTACGTACTTACGTTTGAGGTTGATCGCAGAAGCTAAATAGGATTTTGATTATCAAGTTGAAAGGATTCCTTGCGTAAATGCGTCGTCATTGTGGGATTGAGTTTATAAGCTTTATTGGTTATCATGTTTTTTAACAAATTTGTTGTTTTATTGATTTTTCTTCACTTACAGTCATAAAAACTTAAGCTTTTTAAATTTTTATTGACCTTAAAATCTACTGGTTCACTCTTAAATAAAAAAGCTGGTAAGTAGTAGCTTACTTAAAATAAATACAATTATCAATTTGTAGGGAGGCAGGGCGAAGCTTATAATGCCTTGACAGCGGAAGGTCTATACAACAGAAAACAGAAAAAAACAATTGTAGTATTTGTTTCCCGTTCTCTATTTAATTGCATTGTGGTATGTTCATAGCTATATTTGTATTCCCAAAACATTTTTTATAATTCCTCATAAGGCACACGCCTTATCTAAATAAATAAAAAATGGTAAAAATATCAAAAAGTCCTTTTCCTGTGTATTTGTGCTTTCAGTAAATTATGCTGACGGGATCAGTGGGCCTTCAGAATTATTCAGGGGTAATATCCCATGTCTGTTAGGATTACGACAACAATTTTATTCATTTCTTTTACATAAAATATCAAAACGTAAAAAAAGATTTACTTAAGTTATATATTCATACAAGAAATCACGTTCTTTTAATAAAATCGACGATCGACGGTTTACAAAAGAGCGTTTTAAAGCTTCGAACTGATCTGATGTAAAAAATTACTAAGATTTTTTTTTTATTTGCAATTTTTTTTAAATTGTCAACTAACTCTGAATTAGAAGGAAACTAAATATAAGATTATATGGTATAGATATGCGTATATGGAGGTAAACAGAGGCTAATTATGATATAGAAAAAATTGGACATAAATTTAAATACGTCGTAGGGAACGTCGCTATGTATAAATAGAATAACACATTTAAATAATGTATAGTTTTTATTTTAATTATATTATACGAGTACAATAAACATAAACGATATAAGTGTATAATAATATTACAAGTTACATTTTGTCTAAATCTTGTAAGGGAACCGTCAAGTGGCCATTTCCATAATATGTTACGAAGAAAATATGAAAAGGCTTTTAAGCGATACACATACCTATTATAGTTGATATGTTTGCGTCGTTGACGTCATTGCAAGTTAGTTTTATGTTCCCATAGGAGGCATACGTTGTTTTCTTGATCGCTTTTTATGTAACAATAGCCATCCATAATTACATATTTATATAACAGTACCCGCTCGTACAACAGTAATATTTTAATTGACGACCTATGTTACGATGCGGTAGTGCGTTCGACTGCCACATCGGAGGATGCTCTTGAAAGATCTTGTTAAATAGGCACACAAATTCTAATTTGTCTGACTGCCTAATTATAGGCCTATCTATAGCCCTATTTGTGTGAACTTTGCATTAATTTTAATTACTTATAGAATACCTAATTCCTTAATGGATCGTCATAAGGTATTTATAGTAATGTTCATTGTTTTATTCGCGATAGACACCGGTATTGCGATTCACTAACAATTTAAGTACCGCCACATGATTGAACATAGCGTAATAAATTACATTAACACTTCTTTTACCACTTGTTGTTTTACATTCGCTTTCGCAAATGGCGTCTAAATCCTAATCCGAATGAATATATATACTTAATATTATAAAGCTGAAGTGTTTGTTTGTTTGGTTGAACGCTTCAGGAACTACTGCTTCGAATTAAAAAAATATTTTAGTGTTGGATAACCCATTTATCGAGGAAGGCTATAGGTCATCATGTACAGTTCAGGTTCAGTACAGGGTTCAGTAACATCATGCTACGGCTAATAGGAGCGGAGCATCAATGAAAAATGTTCCAAATAATTCTTTAAAAAAAAACCGACTTAAAAAAAAAACCATTCCACAAAATACTTATATATGGTTTTCTCATGGATGCCATTGTCAGAACTGAACCAAATTGAAATGGGACCACACGGGAAGCAACAGCTTTCAAATAAAGAATCATCAAAATCGGTTCACCCAGTCGAAAGTTCTGAGGTAACAAACAAAAAAAAAACATGCAGTCGAATTGAGAACCTCCTCCTTTTTTGAAGTCGGTTAAAAATAGGAAAATTTAGGTCCTTATTATTGTTTTAGCCTAGTGCTACCTCGACCATTTCTGGTTTTTTGTAGTGCACTATGGCTTTAAAGTTCACTGCTCAGACTTATGGCTTCGAAAACCTCCAGATCCTATCAGCAGTGATTGTTTGTATTTCCTGCGGTTGCCTGATGTACAACCCTAGGTTAATACTTTAGTGCCGCATTAGTGGGTCATAAAACCATGGAATATGCACTGCAGTTTCTTCTGCCTCTCGACAGAATCTGCATATTGTGTTCTCGTCCAACTTTAGGTTGAACATATGTTTGTCCAGTTTGCAGTGTCTGGCGAGGATTCTTGTTACTGCACAGGTTTTGTATCTTTTGAGCGTCGTGTTGTTATCATAGCCCTTTATTAAGGCTTTTAAGTGTCTGAGACCAGTCGTGGCCTTCCATTTCTTAGTTACCATTGATGTACAATGGGCGTTTAAGATTGTATAAGCTCGCTGGCGATGCCTGTGAACTTCTGTCTATGTATGTATGTATATGTTATCCTCAATCATAAAAATACTATTTAACGTCGACGCCAGACTTCCCCCTGCTACATATTAACTTAACCACCAATTGTAATATCGTTTCCAGAAAGATTACCTTACAAAGTCAATGCCATAGGTGAGCGGCCTCTCACCTCGTGGTCAAAGGTTCGATTGCCGTATAAAATGACGCGAATTATGCTACAAAAGTATGTATATTTGATGTATTTACATATATTTTACTCGATTACGGTTTTTTGTAATGGTGTTCACTGTATATTGAACTGTTCTGGATGTCCGCCTGTCTGTGGGAGGAGACTGGGGTCGGGCTACTCTGGGCTGTTGACCTGTGGTCCATCGTTGTATTTTAATATCGGAATCCATGATCGAAAGCGAATGCACCTCAGTGCCAGGAATATATATATCGTTCTAGAAACTGTATCCTGTCGGAGTGTATTGAAACGCATTAATAGGTTTTGTTTTGAATATATTTTCGTCTGCTGGAATATGTCCCAGGGTATTCTTAATTGTTTCTGGATTCTTATCTTTCTATTGTGTTTGTGGCACTTGCAATAAATCTTCACTTTAATCTCTAGTATATTATTATGTAAATATTATTACATTATTAGTGAAAAGACGGCTTTGCTATTAAAACAAGTTAGAGCAGTGAAATGGAAATTAAACCATTGCAAGGTTTAAAATATGAAAACTTAAAAAAAAACATGCTGTAATGACAAACCAAATTAAGAAGTAAAAAAGAGTACTTATCACTATTCGCCTCCTAGGTTCATCATCAGACCATCGCCAAGCCCAATCTGTTGGACTCGTCAAAACAATTCATATGAGCTGAACTCGAGGTTTTACTAGTAACCACTGAAGAGTTCCACTATTCACCTCCTGGCTCCATCACCAGATCAGCTCTAAGGTGCCAAATTACAGTATTGTCATCCAAACTACAAATATACTTACAAAGTTTCATTTGCAAAAATACTGAATTAATTTGCAAAAATTATTCATGGACTTACTATTTTTGTTCTATAATTGACTATGCTTGTAACTATTATTATGTAATTATTGCTCTTAGATTATTATGTTTTTCTCCTGTATGACATCGGATTTAATTATTTGTATCAATCTAATAATTTTTATTTTTATACTCTGCTTAACATAATTAATTATTTTCATTTTATTTTGTTTTTGCATGCCACTATTCTGTTCAAAATACTTGTACCTTGAATATTTTTTATTGTAACACTATTTGTCACAGTATTTTTGCAAATAAATATGATTCTGATTCTGAAAGTTTCATTTCCATACGACAATTTTATTGGATTAGTCTAAAATTAACTTCCAAGATTTGTTGGATGATCGTTGTTTGTTGGTTGATTGATGTTTACATATACATAGTTACAAGTATGTAAAGCTTAAAAGTGTGTTATTAAAGAACTATCATATTAAACAAATATTAATAATTAAAGGGGATGAAAATGATGTGTTTTTGTTCTTTATTTAACCGACGGAGGTTGTCAAGTCAACCTGTATATTTTTTAAAGTTTGTTATTTACTTGCTATGTGCTTACGTGGGAGAGCCATGCTTCGTCACGTATGGGGCGGCTCGGCTCCGCTCGATACCACGGCCTCACAGAAAACCGGCAGTGAAACAATGCTTGCATTGCTTTTCGCCGCGTGAGTGAGGTTACCGGAGGCCCTAACCCTTTCCTCTCCCCTATTCCCGTCCTTCCCCTCTCCCCTCTCTCCACCCCCTAATCCCTCCTTAAAGGGCGCCAACGCACTTGTGACACTCGAGTTACAGGTGCCCATGGGCGGCGGTAGTCATTTACCACCAGGTGACCCGTCTGCCCGTTTGCCCTCTATAACATAAAAAAGAGATACTTATTGAATTTGCCTAATCAACAAGAATATCTTTGAAGAACTGAAGTGAGAAAGATAGCCGTGTTGTCTATCCACTTACACATCAGTACATCTACAAAGCAATTCGCGATAAAAGTCAATAAGGAATTACGTCACAAATCACTAGCGAACAAAACAGCCTGTCGCCACCCTAACATGACTTTCCACAAACATGTACTACGGTTAGTGGATGATATCATCACGCAACTTTAGCTCTTATTGTTGAAGGCGTAAGGGCCCCGATTGATAGATAATGGTGCTCTATGTGTGAGGTCAAGGTTGTAAAAGGAATAGGAAATTAAGATAAATATAAGAGATGTTTTAGGCAAAAAAGTCTCTTTAGATACTGCGATACGATGTAGATTTCATGAGTGAATATTCAACAGATACTGTTTGCAGCACATGACGAAACTTTAGTCGTGGCAGATTGAAATTATATTACTGCGTCATCCATATCCATTATAAATCCATCGCTATATAGATTGTCATTGCCTATTCCTCTCAAAGTCCTTTATTTATCTTGGCTGGATCTTTTTCCCGTGCTTATATTCTGCATTTAGCATGAAATACCCGCAGCAGTTAAGTTGAGGCAAACAGTATAAGTTTTCTGTTTTGAATCGTGTACCTAGAAAAAGATTTTGGCAATACAGTATAAATGAAGCGAGTTACTCGAATTTCTCGCCATAGAGACGAGAGTGAATCCCTGTTTTGATGATCACGAAAGCAGCAGTTCTCTATCCTAGGTATATACTCAATAGATGTGCATTTCATGCAGCTTCTGACTTCAAAACAAGAACAATTTAAGTTTGCTTTGAATCCGCTCTATCCCTATAAATCTAGATCTGATTTTTATTTTTTCACGCAGACTGTCATACACCGACATTGATTTCCTCATGGTTATTGTCAGTTAGATATCGTGTCGTGCTCGTGTCGCCAAATTTAATTGGCCTGTTTGTTTCCAATGTACTCTTCATTAAATTAACTACCCATTAGCCTTGTTGATGTTCTAAAAACAATTATAGTCGTTTTGGCATCGTGTATCTTGTAGCTAAACACATCTATACACAGTTGTCAGGCTTTGTGTCTTGTGGTACTTAAGGCGTAGGTCAGACATGGCAATGGTTATGTATAGAAATCATAATTGTCGATGCGTAAAAGATAGATTATTGTGACACAATCACGACAAAATAGTGATAGTTGACGAAGAAAATGAATTGCTATAACACACATGTAATGTAAAGACTAGTCATGCAATGCTTTAATATTTCCTGTTTTTATTAATCTTCATCTACTCATTATCTTGCCTAATTCTGACAATTGTTTTTAACAGAAAGTGGTAGATTAGGGTACAGCAGAAATGGACTTCTACGTTAGTGGTGTAGGCTAACACTACCGACCGATTCTCCATTCTGTACTGTAGTCAGTAGTAGCAGTATATGTATGTAACGAAGGTTAGTAATTTTCCAACCCTGTTAAACAACAGCGTGCCGCGCTGTTTTTTAAATGCAGTTAACATACTTGGAGACCGCTAATAGTTAGCCACAAACAGTAAGCCCAGTAGAAACGTCTCCTAAACGTTATTAGATTAACTTGGCATTAGCCGTTCTTGTGTTGAGTCAACATCAGGGATACACCTATTGTGAAAGCTCTTGACTTAATGCGTAATTGTAATGGACGGCGAAACATATTTTTTTTGGTAATCATATTTCTTTGTTTTTGTATATAATGTGATGATAATTTTGTAAAAAGTTAATTAGATTTTGATCCATCGTGTGAATTGCTTGCCTTGTATATGAATTTACTAATATAGGATGGGATGGTTTTATACAGGCTGCAATAGCAGAATTTTAAATTGCAATCAATATAAATGGGGTTTCTGCTGGAATAGATTCCACCCGATTGTTGGTTAACCATCCGCATTGCTATTGTACTTGTGTAAATTAGGATTAATAACAATGTACCACGAAAACAGTCAGCATGTCACATAAATTATCCAGAATCTAGAATTTTTATTGGAACCAGCAACGAAATTACGCTTTCTAGCACTTCTGTGCTGGATAACTGCTGTCTTCTGTAGTAAAGAACGGATCCTTTGTAATTCTATTAGCATAGATATTTCTCAAAATCTTAATGCTTGGTTGAGAACAAAGTGCTATCTTATTTCTATCGGACGCCATTTACAATGTAGGTTCCGAAAGTTAAAGTCGAAACATATGTAGTTAGGTTAATGAAAGAAAAGAAATAGACAATAAGAGTGAAATAAAACTGTCTCACAACTGAACCAGGATCTAGTTCAGCAATGCCTGAACAGACACTATTTTCCTTAATAAGAAAAGATGGAACGCAAGAAATTCCTTATTCATCCATTATAGGATTATTTTATTTACGCAAACTTAGAAACCGAATCCCTTATTAAATGATTTAATTTAATGTAAACTAAAAACCGTGTAAAGCATTACTCTTGTGTCCTTTATTCATTTAAATAGGTTTTAGTAAACTCTCTTACTTTCATGTCCTTTGCGATGAAGTAAGTAATAAGCTTACTTTACTTTATTAAAACTTATCTTGTGGTTAATTCGTTTTTATGTCTTAATTGTAAAAATATTATTTACTGCTTTTTATTTATTACTTTCGAATTTCTAGTAAATGAGCATCGCTATGATTTCGCGACTCAAATTATAATCTAGTTTATAATTTATTTCATCAATCATCATAAATTTCTTCCCTCTACTGACATATCTGCCGATTTAGGGTTTTTGCACCTGTGTCAACTTATTCAGAATTTAATAGGGTTAATCATATAAGTGAAAAAATGACAGCTTTGTGAGATACAATAGTTAACAGGGAGGATGATGCAGGATTGATGAAAATAACTGACTATGGTTTCATGTCAATAACCGCGTTCTGTGAGCGAGCAATATTTACCAAAATGCTATATTTGTTCTTAGTAAACTTTAGTCTGTTTCTAATGTTTCGTTGACAGATAATCAAAATTTTCATTGCTTAAATTACTTTCATAAAATTAGTAATTGGTTACGAACACAGTTGCAGATATTTAGAAAAATGTCGCTAATTCGTCGAATAAAATCTAATCATATTGTTTTCATTACTGGTAAAGAAACTTAGACGTTTAGGTGATGACCGCAAACATTCTAAAAATTTTCCTTAGAAATTTTCTAGCGTTTCAAAAATATTAACCGCTTAATTCCTTAATGTTTCTGTATTATAGTAACCTAAATGTGAGTGTTTGCAGCATCAGTCATTGGGATAGTCAAGTTGGTATTGATTTCAATTGATATTTCTAAAGCCTGTTGTATTCATAAATCGATAATCCCAATGAATTAAAAGATATCATCATATATCAAATACCACTGGTGTGTTCAGTGGAAGGAATAAACCCGATAAAATCCCCATATCTGTCTTTCTGATAAGTAATTACAAATACAAATTACAATTATCAGATTTATTGTGGGGCGTACCCTGTGCTTTTTTGCCAGCTTGCTTGTATTAAGGGTACTAAGACGGCATCAGGACCAGTAGTGTAATGTGTGCGTTTCTACCCATTTCCATCATCAAAAGCTTACTGAATCGTATCCTCCCAATCGCTTTACTGTCTTTTCCTCAGCCCTTCTTAACTTTAACGAGTTGTTTCATTGACATTTTCTATCACCATTCATATTTGCTCTTTTTCATTATTTGCTTCTCGAGCCGCGGACACCTTTAGGTTAGGTAAGATAAACAATGCTATGCTCTGTAACTGGACTACTAAAACACAGTTCATGAATTTAAAAATCGACTTAGATATTCATGTTCTTACTATTAATGTGATCATATTATACATGCGAATTATTTATCAGTTGTATCGGAATCACCTTCGTATTAAACGGTCGTTGACTGTGAAGGAGCATAGTTTAGTTCGACTACTGAAATGTTAATGACAAAAAAGCAGTGGAAACTACTTAAACTAGTTTTAGTTATTTAACTTAAGATTGTTTGGATTTGTTGAGAAATAGCGATAAAGGAAAGACATTGTCCTTGTGTTTACAGAATCAAAGCAAATGGTATTTTAAATAGCCCGGTTTGTGAATAAAAATAATGTTATGTATGAAACTTCACAATCTGTTCTCTCATTCATAATATTTCAATTAAAACCACGTGACATGACGTGGAATGTTTTTTGTTTTGCGAATATACGGCTATTTTTATAGCAATAGACGTTACCGTGTTTCAGTAGCGCAGTTAATTACTTAATGGATTTTAGGGTAGGGTTTACTGACCCTTTTTTAATAAAGCCAACACAATATTTTTGTTGTTCGGTTGCGTTCTTATCCGTCTTATGGCTGCCTGCTGTTCAAGGTTTATTAGGGTTCTTGAAGACTTACGTATAACGCATAATATATTCAACAACTACGATTCTTAGATTATACCTGAGTCTCTTGTACTTGTAGCGATATTTCCATAGAGAAAAAAAAACAAACCGCCGCCGATATCCACTTCATCGTTACTTCACTTTGGTGACATGATGGCCCGTGGGAGTTTCCACAGGATAAAAACGGTGTACAAATCCATCTAAAATCGGAATTTAATATCTTTTAAATTCTGAAAACTGTCAAGCTTCATTTTTTTCTGTCGAGAGTATAATCTGATTCAACTGTATATTTGTAGTCTCATAAATATCTATGAAAGCATTTCAGTTTAGCAATTTAAAACTCCTCAAGGTTTTTCATGTCGAGTTCAATGACTGAGCCAGGCCACGAGGGTTCACGAATACGTTACTAAGTCAGTTATTCAGTAGTAGGTATTGTTTGGGAACAAAACTAACAATGTGTTTTTATCTCGTACAACATTTCTGGCCTTTTTAGGGTTCCGTTCCTAGAAAGGAAAAAAAGAACCCTTATAGGATCACTTTGTTGTCCTTCTGTCTTTTTCTCAAGATCACGTGGAGGTGGAGGTATCAAGTTGAAATTAACATCAAATACTTAAAACTGCGCTACTTTGAAGTTGTAAAAAAATCAAGCTTCTAAAAAAGATACGGCATTTAAAGGCTTACATTTTAACCAATATTAACATTATCGCAGGTAAATCAGGACCTATATGGTACTTCCCATTTACGAAGAATCATAAAATTTGGGAATCAGTTCTCGAAGAATTTTGCCCATCTAATTCTAAAACTACTTCTTTTATATCTTCTAAAACTAACTCTTCCATTTTCCGATTTACGACAAAGTCAACTTTCCAACCGTAAAATATAAGTTTTTAATCACAAAAACTATTTATATGTGATATGACAACAAATACGATTTTTGGGTTTTTCCTTTACTAGTGCTATCAGACCTTGCTTCTTATCATATTTCATGATTCTAGGTCAATGGGAAGTACCCTATAAGTTTTGATTTACCTGCGAAATGTTCAAATTTGGTCAAATCCAAGGCTTTAGAAGCTTGATTTTTTTTTACAGCTTCAAGGGACCGCAGACAAGACAGACAGACTAGACTAGACAGATATTTTCGGTATTAATTTCAACATGATACCTCCACGGGTTCCTGAGGAAAAGGGTCTCGACAGACAAACAGACGGATACAACAACAAATTAACGAATTTCGGATTTTTTCCTTTACTTGTGCTGTGAGATCTTGCTTCTTACCAAATTCCACGATTGTAGGTCACTGGGAAGTACCCTATAGGTTTTGATTTACTTTTTTTTTTGCAAAATGTTCAAATTTGGTCAAATCCAAGGCTTAAATGGCTGTAACTTTTGATTCCGTTGACAGACAAAGCTTGATTTTTGGACCGCAGACATAAGTATTTGGTAATTTCAGCTTAATGCGTCCACGGGTTCCTGAGAAAAAGGGTCTTGAAAGACAGAGATACAGACAAATAGACGGACAACAAAGTGATGCTATAAGGGTTCTTTTTTTCCTTTCGAAGAATTTTGATTTTTTGCTATTACAAACTTATATTCTGCGCTTGGAAAATTGACTGTGATGTACATCGTTGCATAGCGTCCATGCACTTGATCTCGTTTAACCGATTTCACATGTCTCTTTATAAAATATATATTTTTCTCTTACAGGTTGGATACGAATTTTGAAATATCCTCGGAAATAATGGATTCTCCATATGGAGAGGTGATAAAACGAAAGTGAACGTTTTCTATCGTGGAACTTACAAACGTACTAGTGTTAGTAAAATTATGTATCGATCAAGTTGGCTTTTTATTGTAATTATTATAATTAAATCAAGGGAACCCCTTTATACTGAGATTGTATGGTGTTTGTTTTATTTAATTAAGTTTAGCTTATACATTTAGTTACTATTGAAGGCTGGTGGCAGAAAGATGGTGCCCTTGGAATTAAATGGTACTAACAACCCGTCCCGGCTTCTCACGGGTAGTAGAGCATATATTCCTACATTATACAGATAGACATATAGTTTTTCTATATTGTAATAGTTATTATTAAGAGGAATAACTCCGTAATACTTTGTTTTTATGCAACTCTATTGGTTTAAGCGGCGCACGCCAGTACAGATCGCAGTCGGCATGATTTTTTCCGACATCTTCAACAATCGTCATATTGTAGAAAATGTATACATAACCCTAAACCTTCCTGAATCATTCTATTCATTAGTGAAAACGGTATGAAAATCCATTCGGTACTTTCGGAGTTTATCGCGTTTAGACACACTGAAAAACAGATAGACGCGGCGGGGGACTTTATTTTTTAACCCCCGACATAAAAACGACGGGGTGTTATAAGTTTGACGTGTCTGTGCATGTGTGTATCTGTCTGTGGCATCGTAGCTCCCGAACGGATGAACCGATTTTGATTTTGTTTTTTTTTTGTATGAAAGGTGAATTAGTCGGGAGTGTTCTTAGCTATGTTTGATGAAAATCGGTCCACGATGGCCGCCGCCACAAAATGGCGGATTACATATTTTTTCACAACTCGTTCAATATGGGTATCAAAAAAAGGGCTTGACTAGTAGAATACACTATGATAAATTTCAAATCCAAGATGGCCGTTCATACTATTTTTATTATTTTGTGTCTGAGGTTTTTTAAATTTTTAATTTATATCAATTATTGATTGATGATTTCTAAAAAAATACTTATTACAAAAATGCTATAATAGCTACTCATTTAATTATTAAAAGCTAAAGATTAACATAGATTCTTAATTCTGATATACTAGTACTTTATTAAAACTACGTCAGATATCGATAAAGACATTATAATTATAAAACAATTGTACAAAGCGCATGTTAAGCTGTCCAGTGTTATTGATCACTAACAGGCCCGAGTCCGGCTGTCCGTCTGTCCAGGGTCCGGTGTCCGGACAAACGGCCCATCTGTCTTGTTGACGGACGGCTTGGGGATAATCTTCACGCTTGTTGATTCGACGGGCCGCATAGAAAGGGTGCTTTGTTTGATTTGATTAATATATGTTTAGCTGTTTGTGAAGGGACAAGTGCTGATGTTGTTATCATGGCTTTTGTACTTGTGTATATTTAACCGACGTTAGAAAAGGAGGGGGCTCTTTATACGGCAGTTGACTGTCAAGTCAGATAATGTTTTTAAATGAACGACAGAATGGTACATTTTGTAATTTTTTTTATGAAATAACAACTTATACGACGTCATAATTTGCTATCGTCAATTCATTTATTATTAAAGGTTTTTAGTTAGTGGTGAGCATGTCCTGAAAAAGTGCCTTGCCACCTGGATGACTAATGTCCGGCGTTAGAGATGGGTAATCACCCGGGTTTTTACCCAGTCGTGGGTGTTAACCCGGGTGATTACCCATTTCTGGCGTGATCTGAAACAATTGAGCCTTAGCGGAACCGACGGACGAGAACGAAATAAATGGCGTCGTATGATTCGGAAAGCCGACCCCCGAGTAACGGGAAAAGGCGAGGCACAAGAAAGACTATATTCCATGAAGACTGTTAAATAATATTGTACATACATACACTCACGTCTGTTTCTCCAAAAGGGTAGGCAGATATAAACCAACATTTTGCCAACTTTAATTTGGTCATGCCCATTGCTGTTAACCGGGCACTTTGGGAATTAAAGATGGGAAAATTGGAAGTATATTGAAAGGGAAAGGTAGGCAAGAAGGGAAGGCAATAGAAGGAAAGGGATATTGCTCATATTGACGGATTGGGGAGTGTAAGCAGGTCAGGGGCGCATACCTGTAACAAATCACTACATATTCCTGTCTGTCTATCTGTATGTTCGCGATAAACTCAAAAACTACTGAACGGATTTTCATGCAGTTTTCACCAATAGGTAGAGCGATTCATGAGGAAGATTTAAGTATATAATTTGTTAAGGTTTTGAGTAAATTGGTTAAAATATGATGATGATTGTTGAAGATGTCTCTGCTACCCGTACGAAGCCAGGGCGAGTCGGTCTGAGCTTATCAGATATATTGCATCCAATAAAATACTAGAAATGAAATTATTTCTTAACTTGATCGAAAGTGCCTTAGATCAAGTTTAGAAACGGAAAGTAATTTCCAGATGTAATTATGAGTGCATTATCGGAGTCTGATATCTGAAGTAGTAATGGTGGACTTAAATCGGTAGCCATGTTTAAAAGTAATTGGTTATGTTGTATAATTGTAGCCCGGTTTAGGAAAGTGCCTGGCGGCTACGTGTTGCGGCGCGTGTGCATTGTTGTACGATATATTAATTAATAAACTGAGTAATGTAATTATTAATTAACGAAAAACGGTTTTACTCACGTGCACATTTTAGGGATGACCTCATCGGTTTCAGGCGCCCGACACGGTAGGAGGCCTCACCCCTTGAAAACAAGGGCCCCGGTCGGGTCCGAAACATATACGTGAGTAAAACCGGATATCCTTAATTAATAATTACATCCATATCCAGATCTCCCACAAATTACAAATTAAGCTAAACCTTTTGTCAACCTAGATATTAAGACTTGTGTAATTTGTGGAGATAAATAAAACATATTATTATTATTTTCCTTAATTAATTCATTATTAAGCAGTTTATTCATTAGAAATGGGCAGAAACATACATACATACAAACCTTACACGGTCGCGATTGCCATTCAGAAGCCAACTGCATAATTTGCCGTGTCAACATAACAAATATATATTATCATAGTCTGTTACTTCTTCGAAGATATAAAACAGGAAAGCGAGCCGAACCTTCAGCCGCTTAGAGGACACAGAGCACAACAAATTGTTGTTTAGCTATACATATATAGATACTAGCCGTCTTCGCAGTTTCATCTGCGTTTATGGTCACTGCTCCGCTCCTATTGGTCGTAGCGTGATGTTTTATAGCCTATAGCATTCCTCGATAAATGGGCTATACATTGATTTCAGCAAAACGCATCATTCCGTAATTCTAATCTTTTACTACTTATGGACGTCATTATAAGAACCTAATTCAAATTTGAGATTCACACCTTCATGTTACTATTTATTCTGTTCCTTCAATAAGAATGGCAGAGTTTATGAGTGCATCTTTTAAGTACGTAAAACATCTCTAAATTGGCCGTATGTACTACTTAGTCAACAATTCCGACTTAATACAATTATTGTTCATCAAATAAAGGCAAGGATTATTTCCGTGGCTGGCGTGAATACATTGACATGTCGACTTGCATGTTTTTTTTTATTGGCGTAAAAAAAATTACAGTTTCAAATATACATAAACTTTGGAGAAATCGACTTTGGAAACATTTGACATTTCGCATTTTAACGTGTCTAACTTGACAAAACCTCATGTCAAATTAACGATTTACATGATTTTGTGAATGAACATTGATATTTTCTTATATCAACTTACACTCGGTCACCAAAAAAGTATTCGTTACTTGAAATCTCAACATTTACATATAACCTCAAAACTTAAAAATGGCCACCCTGAAAAATAGTAATTTTAGACATGTCAAAATATTCACGCCAGCCACGGATTTATTAATGACAAAAACTCGCGTGGATATGGAAACAAACTGGCGTCGTGATAGAGAACAGTAAGCTGTCTGCGATAACATCGGTACCGCGCAATTATGAATTATAACTCCCTGCCTCTCCCGGGACTCCTTGGTTCCATGAATAACGGTGACCTCACCTAACGGACCTTTATGGGAAACCTGCGGTTGCCCATACTCTGTTATGGTTATGTCTGTGTGCTAAACAATTAGAAACACTCTTTTATTAGTTCAGCAATATACAAGTGCAAGTACATAATATGGAATTAGAGAAGACTTTAGGCATTTTATTGAGGTAGGAGGACATAGATTTGTGCTAGAATCAAAGTCCCCCTACTGGGGAAGTACTCTATCTCATACTAGACCTCCGTTAATTAGTACTACTGGTGTAATATTTGAATACGGTTGACAGAGTTTTTTATGAAATAGGACATGCGTAATCGTCCTACTAATATTATAAACGTGAAAGTTTGTGAGTATGGATGTATGAATCTTTGTTACTATTTCACGAATAACTACTGACCCGATTGCGATGAAACTTGGTATGTAGATAGCTGGAGACCTGGATTAACATATAGGCTACTTTTTATCCTGATATTCCCACGGGACCGGGACTTACGCGGGTGAAACCGCGGGGCGCTGCTAGTTTAATTATATTTGAAAACCTTCAGTAGCTCAATTGGAAGAGTACCTAATTGCTAGGTCTTGAATTAAAATCACTAGGGTGGTGACCAGGAAAAAGAAAAATTTCGCCATGTTGGGAAAAACAAATGGAACTAACTTTAAAATATCATTAACATCGCATTATTGTTTATTGTTGTTTCCTGTCAAAGCATAAGTGTGGTCCATCTTTGTAGTGAAAACTTCTTTAGCCACGTTTGTGCACTTTTGCTGATTGCTGAACTCGTAACCGTCACGCTAATAATACATATATGCATCCACTAGAGGGCACTAATCTAAACATTGAGTTCTGTCGGCTCTTTATTAATTAATGTCACCAACCTGTTAACGTGACGTTTAAGAAAGTTTCATTTATGTTTTCACTTCTGTCGGCAGTCCCATGACTGCCTATTTTTTTTTGAGTTTGTGAGGTTTCTATTTGTTAAAATGTCAACAAAATATTCATAGTCGTAAGAGAAATGTGATTAGCAATGTATTTATGTATTTGTCGGAAAGAATGTTTGAGGGATTGGCCTATATTTCTCTAAATAACATTACAGATTTAGTTGTCAACATTACCGGTAGTTACATCCTATAATATGCATTGTGGAAATTGGCTATTCGCCTCAATATTGTTATAACCTAAATCCAATCGAAATGATTTGAGGTATAGGAAAAGAAAAATTTGCTTCAAGGAATATTGATTTCGATAATATTACGTTTCTTAAACTTGTACAAGATCGTTTTAAAACAAATACTTATAAGACATTTTACTAAACAATTATAATGTTGAGTAAAGCTATAAAAATATATATACACAAGTTGTATAAAAATAATGTTATTCTTATTTCGTAAAATTTTACAGGAACATGGAACAGTTGTCGCGAACACATAACAAAGTAGAAGAATATTACAGAAGCAGAAGGCTTAAAACGGAAATCGTAAATATATTATTAATGTTGGTAGCGGTGAAAGTGATTCATCAAGTAATGACAGTGACAATGAGTCTGATGTCTTTGGAATCCAACCATTGGTTCATTATAAAAAAGAAGAAGATCAAAATGACAAATGAAGTTGATAATTTAATGTCTGATTTTCATTATTCATATTAAATATCATATTAGCTTAGAGGTTTTATTTCCCTGATTTGATTGGCCTGGGTAAAATGCAATTCATTATTCTGGCACGTTATATATTTTATTTTTATTTTATTTTATTTTACAATGTTAGGAAAACTTACAGCTAAAAATAAACTTAATATAACACTAATAGGTGAAGGCCAATTACAAGTTTTCACAGATAAAATAATATAGATAACCTTGAACAAGGTCGGATAAGTCAAAAGTCGACATAGGTATATAATTTTATGTAAAACTTGTCTGTTTAAACTTGGTCGAAGAAAGCATTGCACAGTTGGTTTTTTAATTTCGTGACACTAGTGGAGAAAATGTCAATATCAACATCAACACTCCGGCATGCCGCATTTTACATACGACTCGCTCTGATCAGGTACGAGTTTTGTCTGTAGTTAGAATCTACAGCGGGAACATGTAACAAGTTAAATCGTCGAAGATGTGGTGACGAAACATTTAAAGTCATTTTGCTCACCAGTTCTGAGGAAGCCAAATAAAAATGACAAGTCCGCTATTTTTCTTCTCTCAATGAGTGGAAGAATGTGAATTTTTCTACACCGGCTCATGTAGTCAGGTAAATAGTAACTACAACGATATTGTATATATCTTAGAAATCTTTTCTGTGTTGTTGTTATACTTAGGATTCGACACTTGTGAACAGTATTCAAGATAACTGCGAACGAGGAAACAGTAAAGTATTTTTATTGTTTTAATGTTTTTAAAGTCTGCCGAGATTCTTAGTATGAACCCGAGTGCTTTGGAGGCCTTGCTAACAATGTTATCAATGTGTGTGTAAAACAGTAGTTTTGAGTCAAAAGTAACTCCAAGGTCTTTAATGTTATTGACTCTTGTCAATTAATCTAATCCACTATATACTAATCTTGTAAATTAAAATAAAGCTTCATTGAATAATTCCAAATTTTTTGGTTGAATTTCCAGTGATTCCAATGATAGTATTAATTCAAAAGGTTATGTATTAACATAAATGCTAATTTTTAACCCCTGACACAAAAACAAGGGTGTTAAAAGTTTTACGTATTTATGTGCGTGTCTGGCAGCGGATAGATGCGGATTGCCCAAGACCGGGATAGTTGGCGCTCCTTGGGAGGCCTTCGTCCAGCAGTGGACGGCGATAGGCTAATGATGATGTACGTGTCTGTTTGTGGCATCATAGCTCCTAAACGTGTGCCAATTCACATGATTCAGATTCTGGTTACCTCTGGCCTCCCTTTTTGACGTGCTCTTAAATTACAAGCTGGTATTCCCACGGCCACCGCTTCTGGTAACTGTGAGCATAGATCTGTGATTGTTTATGTATATTGCCTTTGGGCGAATACTAGTGAATTCGGCCTTCCTTACGATACGATTTAGGGTCAGAGTCAGGGTTAAGGTTTGGCCCAAACTCTTTTAATACTAGTTAAAGTATTGCCACAGAATACATAATAGATAATAGCTACTCAACTCGGAACTAATTTCTTTTGGAAGTGTTCAAATACTTTATTCTTTGTCTTCTCTCTCTTCATATACATATCTTCACAAAATAGAATGGGGTGGTTCATATAATTCATTGCTGTTATCCAACACAATAAGATCCGGAATATTAAAAGCAACTCGCATTTGAAGAAGCATTTTTCTCAATAAGCCAATGACACTCGATTATCCCGACGGCGGCTTCCCTTCACATAAATTTTTGAATCTGTGGCGCCGCGTACAAATCATGGCGGTGTGTGACGTCACGTGCTAACTTGATGGCCACGGGACGTGATGTCATACACCTGACTAGGGTGCACGTTTAAACGGAGGAATATCGAAGTTTGATATAAACATATCAAGCCTCTGTGATTATCTTGGGCAAAGGGTTTGAGTATTTTATATTTTTGTTAGGTATTTACTAAGAACAGGTAAAATAACAACTACATGAAATACGCGTTCAGCAGTTTTGAAAACTCAATGAAAATCTCAAACCCCCCCAGACTAAAACTACACACAAAAAGGTAGTCTCTGAGAGACATGAAATTACTTAAGTTTTTAAGGTGGTAGTGGAAGGTGGGAAAAGCTGGTACTGGGGTGCCCCTGCATGGAGATGAGAACAGTATACTTAATTATGTATTTATCCGGGAATTAACGCGATCACGAAATAGGTATAACATACCTCCGAATTGCCTGATGTTTCGACCAGGTTGCATTGGCAGTGGTCACAGGCTTTGACTTTCGTTTTGAGTTCAGCATGTCAGAAACAGTAAGGGAACTGATGCTAGAATCCACTTATTACATAACTAATACATTCGCATAGGAAATGATTTCCTTACTAATTACGATGCTCCTCCCATTTCCTTCCTATAACAATATGATATTCTTTTATTATGCCAGAGTTTGGTATGTCAATAAATTTTGTCACTAATAACAATAATTAGTTATAGAGAAAAATATTTTCTTAATTAATCATAGGTTAGAAAAAGTAATAAACCAAAAAATTATTAGGTGAAAACATAATGCGAAACAGAGTGCCATTAACGTTATGATTAATCCTTCCTATATTGAATTATTGTTATTAATATTATAAATGCGAAAGTAACCTCTGTCTGCCTGTCGCCCTTTCATGCCAAAACTACTGAACGGATTTAAATGAAATTTGGCACACAGATAGTCTAGAGCCTGAGAAAGGACATAGGCTAATTTTTAATGCGAAAAATTGGTGTAAGGGGTTGAAAGGTGTTGATGAAAAGTTGTATGGAAGTATCGTCAAATTTAGAGCTAGAAGCTTGAAACTTATTTTTTAGGCTGTTGATTCGATATAAATACACTATTACACGCGGACGAAGTCGCAATATGACTTTATATTTTATACAATCCAATACAAACTCCTTTGGCAACAATATCTTGCTTATATGTATTTTAAGAAAAACAAGGCATTAAGAAGAGTTTTCGACTACTTGCTTAGTGTTCCTGCTTGTAGTATATAAAATTTAATAACAAAATATTCTAGTTACCCAAACGTGTAGTCACCCCACACATTTGTCAATGTCGTCTGAAAATCGTCGTATATTCGAGATATTTCGCGAAATCTTTTCGTCGTGAATGGAGGCGCATTACTGGGCCCTGACGAAATCTGATAGCATCCTGATTTCAATACAGCATTACGATTTTCACGAGGGAAATGCGATGCTTCCAAGAATACGAATGAATATAAAATCCACGATTGACATGTCGAAATGAAACGAATCCGAAAAGGGTTAGTCAATGCGTACATTTTCTTTTAAATAGACTTATTTATATGTAAAACTGAGCTGAGCTGAGAATAGACTGCCCTGTACTGCCCTGACATTTTTTGTCTCTTCAGAGTTACTTTAACGTTGCATTGTTAAGGGGTGATATTTGATAGGCACTGTGGTATATACCAAATTGACTGTGTCACGAGAAATGAGTTTCAATTCCAGTCTATAGTCAGTGCCTAGCACAAAAGAAAAAAGTACCTATAATAAAATGTGTTTCAAGGAACTACCTCTCCCTTCCTGTCGTCGTATCAGCCCTTCCTATTTCTTTTGTCACATATGGTATAAAGGTGTCCAAGTATCGAACGCTTTGATTATATAATCTAACGCCTACATCACGTTTTGTCACCTGATTATAGAAAAACAAATAAGCAGCCATGAACAGAGTTTCCCATTGCCATTGCTGGCCTATTTACTAAGTCAATTAAAATTTTAGTATTACAGTTTAATGTTATACGACAAAGTATTTAAATGATCCTCTAGCACATCGTCACCAATTGAAAACATTTTCACTAGAATGCGCTACGAGAGAAATGACGAGAAACAATTTTAAATTCTCTTCTCATTCATCACTTCTCGCCTCAACTTTGGCCATCTGCCTTTAAAGCCCTTCCAAATAAGATGGGTGTTCATAGTTTATTAGCATTTGTTTAGGGGTACTTAGATCCAATTACTAATAAACTTCTCTTTTAATGTCATGTTCAGGTCCAGGCGATGTCCCATGTCGGTTAGCCCCGTTCTTAATGGTATTTAAAATAAGCGAATCGAAGGTTAACAGTAGAAAAAGACTTCAAAAACATCGGTAAACAAGCACTTAAGCACTTAAAGTAAAAGATATTAGTATGACATAGTGCCTTTGAAGACACCAAATATACAGGAATAAGGGATATGGATGGAAGGTATAAATAACGTCGGGTGCTGCCGGTGGCAACACAAATAAATAACATTTCAAATAACAGGATGAAGGTTACTTGGATTCGTAAAGTTGGATTGGATCTTGGGCCCTTCTGAACACGTGGATCGACCGCAAATTCAGTGAGAAACAACAGTACTTTAATACCATTATTTAACAACGGTTTTCTAAAATGAACAGTTGGATGGTACAAAATTTGAAAGAAAAAATCATTGAAGTCTTACTTTTATTACACGATCCCGTGTATTGGCGCCCTGTGTTTGACAATAGGATTCGAAGTGTTTAATTCTTTCAACAGACTTGTTGTAAATAATCAAGACCCCACAGGGTTTATAGCAAACATTAAAAGGTGATGTATATACAATACATACACTTCATGCTAAATCAGCAGCAGCGCTGACTTTAATAGAAGGCAGTAGAATCACGCACGCAATCACGTATTGCCGCGTAATGCTTTAACAAACTAGAAATAAAATGCTTTTCGTTGCCGAACCTACAATCAACATTTATTAAAGAATGCGGGAATATTCTTTTTTTCGATCAAAACTAAACGCATAAGCTTTTAGTTTATCCATAGACTACCAATTCCCTATTTGATTATAAGGATGTTAAATCCCACAGGGGATTAAAGTGGCAAGGGAAAGACTACCTACATTAATAACTGGATTGGGGACAGTTTTTTGAGCAACTGAAAATCTAAGTAAAAGGGTATAAATAGTTACGTTTCTAAGGATTAAGTATTTGAAAGAAACGGTGAGGATTTGCGAAAACACTTTGCAGACTGTCGCTTCGGCTACTTATATCTTGGAATCGAAATTCTGTTCATTCTATTTTTATATTTCTTTCAAACAAATATTTTAAGACTCACTGCCTCAGGTAGGGTGAGTCTTAAAAATACAAGTGATATTCCAGTGGCTTAAAACAAATAACTCTTTATACAAGCTTAAAAAATATATTTTTGTACTATCACGCCGGAAGCGCTGCCGGAGAACACTTATATCCGTGTTGCTATGCTATTACCAGTAATTCAGTATCAACTGATTAGTAGTACATACCTAGAAGAAGTAGTGGGTCTATCATTGTAGTGACTTCCTATCCAGTTTATAAATATACTTGCCGACCGTCCGACTATAGATGGATCAATTTGTTTTCAACTGCCCCTTCTTTGATGATGCCGTTCCATAACAAATAGACGTTTATTCTTTGTAAAGGGAAGCGACATGAAAGAACATACATTTATTCATTACAGTACGCACAGTTTTCAATGGTAATGCCTTGTATACGTGTTGATTTTATGTGTGAGATGCCATTTTGTGCCATGACTTTTGCGTTTTGTTCAGCTCTGAACATTTTAAGAAGAAAGTATATTTATTTATATATCTTTTATTGTGCATATTAATGTGAAATTCTTGGCACGTTACAAACATTTAGGCATTTAGGTGTAACAATTGATGGTCTTGTCACTCACGGCGTTTTTTTCAGACAACCTATGTACGGATATTGTCAGATCCAATTTATGTGTCTGTAGTGTGATAATATAAGGTTAGGGATATATATTGTAGTAGTAATTTCTTCTAGATGAAACCCCAGTATCCCTGACATCGTCTATGATCAAATTTCATGATGATCAGTTAAGTGGTTAAGAACTGAAAGAGTAACAAACTAATTCTCTTTCGCATTTATAATATTAGCTGTTGCCCGCGAATTCGCGTGGAAGTTTTGGTGAAATCTTTCAAACGGGAACCGTATATTTTTCCGGGATAAAAACCTATGTGCTATTTCAGACTATAATCTAGCCCTGTGCCAAATTTTATCCAGATCCGTTCAGCCATTTTTGCGTGAAAGAGTTGCGCACAAACTTTCGCCTTTATAATAATAATAAGATTAGTTAGGATAATAGAGAACGGAATATTTTTATCTTTTGAACTTCATTATCCTATGTTTAATTAATTACATACCTAGAAAATTAATAAAACTTGTCTCTACTATTACGTAACATTTTACGGATATGGTTTTCTATATGACAGACGATAAATACCATAGTATTTTTGTTCTTTATTGATAAGGGGTAATAGTAGTATGTATAATTACGCGAACACAAAACAATGAAGTACCAATGGTACTGAACACTTCTTTGCCTGTTAACCTTTTTTTTGTCCAGAAGCTATTGTTGAGCTATTTAGTGTTGTCAGTAAAGAACAAAGTCCAACCATTTCTTTGCTTACCTTCGACGGAGCTTTATTGTTCTCAATGATTTAATACATTATGGTCAAATTTCGATTTCTGGGCGAGAATTAGTAATCAGGTATGTATTAGTTCTGTTTGCTAATAAACCTATTTTCTATGATTTTATCACTAACACAATCGTCAACAAAGTAAAGGTCCATCACATCAAACAAAAACATAATGGAAAAAGGAAAAATCTTTAAGACGTAAATAGATTTTTATCCCCAGAAACGGCGGTGAGGGGACGGTCATTCGTGTCGCCTTTTGTCAATCTTGGAAACGTTTTTTCTCCCTTTTATTTTAACGAGAAACACTTGACGATTTTCCCAGGGCCCAGTCCCGAACGATATTTATTTATCGATTTACTTACAAATAAATGAAGATTGCGTTGTGAAATTAATGTTCAATCTTTTTGATTGTTTTGTATGTTTACTTGTGACATGTTTCAAGGTTTGCTTAGCTGAGAATTTAGGTACAATGTAGATGTAAGTGTTAGAATATCCTTACAAATATTATGTAGTAATTATACTATATTGTTTGTTTGTTTGTTATGCTTTCACGCCGTAACCATTCAACCGATCATTATAAAATTCAGTAGGAGGTACAGGATTAATCCCGAAAAAAAGTAGTGTTTCGAGGGATAGTGAATTGATTGTCAAAATCTACATTCACGCGAGCGTAGCCGCGGACGCAAGCTAGTGTTATATGTCACAATTAGGCCTGCCATCACTTAAATACCCGACGCCAGACAAAAACCATTCATCTAACAACAATTATAATTTTCCCTTGACACAGTGTCTGGGTTTTACCCGGACACCTTTTGGAAATCCCGTCCGGACGCTTCCCGGACGCCCTCTAAACCAGGACAAATCCGGGGAAACCCGGACGGGTGTCAGCCCTAGTCATAATCAAAATACGACATTTGACCTATTTATTCAATTATGTTAATTCAAACGTGGCTCAAACAGAAATATTTAATGAGAGCACTTAGCGATTCTATTACCAATATAATTATGCAAGTACCGCACGCGTTGTTTAGTTACTGCGTACTCGCTAAAGTCGCTACACCTACTGTGGTTTGTTTGTTTGACCGGCTAGGGATGACAATTATTAAACGAGCAAAGCGGGATCATTATTGTCATCCCTGGCCTCATGAATTCATAAATTCATCTTCCAAATTTTCAGTCAAGACCGTTTCATAAACGTACATTTTACGTGGGAGAGTCATGCTTCGGCACGTATGGGCCGGCTCGACTCCGCTCGATACCACGGCCTGACAGAAAACCGGCAGTGAGGCCCTAACCCTTCCCTCTCCCCTATCCCCATCCTTCCCCTCTCCCCTTTTTCTACTCTTCCCCTAATCCCCCTCTTCTCCTATTCCCACCTTAAAGGGCGGCAACGTACTTGTGACTCGAGTTACAAGTGCCCATGGGCGGCGGTAGTCATTTACCATCAGGTGACCCATCTGCTCGTTTGCCCTCTATACCATAAAAAAAAATTGTGTAGTATCTTTGGAAAGTACATAGCAGAAGTTCAAAAAAAAAATTGCATATTCAAATCACTTTTCCATATAATCGCTTGTCATGCAGCTAATAGGCCGTAAAAAGACATAACGGCACACCGAGAATTAGACCGAACTAGCGAGATATTTGTATCGTACTGATTTAAAATCAGTGGAAAGTGCAAACCAGCTCGTTGATGTTCCTAAAACGTAAAAGTTTTAACGTTCAGCTAATTACGGAACTCTAAGTAAGTTACCAATTTTTCAAATTTGTGATTTTGAATGATTCTTAGGGAGCTAAAATTGAATGGCTTCGGCAATATTTTAATGACTTTATATTTTTAGTGTTTTAATGATAAAGATGCACGCATGAAAAAATGCATGCAGGTATGCTATGCTATAAAAATATAGGCACTATTGGTTTACGAACAGTCATGCTTATCTAGAGGTTTGAATCACTTAAATACCTAAGCTGTATTTAAGTGATTCAAACCTCTAGATAAGATTATGATAATTTTAATTTAAAGTTTCATTAATTTTGCCCATTTAAGTCATATTAGATTACCTATTTGACTACAGTATGTTTAAGTGTTAAATTGTTATCACAAAATTAATTTATTATAATTATGTTGATTTTTTTTACTCTCACCAATTTTATTTTAAGTTTGTCGAAAATTGTGTTTTCAAATAGCGAATATTAATAAAAACTAAGAAAAATACGTATTTTAGATTGGTAAATTGTGTTATGGTTTTTTGTTATTTTCTTGTAGGTAGGTAGTTAAAAAAAAGCGCATTAAAGATCGAGCCGCCGACAACGCCGCTCAATCCAATCCATCGGCGCTCATGTCGAGCACTTTGGTTTATATAATACTAGCTGCAATCCGCGGTTTCACCCGCGTAAGTACCGATCCCATGGGAATATCGGGATAAAAAGCCTATGCCTAGCCTATGTGATAATCCAGGTCTCCAGCTATCTACATACCAAGTTTCATCGCAATCGCTTTAGTAGCTTTTGCGTGAAAGAGTAACAAACATCTATACATCCTCACAAACTTTCACGTTTATAATATTAGTAGCGTTGTCGGAATTCCATTCCCCAGTATTATGTATGCCAAATGATTTTATTGAATTCGGAATAGAAATTGAAATTTCAAGCTTTATAAGTAACTCATAAAATATTTTTTTAACCAAGCTTCATTCCGTGGACATTAAATGTCCTCGATATTAAACTCGTGTTTTAGTAAAAGCCATTAAAACAGACTTACTGAGAATTAAAGTGGCTTTCATTGAAAAAGAACATCTGCCGTCAGTGGAATTCGTAGATTTAAAACAGTAAAAAGGGTTTTACAACTTTCACATCTGAGTGTGTCTCTTCGCAGAAAATGCCATTGCATAATTTCAGAGGAATAACATTGTTACGTGCACGATATTTTTGCTTTGTTGAAACACATTGAAACTCATTAGATTGTAATTCATAAGACCCCGGAAAGTTTATCGTAAGTGTGAGCATTGCTTGAGTAGTGTAGTCGTACCTGCACGTCATTGGGTCATTTATATTACCCTAATGACTGATATAATAAAAATAATGTTAGTTGCGAAGAGCCTCGACCAACACCTTCAACAGCAATAATACTGTACTTTAGCAACAATAATGTACCTATGCATGTAAAATTTATAAATTATGTTTAAGAATATTGCACATCAGACATGGATACATTGTTGATACTCAAAAAATAATATAATAACTTTTGTACACAATATAAGCAATAAAGATAATTCTATTCTATTCTATTATATTCTTCAGAGACTCACGTTAGGCAGCTGGATTAAGGGCCTGATGCCGAAGATGCGGTCCTTCTTGATACGATACGTATTGTGAGGTTTCTGTTTCTGGAACCCTAACCACCGGTAGCTTAGTTCCCATACCCGATACTGGTGGGAAACTTTAATAATAATAATTTATAATAATAATAGTTTAATAGATGTTAATAAAGATAATAATTTCCAAACTGGGCAGACTAAACAGGCTGTTGATAAACATACTTATATATTTCTAAATACAAATGTACATATTATAGATAAATTACACCCAGACACAGAACAAATGATCAAGCTATTTGTCCTCTGGCTCAGCAGTCAGGGTCACTAACCACTAGGCCAACAGGCCAGTCTAAACATATGAATAAAGAACCCACTTCAACTTTAGGCTATAGCTATTGCTGGAAATTCGGTAAAATGCGGACAGTGAATAGTAATTAAAAGGCGGTCAATCGCTCTGAAGTGTTATTAAACCTGGAATTTCATTCATGCATAGAAATATGAGAGGGTATGGAGGGTATGAGGGCTCGGCCCTCGGGCGCGGATGTAATGATGTTTGTCCCTCCCTGCTAAATAAGTTAGCTGTGAAAATTGCTTTAGGCGGAAGTTATATTGTGTGTGGGTTCGAAACTACGTAATAACGTATGTTTACATGCATTTTTATAATTAGTTTTAAAGGCATCTGAAAGATGATATTTTGTATTAATAATTATGTTTTCGTTTTCGCTCTCCATCTTACTCAACATCTATCCATATCTCGAACAATCGAAATCAGCGCTGTTTGTCCTGTCATTTCGTGAACAACATTATAATATTAATTCTCTCTATAATCTCTAAATTAATTTAAAATAATCGAAATGGTGGAGGGGCGCAAGGAAGTTGTTATAGGGGCTGTTCTATATCCACCCGAAATTGGGGATTACAAATAAATTTAATGAATCGTTAGCCATTATAATAGTACATTCGATGGCTATTTCTCAAATGGTGCTGTAATTTATATTATTCCAAATGTTTTAAATTTCGATGTGTCTGTTTTCATAATTCTCTGTTGCGTATGTTTTAATTTGTAGTGAGAGATATGCATCAATGAATTTTAAATGAAGTATCTATAATCATTCGACCATCAAAGTTAAACTATCTTTTAAACTTTCGCGTTCCACGATACGCCGTCCGTCACCGTGCCAGTCAGCCTGTGACCACGGCCAGTGCAGTCGAAACGTCAGGCAATTCAGAAGTACCTATGTAATAACTTTTCGTGATCGCGTTAATTCCGTGGAAACACATAATTACATCGAAGTTAATAATCGATATCTTAATGTCGCTAATGCATTCTTGCCTACCAGACATGAAGGACGGAAAAGCGATATTTGAAAAAGTATCGTGGTTGGTAATACTGAAGGTAACGAGGCCTATCACCAACGCGATGAACAGACCGAATAAACGACTCGATTGCCATCAAGCTCCACAAGATTAACAGAGATGCGAAGGATAGAAGCCGACGCAGACAAAATAATCCTCTCCAAGTGTAAACCACACCACTCAATGTTAACGATTCTCAGTCATGAAGGCCCGACTACAGAAAGAGAGAATTATAATCGATGTGGCTGTAGGTAATGGTTGTGAAAAGGTTGATGGCTTTTCTGATAATACTGAGAGAAATATTGTAAAAACATAGTGCTGGTATAAAAACCAAGCCATTCGTGACGCGGTTCTCATCTCTGAAGTGGCCTCTTACCAGGTACCATTAAACATTAGGCACCATTTACCAACAAGAAGCATTAGGCGTCCATTAGATGCTCATGCAAACGTCAATCATTACCAAAAGTCATGATTGACGGAATAATATCGACATTAAAATCTCATCATGCAACCGTCAATCACTGCATTAGACGATAGGTTTTTCGACAATTACCGTTTTGATTGTGGCAAAACTTACAGCAAAACCTACCGTGTAATGGGCGCTTTACCCTAGCAGGTCTAGTAGGTAGAGAAGGCTTTCGGCCCCAATTGTGAAATTGCAAAAAAAAGTAGTTTGTATTGGATATTGACTTTTCGTCTTTATTTAAGTTACTTTAGTTTTGGCAGATTTATTTTACTTATACGTATACGTTACAATACTGTTAGAGTAATTAAAAAATAAATTTTGAATGACTTATTTTGTAACTTTTTGTGTGCGTTCTATGTAATTTTGTATAAATTTAACAACATATATCTTATTTGGTAATGTGCACATTGAATAAATTCCACTAGTACAAACAAGAGGCGAATGGGTTGCGTCAAAAATGGGCGAACAGGATATTTGATCAATAGAAATTCAAAAGGCGAAGAATGCTTACTCGACCAATAAGGGGAGAGGTGAAAGGGGTAAGGCCATCTGCCATACAAAAAAATACCTGAAGTTAACAAATATGAAAAATGCGCGAAATTCAAGTTGCAAACATGAAATAATGAATGATGTGCGTGTAAATGAAATGCGTGTGACGCATGTGTGTATGTTATTTTAATTAGATTCACACATCCTAATAATTTTATAAACGTGAAAGTTTGTGAGGGTGTATAGATGTTGGTTACTTCACGCAAAAACTACTGAACTGATTGCGATGTAACTTAATATGTAGATAGCTGGAGACCTGGATTAACACATAGGCTACTTACTATATTTACTACTATTTTTATCCTGATATTCCCACGGCACCGGGACTTACGCGGGTGAAACCGCGGCGTGCAGCCATTACTGCATTAAATAAATGGTGACTAATTGTATAATAAAACTGTTTGAAAGATCATGTCAAGTACACGGATGTCAAGTTAAATAGTATAATAATCGTTATATATTTATTTGAGAACTATTTAATTTCACATGCTTAATCCTACT
Source organism: Euplagia quadripunctaria (assembly GCA_963859945.1). NCBI lineage: Eukaryota > Metazoa > Arthropoda > Insecta > Lepidoptera > Erebidae > Euplagia > Euplagia quadripunctaria. The sequence continues at coordinate 862,191 of OY982572.1, read as the reverse complement.
AATATTATAAATGTGAAAGTTTGGATGGATGGATGAATGGATGGATGGATGCATAGATGTTTGTTACTCTTTCACGCAAGAACCACTAAACCGATTGCGATGAAAATTGGTATGTAGATAGCTGGAGACCTGGATTAACGTATAGGCTACTTTTTATCCCGATATCCCCACGGGATCGGGACTTACGCGGGTGAAACCGTGGGGCGCTACTAGTTCTAAATAAAATTAAGGACTGTTAGTAGTTTCTGTCCATTTCAGGCATTTTATGGGTATTGCCTTTACTAAATTGTATTATTACTTTAAGTATTTATTGGAAAATGTACGTGCTTTTCTTAGTTTTAGTAATATTATTTCTTTTTTCGTAGATATTTGCGTAGTCCACAGTAGTAGGAAGGTATGAAATAACTGCGAAGGACGGACACATCTCAATTACCTGTCCGTATCTTTTTTTTATTGAAGATTCGTGCTATTGGATAGTTCCTGGTCTCGCTTGTAATTAATAGCGCCTATTATTTAACGTATAGCCATGTTGAGGTCGTTCTCACAAGCAATTTGGGTTAGAATTGTACCCAATTTGTTGTTTAATTAAACGTTGGAGGATAGCCGGTGGGCTATTTAGTAGTTGTTTATTATCCCACAAACGGATATTAAGGATTAGGAAGTAATACCATAGAAATATCAGTTACTTAGTGAGATAGGGATAAAATAACGTGGAGATTCGAATTAGATGTGATATTATCTGTAACAAAAAAAACTAAAGACTAAAAAAATACGATTTAATAGCGAAAAAAATTAAAAAGAGTCTACTAAGAAACAGAATGCGCTTCTTTTACATATAAATTTCGTGGGAGAGCCATGCTTCGGCACGTATGGGCCGGCTCGACCGGAGTGATGCCACGGCCTCACAGAAAACCGGTAGTGAAGCAATGAATGCATTTTTTTTCGCCAAACGATGTTACCGGAGGCCCTAACCCTTCCCTCCCCCCTCCTCCTCTTCCGCCCTTCCCTACCCCCTGTTCCGCCCTTCCCTCCACCCTTCCACCCTTCCCCTACTCCCACCTTAAAGGCCGGCTTGTGACTCTCGAGTTGCAGGTGCCCATGGGCGGCGCTAGTCACTTACCATCAGGTGACCCGTCGGCTCATTTGCCTCCTATACCACAAAAAAAAAATATCCACCTCCTGGTTCCGACATCAGACCAATCTGCTGGATGTTCTAAATAGTAAGGCAAGTAGGAGCAGGCCCGAGACGGTGGCGCCGTGTTCCGCGCGTGCCTCTCTTACTGATAGGGGACAAAATCCAATCAAAATAAAAAAAAACAAAATCAAAAAAAAAATTTCGCTGGGGTTCGATGATGTAACTCTATCAAAAGTTAACACTGTGATATGAGTGACCCCATGTACGGGTTACCCTATCAAACGGCTTAACTCTTAAGCGGGGTTGTCCGGTCCCTGGTTGGAATCATATCAGCCCAAAGACGAACGGGTTTACTAGAACAGACGTATAAACAGATATCATGAATCGTTTATCATGAATCGATGGTGGTCGATTGTGGCTTCCTTAAAAATAGACCGAATTGTTACAGGAGTACGGTTAGTATCATAACGATTCACACACAATATTTATGATCAATAACAGATACGTCAAAATAACATAATAAATATTGATTTACAACAATGGTCTTTTCGCGTGTTGTAATACAGAAGTATAGTTTTTATATAATATCATATAAATATAATATTTAGTAGCTTATATAATTTTATATGTTTTTCAACCTTGAACTCCTAACAGAACGATTCGTTATAATTTTAAACTTAGTTTATTATGACAGTGGCGTTATTTTAGAGTGTTATTTGTTTGGTGGATATTTTTGTGGTGTTTGTGGTTTCAGCCGTTTAAGTATCAATTAATATCTTCCTCTTTTATTATTATTGTATCCAAGAGGTTCTTAAATCACAGGTCGTTAATCTTTAGATCTATCTTAAGTTTATTACCGGTTACTTACAATACCTGGAGTTCAATTTGGGCAGTTCTGTGAGATTTTTGAGCCTGGATTACTTAATCAACATAATCTTTCGTAACTCTTATCGTTGCGTTACGTTATTTGTTGTTTTTTTTTAATTTTTAGTAGCATTATGTACTTATACCTAATTATAGCTTAGTGAAACTACGAAAACAAGCTTTAATGGTGAACCGAATTAATAAGAAAAAAATGTTCCATTATCGACTTCCTGGCTTCATCATCAGACCATCACCACCAAGCCCAATCTGTTGGAGTCGTCAACACAAATCATATGAGTCCAAATTCGAGAGGTGATAATTGCACTATCTACCTCCTGGCTTCATCAGATCAGCTCCAAGATGCCAAATTATAGTATTGTCATCCAATCTACACATAGATACAAAGTTTGATTTCGAAACTACAATTAGAAGTAGGTTAAAATTTACTTCTTAGATTTGATTATATAGTTACAAGTGTAGCTAATGAGAGCGTATTAACAAATAGGTACCTACATCTTTATATATATATTTCTTCTGTGCGTGTGTATGTTACTGAACTCCTCCTAAACGGATGGAAAGATTTTAATGAATTTTTTTGTGTCTTCAGGTGGATTCGAGAATGGTTTAGATTTACAATTGAACCCGGTAGATGGCGCTGCGATAGGGTTACAGAAATTTTCCTTTCGGCAGGACAACGCGACAACAGCGCTTTTGATATACATAACTGGCAGTCGTTTGACAGTTGGCGCGATTGACAGAATGCGCGCTGCAAATATCGTTTAAAACAGATGCACCGGTCGGAACTATGTTTTTGGAATATTTTTTTAAAATTAATTATAGAAATTCGAATTCAATATTCATAGTTAAGACAAGGCAAAGTCTGTCGGGTCAGCTAGTTTAAATATAATTTAACTAAATTTAGTTCAATTATATTTAAATAACCACTCATTCGAGGGTTCGGGGACATAGGATAAATTTTCAACAGAGTGGCTTTGACATTATTTTTAACACTGGCCACAATTTAGGTATAATTACAGATATACTTATTAATACATTGTGTAGTATGCCATCCGCTAGTCACACAGTTCAAGCAGAGAGTGTAATTTTCAGAAATGCTGAATATGAAAGAAATACGGCAATAATCATTTCAATACGATAAGAATTTAATACAAAATTCTTCCCTTTTGATATTGTACATTATAACTGGCTGTTAGCAGGTTATATTGTATCCCCTGGAGTCATCTATTATATAAAGAATGCAATTACGATATCCCTTGTAGGGCGCACACTCAAAATAAATGTATGATTACAACGTCCCCTACTTGTCTTACGGATTACGCAGCGAAGGAATAGGTTTTCATATTTTTGTGAAAAGGTATGTTAGAAAAAGATCCTTTTTTCCATTAGGTACAATAAATATTATATTAAAGTATTATTGGAGGAACAGTGACTTTTAGGTAATAATCCTAGTTTGGAAGTTAGTAATGTTTTTGTTATTTATGTACACGAGCTTACTTTATTCGTGAAATATTGGTATTTTGCTATTATTAAAACTTATAAGTCTATTGTTTAAACAGGTAGAAAGAAAATAATTATTAATATTAAAATTAAGTAGAAATATCATTTTTTTCAATGTATCTTACGCCAGAACGTTTGAAATAGAAAATTAACTTGATTTCTCATAAATATACCTCATTTGATGTCAGCTAGTGGCATTTTTGCAGTGGCATGGAACACTTACTTAAATCACTGTTTCACTGTTCAACAAAAATTTTGAACAAAACTAACAGTTGACAAGTTATGACAGTTTGAATTTCAGGTATAAAAGTATATATTTCCGTTTCTTATAAAAGCAGATGGAATGTGTAAAGTTAAAGAATTAAAACCGTACAATTTTTTTTATTTAGTAGGTTTTGAACTGTCAGATATACCATGTACAAAACATAGTACAAGCTCGGCTTACTTTGATTATATATGTAAAGCTTCGTGAAATATAAGTCAGCATATTGTTATTATTTCCATTCCTATCACCCACAATCCAAGTTGATTATACCTCGCTCAGCAATCAAACATTACATCAGCAAACACATTCAGACATACTATAATACCGTTTGATAGACAAGGCGCCCTGTACCACCCCTTAATATGTGGCTTTATGATATTTGTTTAGGACGTGGCTTCTGTTTTATATTTTTATTATTAGTAGATTATATCCGTGTGTTGATCAATTAAATAAAGGACCTGGCTTATCTTGTTAAGTGGCTTAAGTGTTTATGACTAGCTAGAAAGAATTTTATGTAGACGGAAGCATTCGAATATTTACCTTAAAGAAGACAGGATAATGAGTATTTTGTTGTTTTGCACATGGTGAGAAGGGTCACCAAAATTTGAAAGGGCTAGGGTTGGCAACGCACTGTTGACATTACTGGTATTGTGACTATTAGTCATACAGATATAACCATAATCGACGTTATTTAAAAATGTATTTAGTATTAAAGAGTTTTTCAGCTGTCTACATTTTTCGGCTATACGTGTTGCAAATTCATGTTTTTGTGGTATTTAGTTTTTTTTTTCATTAGCTAAAATATATATTCCCGGGATCCCGGGACCGAATTGCACTGATTGTAGTCAAGATTGTAGTCAAGAAAGAAACGAACGAACCTACGAAGCCATAGATAAGACACCAACGGATCCTCAAATTTTATATTTTGTATCACTCACACTATCAAAGCTCAAAATTGCAATTGCAAGCTCAAAAGCTTGACAGACAAGGTGAAGGCCATCTAGATTTTTCATTTAATTGATTGAGGGTAGTTCTTTTATCTTTCTTAAGATTGTATAACTAGCAGTTTACCGCCGTTTCACGTCAGATTTTTTTTTAAGCTTAACGCTATGCCGTATACTATTATTTAACAGTTTTTTGTCTTAAGTTTAATGTAAGTGATTCGAACCACAATATCTTGTCCACAATTCCAAGTTCGAGCCTCTGCAGGGTATGCTGTACATCGACCCGCCTCGAATTCTAACTAACGCATTTATGTTTTTTTTATAAATATGTATCTATAGTACCCCTCACTGGGAGGGCCCAGTGCGAATGTTCAACTAATTGTATTTGTTCCGTTTTATGTCACCGTAAGCAATTTCCTATAAAGTAACAGCTTTCTGAATAAATGTTAGGGCGCCTGCAAAATTTGTTATAGCAATAACTGTGCTTATGCAATACAGGAGCAACAATTTTTTCGCATTCATTTTGCCAATTGGAAAATTTGTATTTATTTTACAAAGAAATATAATAGAAAGTTCAATATTTCAAGCAGCGTAACAAGAGTGGTATTACACGGGCTACCATAATAGCTTATAGCAGAATTTAAATAAATCTCGTAGTAGTGCTTGATACTAAATATTAACGAGACTTAAATTTTAACGAGAGCTTTAAGCTCTCGTTAAACTTTAAGTCTCTGTAATCTGCCGCAAATAAATGTTGCCGCATCTGTTAAATGTGTAGCTTTAATATGTACCTACATTTAATGAAAAACAGACGCATAGCCTCAGGGATATATATGTCAGTAGTTTGATAAAAACATGCAGACATACAGAGAAAATAATTTACAAATGTTTTGTGAGTAAGGCGAATAACCTTCTCTGTTATATTGTTTGCAAATTAAAACTTTTCGGGTTTTACTTACTTTTATAAATATTTTTAGTTTTTGTGTTTATCTTTTTTCTTTTCTGTTATATTCTAAGCTTAACTTTACTTATTTTAATTTTCTTTACACAGCTGATAAACACGAAGATTATTAGCCTGATGGTGAACTGTTGCCTGTGCGACTGTGCTTATAGACACTTGGAGGAGCAATGGTGTCAGCCCGCATTACTCCCCATACAGTTCTAGCGATCCTATGCCTCAATTAACAAAATATTACGGCTCCTTACTTCCTCAAAAACCCCCCTTTATTTGATGATTCTGGAAGTTAAAATGATATATTTTTCAATTTCATTCTCATATTCAACAGTGATGTTAGGTATCGAAATTAATTGTTGTCAGTTTTTCTACTTTTTATATGATTTTAATTAGTTATTTATTTTAAGTGTTAATTTTAAGCGGTTAGGAGATTTCGCATATAAGTTACACGAGCATCCCTTCAGATTTGAGGCATTCCTCCATTGTGGAAGGTAAAGGAACCTGTTTTTATTCAACATGTCAATAAAATAATTATTATAAGTAAAGTTATTAGTATTTTTAGTAATTATTATTGTCAGTAAAATACGTATAAATGTAAATATTAATATGTGAAGAGAATTCTTTGTACATATTTTTCAGAAAGTTTTGCTAAATTTTCAAAACTTAATGTTTACGTATAGAAGAAGCAGAAAGCTAAAAATTTTAAGCAAGCTACACACGTCCAGTAGGTATATATGTTGACCTGCCACAGTACCTACGTAAGTCTATTGTATATAATGACAATTCAAGTTCTACTGGTCAATGAAATAAAACAAAAAAAAATTAAGTTAATAAATTATGGTCGAAATTCGACCACCAGGCGATCTCTAGTTTGTTTTTAATCTCCATGTTATCCTACTAATATTATAAACGTGAAAGTGATTGTGAGCATGTATGGATGTTTGGTGCTCTTTCACGCAAAAACTACTGAACCGATTGCGATGAAACTTGGTATGTAGATAGCTGGAGACCTGGATTAAGACATGGCTACTTTTTATCCCGATACTCCCACGGTATCGGGACTTATGCGAGTGAAACCGCGGAGCGCAGCTAGTTATATATTATAGACTTCGCACATGGCCTTGCTCAAAGTCTGACTGCGTGGCGGACCGGCTGGTGTCGTGGAGCTCCTTAAAATATGGTTGAGTTCCGTGATTACGGACTTATTTATTCTACTGGTTTTCGTGACTGGTCAGCTCAAAACTGAAATAACCATTACGTATAAAGACGACCCTGGATGACTACGTGGCACTTGCACATTTAAGGCTTCAAGGTTTTATAAGAAGAAGTTTCAGTGATCATAACTTTTTTTGGTATTTACTTCTATGAAATAGCTGGCAAGTAAAAATAAAACAGAACTATAATAACCTATGTCATATTATTTCTAAAACCAATAAAATATTTCTGCGTCGGGCAATAAACGGTCTTTGCTCAAGTTTAGTGCACTGGTCGGTGTTACATCACGCTAATGTCAATTGACGTCTTTTGTCTCTGTCAAGTTAAATATTAATGCCACAATAGTCTATCATCTACAATAATACTGCTTTAAATGTCATTCTAGTTTCACTCCTGACCTTTCATATTTAATGAGCGAACTTTTAAACAAAATAAATGTGTAATAAAAACTAATGCCAAGATTGTAAATTAAGGGGTGACCAAATAAGTTTATTAAATGTCTAATTAGGCAAATAAGTGGCAGACTTGGGGCGGTCAGTTACTGCCATATTTGCTAGTTGCGTATTTTGTAAATAATTTTAATCGGATTTCATTTTTAGAGTACCACGTCACTTTAATAAATGTGTCCTTTTAAAGATTTTATCAATAGATTGGGTACTTAAGGCTTATGTTCGAAATAGGTAACGCTACTTGGGACAGAACTCGGCATTCAATCTTCTAGTCCTTGAGGATGACCTACTTACAAAAATTAAGACAATAATAATAACTCCACACATCTCACACACGGCCGTCTGATCCCAAATTAGGCAGAGCCTGTACTATGATAACCAGACTGCTGATAAACATACTTATATATTTCTAAATACATACATATAATAGATAAATTATACCCAGACACAACAAATGATCATGCTCTTCACATAATTATTTGTTCTGGGTGGGAATCGAACCCACGACCTCTGGCTTAGCAGTCAGGACACTAACCACGAGACCAACAGGCCAGTCAATAAACAATCGAAATGTTTTCCAAATTCCTCATTAAAGTATATAGGTATCGGCGTAGCATCACCATTACAGAACTCAGTTCCATTTTGTAAAATGATAAGCACAGATCTTTCTACATACTTATTATTCCACTCACAGTATTACGCTGATAGTTCTGTACTATCAAAGTCTTCAAGGTAGCAGTGCTAAACGATTAGAGCAGAGACCTGTGGTGCTCTGCCTTCTTGTAAATAACCTCGTCCTCTAAGTAAAGCTTATTATGAAAAGGTCGCTCTTGGCCACAAGGTATTCTATTGTTAAAAAAATAAGAATGTCTATACAATAAAAAATAAGTATTTATCTTTCATTATCTTCTAGTTTTAATCTTTCAAAGCCTTCACATGCACTCAATCTAACAAATACTTTTATATAAAAGGGTTAGTGTTGTTAATCCATTGACAATTCTAGTCCTAACTAATATTATAAATGTAAGTTTGTTTGTTTTAAATTGTCAATCATCATGATATTATGAACTATTTATATTTAAATTTTATTTTATTTTGTCATCAATATAGTCCAAGATATTGATGACAAAATAAAATAAAAAAATTTAAAGCATTTTGTGCTCGACTGTCAAGTAATAATAAAATGTCGCTAGTCCAAACCGATTAAGTCAAAACGATAACATCGGAGTTTCGTACCGTGGTGCGAAACGACGAAGTACAAACTAGACATTCGTCGATTCACACCACTGGACCAAAACGACGAATTCAAAAAGGGGCCTTGTGCGATTCACACCGTGGTCCGAACAGCTTGTGATGTTAATCGACGAAGTACCCGAACTATTTTTTTTGTTATACTTACAAAAGTTGTTAAAGCATAAAACACTTCTTCATTTCAATTAAAATTTACTTACAGCTGGTCTCCTTAATAATCAATATTGTTTTATTTTTACCGATATTTAGATAATCGATTTGAAATCAGTTATTGAATAAAAATGACTACTAGCAATCCTACTATACTATAAACGTGAAAGTTTGTGAGGATGTATGGATGTTTATTACTCTTTCACGCAAAAACTTCTGAACCAATTGCGATGAAACTTGGTATGTAGATAACTGGACACCTGGATTAACATATAGGCTACTTTTTATCCCGATATTCCCACGGCATAGAAACTTACACGGATGAAACCGCAGGGCGCAGCTAGTATTGATTTAAATGAAGAAGAAAGATGGGGATGAAATCTGATGTCTAAAATATAGCCATAATTAATGTGTTAATGACATACTTAAATGTTTGTTTGCGAGGGTCGTGTCCATGCTAAGCCAGAAATGGACAACGTCCTTTTGTATCAGGGATACAGAAAAGAACCTTGGGTTCATTCAGCAAGAAGTACGAAGAGAAGAACGATTCGTTGTGCTTATGGACGGTAAAAAACAAAATTTAACCATTCGTAAGCAAAACGAATCGTTTCTTGATTATAGGAACCGGATATTAATCTACATCCCGCAGGCACGAAAGCCGCAGGCAAAAGCCCGTTCTAACTAATAGTATAAATGTGAAAGTGAGTTTGTGTATTTTTACACTTTCACGCCCTAACTACTGAACTGATCATGATGAAATTTCGCAAACACGTCATCAGGGGAACAGGAAAGAACATATTTTTCATCCAATAAAAAATGTTTATCATTATATTATTACGTGAAGAGAATTCTTTGCACCCCTTTTTAAGAAAATTCGCGAACGTTGTAATGTGAATTTTGGAATATTTACAGTTTATTAAGCTAAAATTTTTAAACATTATGTCTTACAACTTTAATAATTTAAAAAATATTAAAAAAGAACGTGAGTGCCAAATTTCAGCACTATCGTACTTCAGTGGAAGTGGGTGAAATATTGATTGCAAAATTCCAGGACATACATAATTTAATTACTTACCATGACAGGTAATATGTGATTATCTGTCATGGTAAGTAAGTTTATACAATGACAGCTCAAGTTATACTGGCCAATGAAAAAACCATGGGGGAAATTCGTCCACCAAGCGATCTCTAGTTTATTTAATACCTTGTGCACAGTACGTACAGAGGCGGACTTAATGTCAAAGGCTAAAACTGTGTTAAAACTATCTGTATTTTAAAAGAGTGGATGTGAGTTTGTTTGCCCAATTTCTTAAGAAATAAGCAGATATAAAAAAAAACGGATAACATAATTATGTTTTCCATTATTTTTCTTTATTAATTTTACATTTGACCACAGATAACATAATATAAAATGTCAAATACTTTACTAGTATTTGACAAAGTAAACTATTGTTGCGGTGACTCTGTGTGTGTTGATCTATAATGTTTAATTATAATAATTATTTTTTAAATTGACGATTTCGAATAATTGATGATCAATTTTATGAACTAAAGATATTGAATTTGAATTCTCCGCCAGTCTACCTCAGGGTGGTGTAGAAATGAATGAAGTATAGTTACACCTTAACATTTATAACTTGTTTTGCACTATTTACTACTTACAGGTGTACAATAAAGAGAAATAAATAAATAAATATATATGGGCAAATAAATAAACATTTACAAAGATACATACAAACATACATGAATATATAAATTTAGTTATATAAATTACAATACATAAATATATTTTTCTACTGTTCTGATAATTCTGCCAGTTAACAGAAGAGGAGAGCACGAACCTTTGTTTTAAACGATAGTTTTAAAAGTAGTGTTTCCGATGAGTAGATTAATTTAAAAAACTTACTTTAACTTACAATTATAAAAGCGTCGGAGGCGCAGACGTCGGTACGGGTCTAGGTATCGAGAATTAAGCGATAGTGTCAGCTCCCTTTCTAATGTTGGTTGGCGCCAGCGCCGAAGAAAGTGCTGTCAAACGGATACGTAAATCTTGTTTAGGCTTGTTAAAAGTCTCGGAATTTATTACAAAAATATGCTAATGAATAGCTTCGTAGGTATTTATGGGGCTGATAGCGAGATCTTGTCGTGGCCCTGCAATTCTGCGTCACTAAATATAAATAATTCTAAACAATTCAATTTATTTGTGGACATAACTTACAAAAGGTGTTACATTTTTAGATAAACTATGGATCTCTATGTAATATGTTTTATAATTTGTATGCCATTAGGGCATGCAAATTATAAAACAAATGAAATTCATGCAAACATGCATACATTTAATAAAGCATAATAAATGTAATTAACATTTGAAATGATTTAAATAAATGTTAAAAATGTTTGTATGTTTGTCCGCTAGGTATGCGTTCCTAAACCATTGATTACATTATGATGAAACTTTAGTAGGGTCTTCAGAGAAGGCCTAAAGTGATGAAACTTTTATATAAACAAAACTATTTTACTTTACGTGGTGTTGCAACCTATAGTAGGTAGTACTAAATATATGTGCTCTGGTAACACGTAGAAAGACGAGATGATGTTCGTTAACAGTAGAGCAACTTTAAGAGGGTGCAATAAATCGTGGGTTCGATTCCCACCAACGACAAGCGTGTGAAGAGCACGATTATTTGTTCTGTGTCTGGGTGTAATTTATCTAATGTGTATGTATTTAATAATATATAAGTATGTTTATCAGTATTCTGGATACGTGCTCTGCCTAAGTTGGGATCAGACGGCCGTGTGTGAGGTGTCTCAAGTTATTATTATAAAATGTCTATTGTGTGATTGTTGGCCAAGCTGTATAAAAATAACCTTCGTTATCTCAGTAACAATATCATTCTTTATACGCTATAAACAAGGCGAGGCCTTGTGACCTTTAGAGTACAGTTAGATACACACTGCGCCCCGCGGCTATGCCCTTTGTGAGATGGGAGATTACGACCGGTACAGCGGCTGAAGCGTTTAACGGTGATGGTTTTGTAACTGTTTTATATAGTTAAGTAGTTTTTTTATGTTTCTAAAATTGTATTATAATCGGAAACAATCGGAAACTGTGTTAATGGGTCAAATAGGATTCAGTGACTGCGGGTTCGCATTTACAACGAGTTGATCGCAAGTCCATCGCAAACCACATACAATAACCTTTTTTTTTTTTTTTAAAAACAACTCCCGCATTAGGAATTGCTCCTGTGTCGTCGCGGGGGACTTTACAAACATAGAAACAACGTACACAAAGAACACCCAGACTAAGGTGGGAATCGAACCCACGACCTATAAGCATAGCGGTCAGGGTCACTAACCACTAGACCAACAGGCCAGTCAAACCAAATAACTACAATATAACAAATAACATAACCACCCATAACGCAACTGAGTAAAAGAATAAAGTAAAAAAAATCTAACCGAAAGAATATTGCGAAGAAAGAATGTCAGACATTACATTATTCTTTCTTCGCAATATTCTTTCGGTTAGATTTTTTTTTTTTATTAAAATTGGATGATATTTTATCTACAATTGCTGCCTTATTTAGAAAAACATTTAATTGGCTGTACAATCAAGTAAATAAATACACATTATGAGATTAGTTGATAAATTTACCATTTTTTTGGTAATCATTGCCCGTTTCAAAGTCAAAGTCCCCCGCCGCGTCTGTCTGTCTGTCTGTTAGCGATAAACTGAAAAACTACAGAGTGGATTTTCATGCGGTTTTCACTAATAAACAGAGTGATTCAAAAGGAAGGTTTAGGTGTAAAATTTGTTTAGATTTTGTGTAAATTGATTGAAATATGTTGAAGATGTCTCTGCTACCCGTGCGAAGCCGGGGCGGATTGCTAGTAAAGTATAAAAGAAAAAGTATATAAGTCTCGGTTTACTTCCCTCACAAATTCCAGGTGAATAACCTAAGCTACTTTTACAACCGAAACTTTGAATTATCTTTCTTAAGAAAAACCCTGATAAGTTTGTTTTTCAAGTCGTCGGGGACGCCCTCTGGTGAGCTCAAAAATTACTAGCAATAATAAAAATAAACAACTAAGTGTATAAATTACGGAGACCGTAGAAAAAATCGTGTGTTTCTTACAAACACATAAAAACTTTAGCCGTGTACTTCTCTGCTATTTATTTTGGGCTAGGGTTGTCGCCTCTGCTTATTTTTGAGGAAAACATAGTACTGGCACAAATAAGATAATAGTTACTTGTATGGGTGACACTGAAGCATCTAACAATGACGTTTGTCTATGTTTCTAATAATTAGGTAATAAATGGATTGAATCCAATGAAACCGGACATTGTTTTATTACACTGGATTAAGATTGAAAGTTTCGTCACGTGGAGAATGTACGAGTATGTTTTCGAACTAAATGAAACCTAGTTTAATTTGTAAATGACAAACAGCAGCAATGGTGGCCTAAAAATGATTGTCTCCAGTTCAGACTGCATGATCCAGTATAAGTGGTTGCGTACCATTGCCGGGCACAACGGGGACACAACGAATTATAACATTCTATTTTTTAAGTAATTGTGGACAATGGATGGAATGGATTTGAAATGAAATATGATTATAATTGATTATAATAATAATAATAATAATGTATTTAAAAATGTAATTTATATGTATTTAAATGTTAATAAAGAGAATAATAATAATAAAGCTTTGTTTATTCCGAAAAAAGTTTACATTACATATGTGTGTTATTAGTGTTATGTAGTTCTTTTATTTTTAATCAAGACTTTATTTCGGACCCCTTTCGGGTAAAAGCCTCCTCCATTTTTCTCCATCTATCTCTGTCCTGGCCTATCTCCATCCATTCGTTTCCCGCGATCTCCGCGATATCTTCAGCCCATCGTTTTTTTTGGTCTACCGACATGTCTTAGGGAAGAGACATGTCGGTAGACCAAAGATTATAATTGATTAAATATACTTAATGACTGTCTCAACATGCAATTTTATTTTATTTATAATGAAGTTATTCCTATGTTGCACTATTCTATTTATTATTCTTCTTTTAAGGTCTATCATTTAAGATTGACTCACTATAACCTCTTTTATGGTAATCAAATTTGTTCTAAAAAATAATGCATTATTTGCGAAGGAGTTTCTATAAGCATGAAATAAATCCTTATCCATATAAATACGTTTTTATCACAAGTGTTTAATTTTGAAACAAAATTGCCTTTGACATCATTTGATTTCAATGAATATCACAAATGGAGCGCAGCATCAATTAAAATTGTTGAAAACACGAGAAAAATTTACAAACGTAGAAAAAGTTGCGCGGGTCAGTTAGTACCTAAATAATTTTGAGTCGGCGCTAAACGAACTAACAGTTGTATAATTTTGATCGTTTCGTTTCGCCATGTACCTACTGTTACATACTATGTTAACAGTGTTATTATTCTGGTGTATATCCGACTGCGCATAAAAGCTGGCACGTTTGTGAATGCAACGTGATGAATCAGTCATCGGCGGTTATTACAAGCGTCTGTTTATTGTAGCCGTCTATATACTATTGGTTTTCAGTATAAAAAGTACAAAGTAATACTTTTCTCGTTAAGTGACAACCCTAGGAGTTCATTACTTAAAGCGAGAAGAGAATAAAGTATCCCAAACTTTGTGTCGTGTCCCCACCGCGCTGTTTTATATTTCCACGTGAATTATAATCGACTGCTTCGGAAAAATGTGCTTTGTTCTAAAGCTGACGCTGTTATTGTAGTTTTGGAAAGATTTTTATTATGTTATCGTCAATTATCTTGTTACTACAGTTTAGATAAGTCCTATAGGTTAGTGCTACCTTCGTCATAAGCCACTACATATAAAAAAACATTTCTGAAATTTCGTTCGTGGCTAAGTGGTAACCGAGTAAGTTAACACATTACAAGGTTAAGTAATGCTAGTCAGGTCAGTGTTAGGATGGGTGATTCTTAACACATTGAGACTCCTCCGTGCCTCGGAGAGAACGTTAAGCCGTCGATCCCGGTTGCCATACGAACATCTGTGGCATTCGTTACGGGTAGTTGAAGTCCTAAAAAGTCCGACAACCTGGTCTAACTACAAAACTACCTAACCTAACTAGTACTTGGGTTGTGGCGGTCTGAAGGTAGTCGTTTCGAACTTATCGTAGTTAGACTGAAGCCGATCCCAACTTAGTTGGGAAAAAGTCGCGAAGAATGTGTGTTTTTTTAAAGTCTTTTTGACATTGTAGACTGTGCCGTATAATGGTATAATTAATACGAAAAGGTCGTGTTTCTTAACGCCACGTATAGTTACGACAATCGCCCACTTAATGTTAATTTATTTATATCTTTTTAGAAAATGAATTTAATAATAATAATAACTTGACACATCTCACACATGGCCGTCTGATCCCAAACTAGGCAGAGCCTGTACTATGGTAACCAGACTGCTGATAAACATACTTATTTATATATTACTAAATATTTATATTACATACATATTATAGACAAATTACACCCAGGTACAGAACAAATGATCGTACTCATCAAACATTATTTGTCTTGGGTGGGAATCGAACCTACAACCTCTGACTGCAAAATAAAAGATACTATTCTATTTTGTCTCTTCATTCATTTATATGACGAAGGTGTAAAAAGATACATTTAACTATCTCAATAAAATACTTGACACGACACGACATTTTTTTCCTGAAATCTATTTTAATTAGAGTATATTAAAAAACAAATTTATTTTAATAAAAAAGTACCAAAATCACTGTTATGAAAAAAAAAGTATATTTTTTACTTAATTAGTAATAATACCCAAAACAATAATAAAATGTATCAGCATTATCAGCAAGCAAAATGATTGCAGTTTTCAGTTTTCAACGAACAAAAAACCAACTAGTTAGATTCGCCCCATAATTTCAGAGTTAAAGGAGCGGTACGAACCACGCGCAACCAGACGCAGTATTAAAGTAGATCCGCCAATATGGTCCCATAATGTACACGAATAAATTGCAAAAAATGACTACGTAAAAGGTTTTTCTATGCCGATGAAAGCGTATACAAAGTTGGCGTGTCCACAACATAAGCAACACTTAAGTAATGTCATAATTAACATAAGAATGTCATAATTAGCATAACATTGCTACTCCATTTAGGTAAATAGGTATTGTAGGTATTGTTTGAGAATACGTCCGGTACTTGGCTAGTAATAGTATGCTCCTGCTTAAACTACTGAGTTAAGGTAAGGAGGACTGGCGCCGTGTTTGAAAATATGTACGTCAAAAGTTTAATATAGGTGGCGCTACCGTAGCTAGATGGAGTAGTGACAAAGAGGAATAAACTATTATTTTTTTTTAATGGGGAACATGTTAAAATTTACTATAGGAAAAGAACATAAAGAACTTTTGTTCCCTTTTCAGCGTTTTATCAACTAATTTGGTCATAAAAAAAAAGAATATTACAAAACACGTAAAAGTAGAAAAGAATCGTAGAAATGTTTAATCTACAAGTATTGTGTATAATTCGGTGTAGCATTAAGTATTTGATTTATCGCAATCGGTTCTCTCTATCCATAGAAAAAAGAATTTAAAATTTTCAAGAAAAATGTATCGCTCAACGCGCAACATGCAGCGACATCTATTGGCCCCGAGACAAACTATAAAACTAGTACGATAAGTGGTCATTTATTTTTTAAGATATTTATTAAATGCATGTAATACTTGAATGAAGATTTATAACTTTTAATATAAACATTTTACTAATCCCACTAATACATATACATGTACAACTCATGCCTGTCACGAAATCCATCCAAAGGGTGTCTGATAGAGATCATTTTTAGAATTTAGCGATAGGACCGCCCATTGTACCTAACTTTAGTAATAAACTTAAGATCCATTGTTATTTTATATGGTGTACAATAAAGAATATTATATTATATTCTAGCACGTATGCATACCTTCAGAGTCTCTACTAATACTACGACATATATATCTACGACACATTTTGTTCGTCAGAAAATAAGAAAAGTTTGGCGGCCCTGGGATCTTGGTCTATTATTACTATTGCTATGAAATTCTATTGGACATGGAAATATGTACTTATTATAAGAGCACTATCTGTATGATTTAGCCCGAGTTATATCTGAGGATATAAAGCTATCAGAATGTTTGGTAACCCAACACCGTACACTGTATGGTATGTTTATTTTCTGACACCATAAAAAAGATTTCCATAGTTGCATCAACGCTCCTAAAGGACTGTCGCGCTCAGCAGTCTAGACAACTTATTTTATATTGTTACTTTCATAAAAAAAAAATTAAGACAATTTTTCAGTTTTAAAATAAACAAATGGAGACGGGAGGAATTGGAGACGAGATGGAAGCGGCGGTAGCGTAATGGTTAAGGCGTCGGACTTGCGATCAAGTGGTTGCGGGTTCGAACCCCACCCAGTGCACTACGGACGTGAACCCACTCCTTACACAAGCGTTAAGCTTAGCTGGAGGGGTTAACAAGAATACTAGTAACGTGAGACTCACGTTACTAGTATTCTTTTACTAAAAAAAATGTTTTAATTTATTTTAAAATCATTCTAATAATCGAATTTTTTTTAATCCCCACATTTTTAAATGAGTAAAACAAACTGACGCTCGTAAAAAGTAATTCATTCTCACGGGTAACACAACTGAACACTGAACTTACCTTTGTCCTGAGAGATCCTCACTATTGATTTACTACAGATAATGCCGACGAGAAAGGAGCCAAGTAATAAGTCTTTTCCAAACGATAGCGTTTCTCTTTCATATGTGATACATAATAATTAATAAAGTAATCCCACTATCCCACTAATATCATCAATGTGAAAGTTTGGATAGGTGGATGGATGGATGGAAAGATGTTTGTTACTCTTTCACGCAAAAACCACTGAACCGATTGCAATGAAACTTGGTATGTAGATAGCTGGAGACCTGGATTAACGCATAGGCTACTTTTTATCCCGATATTCCCACGGGATCGAGACTTACGCGGGTGAAACCGCGGGGCGCTGCTAATTCAATTATATATTTTTTTTACACCTTTTTTCATATACAACAGAAGTGATACCTCGGCGTTGATTTATAGTGCATTGACACCTGAACCAGCAATATTACCATTGAAAGGAGACCATTTTTTTTGTGATCAGCTTAAAAACCATTTATCACTCGTATGAATCCGCACTCGAAAATTATTGAATAGATACGTATATCTTTTTCTTAATGAACATACTTGATAGTCCAAACTAATTACACTCCACCATTGTAATAGCAACGATCAAACAGTTCGTTACAATTCAAATCACTGAAGCGTTAAATAGCAAGTCCGTTAGGTATTAAAACAGTAAACTTTGTTGGGTCCGCTAGTTTTATCCCACTAATATTATAAATGTGAAAGTTTGGATGGATGGATGTTTGTTACTCTTTCACGCAAAAACCACTGAACCGATTGCGATGAAACTTGGTATGTAGATAGCTGGAGACCTGGATTAACGCATAGGCTACTTTCATCCCGATATTCCCGATCGGGACTTACGCGGGTGAAACCGCGGGGTGCTGCTAGTACAACATAAAAGCAAAATTTTGTTGGTATCAGTCTGTTTATGTGAATTAAAAATAATCTAAATAAGTATGTTTATCTTTCTTTTAAACCTTTCTTCTACACCCCAATCTAACTCAAATTAAAAAATTTGGTAGATTATGTTAACACTTTTGAGCTCAACAGTCCGTTACCACGCGTGGCTATAATTTTCAGTTGACACGCCCGCCCACTAACATGTTTATATCACGTACACACACACACGCACACACACTCGTGGTCACACACACATCCGCCGCCGGGGTGGTCGCCTCTGTAAATATAACTAATTAGGAAACGCTTTTATTCGCTTCACAGTCTATGATATACACATATGCGACTCCCGGTTTCAACTTTAGCCATTACACTATTTTACATAACACATTCACTAACCACTAGGATCGCGATAGAAATAAATTTTAATATTACGTAGTCAAATCACTTTACTATTAATTATTTCGTACTTACTACGGTTATCTTGAAGAACTACAAAGAACTACACTCAACAATAAAAATATTTTATATTTTTTATGGATTTCTTTGCTTGTTTATTTGTGTGTTCTTTGCTTGTGAGATATAATAATAATTATTATTTTATACATCTCACACACGGCCGTCTGATCCCAAACTAGACAGAGCCTGTACTATGGTAACCAGACTGCTGATAAACATACTTATATATTTCTAAATACAACAAATGATCATGCTCATCACACAATTATTTATCCTGGGTGAGAATCGAACCCACGACCTGTGGCTCAGCAATCAGAGTCACTAAGCACTAGACTTACGAAGTAACTATTACCTTATCTGTGACTAGACCAACAGGCCAGTCAATTAGTTTGGAAGATTGGTTATTATTTTGTCTTTAGTTTCATTTTCATAATTTTTTAACAGACTCGTCGTAAATGCTCATCCACAACTTGCTTTGCTACTCGTGGACGAGGTTGTAAGATTACTTTTTTATCTAAATTTAAAACTAGCACTAGTGCGCCTTAGGTGGTCAAAGTACATTTTAGTCCGATTTAGTTCGGCAAACCCGGTTTTTGGGCTTTTAAGGAGATAACGTCAATATATGGCAGTTGTTCTGAAGAAAGACGTCTATGCTTAATACTATCCGATTAACCTACATTCGTATGAATTTAGACAACGAATGTATTGCTACTTATCGCCAAGTTCTAAAACCACGTGCAGACAAATGTGTATTTGCGCAGCAAATCAGAATAATGCGATGTACAATTATGTAAGGTATATAGTATATTTATGTATATACGCATTATGTATTATCTGCACTTATTGTTTAACGATATCCACGTTTTAGATAATACCCTCATGTATTAAGTACGGGACAAACTATGTGGTTGATGTATCATTTCAGTCGTAGGTATATAAAAGGCCAATAAATAAATGGCAATTAGCTAAAAATTAATTCAGTTCGCTGTTTTTCGATTTGTTCAGCACAGCCTGACGTCACGAAAACCTGAAACTTTGTGAACTCTTCAGAATTGGTAGATACGGTATAACATGTTAAGGTTTTTTTGAGCTTCTAGAAGAAAACTTCTGTAAAAGAATATCTTTTCATCTTTTCAATGCTTGTTGCTATAATACGCTGCATCAGGGAAGCGAGGGTTCACTCTCCTTTCTCCTTCCACTCTCCTTCAGAAATGGTCGTCAAAACTTACTGAGAGTTGGTGGCCATTTATTAAAGATACGTGCATATTATCTATTTCTGTCAGTAGTTTTTTGATTTTAGAACTATTACATAACAATAGCGTATCTTACTAAAATGGTTTTAGTTGGTACAACACCAACGTTGCGCATTTGTGCACCCAACTTTTTTTTTTACATAATTAAGATGCATCTGTGGCTAAGAATTAACTTTAATAATTAATTAATAATATTTGTTAATCATCAATTATTTTAAAAAAAAAACAACATGGCAAGACCAGACTGATTTTATCAACGAGAGAAAGGAGATATAGTTTGGTTAAAGTGGTTTATAGCGCCATTGATTTTTATAGCTTCCGCCCCACAGCTTGCGGTAGTTTTTCTTAACCACATACAGAAGCAAAAATAAAACTAATCCGTTATGATTGACGAAAGCATATTTTTCATCGTCATTTACGACTAGTCACTGATATTAGAAGTTACGAACCATTCATATAGATAATAAAATATAGATACTTATAATAAATTTATTGATTATTATTATTGACATTGTTAATTTTATAGGACATTGATGTTATTTTATACACTGTTGACATTGTAGTTCTTGTTAATTAGATTTTTTTTTATTGTACATGTGAGAACTGTGTAGTCACAAGTATTAAGTTAATTTGCTATGTTGCCTAGCAGCTCTGTGATTTTCTTTTTCATTTTAGAACAATATTATGTTACATTGTCCTCATATTAAATTGCGCTTATAAGCAATGTAACAAGTAACTTTGTAAAAAAAGACCATGTTGAAAAATAGTGTCCTTGGAGTTTCTTGCCTGTTCTTCTCGATAGGATCTACGTTTTGGAACAGGCAACTAGCTTCACGACCGACTTATACTGACTGACTCCTCCTGACAATTCAAAAATACCTACAATGGGTTTACTTGAAATAAATAATTTTGATTTTGATTTACAGATATATGTAAAGAAGGTGGATTGGCTGAATATATGGATTAGGTAGACGGTGCTTTTACACTCAAAATTATTAAAACATGAAAACCGAAATCGCACCGAAACGCATGACGTTTGAAATGCATTGATTTTTATATATCTTTTATGATTGTCAAATGACGTTACGTCGCATACACATAACACACATCATGATTTTTTTTTATATTATAGGGGGCAAACGAGCAGGCGGGTCACCTGATGGTAAGTGACTACCGTCACCCATGGACACCTGCAACTCAAGAGTCACAAGTGCGTTGCCGGCCTTTGAGATAGGAGTACTCTCTTTTCTTGAGGGTTTGAAGGTAGTATCGGTCCGGAAAAACCGCAGGCGACAATTTGTTCCAGAGATTGGTTGTGCGAGGCAAAAAAATTCTGGAGAACCGCACAGTGGTGGGTTGCCAATTATTCAGGTGATGGGGATGAAAGTTTTGTCGCGTTGAACGATGGCGAATCGTTGCGGCCGGTATAAGTCCGAAAAATTCCTCGGAGCACTCCCCATGATACATGCGATAGAGAATGCAGAGTGAAGCTACATCTCTACGCAACGCCAAAGGGTCAAGCCGATCTGAAATATCCTGGCAATCGATGATACCTATAACGTAAAAAAAATACGAAATGTTAAATCTAAAGGTTTTGGATTTAAAACATTACACGGTGACAAAAAAGGTTGCATTTTTATATGGCCGTTTCTAATATTGTTTGTAATATGTGGGAGTCTCCCGAAGCAGATCAAGGTTATAGAAACCAATCACTCCTGGTACCCCAGCCTATTTTGATGACATTCTGCTGCATTCTGTTACTTCAGGGTTCGCAGTTGCGATTTCGTATAGGATTCTGGAGTGAAATGGTGAATCCATGTTTCACCCATTGTCATATACCGACGTAAAAAATCTTTTTTATTTCTATTGAACAGCACCAAACAGCGCTCTGAATCGTTGATACGTCGTAGCTTTTGAGCAATTGTTAGCAAACGAGGTACCTATTTGAAAAAAAAAAACGTTTTCATGGCCAAATTTTGATGTAAAATAATGAAAACACTACCAGTTGAAATGTTCACTATCTCAGCTATCTGGCACTTTCCTATCTTTCTTCACGATTTTCAGGACTTGGTTGATGTTTTATTGAGTCACTGTTTTATTTAGACGACCAAATATTGATATTGATTTTAAGTAGTAGGTACATATTTTTTTTATTTTGGAACTATTCTCTCAGTTATTGAGAAAATGCATATAAACTAACTTAAAAAAAGTTTCTATGGATTTTCTTAGTAACGGAATGAAAAATTCCAAAATAAAAAAATATGTACAATTTAAAATCTTTAAATTTACACATTCCACATACTTTTATGAAAAACGGAGGCAAAAATGCATGGAAATTCAAACGTTCATAACTTGTAAACGAATATTTTTTTTCTCAAACTTTACTTGAAAATTCTAAAAAATTTACCGCCCGTAACCAAAACGTATCGTTTCTTGATTATAGGAACTCGGCATTAATGATTTAAGTAAGTGTTCTTTGTTCAAATACACCTTGTATAGAGCTTGTATATAACTTTGTTGAAACCAGGAGTCCCAAAGACACCTCACGCATTTTTTGTTGTTGATATCCGTAATGACTATCCCTCAATGTTTAATTAATGTAAAACGCGTTTTCAAACGTAGACAGTAGCATTACAGTGTAACAATATAACTATTATGAGTATAAACAATAATAGCAATAACTAAGTGCTTGAGCGCACGTGTCGGCTAATTATGTTGTTACGTCTGTCTGTGTGTGGTTATTGTATTAGTCGGTGTGTACACTAGCTACTCCCCCAGAGGTTGCTTATATTATGATTATGATATAGGGAAACGATGGATGATAATTAACACATGTGTATTCTATTGGGTTCATAAATGCTTGGTCAAATAATAGTCGCCTCGTGTGCTAGAAACGATTGTATATAATTCTAGTCTAAGTAATTCAACATCAGTATCTAAATTTCCGAAAACGAACTGATACACCTCTTTAACAATGATGAGAAATGTTTCCTCAACTACATATTTTAAATGTGCTTTTTTGAAGTGAAACTTCTTTAGAATCGTTGTGATTTTATAATTCATAAATAGGATTTAGCCAGCGAGAGAATGAGATAGAATATAAGTATACAGTGCTTCCTATAATCTTCGTATGCTAGCACGTGTCTTTGCGCCTGCGTACTACGAAGAAAAAGAGACTAACATGTTCATAAATAGGATTTAGCCTGCGAGAGAATGAGATAGAATATAAGTATACAGTGTTTCCTATAATAGCACGTGTCTTTGCGCCTACGTAAAACGAAGCCTTCAGAAAATGCGTTATAGTCAGTGGTGTATCATTCAGGTGTATAATTTTTGTGCATTTGCGTATTAAAATTCGTTGATTCATTATTTTCTGAAATTTCACTTCTGCTGTGTGTGAATTGCACATGCACACATAAAGATTTGAAACGCTATATACGAGTATGTGTCACCATAGTTAAATGGCAGGAAACAAGTGCCCTTGCTTTTTAACACACTTTAATTAGTTTCACTTCTATGTAAAAAAGTTTTGGAAGTCAATTTTAATCTACTTCTCATTGTCGTATCGAAATAAAACTTTGTATGAATAATATATTTATAGCATAATTTAGCACCTTGGAGCTGTTCTGATGATGGAGCGAGAAGGTGGATAGTGGAACTCTTTAGTGGCTACTAGGAAACTCTTCGAATTTGGGATCGTATGATTCGTTTTGAGAGTCTAACAGATTGGGTTTTTAACGAAAGTCTGATGATGAAGCCAGGAGCTGCAACTCTTTTTCACTTTTTCAGTCGGTTCGACATTGAAGCGTGTTTTTATAGTTTACTAAACTATAATTATTTATCTGAGTGAGCTCACCTGGTCCACATTAGTTGCTCGTACTACAGCACACCTGGACAGGCTAGCGTTACTAATGAGACCGTAATTGTTGCTAAATCCTAACTAATATTATAAATGCTAAAGTGAGTTTGTTTTTTATGCTTTAACCCCTTAACTACTTAACTGATCATCAGGCGTACCGACAAGGACACAGGGTACCTTTCAGTACCTACTGTTTATTTATTTATTTATTTACACTTTATTCATGGAATAGAATACACTTTATTGTACACCAAAATAATTATTTTACACGGAATAGTTCATCTAGTGAATATGTACAGAGAGCCTTATCGCTAAAAGCAACCTTTGGATGGATAAAGACGACAATAAATAGTTGAAAGCATGGGTGATTTTGGTGTAAAAAGTACTGATACGGGAGATATTTTGATTAGTTCAAAGAATCATAAAATACTTCTAAAGCATACAAATAATAATTATAGTAGTAGTTGAAAATATACATATATTTTTTTGACATATTTACTTATTTATTCATATCCCGAAGGAAAGAAAAATACCTGTAACGCGAGCAAAAGTCGGGGGCAAAAATTTGTTAAAAAGATGTCAGTCCCTTTTATACCTTCAGAATTTCAACGCTAAAGATGATTTAAATCTTCGTGCAGCAGTGTTTATCTGTAAGTACTTTAAAATTCAGCCGGTGATAAATACATATATCACAATTATCAATATAACAGCACAAACATTACATAAGACTGATCAAATATGGAGAAGTCATGGCAGAAGTTATGTTTCAAAGTGTTTTACATGTTCTAGTTGAGATTTACACACTCTGCGAATATTGATTTCAAGTAAAGAATCGTCGTATACATGTATGCATGTCTCTTACGAACGCATGCGTAACTTAACGTAACAAAATTTATACAAATATTATTAGCTTATTTCGTAATATTCTGTAGTATTTTCATTTTGTTTTAACAACTTTAATATAATGTCAACGCTGACGGTCTGTACGTAATTATATAAAGTTATGTCCAAATTGCCCTTTTTTCATTTCATAATTAGCTTCTGTTTACCTATACGCATGTAACCATACCATAATATATATATATTTTTTTTTTCTAAAATAAATAATACTTGAACTCTTTCAGAGTTGGTGTAGAAATGGTCATTCTCATTGAGTATTACATATCAGCAATAAACATTAAAAAATATTATTCAGTTTTTTTTTATTTCATATCAATTTGAAACTTAAAACGCTCTCGTGTAAACCACGACTTGACATCTCGCTTTGGCAAAGTATGATTTGCCAAAGCACGTTTTGTTGGAATTTAGTTATGAATTATCCTTGACACGTTTTAGATGCGATAGTAACTAGTTGATCCTGATCCATCATAACTATTAGTTGATAATTGCTCTTAAAATCGTTATTGTTATATTTTAAATTCAGTATTTTAATACCCGCCTGTATGGAACCTTGATTCAATTGTTTGTAGCATCTTGCTTATTGATATCCTTTGTAAGTTTTGTAACATATAGAAGAAACCTTTTTCCCCCGGGGTTTTATTGAATTGAATAACCTGTTGCATTGCAAAAGAATAATCTTGTTTTAATTGAAGCACCCATTTTGTGTAAAAATTAAAAGTGGATTTTTTATCGTTACGATATAAAGTTAGATGTTTGTTTACATGACTAATAAAAAACCGGACATGTGCGAGCCTGACTCGCGCACCGAGGGTTCCGTAAGCAAGCAAACTTGTATGTAGATAGTATGTCTATCTCGGAAATCAATTCTTTAAGACTTTTGCCCGTCTTTTTAGAAAGACAAACTTAACTTTGCGGTTGCGATGTACGACAAAGTCAATAATCCAACTGCAAAATATATGTTTGTAATCACTATTAATTTATTTGATATAACAACAATTTAACGATTTTCGGATTTTTTCCTTTACTTGCGCTGCCAGACTTTGCTTTATATCAAATTTCATGTTTCTAGGTCACTGGGAAGTACACTATAGGTATTGATTCACCTGCGACATGTTGAAATTTCGTCAAATACAAGGCTTAAATGGCCATATCTCATGACTGCGTTGACATAAAAGCTTGATTTTTACAGCTTCAAGGGAAGACATAGGTATTAATTTAAACTTGACGCGTGTACGGGTTACTGAGAAAAAGGGACAGACCGACAACAAGTGATCCTATAAGGGTTCCTTTTTTCCTTTTAAGGAACGGAACCCTAAAAATTAGCCATTGAATTTTGTGTTTCGTGCTTATGTAATATATTAAATTTAATTCTTGTGTATGAATATATTAACACGAAAAGGTATTCTTAAAAATAATACAAATGAATACACATTTCGTAGCTAGTTGCTGATGTTATTCCATAATTAACTTAAATTAGCCATTGTCGAATATTCGAAACTCAAAATACCGAACATAACCTAACACCTATATAGTGTGATACACTACAAGTATAATACAGAGAATACCGTGTCTGTTTGTGTGTCTGTGTGCACAATTGATATTTTATCGCCCAAGGTCACACGTGGTACGAATTATGCAATGTTTATTTACATATATATTATGTTTGTGGTTATTATTTAGTATGTGGTGTTTTGTTTGTGTTGTGCTTATCGCTACAATGCGGGACGACTAGACACGTAGGAGTCGTTATTGTGTTAATATTGCTTAATGAATAAGATTTCAATCTATTACCTAGGAGACTAAAGGAAAAGTTAAAACTAGGGACATATTTTTGCTTTACTTTATCCATTCAATTATTTTCTTTCTGACAGTTGTTTGAGAACGTAACCGGAGTTTGTAAAATTAAATTTTAATACGCGGAATAAGAAAAATATATATTTCGGATCGTCAAACGGTACATACAATACTATAATAATTCGCTATTTTGCTTCGTTGATGGCATCGGCCATTTTGTGTGTATGTAATTTTCACCAAAATAAATATGAAGTAAAACGTTGTTATATAATACGAATGTTTCACCGAGTTACATGTAATAATCAAATACACAACTAAATATTACATGATTACAAAGAAATAAACAAATGTGGGGAGAAATAAACAGATGAGTTTGCGATGTGAACTTCAACTTCAACTTTTGGTTTGTGGCTTTGTGGAGTTACCACAATTTTGCCAATGTCAAGTAGGTATACGGAGGACAAACTGTCTAGAGATGTAGAGACTATAAATAATCGTGAATTATTGCAAACTTTTACAGGCATAATTAACCATGAATAAAAGAGCCTTTCATGTAAATACATAGAA
This sequence comes from Euplagia quadripunctaria, assembly GCA_963859945.1. NCBI lineage: Eukaryota > Metazoa > Arthropoda > Insecta > Lepidoptera > Erebidae > Euplagia > Euplagia quadripunctaria. Next base: position 834,991 of record OY982572.1, on the reverse strand, counting down.
CATAAATTCAAGTATAAAATAATCAAAAATAAATATTGTATTATGTTATGATCACAAAATTACAACTTAATTTTATTTACATTAATATACTTGCCTAATATTTATACAAAAGGGGTGAAAACAAGTGATAGGATCAATTTAAGAGACGTGGGGCAGGGAATATGAGGAGGAATGAGTTTACGATGTCTCTTTAGTTTCGCAATTACCAGAAACTGACTTTTTGTAAGATGACATCTATCAACTTCGTCCGGCTAGAGCCGCTCCAAAGATAAAACGACAATCACAATTTAAAAAGTTCGCTTGTAATGCGAATTCAACCATATTCAAAATATTCAACACTATGTTCAGATTCAACCTGTCTGAACAGCACGCGCAGTCATATATAATGTATACTAGCAGCGCCCTGCGATTTCATCCGCGTAAGTTCCGTTCCCGTGGGAATATCGGGATAAAAAGTAGCCTATGCGTTAATCCGGATCTCCAGCTATTACATACCAAGTTTCATAGCAATCGGTTCAGTGTTTTTTGCTTGAAAGAGTAACAAACATCCATCCATCCATTCATCCATTCATCCATCCATCCATCCATCGAAACTTTCACATTTATAATATTAGTGGGATATATGGCACCGCGCTCCTACATATTAGGTATATTTTAGTTGTATGTAGAAATATATAGACGCTTTATGATAATAATAAGTTCACTGTAAAATTTTATTTAGTAAACTAATTCGGTAACAATTAGGTCTCACCACTTTTTGGGGTGGGATCCTCATTTCTTTTTGTAGGCAAAGGAAACATTGTTTCTCAGTCAGTAAAATATTTTGCCCCGAAACCTTTATTTGTCTGACAAAGGACCCAATTAGATTTGGGTCACTCTTAAACAGAAAACGGTTATTTGAATAAGCCGCATTGTGTAGGTATATAAAATACGAGTAGGTGACTACCCCGGGCACAGATAACATCGCGTCGTAATCGCAAAATAAAGGAGATCCGCCATAATGATACCGGATTGTTAACGAATAAATTTAATGTGTTTTTTAGTCACCTTATGCCTTTTTTATGATATAAGATGTAAAGCAGTAGCTAGTGGATTTTTTTTTTTATCATCCCACTAATATTATAAATGTGAAAGTTTGGATGGATGGATGTTTGTTACTCTTTCACGCCAAAACTACTGAACCGATTGCGATGAAACTTGGTATGTAGATAGCTGGAGACCTAGATTAACATAATAGGCTACTTTTTATCAAGATATTCTAACGGGATCGGGACTTACGTGGGTGAAATCGCGAGGCGCTGCTAGTATTTTATAATTTACTAGCTGTTGCCCGCGACTTCGTTCGCTTGGAAATTTTGGTGTAATCTATCCCACGGGAACCGTACATTTTTCCGGGATAAAAAGTAAAAGCCTATGTGCTATACCAGACTATAATCTATCTCTGTGGCAAATTTCATCGGAATCCGTTCAGCTGGTTTTGAAAGAGCAACAAACATCCATACATCCTCACAAACTTTCGCCTTTATAATATTAGTAAGATTATACATACTTGCAATAAATTACGTGAAAAGGAACGTGTGAATGTGCATTAGCGCAGAGATTATTACTGTTAAATAAATAAACAATCGATTATCTTTGATTCTTTATAAAGATAAATGAATGCAAGAGAAAATAAAACATCAAGTATAATATTCATCTTTTTGATAAATTAACTAGGTGGAGTCGATGGATCGTTATGTCAGTCGATATTACTTGACATCTGCTGTTTTTAGGGTTCCGTACCTCGAAAGGAAAAAACGGAACCCTTATAGGATCACTTTATTGTCTGTCCGTCCGTGGGTCTGTCTGTTTGTCAAGACACTTTTTCTCAGGAACGCGTGGAGGTATCAAGCTAGAATTTATATCAAATACTCAAATCTACTGTCCCTTGGAGCTGTGAAAACTACACAGCTACAGCTCCAAGGGACAGTGTGAAAAATCAAACTTCTGAGCCAATCAAAAGATACAGCAAATTTTTAGTTTATGCCGCAAATTTCCGCTTTTCGATACTCGCAAGGGAATCAAAACCTACAGGGTACTTCCCGTGAACTCAAAATCTTGAAATTTGGTACGAAGCAACGTCTTATAGCACAGATAAAGAAAAGAAAAATTACGAAAACCGTATATTTTTAGTTACATCATATAATAAACATATTTTACGGAACCCTCGGTGCGCGAGTCCGACTCGCACTTGGTCGGATTTTATGTTGGTTTCTTTGTGGTCCCTTTTTGTTGGAAAAAGTCATTCGCTTGTTGGTTAATGTCAAGTTTATTAACTGTTAATCTACTTGTTGGTATTGGACGAAGTAACAATTAATTTATATATGCTATTAATGGTCTAAATACCATGTTGGATTCGGTCCCAAAGTAATATATATGCATCGAACACGTTTTATGGATGTATACTATCATGATTTATTAGTCGGAGAAGATGTAGAATTAATTAAAATCGGTTGAGAAGCCATTATTATTACCATTTTATGTGTGAATGTAGAGTAATCTTTAAATTAACATATCTATTAAATCCCTTTAGGTATCGAAGTCAAATAAAGTTCAACGTTAATCTGAAACAGTAATGTATAAAATGGTCTAAGTTTTAAATTGTACGGTTTGGTACCAATGCCCCATACAAAGTGGCGGATATCCCTTGCTGGATTTTTTTTCAAAAATCTCTTGCTTTTTTTTCGTTTTTTTATGTTATAGGGGGCAAACGAGCAGGGGGTCACCTGATGGTAAACTCTATAGCTACTTTAAATGTTTACTATCAAGTAATATTTAATATTATATCAAAATGTAAGTCATGGGACACAATTATAAATATGTGAAATCTTCTAAACGTGTCACTATACGACATATTTAGAAAATTTATATATTAATTTTATTTAGCTTATAATTATTATTGTCACTCAAAATACCTAATTACGTATTTTGAGTAAAATTATAACCACACTATTTCTATTTTTGCAAGTGTAGCAAAAGTTACAAAGTCACAAGAAAGCCGTGTGATCGTAGCTTTATGAAAAAAAAAACAGCGAACAAACGTAAAAGTGTTGTTACGTAACCCGAGCCTATTGGCATCGGGGAAAAGCGGCATAAGTGATCGATTCTAATGTATGTGCGGTTATTTATATTGGCAATTAGTCGCCCATCCACATGAATCATGTGCGTCTGTTTGCTCAGATAGCGAGGGTGTGCCGCGCGCTTTTTTATTGTTTGTTATGTACACACATACACACACAATGTTCAGTATAGTATACATCTCACAGACGAAGACAAAATATGTATTACGTTACAGTTGAATTGGGTATTTATTGGTTCTTCCTTACTCTTGCGGAGTTTTATTACTGTGGTATCCGTACCGATATATGTTGGAGGTTCTGCTTCATGTTGAAGTACTTTAGTGTATGTTATGCGATCTGCTAGGTAAAAAAATCTCAGGAAGAAATTTAAACCCTTGACAGACCTGTTAATCTACCGCCAAGTCTAACTGAAATTATTTAGTTATTACCCACGATTCGCTAAACTATTTACTGAATTTATTTTTGGAATAAAGTGCCTTATCGCACGTTTCACTTCAGACGCTCGGCGTATCGGTGCTAGACGGAAAAATTGTTAGCGCAACAAAAAATGCTGACGGCGAGATGATTTATTTTATTGACGCTATCTGTGGATTCCGCGCGATACTATTTGTTGTATACTAATTAATCTATATATTAGTTCAGGTAACTTTCACAGATAGCGCTGACAGTTAGCGTGACGGGAGAGTACTAGCTCTCTCCCCTTCCCTTTACGCTTGCCGCTAACTGAAGCTTATTTTATTTTAGAAAAAGAATTAGGATAATAATCGTGAGAGAGCCATGCTTCGTCACGTATGGGAGGGCTCGGCCGGAGTGAGGTGGCCGGAGTCCCTAACCCAAGCGGGGAGAGAGGCGACCTCTCTCCCTCTTCCCACTTTCCCCCCTCCCCCTCTCCCCCATCTTCCCCTCTTCCCCTACTCCCACGTTATCGTCTATTTCTACAATAGACAAGTAGAAGATTACATTTCTGATGACATTGTAGCCATGATAATTCTTACTCATTTAAAACGTATCTTTCTGACCACAGCGTATTCACACGAAACCACACACGAGATAAAGAATATAGACCGATACCAAAAGACTTGGTTCCATAAACGTAAAGGCTAGGTCAATTACCTCTGGTCCAGTATTATTGTTTTCAGTATATCTCTAGATAGCGGTGCAATCACAACTCGCAACCAGCAACTAAGTTGCTTCGATATAACCGTCTCATGCGCGTACGCAGGATGCCGCGGTCGCTGGCCGCTACTTCCTGCAGTAAACTTACTTTCTACAAACATTACATACAGTGTCATAAACTTGTTTAAATGTATCGCTGTTGTCAGGTGGCTTTGATATATTTATTTTATTATCTTACAAAGTTTTAAATAAGTAATTAACACAATTTCTTTTTCATATTTGAGAGGATGGACGAGGAGGGGATGAGACACTGAATTCAAGATTCCTGCGCTTCTCTTTGTGGCGAGATTGAGTACTGTACTGTATTCCCACTAAACTCAATGGTCGCATATCAAAATCCCCAAAAAAATGATGTTATTATTTGTATGTATGTAGTTGATTGTATGTAAAAAGCTAAAAGTGGTATGTTTTAGAGCCAAATAGGAAAAACAGTGACACTTTAACTATTAAAGTTTTCTGGAATATATTACATTTTGCAATAAGGCCGCCCTTTGTACATATTATCTGTATGACAAATGTATGTATGATACTTCTACTGTAACAATGGTGTCCAAATAAAGTGTTATCTATCTATCTAAAGTATATAGCAGACCGTATCCACGGACGGTTTCTTTCAGAGCTTTCGCAGCTCTAAAAGTCACCCTCCGTCAAACAGTTACCTGCCAGGGTTCCAGTTTGTGCTGAATAGACGTCTGTATCAGACAATGCCTATTGCTCAGTGCACCCATTGAAAGAAAGAAAGAAAGACCTATAAATAACTTACAGAATAGTGGCTAGAATCAGCAAAGACTCGAGCAAAGAGCAGAGGCATTGCCGCCTCCTTTACTCATGGGTGACAACGTCGACGACGTTTTCTATCCAAGCACGCCAGTCTTGTCAGACCTGAAAAGGATTTCACATACATACCTACTTATTTTAGTGTACCTAGTCCTTTAGCGTTTTCCAAACAGTGCGTGTTTGGATTTTCATTGCAGTTTTCTGAAGAGTGCGAGTTACTATTAGCCTATGAGGTTAGGACAAAACTAACAATACGTGGTTTTTAGTTACTTCCCAGCACTATTAAATTTAAGTCCTGCTTCTAACTCACGTGCTTCTATCTTCTAACTAGCTTATGGACTTGCGCATTGCCAACCCTGCACCATGTATGTACGTGTTATGATCCTGTATTCAAACCTGTTACGTGATGAGATGTGTAAAACAACACGGCTGCGTTAAAAATACTAACTAAGAAACAATATAATAAATTAAATATATATATCAGTCTAAGATGAATCTAATTATACCATCAAATATTTGTTTGTTTCTGTCAAATGGTGTCCTTCCATTGCTCTTTCTGCAAACCTTTCCTTCTCAATTTCCAAATTTCCCATTTTAAATTCCCAAAGTGCCCGTTTGGCGGCAATAGGCTTACCCCTATACCAAATAAATTTGGGAAAATATGGGTGTTTAATCACCTCTGCCTACCCCTTCAGGGATACCGGTGTGAGTATATATATATATATGTATGTTTAGGGTGTAGAGTGTGCCAAAAAATCACACATATTTACATACATGCGTTAGGAAAACATTACCCTTCTTCGACAATTGGGTCAAAACTACTGTCTTTTGAGAAATCCACTTCAAAATAAACAATAGCTAAGTGGTGGACTTTGGTATTATGATAACTTGTTCATTGTTTAACAGATCGGTACTTAATGAGGACGTGCACCAGACGCCATAACTTAAAACAACAAACACAACATCTCACACCATTCTGTATTTGTTATTGTTTATTGTTGCATCTCTAAATTATGTGGTACCGAACGATTTATAACTAAAATATGACTTTCCGTAATGCATATTCCGGTCGTATACTATGCAGCTTGTAATAATATCATACATATAATGTTGTAATATCTTTATGGTAAAAGTTTCCTATGAGCAACAATTTCTCTTGGTATGGTCGTTGTGTCAGTGTTAGGGTTGCCAATTTTTCTGACAGAATATAATGAAATACAATATATTATATCGCTCATATCTGACAGTTTTATTTTCTAGCGCGTATGTGAATAGTTTTGTTGATATTACGACACGGAATCAGGCGACATACAACTGACCATTTTCTCAAAAAAATCTCTGTTCAAATTTTCATAAATTTTCCAATTGAATCGATTGTGAAATGTGAACTAAGAAATCATAAATTAATTACTTTATTAATATTATTCCGACCCATGCATCTGTTTTAAACGATATTTGCAGCGCGCATTCTGTCAATCGCGCCAACTGTCAAACGATTGACTGCAGTTATGTCAAAAGCGCTAAGGTTACATTAGAAAAGTTAATATGGCCGTTAAGTTTTCTTAAATTTTCTAATTTTCTTAATTTTTTCATTTAAAAGAACGTTCTCCTGACAATAGCAAACACAAAAAAAAAGTGTTAGGTACACCCTCAACCTCTGCTTTATCTGTGGTCGGTCTAAAATGGCAAGATGGCGTTCCCACCCATGTAACGTAGTACATACACCTTGATCCTTGTTAAATGTAAATTGTATTTATAGTAATTTTACAAGTTCATATCAACGCGTGCATTTCATTTATGTCTACGTACAACAAGTACATATGTATATATAAAAAAAAGAATTAGCAAAATTGGTCCAGCTGTTCACGCGTGATGCCGTGACCAAGGGAAATAGGTATTAATTTTTATTTATACAGATAGGAAACATTTCTCTGAATAAAAACAATGAACTGCGTTGAACGGATTTATCTGAAAATGTACCAGAATATGAAAAATGTTTTGTAGCCCGCGAATCCGTCGAACTGAGATAATGTACCTAAGTAGGTATAACTTACCACTTGCACATTGTTTCCTATAAACAAATGTATCTTACCTATTAAATAAAGTCTTCGTTTTTCACAATAAATATGAATCATTACACATTTTTAGTCAAATTAGAAACACTAATTGCGGCCATGAATCATCCTCCTTGTTAATAAAATGCCTATATTTTTCTTTTGTATTCAATTTGATCCTTTTATAAATTAAAATACTTGTTTCACCTCAAACTTCGAAACTCGAAGCAAAATATTCAATAATGAATATTTTTTTAAGCAAAGTTCTAGCGAACGCCGTGGTTGGCGGTGCCAGTAACAAACTCCTCATTTGTTCAATAGATGGCGTCACTGTCTATGTAACCACCAAGTACACGAAATAACAAATTAATTCATAAGATAATCTAACTCAGATTTGAGTTTCGTAATTTTAATTTGGTGAGGAGAAGATTGGGAGAGTAAATCTAGGGGGTTTGAAATTTGGTGTCAGAATGCATTAGGAAATGTTGTTGTTAACAAAATAAATATTTTGCCGAAGAAACCTGGCCGATGTAGTTTTTTCCTAAAAGTTATGTTTTGTTGTCAACAACAAAATTAAAGTCTTTATATAATCATGTATTAAGAGTCAATCATTATCCAATTCGCAAGTATCCAAACTGAAAAAAAAAAATTGTTTAGTTTCAAAACAAGTTAAACTAACAAAATTATTATCTCCGTCCTTGAGCATATGCGTCACACAATTTTTAAATTGGTTTATTATTGAGGTTAAAAAACGATAAATATGTTTTGCATTATACGGAGCCAATACACACAACTATTATTATCATTTAAAGTTATATATAATACACGTTCATTGTTTGAGTAATTCATTTTATTTCAATTCAATTTCAACCATCTTTTCATTACTGAAAATAAATTTGCTAAATTATTTATCAATAAAAAAAAAAGATAGTTAAGTTGGTTGACACTGTACTTGTCTTACTTTCAAGTAACTTAAAAATATCAATAAGTGCATGTCTACTTTGGGTAAACAAATAATTACTTCTCTTTTGGTCTTAATTGCTCTCCAAGAAAATAGCCCTGGGACGTTTGACATCACGGTCCGAATCAGCATTTTAATAAAACAATGGGGGCAATAGAGTCCATTCAAAAAAGTTTTTGGGCTATGGACACTCACCTAAGCAGAAGTAGAATGAAATAAATTGCTCCGGTGCTTAATCTCCGAAAAAAACTATCTGTCAATCTTGGAAATCACTCCAGCTTCGATGAACCAAATTGGCCTAACTGCCATAAAGCAGCATTTACAGCAATGCTGCACTTGCTTTAGTACCCACTGTGCCACAACGAATTTTAGGCCATCTATGAAAATCAAAAGATAAGACAAGAAGAGGCGGCTGATTGAGCTGGTGGAGCAAATCAAACCAAATGGGTGTCCAATAGAAATAGGAGACCTTCGAACTAAATGGTGGTAGATTATAATTTTGCAGAGCAAAAAGTAACTTCTCACATTTTGTCTGGTCAACTGACAATAATATAGTAAGGTGTAGGTTGCCTTATGCCCTGCTGAACATAGTGGAACGGTAGTAGGAAGTAGTTGTAGACATTATTTAATGAACTATTATACAGTCAATAGATGGCTAGTTGATGTTCCTCTCCTAGTGGCCTCTCCAATCACAGGACGGCGGCGTTCGGGCACGTGACCCCGGCCTCTTCGAGCTACTGCAGTCTCAGTCCCGTTTCTCCATCAGAGACTTGCGGTATCCCTTACCCTAGCTCCCTCGTTCTATCCGTTTTCCTTACCCCAATTTACCTCCTTCCTTTTTCTGAAAACCCTGGAGGCCTGGTAAAATAAACCAGCCAAAACCCTTGCCATGTTACCTACCCTTTGCGCCGACCCTAAATAAAGTTGGGAAAATTGCAGGAAGATGATGATGATGAAATAAATTCAATAAAATTTACAAAAAGCTTTGTTTGGAATCCTGTACAATCCTCGAGCCGTGTCTTTGCACCAAGTCAATGGTCTCTTGATGTTGTTATATGTATTACACTTGAATGTTGTGTAAATACAACACGATATAAATAAATATGCCATACAAAGAAATAGTGCTACTTATTAACATTTGTGACATGTCTGCTATTTGTGGAGTACATACGTGTGTTTAATATTTATTCATTTAAGTTGTGTTATTATTGTCTGTTTTCTTATAGCACATTGTTTGAGACAGAGTTACATAAATGTGTATTTAATAAGGTAAAAGCAACAAGTTATTTATATTCTACGTAAACATTAAATGTTAACACTTCCATTTATAATTTTTTTTTAGTTATTAATTTTCCAGGAAAATGTCGGTTGGTGAGCAAAGGTTCCTAGATCTGAAAAGAATAACAGCACTTGTCCTTAAAGTGTCCTTATTACATGAGGTATATTGCTGGGTTCGTTCTTAATTTGACTTAATTTTTTTTTATTAAAATTTTGATATTGTTTCATAAAACTCTTTTGTTGTACATTTTAGAATGAAAACATCAGTAAAATAAATCCGCGTTTTTAAATTTTCCCCATTTTTGCAAAATTTTACATTCATGTTCCGCTCCTATTGATTGTAGTGTAATGTTATATAGCCTTCCTCGATAAATGGGCTATCCAACACTAAAAGATTTCTTCAATTCGAACCAGTAGTTCCTGAGATTAGCGCGTTCAACCAAACAAACAAACAAACTCTTCAGCTTTATAATATTAGTATAGATTTTACATACACGTATTTGAACGAATGTCTTTTAATTTAATTTTTCAATCACTGTTTAATATAATATATATTTTTTAATACACGTTTGAACACAATCTAACCGATCTAACAAACAATTTAACTTGAACCGCTTGGTATTAAAAGTTAAACTCCAAACATAAATCCAATCGTAATTTCAATTTTAATTAAATCTGATAAAAGCAAAAGGGCCCTGAAATAACTATGATGGTGTAACTAATTAATTAAAGGGTCACCCTGAGAGTTGGTCAACAAACTTAAAGGGCTTGGTAGATGGGCACTGATGGGGATGATACAAGCTGACGTATTCGTAGACAAGTTTTAGATTATTGTTGCTTCGATTCCCTTTCTGATTTGATTTTGTTATCATCTATACAAATAAATAAAATTAAAGTGTCTGTTTGCAATGTCAAAATATACCGATGTGGATGTTTACACGATCCCTCCCTGTGGTATACACAAAAGTTTGTTTGTTGTTCCGGCTAATCCCCGAAACGTTTTTACCAATTTTCAAGGGACTTTCACTGGCAGATAGCTGATGTTATTAGGAGTAACTTAGGGCACGTTTAAATAGGGAAAAATGGTGGGATTTCAGGTCAGAAAATATACATACACGCAAACGAAGCCGCTGCATAGCTGGTTAAAAATATGTAGTTAATAGAGTCTTTGTGTTATCTTAAAATCTTTATTATATCCTACTGGTAAGCCTACTGGCTTTTTGGTCGTCTAATAGTTATTTCCTATCTTTCCATAGTACTAGTAAGTAATAGTAGAAGTAGTAAAAATAGTACTTTTGTATTGTTTGTAATAGTTCTCAATACACAACTATGTATGCCACCGCAATTACAGTGACCCCAATAATAAATTATGGAATGACACTTGCTTGTCACTAGATGGCGCTCTTTTAATTCCAAACGTAGGAAGCTACTAAGAAGTATGACTCAAGTGTTACCAGACTTTAAAAACCTAACAAAGCAGACGCTATATTATTGGGATCAAAGACTTGATTGTTGAGATTATAGCGTCTGTTTAGTCGAGGCGTTCTAGAAAAGAACTAAGGGGTTAAGTAGGTTAGTTTAAGAAAAATTTGCGGTGGAAGCGCCTGGTTTTACGGTTTCGTTAGAAAATGTACCTGAAAACAAAAAGGATATTTGAAGATTTTCCTCAAAAACGGATGACCATTTACACGTTTTAATCCAGTGTTGCCTACTAGCTCAAAATTCCGGGGAATAAAGTAGTTAGCATTTTTTTTTGGAAAAGTTTTTAGTTTTATTTCTTATTGTCTTTCTTTACTATGTAAAATAATAAAAAAGGTCTTCGTCTCGATATACGTTACCACTTACACTTTGACGGGAACAAATGTCCGCCTTTATTAGCTATTGGCCGCATTAGAATTTTAAATTTCCCGCAAATGTGCGACAGACTTACTTGTGGGTATGTATGTTTTTGTTACCTCTAGACATGTCTATATCCGTCATATACCTACTAATTGTAAATCGTGTATTTTTTTCGTATTCAAAAAGTAGTGTAGGTACTCGTTGGGGTTCGAACCAACAAACACTTTGTCGCAAGTCCGACGTCTTAGCTATTAAGCTACCGTTAAGAACGTAAAACTAAAAAAATGTCGCAAAAAACGTGTCATAAAAAATAAAAAAAACCTAAAAATTGTCTGATTGTTTATCTGCACTGAACTTCTAAACTGGTTTTGAGGCAATGGGTTAAAAAGTAACCTTGACTAGGTATTCAACTTTACATTCAGTGTGTTCGAAGAAAATACGGCACAGCAGACTTTTGCTCGAATTACAGAAGTTAGCGTTAACGTTTAAAGTTTCTTGAAGTAACTTGTTATTTGGGTTCCTAGATAGTAAAATAATTTCTATATAAATTCCAAGGACTATTCTTGGACACGTCTGTTAAAAGATGTCTGTCATGAACTCATGACGGCTAAATGTCACAGTTCATAGTCTTTAATGTTAATCTTACATATTACAGCATTTCTTTTGTGTTTCCCTCAATTCTATCTAATATCTACATGACAAAGAAAAAGTTGTAGGTATTTATACAGTTTTATATTGTTACGAGTGTTTACTTGTATGTAACGGTGTGAGTTATATAATGATGTATACCTAGATGGTACAGTTGTTGTTAAACTGAACCAGGAAGTATGGCCTTGTATTATTTGCAAAAATCTTGTTTACCAAACACTTTTTCATTAAAACCAACCTTATTTCACACTTCATTGAATCCAAATTAGTATATAGAGTGTATCCACTTGATTAGATACAGAAAAACAGTCCTTATTTGCCTGACATTAAGAATAAAAGTTGATTTTTTAAGCTTTTATAATAGCCTACACGTGTTTGGGAGTACCAATTCCTCATCGTATCCAAATACTGAAAAATCAACTTTATGTCCTGATGATACAGGTTGTTATTTTTGAAAATATTATTATGTGATATGTATTATTCTGTAGTGCTCAAGGCCAGTTGATATAGGAACGGTCCACATGTGTAGTGTTATGTGAATGGTACCTATACAGTAGAGACATTATCTGTTATTTGACGCTAGCACGCGTTACTGGCATACTGATATCTGATACGATGGGGTATTAGGTCATCCGTGACAAACTCGCATACATGATTTGTTTGGGAATTACTTTGTAATTAGGCTTGAGGTACCTACGAGTCTTAAAAACATCCTCCTTCGCCTGCAGTAAGTAATTTATATTACTCCTGGAGGTTCCTGGCAATTTTACCCGCCTTTATGGTAACTGCTCTGCCTCCAAGGGCCGTAGCGTGATGCCTATAATCTTTCTAAAATACTAGGGTATCAAACGCAAAATAAAAACGAATCAGATGTGTAGGTGAAGAGTTTAGCATGTTCAATCAAAATAACAAATTCTTCTGCTTTCAAAATCAAAATTATTTATTTCAAGTAAACCCATTGTAGGTATTTTTGAATTGTCAGGAGTCAGTCAGTATAAGTCGGTGATGAAGCTTGTTCCAAAACGTAGATCCTATGGAGAAGAACAGGCAAGAAACTCCAAGGACACTCTTTTCCAACATGTTTTTTTTTACAACATTATTTGTTACATTAATTATAAGCGCAATTTAATGTGAGGACAATGTAACATAAATTAATATTGCTTTAAAATGGAAAAGAAAATCACAGAGCTGCTAGGCAACATAGAAAATTAACATAATACTTGTGACTACACAGTTCTCACATGTACAAATAATTTTTTTTTAATTAACAGAGATAAAGAGCGTATATAAGTTGTTATATAAGTTTAGATTAATACAAAGAATTGTTATGTATGTATTAATTAATTGGTTCATATAGGTACTTAACTGCAAAAAACTTTTGATTTTCTATTTCAATGGTCTTGACTGCGTTTTTTCCCTTGTTTATTTAATATATTATCTGTGGTATTTTAGTTTTTGTGTTTAATTAATTTTGTAGCTAACGGCATGCTTTGTTTGTTACCTATTTATTTTTTCGGCAAATACTACGTTTCATTGGCATTTCTTTATATAACCATTTCGTGTTACCAATAGACTGTTGTTTTTGTACCTTTTACTTATACTTTACACAAGTAATGAAATTCAGCGTGACAATTCTGAACATTAGGTAAGAATTGATACCTTTTAAAATTCATTCGTGTTTTTTTAAATTTAATGTACCTACCTATTTAGTAATTTGTTGAAAATGTAGATTGTTTATCTCGTTATAAATTAATTGAATTAAGGTTTTGTAATGGTTGCACCTAATTACTAGTTAATTTATGGTTACAATTTCTTGCTAGCAACATTGTATGTTTATAGATACTACTTTTGCAATTAAAAAAGTGAAAAGTGGCAGGTTCACCCGAAACTCTCTGCACTACTGACGTGAACCCAATCTTTGCTAAGTAAAACTAGTAATGTGTGGCGCATGCCCACTACTTCTCAAAATAAATTACACACATTAACACGATACACACCAAACTTCCGCCCTACATGCAGACGCACACTTCAACCGTAGGAAATTGTGACCTTAATGAAAGGAATAAATAAAAACTATCTTTATTTGCTCCCTTGGTGTAGATGTTTTCCATAATAAAAGGTGACAGAAATCTAAGAGTTCTTGCTTCGGCACATACAGGAGGTCAATCTAGAGAGGCTTTCAGCACCACTCTGAGCATTGGACAGATCGCTTCATTCCTTGATAGAGGGTCCCTATCACGTCCTAATATAGTCGGACATCTTTAAAACACAAACGTGCCTACGTGTGTATCTTTAAAAGTTTAATCATGGTGATCCATGCGAATATCAATAAAAATAGGTGTCATGTGGATCAATTTTTAAATTTAAGTAGCAATTCTAGGGTGAAATGGTATGTCAGACTCGAACCGACGAAGCCATACGCTGTTCCATCATAAGTACCCTACAGCAGGGGACACGGCATACCCTACAGATTGAATATCTGACTAAAGCAGAATTGCGAAAATAAGACCATTATTTGTTTTTTAAATACATTCTTGACAACGCAATACTTTGGTTATATTCGGCACTGAAAGTAGACGTCACGTGGCGGAAATATACCCGCGATTTGTCAACCCTAGCGACGAAAATAACTAAGGAGAAACCTTAACGAAATATACCCCTCAACAACCGGTCAGGCAAATCAATAACAAATGAGCTAATCTGATATTTATAAATGCCTCGTACAGAGGCGAAAGACATGTCGAAGCATCACTTAGTAACAGCTGCAAATTGTGTATTTTAAGGTACACGAATGATAAGTAAACTCTTCGTTGAGGGAGTTTAAGTTGTCTTCCCTGTCCTTAGCTGTTATCGCTGGGACTGACAAACCCATAAGTGGTGGGTGGTGGTGGTAGGTGGTTAGTTCCCTTCGCAATTAATATCTCAGTTAGCAAATTTTTTTTACATTTTCAACATGAATGATTACCTAATCAATCAAATCAAATCAAAATTATTTATTTCAAGTAAACCCATTGTAGGTATTTTTGAATTGTCAGGAGGAGTCAGTCAGTATAAGTAGGTCGTGAAGCTAGTTGCCTGTTCCAAAACGCAGATCCTATGGAGAAGAAACAGGCAAGAAACTCCAAGGACACTCTTTTCCAACATGTTTTTTTTTTTACAAAGTTATTTGTTACATTGCTTATAAGCGCAATTTAATGTGAGGATAATGTAACATAAATTAATATTGTTCTAAAATGGAAAAGAACTGCTAGGCAACATAGAAAATTAACATAATACTTGTGACTATACAGTTCTCACATGTACAATTCAATTTTTTTTTAATTAACCCGAAGTAAAAAGCGTATCATAACTACAATGTCAACAGTGTATAAAATAACACCAATGTTCTATAAAATTTACAATGTCAATAATAATAATAATATCGTATTCTAAATATGGAATTTGTGACATTATTATTAAAGAGAAAAGAGTAAAAAAGAGTTTCTCTATCCACCTCCCTGCTCTATCATCAGACCAGCTTCAAGATGCCAACCTATAGTATTGCCATCTAAACTACATATATGTACCTAAATACAAAGTGTCATTTCGATACTATAACGTCACACGACACTTATCAGTAAGTTAAAATTTACTTCCAAGAAATGTTCACTTAGTTGGTTCCAAGTGAAGTTGATAAAAGTGTGTTAAATAACTTTATTATTACAATTATGCGTCTTCAACCTTCATGTCAAAAATACACCATAATGACCACCTACGAAGTTCTATTCTAAAAGGTTGTCTGGAGGAGATTGCTATTAGTCCATCCTTCAATATTGTATAATAACAATTTTACTAATTCTATATTTATTTATTTTTATTATTATTGTTGACTTCTGTTTAGCTAGTGGTCAAGGGAGCTCCATCGAAAGTAGAAAACTATATTCTCTGTTGTTAACACTAAAAGTCGTCAACAAACCAAAACCAAAGGAAATCGTCTGGCAAACAGCGGAGGAAAGGGTACTCAAGTGTTAGGCCTTTATCTCTTTATGTAAACAAATGGCCTGGTGGTTGAATGTCGACCATAATTCATTACATTTTAACTCTTTTGTTTTAACGTCGTTGACCAGTATAACTTGAACTTCTTGTAGCCGATTTCGCATGATTTTTAAACTTATAACATACTAGCTGCGTCCCGCAGTTACACCCGCGTAAGATCCCGTGGGAATATCGGGATAAAGAGTAGCCTATGCGTTAATACAGGTCTTCAGCTATCTACATACCAGATTCATCGCAATCAGTTTAGTGGTTTTTGCGTGAAAGAGTAACATCCATCCATCTAATCTTTCACATTTATAATATTATTGGGATTAGGATATTGATAAAAAACTTGAGCTTTCTGCACTTCTTCTACATACAAACTTTAAGTATCTTTTCTAAATTCAATATTATGTGTCTAAGTATGTGAAATTTGCTTTAAAATGAGCACAAAGAACTCTCTTTATGAATAATATATTATATCAGAGATGTTATGGAGCTCCGTAACCATACCCGAAACAATCGGATATCCGAAATAAGAATCTATACGAAACCGAATTTGATATTAACGTTTAGAATAATTTCGAATACTGGTGGAGTCTAAATAAGACATGTTATGACAGGTATTTATTATTTCTATGTGACTAACATGGTTGTTTAAAATTGTCCTGGTTTATTATAATTATATGTTTATATATTGTGTGTGTTTATATTGTGTATTTTTAAGTAAACATCACTTAAAAATGAGCAGGTATGATAATAATCACTTATAAGGCTAATAAAATTGTTTGTATTAATTATTTAGCAAATGATAACTAAGAATTAAAGTCAAATCATTAGATCTACCTATGTATTTTTCTGTTTCAATTCCTAAATCTAATCAGCCAGATAATTTGTATGGATGTATATACATATGTATGAATATGTTTAACATATTATTTATAGTGTATATGTGTAAATATATGTAAATTTATATTGCGTATGTATACTTGTTATTCTGTAGGTATACATTTTATATTTATAGTTTAGGTATTTACTTTTATGTTAATTTTATTCTCTTTAACGTACACCCTTGCCTTTATTTATTCTTTACTATCCTCTCTTCACTCCGAAGGTTTGCTTAAAGAAAACTCAACTATGGGTTAAGCTCGCCTTTGTACATGCTATTTTCCTTCCTGTATATGATTGTTATTTGTGTACAATAAAGACTATGAGTGAATAAAATCTAATATCCGTAATTGAAACTATCCGAATCTATCGGATAATCCGATATAATTTCAAATCTAAACCGTATCTGAAACCGGTATACCTAATATTATTCACAAATCCGTATCAGTATCTAGATCCGGAATTTAATATCCATAAAATCCTTGGCATATATGAATTACGATCTAGGTTTTTTATGTAATTAATTTATAATATTAATTTTATAATTATTCCTGTGTTTCATCCATAGACATGTTATTCTAAGAACTGTTAAACATTTTTCTATTTTAATAAAAGCTCTATCTCTTTACAAATATTATGACTTACTTTCCCTTCATAAATCGCTATAAAGTCTTTAATCCTAAAATATCTGGTGTATGTTCTTTGTAGTTTGTCGCTACAACATTTATTACTCATAAAACTGGTATGGGACACCCGTGCTGGTTATTTTCGTGATGTGTGTGGTCGACAGGCCTATATAGGTCCCACACTAGGTAATACCCTCGGGTTCTTCGGTACATTTGCTGTATGCTGAATATTTAATTGCAGTACCATTCACGAATGTCACTAAAGATAATTCTTAGCCTACTATTTAATATTAAAGAATTTGTTAGAATATGACTTCAGTTTTTATGTTATAATTGTTAGGTGCCGGATAAAATTAACATACGCTTGTATATTGCAGTTCTAATTTTCCAAGAGATCAGATATCAATACACAGTATCACCGCCTCATTATTATACTGCCGTAGTCTCGACTCCCGTCTCGCCTTCTAACATTTTCAATCAATATACTTTTTATTTCACTCTTCATTATCCCACGTCCAGTATCATATCAGAACCCTCTGAACCCTGAGGAGGTCTTTCAATTATTTATGTCACGTACTAAAAGTACACGAGCCCGTCATGTGACGTAGACATATGTCCCAAAATTCGGGGTAGCCATCTCTGGACCGGACACGTTTCTGTTTCGTACACGATTTTAACGGTATGCTATAAGATAATAGACATTATAGATAGACATAGAGAAATGAAGACGTGTCTTCGTTTCTAATAAAAAAAACACTCTTACGGTTATAAGTAAGTATACGGTCAGTTTGTACCACATATGGATCATGATTTCAGCCTCACTGACTGTCAAGACGACCGGTTTCATGCAGCCTGCATTCACCGACGATCTACGATCTTTACAAAGTCGTCTGCCCACCTTGTTGATGGACGTTCTATGCTGCACTTTCCAGTGGTCTAAGAGGATGCTACTACGATTAATAAATTTATTAGATAAAAATAATTAAGTTAGATATTGAAAAAAACTATCGATAAGTAATAATCTAAAATGGAACAGCACTATTTCTTACGCAACATCAGTATAGAAGTTGAGATCTATATTCCACTCAAAGATTCGAATTCTTTGGATCAATATTATTACAGAGGAAAGCATAGACATAGTTAATCGGGTTTTCTTTGCGTTTTCCGGGAGTGCCGGAGGACATAGTGTAAAGGGTACGGGTCCTTTAGAGACCCTCCAGTCCCTGTCACGTATTAAAGATATCCTCCGAAGGCCGTTTGAGTAAGCAAAAATCTTACATTATCTAACTTCCTTTTGGTAGTAGGTCTTTAAAAGATTGCCTTCAAGGTATCTAAAATGGTGTCTGATAAATTACGTTTAATAAAATGACATTAAAAGAAAATTTCAAACCTTCGTTAACTTACGTTTTTACAACAACGAAGTACCTAAAATTGCCTAATATTTGTTTGCGAGTAAAGCTGACCCTGAGGATTCATCGCAAATATTCCTTTTATCATGAATACTTGCGAGGAAATATTCAAAGCAGGTTGTCGTTCATATTGTGCACAAGTATAAATTAATAATTTAAAACACCCCCCACTCAAAATCCCTTTAAGGATTAAAAAAGAGCTAATGATCTTCGAACGACTTAAACAGATTTTCTTGAATCATAACTAAAGGACACTTTCGATCAAACCACCTTTCAAACAAAAAAACTAAATAAAAATCTTTCTATCCGTTTAGGAGGTATGATGCAACAGACAGACACACAGATACGCAAATACACAGATATAAAGATACGTTAATTTTATAACACCCATCCTTTTTGCGTCAGGAGTAAAAAATAGTACTACGAAACAGTGGAATGTGGACAAACAGACAGACTTTTTTGTCGCGCCTTAATACTGATGCCCTTCGTACGATTGATTTCTCTTTGCTTGATTATTACAATGGATACAGGATAATAATCAATCGTGCATAAGTAACAGTAATAATTCAGTCTGTCTTCGCTAGATGTCACTAGGTGTAGTTACTTTATGTTGCATATAATGTAGTAAGTGTTCGTTATTATTTATGTTAAGAACTATTCGAAACAAATTACTTGCTGCTCTTATAACTCTATCTAGGTAAAAGAACGGAACAACCAAGGAAAAATCTTTTTTAATATACTTTATGTTAAGAACTATGTGTGCAACCCCTTACCCGTCCGAGTGTAACGAACTTGTGTCTGTATCTTTGTTTTCATATCTAACCGCAGTAAAACACAGTGAGTGTAGAGTGGAGACCTTTTGTCCCGTGAATGCAGTTAGATGGGTCCATGGAGTAAATATTAACTAAAATTTTCTTTTTTCTCTGTCTTATAACTAAATATATACTAATATAATGAACCTGAAAAGATTTTTGTTTGATTGTTTGTTTAAACTCGCAAATCTCTGAAACTATGATGTTTAAAAAAATCTTTTGTATTAGACAGAGTATTCATTGAGGAAGGTTATAGGTTATGTAACATCACGCTATGATTCTTAGAAGCGAAGCAGTAACTTATAACTTATATATTATAAAATATATCCATTTTCACAGACAAACTAACAAAATTCATCTTTCCAACATTACATGTTCATATATACAAACTTTTAAAATATATGACCTCGTAAAGTTTGTATTTACACATAAATCAGTCTTTCTATGTTCGTCACTTTTGATTTGCCACTCAGAACACAGTGACACTAAATAGTGCCATCAATAGAACATTTGTTCCTAATAAACATTGATGTTTAGTGGCAACAGAAATCGTTAAAGTAGTTAAACTCAAGTGTCAGATGGATTCGTAGTAGTTTTTACTTCTTTCCTCCAATTTCAACCCCGTCCTGAAATAGAATTGAGGAATTTAAGCTAGGGGTTGGCTTCCGAGAATCTTTTATTAAAGTAAGATTTAGTATAAAGATGTAATAACAATAAACTGTTAGTTTATAATAATTGCGGGGTTTGTCTTTATTAATCCTGATGACCATGAAAGTGATTAGTTATTTAATTGAAACAAAAACATCTATAATATTATATACCAATTACAAATAATACATTGTGTTTTTTGTTGTATCATTATCATCAACTTCAACTTTTGGTTTGTGGCTTTGTGGACTTATCATCATCATCATCATCATATGACGTCCACTGCTGCACATAGGCCTCCCTCATTGACTATCAAGAAGACCGGTTGGATGCGTCCTATGTTCACCGTAAATCTGCGATTTTTATAAGGTCATCTGTCCCCCTTGTTATTGGATGTCCTACGCTGCGCTTTCCGGTCCGTGGTCCCAAATCCTGAAGTTCTGGAGGCTTCGGCTCCAATGGCCATCCGTTCTGCGAATGTGCCACTGCCACTTTAACTTGCTGATGCGTTTAACAATGTCAACTATGTTATTATTGGCTAGTTGTTGTTTATTGTGTAATCTAGGGATTTAATCTGTTTCTCCGAAAAACAGACTTACTTTGTGGTTTAAACAGAAACTAGAACTTGTAACTTCATCCATCTACAGGTTCAGGCTTAATCTAAATAAATAAAAATTAATACTGCATCACGCGCTAACTAACGATCAGTGTTCATTTAAGGATTATGAAAGTTAAACGGATGTTTCTAAATTTGAACAAACTGACCGAAAAACCGTACAAACTGTAAAAGTAAGGACTAGGTTTTAAAAAATTATTGGAAAGGCTTCCACAAAATTTAGGAAAACTCAAAGTGCTTTTTCTATGGAATGGAATGATATGATCACAAATAAAAATTATTTAAAATATGCAAGGACGACGTCTGTCGGGTAAGCTAGTAGAGAATAAATTATTATTAATTTTGGTTTTATCATTTAAAACTTCAGACGTCGATGACAATACAATCAACAATCTTCCGTATTTTTTTAGAACTTGTATTTATTTACTTTAAAGTTTGCTTTTACTTAGGATCCACTAACAGTCTCGTTTAAGACAATCTTAAGTGACTCTTTGGTAACTTATTCGCCTTTATTTTTACTTCATCGTTAATTGTATATTGGTTGTGTTTAATTATTGTTTAACACGCTTTTATAAGCTTTACGGGTAACTAAAAAACCGTACAAGTAGTTCGTCCATCTCGGAAATCATTTTCTTGAAGAATTTTGCCGGTTTTTTCCCAAAGACAAACAAAACTTTGCAGTTCTAAAAGCGATAAGCGATAGTAGCGATAAGACCGCCCATTGTACTTGCCGCTTAGTATGAATTGTGCCTAACTATGTTTAATTTCTGTCCAACTGTGGTGTACAATAAAGAATGTTCTATCTATCTACTCTCCCATACATTGATTTACGACAAAGTCAACTTTCCAACCGCAAAATATAAGTTTGTAATCGCAAAAACTATTTTTTTATGTGATATAACAACAAATTAACATTGGTGCTGTAAGACCTTATTTCTTACCAAATTTCATGATCCTAGGTCTATGGGAAGTATCCTATAGGTTTTGATTTACCTGGGCAATACTAACTTTTAAACTTTCGCGTTCCATGATATAATTATGTACTTCTACGGGAATTAACGCGAGCACGAAAAGGTATTACATACCTCTGAATTGCCTGACGTTTCTACCAGGTTGCACTGGCCGTGGTCACAGGCTGACTGGCTCAGCGGTGCACGCCCTCCGTCGTCGAGATCGTGAGGTAGAAGGTTCTTCATCCACCCGCACATTTTCGATATTTTTAATATTTTGATTTCGCCATGTACCGTCACATACTATACTAACAGTGTCCCTATTCTCTAAGCAAACCGATGTGCCCCTATTCTCAGGCAATTCAGAGGTATGTAATACCTTTTCGTGATCGCGTTAATTCCCGTAGAAGTACATAATTTACCTGGGAAATGTTCAAATTTGGTCAAATCTAAGGCTTGAATAACCGTATCTTTTAATTGCGATGACTTAGAAGCTTGATTTTTTTTCAACTTCAAGGGACCGCAGACATAAGTATTTGGTATTAATTTTAACTTCATGCGTCCACAGGTTCAAAAAGAGTCTTGATGGACACACAGACAGACGGACAAAGAAATTATCTATTATATTAAATATGTCTTTAATATGTCTTGTGTGCGTCCAATGTTTGTGCAAAATAAATGGTTTTTCATTCTTTCTTTTCTTTCTTTTATCTATAAGAGTTCCTTTTTTTCTCTTGAGGAACGGAACCCTAAAAACAATGTTTTAAAAACATTGCTCATATAATATATGTAATTCGCTTTGACGAGTTTAATAGATGGAGTTTGGAAACAAAGATCTGATGATTTAGCTAGGAGGTGGATAGTTTTTCCGTCCCTAATAGTAAGTTAACCTCTCGACTTTCGGGGCAGGTAGGCAGATGCCTGTTACATCCTCGTTTCACTTCCCTATATCATTGTCCTATCTGTTTCTTATTTTCTACATTAATATTGTTTCTTAGATTCTACCTCTCGTTTACTTCGACGTGGAGAACGTTATTATTACTCTTTATCCTCTGATATTTTAGTAAAAATATCTAAAATGGAAATTTACAAGGACATAGGTCTTGGAGAGTTTTTGTTGATTATAAAACTAGTATGACGAGTAGCCACGTGAAGAGCCCACATGTGATTGACTTAATTATCATATT
This sequence comes from Euplagia quadripunctaria, assembly GCA_963859945.1. Classification (NCBI taxonomy): domain Eukaryota; kingdom Metazoa; phylum Arthropoda; class Insecta; order Lepidoptera; family Erebidae; genus Euplagia; species Euplagia quadripunctaria. Next base: position 811,989 of record OY982572.1, on the reverse strand, counting down.
ACGTTTGTGTTGATTTCTAAATAAAAAAGGTCGTCTATCACACCGTCTCGTAATCGAATCATCAATTAAACCAGAATACATCTTAAAAAGAAAATGTATATTTAGAAATTTAGATTTACTTTTTACAATATGTTATTAGCTTCACTTGTAAATAAATCTTGGAAGTCAATTTCAACATACTTGTAATCGTCGTATTGAAATGAAACTTTGTGTGTATATGTGATTTGGATGACAACATTATAATTTGGCATCTTGGAGCTGATTTCATGATGGAGCCAGGTGGGTAGAGGAACTTCAGTGGCTAGTAATAAACCCCTCGAGCTTGGGCTTGTATGACTCATTTTGACGAGTCCAACGGATCGGGCTTGGTGGAATGGTCTAATGATGAAGCCTTTTTTAATTCGGCTCGCCATTAAGGGGTGTGCCAAGAGGGTTTTTTTAGTTTTACTGAACTATATTTTTTTGTTGCAATGGGTGCTTATTCTAGAATACATTTTATTTTAGAACATGATATTGAGAGTTGAGATTTTAAAAACATAATAGGAAAACATAAGAAAATAATCTGAAAATGATCTAGGAATTATCGGGTACATTAACTGTTCTGGAAATAGTGCAAACAGTTATATCACAACTTTATCAAGATATTATTATATACTTACTGTGATTAGGGTTGTTTCATATAACTAAAGTAGTTTTACATAAAACTAAAATCTAAATGAGTAAGAATAACAACTGATTCTAGCGGGATCCGCTTGTTACCTTTTTGTTGCAAATCTATTGTCTTGCGCTTATTTGAAAACTTCTTTAAATAGAATATTATGCTGGTTATGCTGCTTTACAACTATACCAAAGACAAGAGAGGGCACCAAACTAATCAGAAATCGTCGGTAAGATTCCTTAAAACCCATAACATAAACTTTTAATTATTGCTACGTTTTATCCATGAACCATTCTGAAATGTATGACACTTAAGCTCAAATATATATCCTTTTGCTAACCACTCACTATCGCTGTGAGACGACGACGACTAATATTTTAGCTGATTATAGGCACTACTTTAAATTTAAATATTCAGTTGTTTAGACCGAAGGGAGTTTCTTGTGACATGATCAAGTTGTTAGTGAATTAAGCGATGGTGCAAAAAGCAGCAACAACTGTCGTATAAGAAGAGGACAGATAATTTAGCCGACTGATTTACATGTATTCTCGGTGAACATGGTATTTGAACAGTGTCAAAAGTCTTAAACTCAAAAGAAATATACATAATCGTCCATAAAAAGTGATATCTCATGTTTTTTACGTCAGCCAGTTGCGGTACTAAAGGAAGCGGCAGTTTATTCTATACATAAGTAACTGTACTGTTTTTGACGTGACAACGTCTTATAAATTGGTTTGCCGGGTGACACTTCAAGAAACTGCGTTACGCTCCGCTCACGTTATGCGCTCACAATGAGAGCGAGTGAGAGGCACGCGTTTTAAATATAATTCTTTGTATAAATAAATGTTTTAAATTGTTACTATTATTTCATCCTTCTTCCTACTATACGAATGAATATTCACATTAAAATTATTTTACCACTCAAAGTCGTTGTCACGTAAAACTTTCGCCCGTATACCGACTTTACAGGCAACCAATTTTTTTAACGAACAATCTTTACTTTGTTTTAGTTTTCTGTTTGTGGTTAAAATTATAGGATATTATAATAATTATTTTTTTAGTTTTATCTGCACTGTTTATGACCTAAAACTGTACAAAACTCGTACATATATAAGAGAAAGTCATCGCAATAACAATTGAATATAAGAAAGTAAGCCTAGTTCACACTTAGAATTCTTATAAAGATTGAGGTCCCAGCATTAGTTTTTGTATTTCTATGTTTCATATGTATGTATTTACAAAAATACCGTTACTTTAATTATCCGGGTATTAGACTATGCCGAAACCGAAACTCATAGTACAGGTCTCAGTTTGGCTCTAGATAGGGCTGTGGTATATTATTAATATGTATTCACAACCCCCATTTAAAAATTTAAGTTACGTTAATCTAAAAAAATAGAAAGAATAAGTACACGTATAAATAAAATAAAAAGTTAAATGGTAACCTCAACTCTATTACTCGTTTATAGAAGAAGAAATAAAGTAAGTTTATTTTTTAAGGAGAAACGAGAAAATGAAACTGTTTTTCACAGTACTGAATAAATAAGAATTTGTGTGGTTTATATAAGTTCTAAGGATTTCATAGTGCAGCTATTTCCAGGTGCTTTCCCTCTTTTATTACCAGCAATTGGTATACATCATATAACAATTAACGATCAAAATTTCCCCATAATCCTACTAGAACTTTCCGCAAAGTACCTCACTAATTCATGTGTTCCTACGTTTTGCTCCGAACGTTAGAATACAAACAACTTATAATTAGTTCAAAACTTAAACATGGTGGATAAGACGTCAGATTAAAAGTTTGACTGTACGCGTAACCGAGATGAGTGCATGACTAGAGGGAGACGAAGATAGGGAGGCGCCATTTACGCGTTAAGTTGCTCGTGTTCGCGTATCATGCGGCACCAAATGGGCCGCAACAAGTTTACGTTGCGCTACGGTGTGAGCGACGGCTGGCAGCGACTTTTTTAAGCTTAGTTTGTTTGTGGTTATATGTTTAGATTATAATAATAAGATTAGAATATTCAAATAAGCTTTGTGATTACAGTAAAAAACATTATTGTGTTAAATTAAATACAACTTCTACCAATCACACCAGATATTTATACATAGCCATGGATATATATTCGTTGGATGTGGAGTTACAGTAAAAAAAAGATGCTTCATAGCTATTCATGTGATTGACTATGATAATACATATATATTTATCACAGTCAATCAGGTCTCAGTTCCGTAGGTAGTAACGCCACGGTAGTCAAGTCAAAGCGCCTTGTCTCGGAAACACAAATTAATGTATAATTTTTTGATAAAGTGCAATACAAACATTCACGGGTTCGATCCTTACAATGCGTGCGTGATACAGCGAGAAAACTCAGTGGCGTAATAACTCTGTCGTTAGGCGTAGGTATGCTTGATGCTTACAGATATACAAAGTTGAATAACTTAGTATATTCGTTGCCTGAATAAGCCGAAAGGACGTTAAACCCGCTTGCCGCTCTATTCTTAGACCGCGTCATAACACGCTCAGTAAAACTTTCGCCGAATCATAATTTGTAATAAATGCGCGACATCTCTCTAAACACAGCTTTCTTCCAACTTCGGCTACATTTGGTACGAGTTGGGATGCGTTTTGAATAGACAATTATCTTTTAAACTATATAAGAGTGATTCCTGTCTGTTATTGCTTTACTTCGCTTTAAATAGACCGTGTTATGAATTTGAATTTTAGATTACGGAATGTTTATTTTCTGAAAGAGTTGATGATAAATTTTCCATTATATTTGCCTATTAAATAATCTGTTTTAAGCACTTATGAACGCTTTGCTGTGCTTTATAATGACAAGGTCCTCGTAATTACTAACGAAGTTTAAGCTTTTAAAAAGTGATGATTACAATAAACTTTAATAATGCCATTACGAAGTTGCAAATAAATGTTACTCACGCACGTAATTTGAGGATGAGAGGAAAATGTATCAAGCTGATAAAATATTCATACATGACCTCTTTCCAAGGGCGAAAACGCCTCTAAAATATTTGTATAAGAAATATTTAATTGTCATTTCATTTGTAGTGGAAATTGAAGTTGCAGTAAGTTCCTTTTGTGGAATGAAGTTTCTTAGCAAACATTACACTTTAGACGCTCGGCGGATCGAAGCTAGACGGAAAAAAGTGTTAGCGCAACGAAAAATGCTGACCGCGAGTTCATTTATTATATTTACGCCATCTGTGGATTCTGCGCGATGCTACTGCAATTTGATAATGGTTGTATACTAATTATCCATATATGAGTTTGGGCAACTTTCACAGATGGCGCAATTTTAATTTAAATTTCGAGTTTTTGCAATATTTACGACATTTTAATACGATTTGATCAATACATTAAATTATATATTTATATATAGCCAAAGGAACTTTGTTTCAACCGGGTGTCCTAAAGACACTTCACGCGTTTTTATTTTAATTATTGTTTAGAAAAATATTAGCTACATATCAAAAGATGAAGGTATGTAGACTAATGCCCGGTTCCTATAATTAGGAAACGATTCGTTTGGCTTACAGAGGGTAAAATTTCGTTGAATTTCAACGAAAATTTTACCGTCCGTAAGCAAAACGAATCGTTTCTTGTTTATAGGAACTGGGCATTAGATGATTGTAATTTTAGGGTTAGAACCACAGGAAATATGCCGTTGCCGGTAATATTGCAAAGCATATATTGTTTGGAAAAATGGTCAAATTAGATAAACAAACAGAGGTGTAAAAGATTTAAAAATAAATTTTAGAGCAGACTCTCTCTCTCTTTAGAGCTAACTCGGCCTTGTTAACGAACGAGGCGACTTATCAACACTTCATAAAATATAATAACTTACTCTCTATAGAAAAATAACTCTTCCTAACACGCTAGAAGTTTTAACAAGATACCAAATAGGCGTATTTTCACTCAACAGGGCATGATCAGGCCCTGTTTTAGCATGGCGTTTAAGAAACTAGTTAATTAATGCTTTTAGTAGGAAGTGTTAACAGCAACGCATTTATTCAGTAACTTTCCAACAACTAAGTGCGTATTTCCTTGTAACTTTCTATGAAATAACTTACTTGCATTTTAATTGTTAAGTAACATAATTTTATGGGCTAAAATTCTTGTTAGAACTTAAGAAACTTAGAGACTTATGCATACATATTATAAATGCAAATAAGACTTTCTTTGTTTGTTAGTCACGCTTTCACGCCGCTCGAACTACTGAACCAATGATCATGCAATTTTGTTGTTGTCGTCACGGGTACAGATAAGGACATAAGGTACCTTTAATCAAATAAAAACCGGACAAGTGCGAGTCTGTTTCGCGCACCGAGGGTTCTGTAAGCAAACAAACTTGTATGTAGATCGTTCGTCCATCTCGGGAATCAATCCCCAAAGATTTTTGCCCATTTTTTGCGAAAGACTTGAAAGTTAACGACTTTTGGTCTTTACTTGTGCTGTGAGAGACGAGTGTGCTTATTGCCAATTTTCATGGTTCTAGATCAATGAGAAGTATCCCATACGTTTTGATTTACCCGCGTAAATGCAAGTAACACGCGTCAACACTAATAAAAGATACGGCATCTTTTATTAGTGTTGACTTACAGACTTGATTTTTTACAGCTTCAAGGAACTGCAGACATAAGTATTTGATGTTAATTTCAACTGGATTCTTAAACGAAAGGGGTCTTGACAGAAAGACAAACGGACAATAAAGTGATCCTATAATTGTTCCTTTTGAGTTTCTTCCTAAAAAAGTACTGTTAAGAATAATTAAATTGATTGACAAAATGCAAATTAAGGCAAGCGAAAAAGCTAATCATATTATAGAAACAGTATCACAATCGATACTTTGGATGTCCCTGACCTGCACAGCTCATACAAAACTTAATTCTGTTCAAAGACAAGACAGCCCAAGACATTTCCCATAGGGACTAATTAAAAGTTGGACTTGTAAAAAGGGGGAATAAAATTACATTGTTTGAGAATTTACATCTTAATTGTTGTTATCGAAGTTAAAATTGTGTTCGTAGACAAAGTTCTCGTCCCTATTAAGACTTTGGGCGAGTGAAGAATAGAAACCGAAGGTATCGTGTATACCTACAGTTTCTATTTCAAAGGTTATACAAATATTACCAATCAAAGTGTAGAGAATGTCAAATTTGTTGTTTAATTAGTGCAAGCGTTAAAGTAAGGTCTGAGCTTATACCTTATTAAACTATTTTGTAATTTTTTTACCGGAGACTAATAAACCAGCGTGTATTAATAATGAAATATTATAAAAAGTTAATTGAAAACAAGAAAGCTACTTTTAACTGGCTTTAAAAAAAAGAAGGAGGTTCTATGTTCGGCTGTATGTCTTTTTTTATGTATGCACCGATATTTTCGTCATCTATCGACCGATTTTAATTTTTTTTTTTTTAATAATACCTCGTTTTACAAAATAATTGCATGAAATGGAGAAACCGTAAAATTTTTGTCTTCAGTTTTTTAAATCATACGAATATTCAGCTTTAAGAAGCTTTAAAGTGTTCAGACCTGAGAAAGGAATGTAAGTACATGTATACATACATAGTAATTCACATAAATAACCATCCAGGATATCCTAAGATCGTCCGGATTTTTTGACAAGTTCGCAAAATGGCCGACACGTGAGGTTTATTGCTGTGAAAGTGCTACGCTGCTCTAAAGCTTAAGGTGAACGTAGACGTGGCAGCTTTGCATAATATTTGTATCTACGTCGCTTTTAAATCTGCAATTTATTTATGAGCTATAAAATCTGTGATCAAACGTGTTTATCTTTGGACTTAGAGCCTTAGTGTTTTGCGTAGAGCTTAGATTCTTAGTGTTTTCTTAGAAAGCTCTTTAAACCCTTTGGGCTAAAGGTATTGCTGGAGGGCTCGGACTTCTTGACAACAGCGCCCTGCTTAGTTGCGCCAGCTATTCCTCACATTCTCCGATCAATACACATAAGCGATATTCCGTTCCTTTTATCATCTTCCTTTCTTGCCTTTCACTATATCCTTTTAAATAATGTTCCCTTTGAAAAGAAGCCTTTGCGTAATTGATACCGCGGTCATAGCCGCATGTATTGGCAAACTCCGATATGCCCGGGAAGATTTTGTTTTATTAAAAGTGTCTCTCACGTAACGTAGGTAATTTCTATAAAAGGACGTTTCTATAATAATCAATGACCTTGACCACAACAGCAAAACACAGTCCATGGTTTGAAAATAAATTCAAAATGGTAAACTGTTTGCTCAGTTGGTGGGAGCCATGCTAATTTATGGCAGAAGTAATTATTTTGTTGGGTGCCTTTCAAAATCTCGGTTTGATTAAGCGAGCGACGTTAGTGACTCGTCTCCAGCTCGGGTTCGGCCAATTTGGTTTTCGTCTTTCTTTCTGCATAACTGTACCTCTCTAAATATCTTATTTTTTTATTCGGATTATAAAATTTGTAATAAATAAGTCTTCTTATGCTCCTAAGGCGTCGCAGATTACTCATTTACACTGTTTGTTATTTTATTCACTCCATAGGCTTTCATATTTATTATGATACAAGAAGAAAAACTTATGAACAGTAGGATTTCTTATGCAACTAAATTGGCAATGAGTACGCAGTAAGCGATTACAAGTGCTCAAAAAAAAGCGCCGCGCCATCGCCAATGGTTGTGTGTTTCCAATACTACTCACCAACATAAATAACCGAAATAAATAAATTAATAATTATTATTATTATAAAAGAAATACTACTACACCAGTTGTGCTACCTTACCATTATCTACTGTGGGATGAAGTACTTCCCCAGCTGTCTAACCAGCATTCGCCTCACAGTTCCAGCTAGAATGGAAATAAACTGTCTTTGTTTTTAACAATTAGATGTTGAGAAAAACGTTAAGAAAGGTGGAGATTATTGTTTACCTCTAATGTAGTCTAGAAACTTATAACCCGACCAATAGTAAGCAGTTCCTCTAGCCTACAAATTCACGCAATAGCAATTTAAAATTCGCGATTATGATTTGTACCCCATCACAATCGTCCGCCATGAATACTTATGAGTTATTTTGATGCCAAGGTTATTCTAACAAGTAATATTTTTTTCATAAGCACAGCGAGCTTAATTTCAACTTCCCGAGTTAAAGTCACGTTCAACATTACGAGTTAAGATTAGGTTTTTTTTAAGTTGTTTTTTTTTATGACGTGATATGACCTTGGACAGCCTAATGTAGGCGCCCGGCCCATATTTGATGTGTTCTTGTGTAGATTTCCTTAATTCGGTGTAGCGTAGCACGTCGTTTTAAATTATTTTTTTCTTGAGTCATAAACGACTAATAACTTATGTATAAGGCTTGATTGTCATAAATTATCGAAGATTATTAATAATAGTACCAAAATATTAATTAATTTAAATATTGTAGATATTTAGACAGGCCTTGTAGATGTAACTATTGTTACGACCTGAGGTTCGGGATTAGAAATGTAAACCAATTTACTACCAAAATAGAAATAATTTATTTTAATAAATTTATCCCAAAATACACAATCACGATTAATACTCACCATTTCAATTATCAAATACACGTACTTCGCACTTATCGCTTTGTTTACTCGCTGATCGTTCAACTTGAACTGTATCCCCTTTTATACCCGAACGTGATTGCGAAGAGAGATCGCGACATCTTCCGAAAAATCTAAATCACCCTGGAACTTTCCAATACATCAATGTAGTTAGTTATACTTAAAGTTTTTGAACGAGTAGATTTCTGCTCGAAAGAAGACTACACGATTACTGGGGAAGCATCTTTACCCTTCACATCACTGAAGACCACAGTTAACCAACTCTGGTAGTGATGATGATTTCTGTCGAGCAGGGTCACCAGAGCACCTTAGAGACAGGGAGCTGGCAGGGGGCAGTGGTAGGAGATTAGGGTTGCGGACCTGCTAGCAAAATGACTGATGTTGCGAGGGTTTATAGGCTCGGCTAGGCCCTTAGGAAGAGGAGGAGGTTTAATGGCTCAGATAACAACTTTTCATCAAACTGATCAAGTTTTGCTTTGTCTATTTAACAGTTAATAAATAACATCTTATGAGTGGGTTAGCATTCGGTCATCCTAACTTTGCTATTCTAACTAATCTTACTAATATTATAAAGGCAAAAGTTTGTGAGGATGGATGAATGGATAGATGGATGTTCGTTACTCTTTCACGCAAAAACGGCTAAACGGATCTGGTTGAAATTTGGCACAGAGATAGATTGTAGTCTATAACAGCATACAGGCTACTTTTTATCACAGAAAAATGTACGGTTGTTTCCGTGTTCAAAAGGCGCAGTCGCGGTTAAAAGGTTATATAAAAAATATATAACATACATTATGTACAACCCTATAGGTTCTCATCCTTACCAGCGGAGTAATTAATTAATGTAATGGCCACGTAATAATATTTTTCAGGGACGCCATGCCATGAACGTCGAACGAACGATAATATCTCATAGGCTCATAGCCCCACATACACCATATAGGATTTCCAAACAGTCATTAGGGCTGGTCGTAAAATTCTATTTTGTTATTTGTATAATTTCATTGGGTAGGAGGGCGGTTGGCAAGAATCTATTGCATTAATGCATAGCGTAATACTACACAAATTATGTTATTTATATGTTAATGTGAAATAATCGTTTTATTTTTTTTCGCGGGGTTTTGTTGAACGGGTTTTTTCAAGTGAATGGGAAGCAATTTTCTCTTATAGGCTTTGTAATGAAAAACATACCGTGGGATTCCATTTGTTTATTTATGGCTTTAATTTGCACTTTTGAACAATATGAGCACGATTTCTGCACAGATTATGGAGTAGTTGTTCATTCTTTGTTCACTTATCTTTTAAACATCGAAAACAAAAAAGAGGAGGCTCTCTATTCATTTATGTTTAAATGTTTATTAGATACACGGAACGGGTGGACCAACATCAGTGCAATTCGATGAAAGAAATTTTATGGCTTAGTATATTAAGTCCCGGTTTTTTATTTTATATGCATAAAAAGTTTATAAACCATTTTTTAAATTCTTATACATATTGATGTTTCGTGTCTTTGTTGTTTCGGCCCGTTCTTGTCTTGCTGGCCAAAACGACGAATTTCTGTTGGATAGCGTTTGCATTTGTTTTAAATTATAAAAATAAAAGCAAGTAAATAAGGTAATAAAAATATGTGTATCTAAATTGAAATAACTACATTAAAAAGTTTAACAAAAAATAATAGCATTGTTTTGCGCTTTACATACTTTGTGTCATTTTAAGTTGTCATAAGCTAAATCCTCGTGTAATTACTGGTATTCACGTCGGTAGTGCACAGGGTGGGGTTCAAATCCGCGACTACTTGATCGCAAGTCCGACGCCTTAGCCAGTACGCTACTGCCGCTTTATCAACTTATGTAGTTTCGTCATTCGTGGATGTAATCAGTAGGTACTCTATAACAGTTATAAATAAAAATCAAAAACAAAATATACTAATTTTTCAAATATCGTAGACGAATAATTATTACAGCTAAGTCTTTAATCTCTGCACCAAAGGTTGACCGGTAGAGATTGCCGCAGGCATTCGGACCGCATATGTACAACTAAGTGCAACAAGTTTAAACAAACAAATAATTTAGAGTACAGTTTAATTCGGGCTTGCTAATTAAAACTTCATTCTTTTCTTGAATACATGACCTTTGTGTCAATATACGTACATGTCCGTTAATTTGACTGCACGGATGGCACAATGGTCAAAAGGTCGCTTCGCAACTACGTCGCGCCGAGGGTTATGTGTTTGTTTCTCAAACGGGACAAAAATGTGTGTGATCTACAAATAGTTGTCCTAAGTCTGATTGTTCTTTGTGTCCGTTATTTGAATATTTGTGAAGACCCGGGGGTAACATAGGCGTAATATCGAAGGCGTCGGGACACCTTCGATATTACGCCTATGTTACCGCTGCTTAAGATAGGAAACATTGACGGGCCTGTTGGTCTAGTGGTTAGTGATACTGACTGCTAAGCCAGAGGTCGTGGGTTCGATTCCCACCCAGGACAAATAATTGTGTGATGGGCACGATCATTTGTTCTGTGTCTGGGTATAATTTATATATAAAATGTATCTATTTAGTAATATATAAGTATGTTTATCAGCAGTCTGTTTACCATAGTACAGGCTCTGTCTAGTTTGGGATCAGACGGTCGTGCGTGAGGTGTCTCAAGTTATTATTATTGTTAATGCGGGAGTGGTGTTAAATGCATCATTTTGAGACAATTACTCACACAGAGATACATCGTTTACTAATGTTTTTGGCAAAGTAACGCCCGGTTTCTAAACAGCTGATCAACGCAAAAATTTTCAATTCTTTTGTTAAGTATATATTGAGTTGCTGATGTCATAATTAAGCACTTTGATTTGGTCATCGGATTAGTTAACAGAGCTTATGTCAAATGTTTAATTTTACTGCAAAATATTACATGAAATGCCATTCGAATGTTCAATGAAATTGATCATTAATTAGTAATTTTTTCTTTGATCAACGTTTCAGAATTTCAGCCTTTCAGAAATCGGGTGTAAGTACATTGATCGTCAATATAATTGTGTAAAACAATTCTTCGCATTTTTATTGAATTAATTATTAAATTTGGTGCCTAGGCAATTAGTAACAGAACCGCTGATATTTTATTCTGCAAATTACTAGCAAAATACGAAGTAACAATAGTATTCACTTCACACATATTCGTAGAGCCATTTATTGTTCATACAAAGTACAATCTATTCATTATGTCAGCAACAGTTGCTGCTATATTAACTTCCAAAATAGTCCCTACATTATTACGTCCATAAATCACAAATATTTTCATTACCAACACAAAATAAACATTATAAAAAAGTTGTTAAGGAAACATGCACAGAGAACATTTGGTTCCTTATTTTTTAATAATTCGTTTCCTGCAGTTTTAGTCTTCTTTACGGTCACTGGTCCGCACCCATGGGTTTTAGCAAACAACCTTCCTTAACAAAGTATTGAATTCAAAATCAAAGAAATAAAAAAAAGAAAACCAGACAAGTGCGAGTCTGGCTTGTGCACCACGCCACGTGTACAAATATGTATATCTTGTAGTACGTCCACGTTACTAGTACCTATTTTTACTAAAAAAAAGGGAATTCGGGAATTGATTCTTGGTTTTTGCCCGTTTTTCTGAAAGACAAACCTAAGTTTGCAGTTCTTAAAATACTCTTCCATACATCGATTTACTACAAAGTCAACTTTCTAACCGCGAAATGTAATGTAGGTCAATGGGAAGTACCCTATTGGGTACCGTATCTTCTGATTGCGTTGACTTAGAAGCTTGATTTTTATACAGTTTCAAGGGAGCGCAGACATCAGTATTTGATGTTCATTTCAACTTGATGCCTACACGGGTTTTTGAGAAAAAGGGTCTTGACAGAGAGACCGTCAACAAAGTGATCCCATAGGATCCCCTTTTTTCCTTTTGAGGAAAGGAACCCTAAAACACTTAAGCTTTGTATTCTCAGTGTATATGCAGTAGCCAACTTTTGGACTTTCGGTAGCTTTAATTGCTAATCAATTTCAGTAAAGGAGATTCTCAATGTCGCAAGTTTAAAAAAAATATCATTTACATAAAAAAAAATGAGAAATTGAGAATCTCCTCTTACGAAAGTAACATTATGTTCGGGAGATTGTGCGTTTACTCCGCTCAGTTATTATCTATAAGCGTTCATATAACATCTACATACGGCTTAGTGTGTAGGTATGAAGGCCGTTAATATGGGGATGTAATTACGGTGGTTGAGTTCAAACTGCGCGAGATTTCCCCCGAGCCTCTGAAATGTTACTCAAAATGCAATATTAAATGAACGCCATAAATCTTGGGACGTTTTACCGCATCTTTTATGGGATTTTCATTCAGTTTTGCCAAACTTTATACCTCATACCCCATAGCTCTTTATATTTCATCGCCGGGTGGAACCATCGAGTGCCGGTTTTTATGGAGCCAAATCAGGTTTTATAATTGAATTATGGCATTAAAAGGTACTTGGGGATTAAAATGGCGACCTACTTTAAAAAGGTAATTAGTTAAGATATTAAAACGGGTTGGTATATAGCTTTATTGGCTTTCTGTTTTTGGTGTGAAATTATATTTTATACAGGTGTGTTAGCTTTATTCTATTAATATTATATGTATATAAGAAACAGTCCTAGAAGTAATATATGAAAATTCTACATTCTAAAGATTTAATACAATAACAGCTGCCGAAGACCATCAGCTCTTTTCTAATCAGTCAACAGATATTTTTTAGGTTATATCTAAGAACACTCTCGATAAAGTCACCTTTTAAACAAAAACAAGCTTAAATCGGTCCATTCGTTTGGGAGCTACGATGCCACAGACACACATACACAGACACACAGACACGTCAAACTTATAACAACCCTCTTTTTGCGCCGGGGGTTAAAAACATTATCGTTGCTAAAGGCTCGTTGCGAATCACTAATGCCGCGTTCCTATAATCAAGAAACGATTCGTTTTTCTTTTGGGCGGTAAAATTTTCTTGAATTTGCAACGAAAATTTTAGCGTCCGTAAGCAAAACGAATCGTTTCTTGATTATAGGAATGCGGCATAAGAGTAGTAACAGTGGCCAGGCCACGTGGTTAGTATGCAAGCCACGGTAAACGACTCATAATGTTTCGGGCCCAAAATTCGCAAAAATAGACATCAACAACTCTTTTGTAAATACTTTCGGATAATGTTTACATAATGTTATTAATGAAGTAATTGTTTGGTAATCAGTAGCATTAACAATTTTATCATTACTAATCCATTGTTTTTCTTTGTACTTCATTGACCTTACAGTACTGTCTGCATATTATATTAATTATTGGTAATTCGTTCGGCCATCTTCGGCTATACTCGGTTATAATCTTGTTTATATTCGATGCGTGTACGCACGTCATATTGTGTATAAATATTTATGTAGTTCAGGAGCTGCGGTAAGTTATTACTATTATTTTGTTAAAAGAAATGATTATAAACAATGAAAGTCACACATTGCCAATTTGACTGGCATGTTGGTCTAGTGCTTAGTGATACCGAGTGCTGAGCCAGAGGTTGTGGATTCGATTCCCACCCAGGACAAATAATTGTGTGATGAGCATGATCAACGTTCCTTCATCGGACTACTAGACGCAGACAGAAGTTCCATCCTTTCATTGTTCACAACCAAAAGATCAAACTTAAAAAATGTAAGTATCTAATTATATTTATCCGTGTTCTAGATCTAGAAAGCGCTGTATAAAATATGCTGGAATATTATTATGTCTACTTTTTAAACGACTTCAAAAAAGGAGGAGGTTCTCAATTCGACTGTATTTTTTTTTTAATATTTGTTACCTCAGAACTTTCGACTGGGTGAACCAATTTTGATAATTCATTCATTTATTTGAAAGCTGGTGCTTCCCGTTGAACCGTTTACCGCTAAGAACTGGACCAAATTGAAATGGGACCACCCATTTCAATTTGGTCCAGTTCTGACAATGGCATCCATGAGAAAACCATATAAGTCTTTTATGGAATAGTTTTTTTGAAAACTATTCCATAAATTCTGTTTGCTCTCCCTAGATTCTCTTTGCTCTCAGCTCTCGCAGTACTGCCACCAAGCGCCTATTCAAGGCACACACTCCACGTAACAAAACAATAAGACATCAGTATGCCGGCCCTGTCCGCACCACCTGATCGGTTTATGCAACTGGCCACTCTTGTTGCTACCTACTTGTTGCTGTGTTAATGCAAACAAAGGCTTACCGTGCAAACACTTAAAACTAATGCCAAACCGGACACAGTTTTCATAGAATTGTTAGATTTTCAGATTTGTGATCATCATCTCAATCATCAATCACCTATCATCTGTTTCATCATGCTTGCGAAAATAAAAATGTATTTAGAGAGTATTTTGGTACCCTAGAAATAGAAAATGTAAAGGAGGTAGAAATTGTGTTGAAGACATAACATGCACTAGGAAACCAGGAGAAGGAGAAGGCCTTTGCCAAAGTTGGGTAAACGGTGGTCTGTTTGCCCAACTTTGGCAAAGGCAACTCTAGCTTGTCTACGACACCGACAACTTGATAGTTGTCGGTATCGCAGACAAACTAGAGTCGTCAATATAAGATATATACCATACATTCTTTGTATTAATGATTATTAGTATTAATTGTCTAGAAGATTAAGCATTATGGTAGACTTAGGCAATGAAGTAGAGACCCTAAGCATAAGAAAGTGGAAGGAGGTACTGCCTACAGATACTTCTTCTTATCTTCTTATCTTCGAGATACAAATTGTTTGTTAACTGCACTCAATTTTATAGAAAATTTTCAATACTATCGATAGTATTATTATAGAAGACCTATTGCGAAACTTGAAATTATTTCTTTCATTTATATTACATTCATATAATTACATAATTATCGATCTCTATCAATAGTTTTTTTCTTAATGTTATCTACCGATAATATCGTGATTGATTTTGTGATGAATTTTGATAGGACCATCGATAGTACGACTGATTTCAAGGCCACGATAGTATCACGACACTATCGATAGACTATCGCTGTCGCAACTACGCTCTGTATGGATGCTAAAGAGTCGACAAGTAACAATAAACTAAGCATTCGTACTAAGTCATAATCCTGCTTCGTAGCTGTATTTAAACTAAACATGGAACAAAACTGAACCTCTAAATAAGTCACTCCAATATTCTCATCACGTCTGTTTAAGCCAGCTATATAAAATATGCATGACAAACACGCCATGTACATAGTGTATGTAAAAACAGTGATAAATGTACGTTGACTCGGTTTAAATATAGGCGATATCGGCAATACGTATACATTATTACATTGAAATCAATAGAAGGCGCGTTTGCAAAATCTCCCTAAGTATGCAAAATCTCTTTTTTACGGTATCTTCGTAAGAGGTTATCATATATAATAATAATTGTTAAAAATGCACAGAATAGATGAACAATACTAAAATCACTGAGAAGAAGTTTATGTCGGAAAACAGCAATATGTCGCTTATAAAGTTTTCCAATTTTTATTAATTTTTCGTTCCGCAAGGACCGACCTTCTACAAATTATTAAAAAACATAAAAAAGATGAATGTAATGAGACCAAGGGAAATAAGGATTCATTTTTAAGAAAGTATGGTTGGCTCTGAAATTAGAAAAAAAAATGGGGCGGCAACGCACTGGTGTTATCAGACTATGAGGAACGCTAAAAACACATCTTATAAATTTTTGTGTGCTTACGAGTATATTAAATGAGTGTTTAGTTTGCGATGACTTCATTCACTCCTTACTAATGATTTATTAGAGAACATCACGCATAATTAACTTTAAAAAAAAAATCAACGACTTCCATGCGCCTAACTCATGATACATTTACGAAATCGAGTAAGTACTTAAATTCGCAAATTTTATAGATTTTTTGCTTTTCTAAAAAGTGACTAAGGTTATCCAAGCGGATCCACAGGACCACCTAGTGTGGCCACTTTCACGTAGGTAACACATTAATATGCTGATCGAAGGCTGCCTACGCGCATTAATACTGCCAGTCGTGTATGGATCGCATAAAATCTGAAAGTAGATCTGAGCTGCAGAGAAAGGACCTTAGAAAGAGCTTCTTTGAAATAACTGACAATGATATGGCCATGTGATTACTGTTCAAAAATTGCGAATGCAATCATCTTTCGGCTAATTTTGGAGATGCTACTTTGAGTTGCATTAGTTGCCACCCAAAGGTCGAAATTCAATTGTTTTCAATTAATTTCTTGATGATAAAGCGTAAAGCTAAGTCAAAAAAGAGATAAAACTGTTTTCGAATTTACCCGCGACTTCGTTCGCTTGGAAAGTTTTGGTGAAATCTAATCCACGGGAACCGTACATTTTTCCGGGATAAGGAGTAGCCTATGTACTATTCCAACTTTTATCCAGACCCATGCATCCTCAAAAATTTTCGCCTTTATAATATTAGTAAGATTAGCAACGAGTTGTTCCGAATAAGATCATCCAACAAGGAACTAAACTTATCGACGTAGCTCACAGTATTAGTGAGTTGAAGTGGCAATGGAATGGCATCATCTGTTTCAAGACCGACTGCAGTTGAAGTGAGAGATTTTTAGAGGAAACAGTCATTCGGTAACTAAAGGCGGGACATTTATCTGTCAGACGGACTGGTGACCTATGCGTTGGAGTACAAAAGGCTTCATGACCCTCCATCAATTATGCATATACGTATAATGAACCCTAATTCTCTCTTTGCAAGCCGGAGTTAAGGAACGATAACCATATCTTTTACTTCTATTACGGCAAGCTATTAAAAACATCAGCTTAAGGACTCCAGTGTCCCATTATAAAGATGACTTGATATCAAAACAAATCGAAAGTGCATGTATTGACAGCAGAGTCATATAATATAATTTTGTTTTACAAAATCCGGTTTAATTATCTTTATTTAGGATAAAAGTACCCTTTGTTATTGTCTGGTCCATTAAGTATCCATTTGAAGAAAATTATGTCCGTTGTTGCATGAAAGAAGGATACACCAACAAACTAACTACGTGACAAACCCCACCAAACACTTTTTCACATTTGTAACATTAGTAGCATGATTTCTCTCTTTAACAAAGGATTTGTAAAGTCAACAAAAATAACTTTCTATTAAGAGAAAATGTGGTCGGACTGTGAATATATTATGTAAGGCAAACTAAATCTCTTTGTAAAACGAATCCAACTACAAAATATGAACTACAAAATAAAAATTTTAAATGCGTAATCACGTATGTAAAAGACAAATAAAGTTTTTCGTATTGTTATTCTTATCTTTTTTGTGGGGCCAAGTATAAATCATTAGAGTCAGATATCGGCTTTTTATTCTAACTAGCAACCCGACCCGGCTTCGCAAATTTTACACCTAAACCTTTCTTATGAATCACTCTGTCTATTAGTAAAAACTGCATGAAATCCGTTCAGTAGTTTTTCCGTTTATCGCGAACAGACAGACAGACGCGGCAGGGGACTTTGTTTTATAATATGTAGTGATAAAGATACATTATACCGAATAAAAAACTATATACCTTGTCATGGGTACTTCACAAAAATATATTTATAGTGTAGTGTAGCATTAATAGCTACAGTGATACAAGGGTTAGGATTATTCCCTTTTAAATAAACAATTAATTATAATTGTCAAGGAATAGATAGATAGCAGTAAAATTATCTACTCACTGCAGACTTGGTCATAAACCATCCGGTCTTAATCACTGATACTCCGCTCGGCACTCATTCTCATTCCGCCGTTAACACAAAAGAGCCAATGTTATCCTGCTTCGTTGGTTTATGACCGAGTCTGCAGGGAGTAAGTAAATTTTACTAAAGTAAAAACTGCTGCGAGTGTAGAAAACCCTATTCCTCAATGCTAGTCGGCAACCCTATTCATCAGCATATACAACAAAATGTTGGTAGTCCTGGTTAACCGCAACTAAACAGAATTTTTTTTTAATTCAATTATAATGTAATTTAAGTTGTTTACGAGCTAGATAATTAAAAAACATAAAACATTACGATTAAATTCTAATAAGGCAGTTCACGTAATGATGTCGGATTCCTTTGACTGTAAAGATGATATCACTCATGTTCTAAGTGATATTCACGGTACAAATAAAGCTATAAACTAAAAAAAAAACAAAAAACCAGTTTTATTTTCTAGAATTAGCTACACACTTTAAGTTAAGTAACATAAAAAACAACTCGTCCATAAAATGATTGTATTCAGAAAAGATTTCTAAGAAATCTGTGCACGATTCTTAGTAACAACATGACGTCACCTTTTGACCCGACAACAGCCGAAGCGAGCCGAATTTTGCCGAGTATCACCGAACAAAGAGAGCCTGTACAATTAGCGTTGCGCGTGCGCCTCTGAAACTCAGAGGCACGCCCACTATACTGGTTCTATAATTACCATAACGCGTTTAATATTCGGTTTGGTTCCATTTGTGTATAGGAGAAGAGATGTAAATAATATACCTTTCGATAATATTGCAGTCGGCATTCTCAATATACAAATCAAAACTCCTGAACCCTTCGTAGATAACTGCCGAAGTGACAAATAAAAATAGACGAAATAAATCCTAACAATATATGCTCTAAGTGAGAATCGTCTGCAAACATCCATCTAATTCTCCGGTTGTCTACGGCCAGGATGGAGTGACGATATGCGCAAAACACGGTGGGGGAAAATTGGATGAGGAGAGCTGACGATCGAGCTCAGTGGCGTACATTAGGAGAGGACTAAAGTGTCCAGCAGAGGACGATGAAAGGCTGATGAAGATGAAGGTTGTTCTTGTTCAGGCTGACCTGGGTCTTAAATCTCAAATTCTTGTTTTAGCTGGAAATAATAAAACTCTTACGGTCTCAAATGTCGTCTCCGATTAGTCTTTACTGAAGCTAAACTTGGTTTGAATCAAACACATTGCACCAACTCTGAGAATAAGCTTTAAATAAAATTCAAAAAAATGTATCGTCTCTTACAATGGAAATACACCGAATACTAGTTTTAATTTGTTTTGAACGTACCTGATCGTGATCCAAACGAAGTGAATATCGAAAGGTCGTAGGTTCTAGCCCGGGTAGTGAAAGCAGTCGTTGTGTGCTAATGTTTCTGAACAACGCGTGCCATTGTATCATTGACCAGAGGTTATAAAAGAAACCACGTGAAGTTCATTTATGATATTCGACGTCAAATCATACTTTATATCAATCAGAAGACTTGTGATGCAATCTCTATTAAACAAAGACAACTTTCTTCTGCAGATTTACGTATTTCTAGTAAAATAAACAAATAAACATGGCAGAAAGCTTGTCTCTTCTGCAAAAAGTTATCTGTTTTTTTAAAGACTAACTAGATTAGACTTGGTTTTGGAAAATCTTTGTTCTTCGGGTTTTGAAAAGAAGAAGAAGAAAACCGATTCTAATGCTGGATGTATTAGAATCGGTTTTCTAAATTTTTCTAAAATGGCTTACAATTAAGCGAAATGCTTGGGTAGGAGTAGGTTCACGTCGATGATATACTGGATAGGATTTGAACCCTTATATAATCTGGTTTCTTAAGAAACGAGAGACGAGAGAACGAGAGAAACACTACTTGTGTTGGTTAAAAAGTATATGTTTGGTCAACGTGGTCGACTAAATTCCTCTCATCATGGGAGAAAATTAGTCTAAAAAAGTCAGATAAGCGGAAACAAGGAAGAAGGAAGAAAGGTGAAACAAATGAAACGATTTAATCTAGGCACATATGTACTGAAATGAATTTAATATTCATTTGATTGCACTCACGAACTTTCTTTGCCCATATACCGATTAGATACTGCGATGAACTTTATTTCTTTAATGTTTTGAAATCACGAAATAATCAAATCAATAAAAAATCTTTCAAAAACATTAAGAAATAAATCATTAGAACTCACGAAACTATCAGGGTACTTTTTGAACACTAGGACGAACATAAATAAGTTGATTTACAACAGGAAAATTAATTACAATATCAGATACTTCAAGTATTACAGAAAAATACCTACTAGGTTCATGTTTCATTGGAATTGTAAATGGTTTTATTCAACCAAATGAGACTTGAGATCAAAAAGAGTCATCATCCCCCGCGCCTTTTCCCAACTAAGTTTTGGGGTTGGCTTTCAGTCTAACTACGAAACGGCCGAACTTCGAAATGTTATGTGAAGCGACTGCCATGAGACCTCCACAACCCAAGTACTAGGCGATATCGAAGTTCTGTAGTTAGACCAGGTTGTCGGACTTTTTAGGGCTCCAACTACCCGTAACGAATGCCACAGATGTTCTTATGGCAACGTGCTCTCCGAGGCACGGAGTGTTCTCAATGTAAATGATTATACAATGTAAACCAAGAATAATTCCGTCACTTACACCAAATGGCGTTACTCAAACGTAGTAACGCCACAGGAGGCTTGTCCATTATCATCCCTCATCATACCTTTATGCATCAATGCATACGATAATTGAAGCATTACATCCACAAACATCGCTAATGCATTTCACGTCTCTCAATGAATGATGTGATCACACAGATGTTTGTTTATTTATGCAATGTCGGTCTTCCTCATTGAACGGGAGATAGTGATGAATAAAATGCTTGTTTAACGTCTGCTGGAAATAAAACTAAGGCATTATTTACACAAATATTTACACACATGATATAGTAAAGAAAAAATTGTCAAGTTTAGCAATTCAAGATTTGCACAATGCTTAGTTACTTTTTAATATTTTGTTTTTTGGTAACACCGCGCCGAGGCTATTACGATGCTATAACGAAGATATTATCAGTAGAACGACATAATATGTTCGCTAATAGACCTATCAGTCAGACTGGTTAGTCCAGAGAAATCCTTTCTCCCTTCTAAAGAACTGAGTCGCCTTCTCTGACTAAAGGAGTCAGAATCGGTTCATCATTCTCATATACTTTTTTATGACAGATAAAACAAAAGTATATTATCAAACACTTTAATTTACGAATAAAACTAGAACTTGATTGAATAAAAACTTGAAGAAATACTAGTACAAAGTAAGCTTATGTATTATATTTTGATAATATTAAAAGGAACAACAATTTTAAAGACCTCGGGGTGCATATTTTAGAAACCTTTTTTTTACCTATCTTCAATTTATAGATGAAGATTAATTCATTAGCAATAATTATATAATTTTGCTAATTTGTATAATTTTGCACACCATAAACGGTGAAACATGCTGTACTGTACCCACATATGTATTTGTCTAAATAACTCGTAACCATGTTTCATGCAAATATCTTATTCTTATTCTTAAGGATATCTTTTATTCATTTTATATCTGACATTTTTCAGCGTTTTTCGTACTGTATCAATGAAATTTCTTATATTTTTGTAGTATATTGTTTAAATGCACGTATCCTTTACTAAATGTTGTGACTAACTTGTTTTCGAGAAAAACATCAAAACCTGTCCGAGCTAAAAATATAAATAAAATGGCTATTAAATATAATGTTAACCGAGCCGTTTTTGACGCTACGTGGCCAGGGCCTGATTCACAAGTCTCATTGTATAACTCACACACCGTTAATTTTAACCCTTCCAACTAATCTGTTATAGGAGTAAGTTCACGTTCGCGTCAGGGGTCAGCAGCGATAGGGCGAAGTCCGAGTATACATGGGGTTGTTGGTCTGCTGCGAACCTGCCACTACTTAATGATAAGCCTAACGACCTGGCTATTACGTTACTAGTGTCTCCATTGACAATACATATTGTGTATAATAGTGAGTTTAATAGAGAACTTTCATTTGCTTATATAACAAAAATCTTTCATTTAGAAAAATACATTTGACTGTTGTCATTTTTAAGTATTAATGATTATGGCTATTAAAACAAATTTATATTTTGTTTATCACGCTGCAAAGATATTTGTATCATAGAATCAGTAAGTTTACAATCGTAAGATTTCAGGATGTAGGGAAAACATTAAACTGCTTTCCAGGACAGCCTTGTCTTGAGATGTACTTTCTACCCCGAAATTGTACCACAATGCTTGACTAGTTTCGGGCCCCACAATGCCTCTTTACCAAGGGTGAAGCGTCCCAGGCTTCCCAAGCCCCTGTGGAGCCTCAAACTAGTCGGGTATCATCGAAATACACACGTGAGTAAAACCGTATTTCTTTAAAGAATATTTACGAGTATTCACTTTATGAAACAGGCCCTAGTCAACCATTGTGAGATTCTACCCGTATATATATAATATAAAGTTTATAGTTGGAAGGACGTTCTATGTTTATAAATAAGAGCACGGATCGTGTTTTACTTATCGATATTAAGTAGCTATACGGAGCTAGTGCATTTAAATTTGTATGTCGCTCGTCGATCGAGAACGACTAAGTCTTTCGAGGATGTCGTCTTTGAGTAAAATCGGGTACATATTGTAGAAAAACCTGACCTGAGAGTGTGAAGGAACGGACACAGTATAAAAAATAGCAGACGGTCTAGGAAACTATTCCTAATGAACTCAAGGGGAGAATCTAAAAGATTTTATTCAGTATGAACCGGCGAAATGGGCTACAAGAATGTAGGACAAAAGACGGTGAAGAAGATAAGGAATGAGAATATCAAGTTAGTTGTTGTAGGGCCATGTGATGAGAACTTATAAAAGGAATAATAGAGAGAGAAAAGAGAGGAAGTAGAACCCAAGGACGAATGAATGGATAGTCTGTTAGATAACGAGGTCAGAAAGAGAAAGTACTGAGGCGACCACCGATCCAGAAAGACAGAGAGATGATCTATTATTTCTATTATTATTACTGTTGATTGGATAGCATTTTTGCTGGAGAACTTAAGTCTGCACCACTTGAGGTTTTAACCAGTAGGTACTTATGGAAGAAATGAAGTTCCCTCATTGATATATATTATGACTATTTGTAGACTGGCGCCAACATTGTTTCCAGTTATCTTTAGAATCTTCTAATAATAAAAATTGTGATAAAATGAGAGAGAATGTAGGTAAATAACAGAATGATAAAAAGTTTAAATAAGACACTGTGGATAGAACAATATTAGTTTTGTGAGTCTGTTTGTGTCAGAACTCAAATAATAAAAAGGTAAAAATATGGATTATTCATAAAACAGTGTTTTTATAATAGCATGAGTGAAGTTACACATTTTGCTTTTATAAACTCTACTTCAAATATTGCAGTAGTTTTGTTCATAGTGACTTTAAATCATCAATAACATATATTATATGAGTTGTTATAATTGCACGAGTTTTAATGGCATAATATTCAAGTGCAAATTTAGTCGTTGCCTTTAAGGCATATTGGTATTCGTCAGTGAAATGTATCCACACGCTCACTTCCGAAACATCAAACACGACGAACTCGGAAAAGTCAGAAAAATAAACATTCCTCATTCAACATCCTTTGGAAGTGGAATATTTTCTTTGAATTTAAATTTGACAAACCTTGAGTATAATCATTTCAATTAAAACAAGAATGATTGAAATCGGTTGACAGTTGGTGAATATGTCGCGTAACATAGACACATAAAAAAATTAAGTCGAATTGAGAACGTCCTCTTTTTTGAAGTTGGTTTGAAATAAAATAAACCAGGATACCAAAAATGGTTCAGTGACGTCAACATTAAAATTCAATACAAATATAGCCATATTCAATTTTTTTTTGTAACAACTACTCAACATAGACAATGTTTCAAATTCTCCTTAACAATCACATAAACTTGTTCCCAGAACTACTATAGTTCAAAGCTTGTCGAGTCACAAGCACGAAGAACCAACTGTTTGAACCACTTTCCAAAAACCACACGCTTCTGGTCCTGTTTATTTTTGTGTTACAAATGAGGCTGCGTTTACACTGTACTGTGTCATTCGGTATTAGAAAGTTAACATAACGAACAGTGACATGTTATACTCCTTTATGATGTAAAGTATTGCGAATAGAATAACACCTTTAGAAGTTTCTGTTATGTCAATATAGTATTAGTTTAAAGCTAAAGCTTTATAACCTCCTTTCTTGAAAGCCGGTTAAAATAACTACAAGAAACGTGAGATTATACAGGTTGAGGCGAAAGTTGAGTTCCAATAAAGCAGAAAACAAGACCATTTGATACCGAAACCAGAAGTTTATAAGATACACTATAATAGGAATTACCTTAATTTGTCTCTGATGCATCTGATGGTATTTTTTACGTGGAATGTATAGTTTTATGTGGGAGAGCCATGCTTCGGCACGTATGTGCCGGCTCGACTCCGCTCGATACCGCGGCCTCACAGAAAACCGGCCGTGAAACAATGCTTGCATTGCTTTTCACCGCGTGAGTGAGGTTACCGGAGGCCCTAACCCTGCCCTCTCCCCTATTCCCCCCTCTCCTCACCTCTAATCCCCCTATCCCGTCTTCCCGCTCTTCCCGCCTTAAAGGGCGGCAGTAGTCATTTACCATCAGGTGAACCATCTGCTCGTTTGCCCCCTATACTATAAAAAAAAAACACTACACGTAAAAAATACCATCAGGTGCGTTCATCAAACAATGTTGGCCTAGTGGTTAGTGACCCTGACTGCTATGCCATAGATCGTGGGTTCGATTCGCATCCGAATCTGGGTGTTCTTTGTGTCTGTTGTTTGTATGTTTGTAAAGTCCACCGCGACACAGGAGTAATTCCTAATGCGGGAGTTGGCTTTAAAAAAAATGATAAAAATAATAAAGCCTCTTTATTCCATAGACGTGCCAATTTTAGCTCTGGACAGAAAATGTGGACAGAAGAGTAAGAGGCCGCTGGCCTTCTATTCTAATTCTAATAATGAATAAAGAAAACTTTAATAAAATCTTTTATTAAAAATGTTGCAAAAACAGAAACCTGTTTTCGATAACGTTAAGTTATTTAACCATTGTAACTTTTTAATAAGTGCTAATTATCTCATTTTGCACTTTTGAATAAGAACTGGAAATAAAAATAAAGTAAATTTAAAAGGTCAACGGAATTAAAAAGACAAGAGGAATTACTCATTTTGTTTACCCGTTTTAAATCCTTTTTTCATTATACGAGCACTAAATTTAAGAATAATTAAATATTTTAAGAATATTTTTTCTATTTTAGGAATGTAAGCATAATGTTGAACTTTATCAAATATCAGCCGTGACTTTTTGTGTTCAGTCTAAATATGGAAATCCAAGACAAAATACATTTTCAACTTTTTTTGTACTTATAGACATGTGAGTTTGTTAACATCAGTGAATTGTAATGAGAAGGGGGGCTACCATCACAAAACGGTGCAGCTATAATCTTTACGGCAAATATGTTAGAGATGATTGCGTGAAATATGTTTTTGTCACTTAATGTTGTAAATATTTACTGGTGCTTATAAAAACTTGCAACGCTATAAGTAGTGACAATAGGGATATGCACACTTATTACAAGTTTATGTTATGTTGGAACTAAATGATTGATAGTGATGTTTAAAAACTTAAAGTACATTTTTTTATTTTAAATACTATCACTACATATTATAAAACAAAGTCCCCTGCCGCGTCTGTCTGTCTGTCTGTTTGTTCGCGATAAACTGAAAAACTACTGAACGGATTTTGACAGAGTGATTCATGAGGAAGGTTTTGGTGTATAATTTGTACCCGTGCGAAGCCGGGGCGGGTTGCTAGTAATAAATATAATAAAAAAGGACTAAATAGTAGCTAAAGACTAAATTATCACGTGACTGCAAACCCCAAACATATCCATTACGTCATTAACCGATAAACAAGCTGACAGCCGTCAGTTGGTATCATACATTATATACTTATTCTTACTTTATAGAGCACTGTCTGTTTATTGGTTACTGGCGTAATTAAATTCGTGTAGTAGATGTGGGTGAATATGTTTTTGAGTTCTTTTCTTAATTATTTATTATTTTTTGCGTTAAATAAGAGCCTCGCTATAACACAAAAGAAGTTTCAAAAATTTGTCAACACCCCACAATGCATGCAAGTATTACGGCTGGTTAACTGGTCTCTCATAAGTTTGAAGGTTAAAATTTTCAAAAATTGTTTTGTGTATAGTTTTCTTCTTAATTCGCTTACGAAATCTGTATCTTGGTAATTTAAATTAAATCATTTGTCATAGCCCGACGTTTTTGAGACACAACATGTTTTTTAACCCTTTTATAAAACCGTTTTTGGTTACGTCGAGGACAAGTAGTTACGCAACGGTGTAACAGTGGTCCCGTTAACGGGACACCAGTATTTTCAGCTGTGTTGACGTTAATTACTTGATTTATTTATATTTATCTATGTACCTGCTATTTTATAGACTATCTTAGTTCCTTTGAAACGCACGCTTTTTATCTTCAAGCTTGCAGTAATAGCTGATGATTTAAATGGTAGACATTAAAATGATAATTTACTGTTCCCGGCACCCCATAAAACTTAAAGGTCACTCTGATACAAGACGGGCTTTTTGATTGTCCTTTGATTCTGCATCAAACTATTCGGTTCCTTTTTTAGGGTTCCGTTCCTCAAAAGGAATAAAAGGAATCCTTATAGGATCACTTTGTTGTCCATCTATCTGTCTGTCTGTCAATACCCTTTTTCTTAGGAACCCGTGGAGGCATCAAGTTGAAATTAATAACAAATACTTATTTCTGTAGCTTCTTAAAGCTGTAAAAAAATCAAGCTTGTAAGTCAACGCAATCAAAAGATACGACCATTAAAGCATTAGATTTGACCAAGTTTGAAATTTTCTCAGATAAATCAAAACCTATAGGGTACTTCACATTGACCTAGAATCATGAAACTTGGTAAAATGCAAGGTCTCACAGCACAAGTAAAGGAGAAATCAGAAAGTCGTTAATTTGTTTCTTATATCATATAAAAAATTGTTTTGTGATTACAAACTTATATTTTGCGATAGGAAGTTGACTTTGTCATATAATCGATGTATGGGAGAGTATTTTTAGAACCGCAAAGTTAAGTTTGTCTTTCGGAAAAGACGGGCAAAATTTTTGGAGAATAGATTCCCGAGATGGACGTACTATCTACATAGATTGTTTGCTAACGGAACCCTGGGTGCGCGAGTCAGCCTCGCACTTGTCCGGTTTTATTTAAATAAGATAGTTGCTAAGACTGAGAGTCGTTTTTCAATGAACATCATCGTCAAAATATCAGACAGAATCGCTAGGAGGTCTACCACAGTCTACTGTTAGGCCTTTGTCTTTGGCTGATGGTTTTGAGGAGTCATTGGATAGGGGCGTCAACTGTCTAGTTTTGATTAACAAGTCCGTGTCCGTGTCCAATTCGTATATTATGAAACTGTTTTTTTTGTAAACATATCGTATCGTATCATAAGTTAGAAACTGTGACGACTTCCACATATAGCAAATACATACTTCAACATCATCTAGCGAAGACGAGCTGAACTACGTAGTAACTACCAATCCTGCATCGCGCAATAAAAGTTGTCGCGTCGATTAGTATACATACAACTTCCCAACATCAATCGTTGGGCCGCGGTCGGGTGTTCGGAGGATCTTCCCTTTGTGTTAGAGGGACATAACACCCGTTCGTCCACATCTAAGGAATTTATCCAAGGAGACTAGATCTAACGCGACAAAACTTTCGTTCCCATCACCTGGATAATTGGCAATCCACAACTGTGCGGTTCTCCAGAATTTTTTTCCCTCGCACAACCAATCTCTGGAACAAATTATCACCCGCGGTATTTCCGGACCGATACGACCTTCAAACCTTCAAGAAAAGAGCATACTACTACCTAAAAGCCTGGCAACGCACTTGTGACTCTTGAGTTGCAGGTGTCCATGGGCGACGGTAGTCACTTACCATCACGTGACCCATCTGTTAGTTTGCCCCCTATAATATAAAAGAAAGTAATAAAGGTCTTCTGACAAATGTGTTACAAAATGATCATTTTTATACTTCTAAACTTTCTGATAGCAATTGTATTAAAAAAACAACTGTTTTCTAAAAATAGTGTTGCTTATAAGGTGAAAACTTGTCTGAAAATTGTCTTTAGGGTACGATAACGAGCTTTGATTAGGCATTTGGAAAATTATTTGAACTTATTGAAGTATTATATTATTATAAAAAAAAACCTTTTTCCCCTTACCACTTTTAAATCATTGTAGCTTCTCTTGTCACCAGAATAGTTAAATCTTATATTGCATCTTGTTTTTATTTCTTCATCATTTCTTTCCTGTTTGAAATCTGTATTCAGCGTTGAGGACGATATTAATTTTACATATACGTATTAAACAAATTACCTAGTATAAAAAAAAATTGGTAGGCATTCGTTATCATGTTTTTTTTATGAGGTTTATAATGAGGTTTTTAATGGTACAATGGAAATCTTCCATCATACCAATTCTTGGTTAAAAGTAGGAAAGGTACATTAGTGTATTACGGGTTTCTGAAAAGCTGATCAAAATATTGTTTAACTAATAAAGATGTCAAGTTAACAGAGGTGTCAAATCAATTCGAGTTTCTGAAACGCTAATCAAGTAAAAATTTACTAATGTATCATCAATTTTATTGAACATTCGAATGGCATTTGACATAAGATTAAATTTAAAGCTCTTTGGATTAAATCTAAGAGCAATAATAGCTCTTTGGATTAAATAGTAATATTTGAAATTTGACAACCTCTGTTAACCAAATCAAAGTTCCTAATCAGGCTTTCAGCTTTTGACATACGATTAGTAAATTTTTGCGTCGATCGATCAGCCTATATCAAATCGGGCGTCAGTCTATGAACATACAATGAGCCATTAGCCAGATCGATATTATTATATGTCATTAAACAATTGAACTGCAAACAATGGCGCCATCACAAAGGCAAATTATAGTAAGGTAAACATTAGAAATATCTGTGTTGAACCAAATACTATAGACGTTAGCATGGCGTAATGAAAGAGGGTTGGTCTCGTGTCATAGACAATTATGACAGCCTATGCAAATCAACTTAACGACCTTGGCTTGAAGCTTAGGGTGCGGTTGTATTAGGCAGATACGTTGTGGATGTTAGATTTACTAAGTAAATTAAATCCATCACAAAATAAGGATTTTCAGAACAATTAAGATGGCTTTGCTTGGTGGGCTTATCTCGTCTTTGTGCAGTGAATGATAGAAATATTTTTGTCCTATGCATTAATCGAACCCACAACAATTAACTTTGTGTCAATTGGTGAGAAAAAATACGTCTCGGGTCGTCTACGGGTCTTGCAATTGATTCCTTTTACCAGTATTCATCATTCCACGGATACTGGTAATACCATGGGCATCAATTGTCTCAATAAATATAGTTCTTTCTCGGACATCAACTACTTCTTAAGTACTTTAGAGCACTTTTTCACCATCAGGATAAGTTTCTTGCATGTGGTTGTTTATAGTTGTTATTTTGTAGTTGTAGTAAGTAATAAAAGTGCTTTCCGTTTGTCACGCTATCAGCTTTTAGGTCTTTTGTAATATCAACTTTTGCTTAGCAACCGTTTTCTAATTATCTTTTGCTTGTATTTCATCTAACATCTGATCATGGTTGCAAAGATAATGGAAAAGAAAAGAACAAAAAAGTTCCGAATTTAAATTTTGTTTCTAAATTCAAAAAATTAAACAAAGAATATGTACATGTATAAAGAAGTTTACCAAAAAACTATGCAACAAAACGTTAGTCTTATACATACAAAACTTTTAATTTTTTTTTTTCCTACTACTACCAACTTGACGTGTTTACTGTATAAACATTCATGTTTTTGTACAATTTAACTGGTTAGTGCTTGTGACATGTTCATTTTAATTGGTTGGCGTAGGATAATTGGATTTTAGTACGTGACATGGATATTTAGTGGATACTGCCTCTTTGCCTTGGCGGGACGTGAGTCTAACAAGACTCATACCTACACCTAAACGTACACGCACACATAAACACTGTTTTTCAACAAATCTTGTTAGTTTTAGAGATGGTTGTTTTAATAACTTTGAAGATAGCAGTTGATGATATTTTGCCAAATGGGCTTAAAGACTCGTGTCTTACTTTTTCCTTCACAATATAAGCTTTTGTCTTTGTGCTTGTTTTATTTTTAATTTAAAGTTAACTGTGTGACCCATGTTTAAAACTTACAATAAATATGTATACTTACAGTTAAAGTTATATCTAGAAACGCAATTGAAACCATTTATTACTCTTTATTTATTAAGTCCATATCTATTTATTTTACTATACTTTATTAGGTCTTAGGAATTCCACTAATATTAGAAATGTGAAAGTTTGGATGGATGGATGGATGTTTCTTATTCTTTCACACAAAAACCACTGAGCCGATTGCGATGAAACTTGGTATGTAGATAGCTGGAGACCTGGATTAACGCATAGGCTACTTTTCAGATATTCCCACGGGATCGGGACTTACGCGCGTGAAACCACGGGGCGCTGCTAGTTTTTAATAATTATAGTTTTCTCAATCTAAAAAACATAATTTAATTATGATCCTCATCCTACTAATAATTATTATAAACGTAAAAGTTTGTGAGGATGTATGGATGTCTGTTATCTTTCACGCAAAAACTACTGAACCGATTGCGATAAAACTTGATATGTAGATAACTGAATACCTGGATAAACACATATACTTTTTATCCCGATATTCCCACGGCATCAGGACTTGCGCTTACGGGTGAAACCGCGGGGCGCAGCTTACTAGCTGCTAGTACCTATGTAATATATGTGCCCAAACACGAGTGGTTTCCTCGTAGCCACTGAAGAGTTCCACTATCCACCTCCTGGCTCCATCATCAGATCAGTATTTATGGTATTATGGTATTGTATAGTACCAGGAGTTCTGGTATTATCATCCAAACTACATCCACGTACAAAGTTTCATTTCGATACAACAATTAGAAATAGGTTAAAATGACTGGCCTGTTGGTCTTGAGGTTAATGAGCCTGACTGCTGAGCCAGAGGTCGTGGGTTCGATTCCCACCCAGGACAAATAATTGTGTGATGAGCATGATCATTTGTTCTGTGTCTGGGTGTAATTAATCTATAATCTGTATGTTTTTGGAAATATATAAGTATGTTTATCAGCAGTCTGGTTACCATAGTACAGGCTCTGCCTAGTTTGGGACCAGACGGCCGTGTGTGAGATGTGTGAAGTCATTATTATTACTTCCAAGATTTGTTTAAATAATTATTTACCAGTGAAGCCATTAAAAGCGTGTTAAAAAGACTACCTACCAGTAATGATGGCGATACCACATAGTATTTAAGCTTTCCAACAAGGACTGAGTGCTCGTTGTTATATATTGAGTGGTATTTAAAACCACATTAAAATAAATTATGATTATCCGTAATTAAAGTCGAAAACAAAGTTACTACATCAATTTTAGTTTAGTAATAATAGAACTCTACTACTGCTATTTTTTACTGGTTACTTAAAAACTTACGAAGTCAATGGCCTCATATGCCACTCTAATATGACACTCAGAAAAACAAAGAGAAAGGTTTCCTATAGTGAACACTGGCTTGTTTTTATAAGTTCTGAAATTATATTACAAATTAAAAAAGAAATATTTAGACGTACCCAATGTTTTTTTTAATAGTTATACCAGTTATATTTTAAGAAGTTTGACTTTTTAAATTCAGAGAAATAAAATATATACGGTCGAATTGAGAACCTCCTCCTTTTTGCTCGTCGGTTAAAAACTCATATTTTGTTGAATGTAGAATTCAATTACAGATATGACAAACTTTGAAGAAAAATGAGTCTTATGACCCATAGCATTAGAAGCTTTCTGGAGAGTAAGTCGATCAGCCTCTTAATAGTTGGCAATGTTTAACTTCTTTTTATTTACTGTCTTTAAATAAGTGCCAACATCGAAAGGATCTAAGAACGGCGATCAGCGGTGGATACTTCAACAATACTATCCTAACTAATATATTAATGCGAATGTTCGTTTGTTTGTTACTCATTCACACGTTAACTGCTCAACCGATTTCATTTCATTCATTCATCAGACAGATTTCATCATGAAATCTTGCTCTGATGTTGTCAGGGGTACAGAAAAGAACATACGAGTAGGACTCTATTCATCCAGAAAAAATACTCTTTTTGAGGGATACCAAAAATTATTGGCAAAGTCTATATTAACTTAACTGGCCTGTTGGTCTAGTGGTTAGTGATCCTGACTGCTAAGCCAGAGGTCGTGGGTTCGATTCCCACCCAGGACAAATAATTGTCTGATGAGCATGATCATTTGTTCTCCTGGGTGCAATTTATCTATAATATGTATGTATTTAGTAATATATAAGTATGTTTATCAGCAGTCTGGTTACCATAGTACAGGCTCTGCCTAGTTTGGGATCAGACGGCCGTGTGTGAGATGTGTCAAGTTATTGTTATTATTATTATATTCATGCGAGAAAACTTAGTTTGGAAAAAACCTGTCAGCTAATGAACATTCTAGATTTTAGAAGAACTTTCTATACATCATTCAGTTGTAATTTTAAATAAGGTATAGTTTAGAAAAAAAAGAAAAGTGTTTTACTGGTTTACTTTCACTGATCCCCTCCTGGCTCCATCATGAGACCATCTATATTAAGCCCAATCTGTTGGACTCGTCAAAACGAATCATATGAGCCCAAACTCGAAGGGGTTTACTAGTAGCCACTGAAGAGTTCCACTATCCACTGCCCGGCTCCATCATCAGATCAGCTCCAAAATGCCAAATTCTAGTATTGTCATCCAAACTACACATACATACAAAGTTTCATTTCGATACGACAACTAGAAGTAGGTTAAAATGCACTTCCAAGATCTGTTTACAGAGTTAGTTTTATGTGAAGCTGAATAAAAGTGTGTTAAATAAAGGACGACCAATTAAACGCACTACTAATCTTACCAAATAAGAACTATCAAAATACGATAAATGCCATGCGAATTGCGAATCTCTTCATTTCCTTACATTGGTTACAACAACTTTCTAGAACATGTCATTCATTATTTATAAATTATTCTTACATTACACGCGACACAATGACATAAAGTGTTCCAATGCTCTTACAAATTTGGTTTTTATATCTAAGAAATAAGACCTCTATTCTAATCAACATCGACATAGTTTTTTTCTCTCTAATATAACATAACACAGTTCTTGTCTCCGATCTGTTCTCTGAGTTAATGAAGTACTTAGACATCAAAATTCAATTACATATTCTAATTTAAAAACAACTTTATTCAGAAAGTATTTCGACACACGCACTATGCACACATTTGAACTAGAATATTATGTGTGTGTGTGTGTGTGATTGCGTATGTCTGCGTGACACGCATTGTACGCACTACTTCTAAACAAACTGTGAGAAGATGTACGTGTGTGTGTGTTATTAGTTGCGCATGTGTGTCAGTGCAACGCTCAGCTGTTGTTGTTGAATCGGTAGGCCTCGAGCGGAGGTCGATGAACTTACATAGAGTAAGGACACAGAAGGCTACTTTCTTTTTAAGTTTTTATGGTCATAACACCGCTTAGTAAAAAAAACTAATTCACTTTTGTATTCAGCCCATTTCAAGGAATTTATAAATTATTCAGCTAATCTTCTGATATCTTGGTTTGAAAAAAACAATACAAAAATATAAGTTACACTATTATATAATTAGAAATGACGACATATATTACTATTTTAAAAATACTATAGTTGGTACACTTCACAAAGCCTAATAATTATACTTATAATAGCCACGTTAAGAATAAAACAATATCATAATGTACATTATTTCATTTTATTCAAAAGATAATGTCAGCCTGAAGTCTAAAACTTATGAGTTTCGAGGTGGGGAAAGTAGAATATTAGTATGTTGGTAGTAATACATACTGTATATGTATACAAATATGTAGAAGAGCCTATTATGCATTTATTTTACTTCTTGCTTACCTTCTAAATTGTTAGATTGACTAACTGAGTATAGGCACAATAGTTATGTTTAGAGTAGGTACTGCCTTCCGCCTACTCTATGTACCGTAGCAACAGCGTTAGCGAGCGTCGATAGTTGCGCAAGTGGGTTCGATTCCGCTCAAGGCTCGCTCCAAAGTAAACAACATATTGTTTATGGCTGCCCACCTCTTGAGGTAGCGGTGCGATGTTTTACTTAAAGAGTTACATTATTATTTAGATATGTAAGTATGTTTGTATCATTTTATACGTTAGTTGACTGGCTGCAAGTCCTACAAAATATTATGGTTTTGTGCTAGTGCTATCTAGTAGCAAGACACGAGAGGAAACACTATTAGCATTCATTTATAGGCATTATTCGCTTACCATTATACGGGTTTATAAGTTTTTTGCCACCTCAATATTATAGCTATGTGCATTTAAGCTTATTTGTAGGTATATATTAATGAATTATACACCTAAACCTTCCTCATGAATCACTCCGTCTATTGGTGAAAACCGTATGAAAATCCATTAGGTAGTTATTGAGTTTATTGCGAACAGGCAGACAGACAGACGCGGCGGGGGACTTTGTTTTATAATTTTTTTTTTTAAGGTTGCTAGTAACGTGGGTCACTCATTACTAGTAATCTCGGTAACCCCTCCAGCTAAGCTTAACGCTTGTGTCAGGAATGGGTTCATGACGGTACTGCACTGGGTGGGGTTCGAACCCGCAACCACTTGATCGCAAGTCCGACGCCTTAGCCATAACGCTACCGCCGTTAATATGTAGTGATGTAGTGATAGTGATGATTACATACCTTTGAATTGCCTGACGTTTTGACCAGGTTGCACTGGCCGTGGTCATAGGCTGACTGGTTCAGTGGTGCACGCCCTCTGTCGTCGAATTCGTGAGGTAGAAGGTTCATCATTCACCAGTATGTTTTCAATATTTTTGATTTATTCCCTACGCCATGTACCGTCACATACTATTGGTACTAACAGCGTCCCTCTAAAAGCAAACCGAAGTGTCTCTATTCCGGTGTTTATTGGTCTGCGCATAAAAGCGAGATGGTGTTTTTAACCGACAAAAAAAGGAGGTTCTCAATTCGACCGTATATATACATATATATTTTTTTTTTCTTTTATGTTTGTTCAGCCCACTCTCCGTTATTTATAAACCGATTTGGATTAATCTTTTTTTGTTAGATAGGGTATACCTCAAGGATGGCCCCATGTCAAGGAAGTCAGGATCTGATGATGGGATCCTGATAAAATTGAGAGAAACCCTCGAAAATTATAGGAACGAAAAGTGTTTCTGTTTACTTTTCATTAATTTGTCGGGTATTTGCGTTTAGAAATCATCACGGCATGTAGCTGAGCTGATGATGAAAAAAATCATAAAATAAAAATCTATTTAACAAAAAATGAAACCGCTGAAATGAACTAAAAAGCAAAAAATAAATAAATCTTTTAAGTCTTAAGTATTTATTATTAAGTATATATATTTACATAAACTATCAAATTTTATAAAAACTTATTTTGAGTCGGCGCCAAATAATGAAATTATTAGTTACCTACGTAGAGCCATGTTCACTTCTACGTAGGTACATTTAAAATTTAGATAATTAATCAGTTTGTTGTTTAGCGTCGACTCAAAATTAGTTTATATAAAATTTGATAGTTTATGTAATTAAGCTCAATACTTAAGACTTAAAAGGTTTTTTAATTTTTTGCTTTCTAGTTCTTTTCGTCAGTTTAATTTTTTGTTAAAAAGATTTTTGGATCACTGGATTCCCCGCTGCTGTAGATATAATTTAAAACCATCTTCCCGATTGAAAGTTTTAGTATTTTTAATTTCAATCGCTTCACGTAAGACTCCTCTCTTGAGTAAAGTTACGTTCAGTGGAGAGGACTTGCGTACGATGAATTATAAATAAACGCAATTATAAATCATCGAAGGCGAGAGTTACTTGGACTTATTTCCACATAATAACTAGTTTTGCTAATGTTGGTAAACAATTGAATGTTAACCAATGTTCAATGTACGGCGAAGGTCAACATCGGTTCGCAACGTTGCTCAACACACCCAGGTCTTGGTTATATATACCTAACTAGCTTCTTCCCGCGGCTTGGCTTGCGTAAAAATTTTTTTTCTAACCCTCAGGAACAGTTTTTCTGTACCCCTGTTTTTTTATGGTATAGGGGTCAAACGATTAGACGGGTCGCCTGATGATAAGTGACTATGTCGCCAAGAACACCTGCAACTCCAAAATCACAAGCGCGTTGCCGGCCTTTGAGGTGGGAGTACCCTTTTTTTAAAGGTCGTTTCGGTCCGGAAATACCGCTGCCGACAACTTGTTCCATAGATTGGTTGTGCGAGGCAAAAAGTTTCTGGAAAACCTCACAGTGGTGGTGAAGTGCCAAATATTCAAGTGATAGAAAAGTAAGGAGTGACAGCTAACAAACAAGCAAACAAACACACTTTCACCTTTATAGTATTAGTTAGGGAGTCAGGATTGAAGGCAATATCTTTGAGTGATACACCTACACCCACACCCGTGAAAAAACTCGTATTTCAATTAATTCATTTCCTTAACAAATTACCTTCCCTATATTTTTTCATTTTGACTTCATATTGCATACTATATATTATGATATTTCGGCCACCCATTGGAAGTAATATCAGTATCGTGTAATAGGCAATAAAGGCAATAAAATACGCCTTTTATGACCCAATGATGCTAGGTTGCCGTTGGTTGCAGTTTACAACCAATAACTTTAAGGTTGTTCGGTGACAGTCACTTAATATTAATTATAGTTATTTTTCTTGCTTTTGTGATCACTTTTGTAGTTTCGATTCGTTTCGAATTACACTTATCATGGTCACCCGAGTCAACCCGACTCAGTCAGTCAAACTCAGTCCAGTGCAATTCGATCGAAACGTCGGGTAACCAATAAGGTTTTGTTTCTTACAAATATTATTGCGATTTTCGTTACACGTCTAAACAAAACTGTCAGTCGTAGGACTGCACGTCAGAAGTGAAAACACATTATACACTACTACTTACACATTATACACAATTATACACACACACACACACACACACATATCTGTATATATGTATCTGAGCGTGACGGTCACGCGAGTTCAGTGCTTTCTCCCCACACCAAAGGCGCCCAACGTGCAACTTCAGAAGGTCGCCTTGAAAACTTCCACCGTTTTTTTGTCGGTTAAAAATTCGCAAAAGTTTCAAAACACCTTTGTAGCCAGTAGTCTATAGATGGCGAATATCAAAACGAAAAAAAAGGACAAGTGCGAGTCTAACTCGCGCACCTAAGATTCCGTACAAAATTGTTTGTACTTACAGTATGTATATAGTTCGTCCATCGCCGGGAATCGTTTTTGAAGAATTTTACTCATTTACCCCACAAAGTTAGTCTCCGAAACGTTTAACTACAACATTCGTATGTTTCAAGTTGGAGTAAAAGACAAACCATATTTGGCGTTCTTAAAATGCATCGATATACGTCACACTCAATTTTCCAAGTGCAAAATACAAGTTTATAATAGCAATTTTTTTCTTTATGTGATATAACAACACAGTAACGATTTTCGGGTTATTTCCTTTATTTGTGCTGTTAGATCTAGCTTCTTACTAAATTTCATGATTCTAGGCAATGGGAGAGTGCCCTATAGGTTTTGATTTCCCTGCGAAACATTCAAATTTGGTAAAATCTAAGTCTTAATAATAAATTGGGTAATTATTAAAGCGTGTTTATTTAGTTTTTCTAAACTATATTTATTTATCGTCGTAATACAATTAGTATAAGAAGTTATCACTTGAACAAGACATTTATATTTTGTTAATGGGTCTCACGCGGCTGCGGTCAGGGGTCGCGGCATATCGCGAGACCGCGCGACTTCTTGCTATTATCGCGGTTATAACGTAAATGTTTCAATTTTAATTATGTGTTTTGTATTTGTTATTTGTATTTATGTTTCCTCTCTAAGGTCTTCAGGTCAACACCGTGTTACTGATAGCCTGGGCTTACAGCTGTATTTATTGTGGACTCCATTGGGATTCTTTACATCATGTGAAATTTTACGCGTTTGTGTGTATGGGCAGAAATGGCTTTTAGTAATGGTTTCTCATCTGTCTATGATTATGTTTCTGTTTTGCACTTGAAATTATTTCTCAATGAGCAAGAAATTGTTATACTTTAGACAGCTAGGATAGGTAGTAGAAAAAGGCAGATAGTAGTTTTCATTAACTATACTTGAAATGGAAACCGTCAATATTTTTAATATCCGGAATATATTTTTACTGACATCGTGGCCCTATTGGTTTGAATATTTAGTTAAGGCCGTTAAACTACTCCAACATCGTTTAGCTGGATCATGTTAGGATATCAGCGGTACCCTTCTGAGAGCCTGCCAGAAAAAGGGGGGCACTATTTTCGGCGAACGTCCCAATTAGGTGGCGTCCAGACACACGGACATCAACATTCTCGTTCACAAGCGACCACACTCATGGCGGCATAAGCCGGTGGACGGCGCACCTCCGCCGCCCGGTTCGTCGGCAGGAAGGATAGGGTAGATCTTCCTTCCGGGTCCGCTCCGCCCTCTCCTCCTGCGAGATGAGGTTTGATAACCACCCTGTACCAAGCATCACGACTAAAAGAGAGAAAGAAAGAAAATATTAAAGCACTTCTTCTGGTGGACAAAGAAATACACTGTTGGTGTGTATACGCACCGGTAAATTTGAATAATTAAATGTGTAGTTAGGTACGTAGTATATTTACTTGCCACAGAATACAACTAAAAATAAAACAAAATTCCAGAAGCTAACATAAACAATAACTACTTTACGAGGTAGCCTGATACAGAATGTCGTGACAAAGGCTTTTTATGTCACTTTGGGCCCATGAATCATGGTGGTAACGTTTTAATTTCCATCGCGAGGTACACCCAGCACGGAAGGCGCCACGACTTTGTTTTTTTTTAAATAGTTTTTATACCTTTTTCAAGTTTAATTACAAGGGAAGGTCAACCATGTAATATAGATTAATCGGATAGATGAATTAGGTGGTTTTTAAGGGAATACATTTTTGTCGGAATAACAAACGCAATGCAATACCCAATAGAAGAGAAATGGTCGCAATGTAAACGGTCAAGATTTGCAAATACTGGTTTTAAGACATTTTTATTTTCTTGTTTTATTCCACGATGCGATTGTATTCTGGATTATGGATGATTAACCTGTGTGCCAGTGTGTATTTTGTCTGAATCCGTTCAGCGGTCTAATCCTGATGGCAAACTCTCAATGTTCATATTTATAGTTGTAGGATTTATGTTTTTTTATTCAAATTTGTATAAACCTTTTTCAGTTAATGTGGTTGTATCAAATTTCAAAAGGCTAAAATTTTTCGTGACACGTACTAATTTTCAACAAAAACAGCGGAATTACAAATACCTACCTGCAGAGGTACCACCTTTTGAACTGACTGAACTGACGAACTGAACCTACAATTCCAGCACTATGTACGTTTAACTGCAAAGTTCTGTACTATTCGACTATCAGACTAGAGCATAGAGCTTGATTAGATTTAAGTAGATTTACTCCAAATCATAGCTGCTGCTGTGAACTGTTATCAAAATCTAATTTTAATATCCCATTAAGAACTCGTATACCACCTATATGTATACCATTGGCATCAACGAATTATAGGCAAAACTCGTATGTCATACGTGCAAGCAGAAGCTTTAACAACTTGTGCAAACAGAGCGACGCGACGTTGTTCCCTTTTAACATTAGTGTGTTAGCAGTGCGAAGGTGCTTGACCCTTAAGTTCTTTAAGGATAATCAATGTGAGGTCAGAGTAGAATCATACTAGTTTATACATACTAACCTAGCATAAGATAATTAGTGTGATGTATTTGTAATATGTGCCACTGTATCTGTCTCTGTGATACAATATTTGTTATCACTGTCCTGTAATGTCTTCTTCACTTTAGTTATATTCTGTTTAAGTTAAGTTAAGTTAAGTTTCTGTATAAGTGAGGGTTTGTTATTGGCTGTCTGTTTTCTTGACTAATATTCTGTTTTTTTAAAGTGAAATTTTCTTTAGCGGCGTTGTGCACTTTTTGTTGGGATGGGTAAAAAAAAGTTAAACTCGCGTCAGGACACGTGACCCTGATCAAAAATTCGTAAGACGAAGCCGAGTTTCTTATATTTAAAGTAAATATTTTTACGCCATCTGTGGATTCTGCGCGATACTACTGTAATTTGATATATACTAATTATCCATATAATTAGTTAAGGCAAATTTCACAGATGGCACAATTTTAATTTCGACTTGTACAATATTTACTTTAAGTATTTATTTTGGTACAATTTATTCAATTCATCAAATGTATGAAATGAACTTCGTTCCAACCGGGTGTCCGAAGGATACCTCACGCTTTTTGAAGTGAAAACTTCTTTAGGCACGTTTGTGCACTTTTGCTATGGGGAAAAAGCATTGAAATTGTTACCATCACGGTAATAATACATATATATGTATTACATGATATAGAGTCACTAGAGGGCGTTAATCTAAACATTGAGTTTTGTCAGCTCCTTATTAATTAATCTTTAAAAAATGTGTTTTCACTTCTGACGTGCAGTCCTACGACTGACGACGATCGACGATCCTACGAGATCTAAAACAAATAACAATACAGCCAGTTT
The DNA here is from genome assembly GCA_963859945.1 of Euplagia quadripunctaria. Taxonomy (NCBI): domain Eukaryota; kingdom Metazoa; phylum Arthropoda; class Insecta; order Lepidoptera; family Erebidae; genus Euplagia; species Euplagia quadripunctaria. The sequence goes on along the minus strand of OY982572.1, from coordinate 771,002 downwards.
TGTCCCTCTTGTTGAGAGCATCCTGGATTTAGATAAATGTTTACTTCTTGTAATGTATCTGTTTACTAAGTTATATAAAAATGCAGCTGATAATACTCACTCAGGTTTAAGGAACTGTTTCTATTTATTTGGTCAGGGGCTGCAATACCTATAAAACTTAGACAGGGTCTATATCCAACCAGAAAGCCATGTATTACGTCCATTACAGCCTTGAACAGTGACCTTCAATAAATGTTACCAACGTGTACGTCAACAACATCCTTTTTATATCTACTCATTATAATAGCAACGCTGAATATAGGTTAATGAGTTAAATATAGATGAAACCTTTACTTGATATTTACTTAAGTGATTAACTGAAGCGTCTGTTTACGTAGTACGTGGTTATAAATAGATAAAGAGTTTATTTGTGTAACGCACGTCAACAGACGGATTAAGTTTGAATGAATCAAGTGTCAGCCTGAATAACATCTGATTATATAGCAAATGGCAATGCATTCCATAGATGCACGGCTTCCACAGCAAAGGATAACCGGCAAAATACAAAGGTAGCTAAAAAGCTAGCATAAATGATTAGAAGAAAACTCTTCTAGTGATTGCCAGGAGTGAAATAAATATCTTTTTTTAAAGCCTGTGTCGCAGGGAATTTACAAACATTGAAACGACAGACACCCAGACTCGGGACAACTGTTTGTGGATCACACAAATTTTTGTCCCGTGTGGGAATCGAACCCACAACACCCCACGTGGCTTAGTGGCAAGGACCTCTTTAAACATTGCTCATGCATGCAGTCAAAATTTTTCGGGATACCTGCCTCGCATGATAAGGAGTTCGGTTGGTTTTCTTGGCTGTTGTTGGGGATTACAAGCCTTGTAAGTGGTTGATTTCCCCTCGTCAGTGACTTTTTAGGCCTATTTACTAAACTTTACCGTTACGCGTACTGCTATTCTAAATATCAGTCTAAGTTTACTCAAGAGAATGCGTAAAGATTCGTGATACAAAAAAAAGATAATGTGGTCAGATATACATGTGAAAGTTGTGGAGGGCGTGTGGGCAGGTGGGGGGGAGATTGAACGATAAGTGTGAACAACACCGCTCTTGATAACAACTTGTTTATTATTGATTTTTTTATTACTTATTTATTCGGCAGTCGGTTAGGGTCGCTGGCAACTAACTTATAAATATTCATGTGTTAAAAAATTAGGCCGGTGTTAGTTAAAGAGGAACTGTTACTTGAATCGCTTAAATGTGTGGGAATAAAGGCACTTTTATTATTACTAGAGATCGCGTGGTGGTCGAATTTCGACCATGGTTTGTTTCATTGGCCAATATTACTTGATCTGTCATTGAATAGACTTTTGTACTATGACAGGTTGAAATATATACTGGACACTCATAGCTGTATGTACCCGTTTTTGCATTTTTTTTAACTTTGTAGCAAATATTGTTCAAAAAATTTTAGCATTCGTCACTTCTTCTCTGTATAAACTATAAGTGTGAGAAATTTCATACTCCTCCGTCTGCCCAATTTTCGTAAAAAGGGATCCAAAGTTTTCGCTTCACGTATTAATATATAGATAACTTGCTGGAATCTTTTATGTGGGAGAGCCATGCTTCGGCACGCATGGGCCGGCTCGACTCCGCTCGTTACCACGGCCTCACAGAAAACCGGCCGTGAAGCAATGCTTGCATTGCATTTCGCCGCGTGAGTGAGGCCCTAACCCTTCCCTTATTCCCGTCCTTCCTCTCGTCCCCCTCTTCCCACTCTTCCCCCCCTCCCCCTCTTCTCCTACTCCCACCTTAAAGGGCGGCAACGCACTTGTGACTCTCGAGTTGCAGGTGCCCATGGGCGGCGGTAGTCATTTTACAATCTGGTGACCCGTCTGCTCGTTTGCCCCCTATACCATAAAAAAAAAAAAACCGAAACTGTTGTCTTTCAGGTTTACTTGTTTGAAGATTCGTATAAAACCAGTAAATTGATGTCATTTAAATTACTGAATTTTAATATTTATAAATAGAAACTCTTTATTGCACACCATAAATGGGATACAATTAAAAAGAAATACATTAGAAACAGTAGTACAATGGGCGGCCTTATCGTAGTCTGCAATCTCTTACAGGCAACCTTTAGATATAACAGGTATTTTTTTGTGGTGCACATTTGTCTGATTAGCACTTGAATGTAAGATCAGAGGAGAAGAAAAAGAAAAAAAAAATATTTTTTAATAATAGTGCCAAAATATACATTTTAATCGCATAAATCTATTTGGGTACATAACAATATATTAATGATTACATATATAAATATATTTAAACTTACTACTGGAAGTTACAACCAAATCTTTAATAGAATCTAGTTGTACATCTAATACATAATAGCAGGTGCTGCAGTAGCTTTATCTTGAAGGGTTCCGTATATAAGGTACACTTATACAGGGTCAACTTATAAGTCTACGCCCTCAGTAGTCAGTAATAATTTTCAAATGACATGTATAGTAGTAACACTAATATTGTAACTACTACAGAATAAAAATCATGATTTTTTAGAGTTCCGTTCCTCAAAAGGAAAAAAGAAACCCTTATAAGATCACTTTATTGTCCGTCTGTCTGTCGGTCAAGACTTTTTTCCTCACGAACTCGTGCAGGCATCAAGTTGACATTAACATCAAATCCTTTGAAGCTCTGTCAGCAGTCCTTTGAAGCTGTAAAAAAATCAAGTTTCTAACTCAACGCAATCAAAACAAACGGCCATTAAGCCTTAGATTTTAACAAATTTGAACATTTCGCAGGTAAATCAAAACCAATAGGGTCCTTGCCAGTAGCCTAGAATCGTACGGTTTAGTAAGAAGCTTGCTTAAGAAAGCTTCTTACTAAACCGTACGGTGCTAGGCTTTTTGGGATTTTTTCATTTACTTATTCTGTCAGACCTTGGTCTGACAGCATAAGTAAATGAAAAAATCCGAAAGTCGTTAATTCGTTGTTATGTCACATGAAAAAATGTTTTTGTTTTTGCAAACTAATAATCTGCGTCGGAAAGTTGACTTTATCATTAATCGAGTATTTTTAGAACTGTAAAGTTAAGTTTGTCTTTAAGAAAAGACGGGCAGAAACTCCAGAATTGATGCCTGAGATGGACGTAGTGTCTACATACAAGTTTGTTTGCTTACGGAACCCTCGGTGTGCGAGTCGATTCAAACCTACAACACTCCAAACCATTGCGCTATCAGTTGTAGGCTTTACGTCGTCTAATAAAAGGTTCTACTATTTTTTATTATTAATCATAACGTACAATTAATTCTGACCTAGTAACCTTACAGACATAATGTTAAAAACAGCGCCTTCGAACTTCGAATTTAACTTCCATTATATTTTTAAATATATTTCCGCTCAACGCTCATAAACACTACAAAGGTCGCACGCTTACATTGAAAGTATTTTATAAAGAAAAAATTAAAAGAAAAACACGTGTTTCTTACAAACAGACACTGTTTGTGTTCTTGTTTTAATATATAATTTAGATTTATGGCGGTAGGGCGCGCTTGTAGTGGAAAAGTTCGTAGTGAATTTCTAATGTCAGATGGAGTTCATCCAAGAGTTAATGTAATAGATGATAGTTATTCGACGTTGAGAGTTTTTTTCAGATGTTGATTATTTATTGTCTACTTATACAGTAGATATTACAAACATAATTATACATAAGAACAACAACAGACACTAAATGGAACTGGACATTCTAATTAATAAATTATAATTGGATACAAAAGTTTGTAGAGAATATAATGGGAATACCAAACGTTTGTTTAAAACTGCCAGAGGCAAAGTAATGGGATTACGTATTTTCTTTTATTTAGTTGGAAACCCTCATAGACTTCCCACGTAAATGACTTCAGTAAAGATAGACTTGCAGTAAACATTAAGACATAAATAGGAAACGACTTTTTAAACAAATTTGAAAGTAATACACACGTACACTCACGCTTGTATTCCCGAAAGGGAAATTCGTGTGACGTAATTTATGGATGGCCCCTTATATGCGTGTAATTCTAATCAATTCTGTTGTCCTTGTATTGGTACAGTTATTAAAAACTTACTGATTAATAGATTAAAATAAACTTTTTAATATAAATATTGATTTCTATTTAAAGATAAATTACCTTTACCTGATGTTGCTGGCCTTTTACTACGAGGCGTGCAAAAAATATTCCTTTCCGACATATCCTTGAAACTAAAATAAGTAGCAATTGGATTGATATTAGTGATTGCAAAGTTTCTCCTCGCTTTATATAAGTAGGAATTTGTTTTTATGAAAAACAGGATGCAATAACTAATTCTAAATGTTGGCTACTAATTAGCAAGAAGTAAGTAATATATACTAACTAAAATTATAAATGCGAAAGTGAGTATTTTACAATATTTGTTTGTTTGATACACTTTCTTGCTTAACTACTCGACCCCTCATCATAAAAAGCATATACGTTAGACTATACCTTTCATCCAGAAAAATTGTGTTGTTCCCGAGGGATAGGTTGATTGACAAAATCTACATTAGTGCGGGCGAAGCCGCGTGCAATATCTAGTTAGTTAAAAACTAAAAATAAATTTAACTTCTTTAATTGTGACATTTGCATTGGAGGTAACATAAGCGTTGATGTAATCAACTTTTTATGGCATAAGACACAGAAGATGCCTCTCACAGAAATGTGGAAGCCAAGCTTCCAGTCAAACCGTATATCTGCCTCTTTGGGAAATAAATTCTAACGTGTAAAATTCTTAACCTCCAGAACTGTACGTTGCAATTGCGTAGTTTTTTAATTACTAGTAAAACGATATTCCTCCCTATATTTTTCACGTAAACCTTACATACAAAGAGTAGTCAATTAAAAAAAATTAAAGTTTTAGTTTTCATGTCAGAAAGAATTCTCAACACAAATTAAAGTTCGTACATATATCGGTATTCTGTTAACTGGAGCAGAAGCATTCGTTCGGGATTCTCCAATGATACTGACTCAGAGTGCATATGAGCTGCCGTGCTGCAAAAACATGTTTGGAAATTTCCTGTAAAGATATAGTTAAGTTACTTTTTCTTACCTTTGAATAGATTTCAGACCCAGGTGCACCTAAGCGAGGTTAACCGTATTAGGTGGAGATTCTCCAACGATACTATATCTGTAAGACTTTTAAGAGACTTCTGACTCTGTTCGGCCGAGAGAGAAGGTTCTATTAAATTTTATTTATTCAATCTAAAATTCATCGAATTCAATATCGATTTTTTTATATTCTAAACATTTACGGTTAGTTTTCAAATTACCATATATTATAATAATTGTCAGATAAAATATCAGATATTATCTGTTTTGCTTCGTCAATAAATACATTTACGACACAATTTTATCAACATTAAAAAATAGGGGCATATGAGTATTCGTGTCCATGCTCTCAGGTTTCAATAGTTGTATTGGAGTAAGACGATGTTATATACAAGTCAGGCGTCTCCAATTTGGACTGAAATTTGCTGTGAAAACATCCTTCAACCACTTTAGATATTCTTAAAATGTCAACACTACACATTGTGAGATTTATGATGAATAAACATTTGGAAATAGTTGTACAATGCGCGGCCTATTCTTTGTGTATACACAATTTTTTTGCTATACCATGGCCAAGTTATTTCTATCTATTTATTTAAAAAAAATTGGTTGCCTGTAAAGTCGGTATACGGGCGAAAGTTTTACGTGACAACGACTTTGAGTGGTAAAATAATTTTAATGTGAATATTCATTCGTATAGTAGGAAGAAGGATGAAATAATAGTAACAATTTAAAACATTTATTTATACAAAGAATTATATTTAAAACGCGTGCCTCTCACTCGCTCTCATTGTGAGCGCATAACGTGAGCGGAGCGTAACGCAGTTTCTTGAAGTGTCACCCGGCAAACCAATTTATAAGACGTTGTCACGTCAAAATAAACATGTATTATGTTACTATGGTCACTATAAAATGTTTAAACTAACTATTATCTCACCACTTTGTGGGAGCAACTGTGTGTATTGTAGGTTGCTGGTGTCCTAATTTTGTTGCTTTTAAATAAAAACACTGGAGTCGGGTTATAATGCACTGTATTGGGCGAGAGCTTCGTTGCAAGAAAGAGAGAGTTACAAAGTTGCCATACCCTTAACTTAAGCATTAGTGTTACAATTATTAATCTTATGTTGCCATAAGTCGCAACACACTTTTTGCGGTAGATAAACTGCTTTGCGAGACATGAATTTTTTACATGTTATTTTTTAATAGGATCTCATTTCTTCTTGTAGGTAGGTAGATATTAGGACACATCGCTTATCTGTGCTTACTGTGCCTACATTCAGGTAAGTGACGAAACATTGTATGAACAGCAAAAGTAACTTTGTGATCTCATATCTTTTATATATAATTACATAGTTACTTATAGAGTTTTTATATTTAGAACACGGGACTAAAATTAAGAAATTTTGATTTACAAAAGTTTTTAAACTACAGGATTAAATTAAACGAAATTAGAGAACTCTTGGTTACTGAAATTTAAGCTTCTAGCTTCATCTATAATGACGTTACAGGGGGTCAAAAACGTCCAGAATAGCTTCGAGAAAAGGATCGTACGGTCATGCCTTTGTTTTTTTAACTTGACTTGGTGGGGGCACAGTCATGCTCCCAGAGATTATTAAAAAATGGTCGAAATGAATATTAGTATAACCTATTCAATATAGATAGATTCAAATTCATGACCAATCCTGAAAATGTTTATGTGTTATTTATAAACGAATACATATTGTGTACTTCTGTATATTTTAGGAAAGTACGAGTAGCATCGCCAGATTGCGGTATATCGTTTCGCTCCTTGGTTTCTTATCGGGTCTGAAACTAGTCGAACTTCGAAACACGCGAGTACACCACTAGTATTGTGAATAACTCACGAAAGTAGCTATTTTCGTACAGACATATAGACTTACACACTGAGATAATTACTTTAATATTAAAGAAATAATATTTCAGTGTGGTTCAATTCAGGTGATGCAATAAAATATATTTCAAATACAACGAAAACCACATTTAAATTTACAAAAAAAAACATACTTCAAAAGCATTTTATTTAATTTGAATGGCCTTGAAGGTATTTTTGTATCAGATATGTAGCAGTTATGAATTATAAATTTAAAAAATTATAACTCCTTGACCTCTGGAATAATTTATGTTTTGCTTTAATATGTCTGATTTTGATGATTTTATTTCAAGTCGTACAATTTTTTTGTTTTTTTGATATAGGGGGCAAACGAGCAGATGGGTCACCTGATGGTAAATGACTACCGCCGCCCATCGGCACCTGCAACTCGAGACTAACAAGAGCGTTGCCGCCCTTTAAGGTGGGAGTAGGAGAAGAGGGTGAGGGGGGGAAGAGTGGGCAGAGGGGAGAGAGGGGAAGGACGGGAATAGAGGAGAGGGTTAGGGCCTCCGGTAACCTCACTAGCAAGCATTGCTTCACTGCCGGTTTTCTGTGAGGCCGTGGTATCGAGCGGAGTCGAGTCGGCCCATACGTGCCGAAGCGTGGCTCTCCCACGTCCCACTCCCAATCGGGCGGGGTTGGGTTTGTTCCAAAAGGCCCTGATCGCCTGGGACAGATCCAGCCCTGGCATGGCCTCCTGTCCGGAGGACGTGCACGGCGAATGGCCATGGGAGCGAGCGCAGGTCGTGTAGATCCCCATGTCAAGTCTGGAGAGTTTTCCTTCCCGCGGTTGCCGCCTGTTTTTGATCTGGTTCCCTATGAAACAGAAGTAACTGAAACATCCAGTCGCACTCCCATATCCCACCTTACCCATCCTATTTTCCTTCCGCAAACCCTCTGCGGGTAGTATGTGGTTGATACCTGCGGACTCATCATCAACTAAGACTGACGGTGAGGGGGGGGGAGGGGCAACCACCCGCATGTTTGTGCCGTATGCGGGGATCCGTATGGGGGGAAGAAGGTGTCCTGGTAGTTGAGCTGAAAGGCAACACACTGCTTTGGCCCGGATTTCTCCTGACACGGGAGGCTGGAGGCTAGCCACCTTCAGTCAATCGGCTGCGACGACCCGTCAGAGGGCCGCCAGGCGAGAGCTCTTTCCTTGTGGGGGCAGACGACGGGCGGGACGACTGTGTCTTCCTGCCCAGCTCGGCCTGTTTTCCACTAGGGTAGGAGCTCTATATCTCTTCGTTACTTCTGGCGCCCGCGTGCCTTTTGCCGCGACGTCCCCACTTGAGGGCTCCAAGGAGGGTGGAAGGACGAAGAGACGAATCTTAAACACAACACGCATGGATACTAAAGAAATTAAAAATTCTCCTTCCAGGAAACAATCCAAGGCTGCGCCCCGGGTGAATAACCCAGGTGGTGCGCCAAGCAAACTACCAGCAGCTTCTCGGGTGAATAACCCGAACGCAGCGTCAGCCTCCACAACGGCAGCTTCTCGGGTGGATAACCCGAATGCAGCGCCGCTATTCAAACTGGCAGCTTCTCGGGTGGTAAACCCGAATGCAGCATCGCCTTCCAATCCGGCAGCTTCTCGGGCAAACAACCCGAATGCAGCGCCATCCGAAATACCGGCAGTTCCTCAGGTGACCAACCAGAGTGAAATGCCAGGGTCGACCATGGACCTCTCATCTCTAAAGGCAGCAATGCCCATGCCCATAGGATCCAATCAGGATGAACCCTGCTGGAACCTTGTGGGCGTGAAGAAGAAGAGGGTTCCCAAAAAACAGATCCCGTCCAACCAGAACCATAAGGCCAGAAGGGCGAAAACCCGGGCGGAAGCAAAGCGAAAGCGGCGTCTGGCAGTAGGTGGTAGTAAGCAGCTTGAAGCTGCTGAAGGGACCGCAAGGCCCCACGATGTTCACGTCAGTGATGCGCCAACCCATGGCAAAGGCAGTAGCCTAGCCGAGGGAAGAGCTCCTACGGGGACGCCACCGGCTGTCACGAAGCCTGCTGCCGCGAATGCATCCCCACGGCAGGATCGACCTGGACGGGCTAAACAAGCTGGGAACGCTAACCAAGCGGGTAAAGCTACAGGCCAAATCAAACCCACCAAAAGGAATCGTCCAGACGATTCCTTTACTCCACCAGCCAGCGGTAAGCGCCAAAAACCCCAGCTCACCACCAAAGGCTCCACTAGTTACTCCGACGCCTTAAAGTCAAACGACTACTGCGTCGCCGTAATGTTGGAGCCGTACCACGACCTGACCAAAGAGCAGGCTGAAGCCGTGGAGGGTCGGCTGCAGGATGTGCTGGACGACGAGATCTTCGCGCCCGGTACATCCGGTGGCCAATTCGTTGCGCCACAGTTCAGGGGGAAGGCCTTCCACAGTGAGGGCGTCCTCAAGATGTGGTGCAATGATGACTATGCCCTTCGATGGCTTCACCAAGCCGTGGCCAAGGTGCAAACACCGCGCGACGGAACCAGACTGATCGTCAAACGACAGTCTGAGATTCCGAAGCGCATCAAGGCGGGACTCCTGGTGCCACAGGTAGGTCCCGAGGACACGTTGGACCGCATCCGTATGCGGCTGACGTGTCATAACAGACAATATAACGTGTCCAACTGGGCACTCTACCATGCCGAGCCCCAGGAAGAGAAGAAAAGTCTGTTCCTGGTACTCGGTATACCCGAAGAGGACGCGTCGAAACTCAGGGCTAGCGAGCGTAGAGTTTACTATAAATTCGGTAATCTCTACGTTCGCTTCCTTGACGACCGCCCTCAACCGCAGCCGAACCTTGAGGCTAAGCCCCAGGAGGTCTCCGGAGACCTAGGCAGCGGCGCGAAAGGCGAAGGCCAACCTGGCCCCAGCAAGGGGTCAAGCGTCCGGACCAGCCCACCGAGGGAGAACTCGCCAGTAGAGAGTCTCTCTAAGGAGGGTGAGAGCGATCTGGATGAGGATGTACTGGACAGCGAAGATGGCGCTGCCAGCTCCCCTCATCCATAACCTCGTTGCTCTTCAGACCAACCTCCAGCATAGCCAGACTGCAACGGCTAACCTGCGCAGAATGCTGGAGGTCAACACCAAGACCGTAGCCCTAATCCAGGAGCCGTGGATTAGGAAGGGCAGGATCTGCGGCTTAAGCAACATCGGAGGTAAATTACTTCTTGACACTACTATTGATAACCCGCGTACATGTATTTTCGCACCGAAACATGCGAACACAACCTTAATGACCGAGTTCTGTTCTAGAGACCTAACTACCATCAGGCTCAGGGAACCTTCCTCAGGCCTACCCGACGTGGTGATGGCGTCGGCCTACTTGCCGGGCGACGCAGACATCCCCACCCCTGAACTGGCCGCGCTAGTAAGTAATTGCGAGCGGGAGGGACGGGAACTTATCATCGCAGCTGACACCAATGCCCATCACGTGCTGTGGGGCAGCCAGATCAACAACAAACGAGGTGAGGAATTTGTTTCTTTCTTACTTACCACTAAGTTAAACGTAATCAATAACGGCTCAGAACCAACATTCGTTACATCGAGAGCCCAAACAATTATAGATCTAACACTAGCCAGTGAGTACGCGTCATCATATATTTCGGATTGGCATGTTTCGGATGAGGCGTCGTGCTCGGATCACCGTTGGATCAAATTTGACTTAAAGATGACTCTCACACCGCCCGAACCCCGACGAAATCCTCGCAAGATGGATGTACGTAAGTATGAGCAAGTAACCGCGGATTGTTTGAAAAATATCGATCTGCCAAATGCTCACGGGACCACAGCGGATATTGATAACCATGTAGACAACCTTACTACTACGTTGATCACTTGCTTCGAACAAACATGCCCACTTTCGACCCCCAGAACGGGACCACGCAGTAAACACTACTGGTGGGGACCGGAACTGGAGAAACTACGCCGCAAGGTTAGGAAGTTGTTTAATAAAGCAAAGAACTCTCGACTTGACCAACATTGGGAAGCATTTAAGCAGGCCCGACATCACTACAAGAAGCGGATCAGAACCAGGAAAACTGAATGCTGGAGAAGCTTCTGTACTAACATTGATAACAACAATCAGGCTAACAGAGTCAAGAACATTATGAGCTGTGAAAGAGGACACAGCCTTGGCTTCTTGAAAAAACCTGATGGGACGTATACAAAAACAGATTCAGAGACCTCAGAACTGTTAATGACAACCCACTTCCCAGGATGCCGAATATCAAATGAGAAGGACACATGGGAAGACAGTGGAGAAAATACACCAGGTGATTCAGACTGGACCACCGCCCGAAAAATCGTGAATCATGAAAAATTAAATTCGGCGATCAACAGCTTCCTTCCATACAAAGCGGCAGGACTGGACGGTATTTTCCCAGGCCTGCTAAGATGGTGCGATGGGTCCTTAATAGACCACCTCCAGATCATCTACGTAAGCTGCGTGGCCCACCGCTACATCCCCTTGAAATGGAGAGAAGTCAGAGTAATCTTCATCCCTAAACCCGGCAAAGGAGATTACACACAACCGAAATCATTTAGACCCATCAGTCTCACATCATTCTTACTTAAAGTGCTGGAGAGACTAATAGACAGGGAATTAAGGAGCACTGCACTAGTCAGCTACCCCTTGAACCCCAACCAACACGCTTATTCGATGGGCAAATCAACAGAATCTGCCTTACATCGAGTCGTTTCATATATAGAGGGCAATCTAAACAGCAAAATATCAACCCTAGGAGCCTTCATCGACATCGAAGGTGCCTTTGACAAAACCAGCTTCACCAGCATAAGCCAGGCTCTGTCAAGACATGGGGTCGATTCCACAATTGCGGGATGGATCGACAGCATGCTCAGATACAGAGCTATACAATTTACTGTGAATAACACATCAAGAGGGGTGGTGGCCAGAGGATGTCCGCAAGGTGGAGTCCTCTCACCTCTCCTATGGAACATTGTGGTCGATGAGCTCATTACCCAGCTCAATGACCGCAAATTCTTCACAGTGGGCTATGCGGACGACCTGACCATCCTCATCAGCGGCCGCTTTGAGAGTGTGGTATGCGACCAAATGAGGTCTGCATTGAAGGTCGTAGAGCAGTGGTGTGAAAAACACAACCTAACAGTGAACCCGACAAAGACGGAGTTAATCATGTTCACAAATAAACGTAGTTTAGGAGAACTGAGACTACCTAAACTATTTGACACCAGTCTAGCCCTTACCAAGGAGGTCAAGTATCTAGGAGTGATACTGGACAGTAAACTCCTATGGAACAGGCACCTGGACGCAAAAATAAATAAGGCCTGCATTATATTCTGCCAATGCAAGCGACTCCTCGGCAGAAGCTGGGGATTATCACCGAAAATCACACTATGGCTGTACAAAACGGTTATACGACCAATCATCACATACGGTGCTATTGCCTGGTGGCACAGAACGGAACTAAGCACTGTCAGAAACAAACTGCAGCAATTCCAGAGACTAGCATGTACTGCCGTCACTAATTGCATGCGCACAACTCCCACAACCGCCCTAGAGGTGGCTCTTGATCTAGCCCCACTAGACCTGTATATACAACAGGAGGCAGCTGTGGCAGCCATCAGACTTAAACTCTTAGGTCTCTGGTATAACCGAGAGGGTCCCCATATCAAACTATGGAATCAATTAGTGGAATACCAACCACTAATCGCTGCCCCATGCGACAGGATCCCGAAACAACACATTTTCGAGAGGAAGTATCAAATACAACTATTTGAAAACGACCGAGATCAATCTGGCATACATGAAGTGCGAATCTATACGGACGGTTCCAAGATGGGGTCAGGGACAGGAGCCGGAATTTTCTCACAAGACCTAAATATAAAAATATCACTGGCGCTTGGTCAACACAGCTCCATATTTCAATGCGAGTGTGTTGCAATAACTTACGCCGCGACCGCGGTCATGTCAAAAGGCATAAAGGAGTACAACATCCGAATATTGTCAGACAGTATGGCCGTTTTAAGGGCCCTGGAGGGCAACACCATGAACTCCGGTCTCATTTATGAATGCCACCAGACGCTAGAGCGTTTAGCCTCTGCGAACGGGGTAATTCTGCAATGGATCAAAGGGCATAGTAATTCATTCGGGAACGACGCCGCCGATGAGCTGGCAAGAAAGGGATCTGTAACTTCAGTGGCAGGCCCAACAACACTACTGCCACTTCCCTTCAATCAACTTCGCTCATGGGTAAGGCAACGGACTCGTGAGGCGCATAACGGTCGCTGGGCCAACACACCGGGCTGCAGGCAGTCTAAACTGGTGCTGACGGAGGTCTCACCACGTTTAACTTGCAGACTGCTCAGTCTTGACCGACTCGACATCAGAATAGTTGTAGGAACAATTACGGGCCACTTAGCCCTAAACCGGCACCTATTCACCATCAGTGCGACAGACAGTCCTCTATGCAGAGGATGTCTCAACGCGGAGGAAACGGCCGCCCACGTTATCCTGGAGTGCGAGGGAGTGGCCACACAACGGGCAAGTATTCTCGCGGGTGCGAGATCGCTCCTAGAAGCCTGTGAACGCCCCAGGAGGCTTTTGTGCTTCTGGAAGGAGCTAGGCTGGCTCAACTAGTCAGCCAATCTGAACGCATAATGGACCGTCTGTGAGTCTAAATGCGGAAACAGAGCCCTACACCAATACCAATACCAATACCAATACCCACTCCCAATCATGGAAAAACAAAAATTTTACAAAAAATAAACTATTTTGAACTTTACCTTTTGTTAATTATGACTTAACTTCTATTTTTATTGTCGAAGGCCACTCTACAATTTTGGAGGTAACGCACATGATAGAGAATTAGTTGGAGAAGTGTCAGCAGTTCCTTCTTTACGGCCTGTCGTAGGTACGTAACTGTTGGAAAGTACGTCATTTTTCATAGGTCAGGAGCAAACGCATAATTATGCACGCTACAGGGACATCGAGACTCACACTTCGTTGGAATGAGTGCTAAGGGAGAAGCAACGCTGCAACATCGCGGCAGCCTTCAGTATATTCACCTGACTAGTTTGATAGAAAGTAGGAGATTGCCATATCTGCATTTAGTAGTTTAAAAATACACATTTTTCAAAAATTCGAGTTAGTGTAACAAGCGCCTAATCTTTCCCGCCACATCGCATGAAGACGAGATTCAACAGATCAAAGTGAAGTCTTCTCCCGTCCAGTTTTAAGATGCCAAATTATAGTATTGTCATTTAGAAGTAGGTTAAAATAAACTTATAACATTTGTTCACATTATTAGATAATTGGTTAGTTACAAACGAAAATAACAAAAGTTAAAAAAGACAATTTCAGACAAACAATGTTACATAAACGATTTTATGAAATACCTAAAGAAGATTAACTCTATAGTCAATAATGTTGATATATCTAGAAAGTTCGTCGTTGAAAGAAGGTAGAAAGGTCGAAGTAAGTACTCGAAAACTTTAGTCTAGTAACTTTTTTACACTGAATTCCGTTACATATGTATAGAGATAAATACATACATACAAGTCGAGCGAATAAATCCGTTTTAATAAATGACAGCGTTTATTTCGTAATCCCCGAAACAAATTTTTGTTTGTGTTTAACCCTCTCCATCAAATAAATAAAATAAGTTTACTAATGCCAATCTCATTTATATAAATTATAGTAGATTATCATGATAAGCAATGTTCCGGTAATTAATTATTTCCATGTAAAATAGTATTTCGTTTTTCTTGGCACCAACTTCAAAGGGTAGAAGAACACCTTTTAGATATATTTCGTAATAGCTCTTAATATTGTTTCATCGTTTTTTGAGTTTCAATTTTTTATACACAGATGTTGTTATAAACATTTTTTTATAGACACGATTAATTAACATCTAATTTATATCGATTTCATCATTAAATTTTTACCAAATCAAATAAACATAATAGGTATTGATTAGTATACATATTCTCTAGAATTTTATCATCAAATCCTGACCTGATGACAATGAGACCACGTGGGAACCCTTTCCAACAAAAAAGATTTTTCCAAATTGGCCTAACCGTCTTCGAAAATCGGGAAATATAACTAAATGCCTCCTCTTTTTTTGAAGTCGGTTAAAAATAATTTAGTTATATCTGTGTCAGTCTCCTTTATTAAAGACTAGCAGTTCCCGCGCTGCTTCGCTCGCCTATACATATTTATATATTTTGCTCGTAACCCTGATTCTTATTCCAAAATAAAAGTAGCCTAAGTTACTCCTTATAACAACAGCTATCTGCCACTGAAAGTCCCGTGGAAATCGGTCAACCCGTTCTGGAGATTAGCTGGCACAGACAGACAGAATAAAAAGAAAAGGATTTTTATACATAGGTATCGTGCAAATAACTGTATGAGTATGTTCCTTTTTCTTAAACTTGGCTTGACATGCTACTGCGTGTCTAGATACCACACAAGAAATTTTTTATTCTAATATCACAAAATTTCTGTCAGTCGTTAGTTACCTGCTGTATTCATCATGCGGAGGTGCACATAAGACGATTCTTTTACAATCTGGGTACAGGGACCAAGCTGCCATTGGCTAGGGTCACAGAGGCAGAAACCTCTTCACTGTGTTGTCACAGGTTCCCAGCCGCTGTCCATCCGCCTAAGGAAGGTCCAGGCTCTTAGTAATTAACTCATGGGAAAAAATTACTAACAGCACAATTATTACGGAATCCACGTCCCACATGTCGACAAGCTCGCGGACTAAGTCCAAACATTTTTATTCTTTCTCCTTATTATTATTATAAGTAATTTAGTAGTAGCTACAATTCAATTTGTCCGTGAAAGACTAAATCGTTCTAAATTAATGAACAGCATAATTACAGTGGACTACGCTGTAATTGAATCGTTAATATCTAATGAAGCAGACAAACTTAGAACAGAGCTTAAGTGAATTATTTTATAGAAAACTAGACAGTAGTAACACGGCTTGCTATCAGTAAAAAGCAGTCAGCAATGAAAACGATTATATTTGCGATGTTAGTGAAAATCGTTTTAGCACATTGTCTCTCATGTGATGAAGTACTTGAGTTACCTTCAGACGAAAAGATATCACTATCAGCATTACAAACAATCTCACCGAAAGATATAGTTCAATGCTTGGCACATTTGGGAAAAGAAGAGCTGCCTGCCCCTGAAGCAAATTATATTTGGAAATCTATAATAACATTTTACGATGGCATTGAAAATATTCCTGACTCGGTGCTTATGATACTTCATTGGGTTACCGTTGCTGTATCACCCGAGGATTATGCCAATATGTCTTTAAGCAATATTGACGTTATTCAAAACTTTGGCTTGGATTATAAATTAAACGAGGCCCAAATAGCGGCAATCGCCAACAGAGTACGCGAAGATTTTGCAGAAAAGGAGCCTGAAGATTACACTTATTATGATTTAACATCGCTTCGTCAAATACTTTGTGCCTTTAATAAAAGTGAAATAGAAAGAATTAATCCTTCAGCTTATAAAGAAACTGCCTTGATGATCGGCAAGCTGGAGCGATGTAATGGAGATACTATGTCGGGATTCGCTACTCTTGCAGTAGAAAAACGCGCTTTTGGGCCAAGTAGTAATTGGACAGACTCTATAATAAAAATAATTGGAAAGGTCGCAGATTTTGTACCCAAGGGATTGAAAAAAAAAATTAATGTTCAAACAAATCCTGTTTAAATCCTGTGTGGACTCCGACATGTTCTCTTTGTACCGAGTGAATAATCTTCTAATAATTTAGATTAAATTAGAACTTTAGGAGTATCATTGTGTTAACTAGATATCCTTGGACTAGAACGAATTGAACAATTGAACTAAAAACTATGTTTGTCTACTGATTTTCTTCATTTTTTGTAGTAGTAGCTATTGACGGCCTTTAATGATATCTAAAAGAGTTTAAGAAAAAAATACAGATAGGCAAAAAACCCAAATCACCCGTTTTTTGCAAATAACTACAAGATATTTCGTGCATAGAAAGTTGACTACTTAATTGTCTTTTGAAATCAATATACGTACCTATACTTTATTGTGGAGCGCATCTCTCTTTTATTTATTTTTTGTTTTACCGAGTGATTTCCAATCAAATTCGAAAACAAGCAGGCGTACGTAAGTTCATAGTAGTTTTTATGAAACAAAAGTGTCCAATAAACTTGGACGGTCTGCCGGAAAATTACTTCTAAATTATGTTTGTCTCTTTTAGCTGTTTTTATTTACAGCTTTAGATGAGTGACAGATTTCGAATGGTCCAGAACATTGCAGTTACAACAAAGGGTCAGTGTACATGATTGTTTAAACATAGTTTGTGTATAATATTGATTATTGCCTACAAATAGTAATAGTATCTGCTAGAAGAAATCTGGCATTGTTATTTTTAATTTTTGTGTTTATTTGAAAAGCTTCCTTTGTGTAAATGTAGATTTCTTAATAGATAAATGATTAAAATGTCCAGAAAAATTCGGATAAATAAAAAAGTGTTAGTATTTATTGCCTGTATTAGCTTTATCAGTAAATCAATTTTCTGTTATGAGTTTCAAAATAGGTTTAAAAAAAGGAAACGGTCAGATTTTTTACTTTTTAGTAACACGTTACAAAATATAGAGAAGGTATGTATCCATGTATGGGGTGGACAATCGTCTGATACAGGCTCTGAAGTCTTTATACAAGGACTCCAGGGACTGTTTTCGAATTAATTGTGCCTACACAGACTGGTTTCATATCTCTAATGGAGACAAGGATGTGTAGCTTCTCCTTGGTAGGTCAACCTGTTCATGGATGGTTACATGACCGAGTTGAAAGAAATTAATGTGGATTGAATATGGGAGGGTTGCAGGGAAAGTGTCTCTTATTATGCTGATGATCAAGTCCTACTTGCTTCATTAGCGGAGGACTTGCAGAAAATAGAAAACTTGAATGAGGCCTTGAAAGATAAATATATAACAATAAAGGTATGAAATTGAACGCAAGTAAGACGATAGTTATGGTTTGAGAAGAAAGATAAAAATGACTAAATATAATATTATGATTAAAAACGAATATGTAGAACAAGTGTTAGAGTTTGTATACTTTGGTAGTCTGTTATCGAGGGATGGAAGATGCAGAGGAGATATTGAAAGAAGAGTAAATGTGGGTAATCGTGTGAATAGCGCGCTACATGCCATTATTAAGCGATTAATCGGCACCGGCGCGAAAAAGGCGCGCCTAGCAGTTCATATTGGTATGCTCATGCCCACCTCAATGTATGGTAGTGAGAGAGTTGGGTATGGTAGAAATACATTAATAACAAAACAAGTTTATAAGGCAAAAGTTAGTGGAATGGCTGGTACGGGCTGTACGTACCCTGATCAAATTAGGGATGTTCCTATGTACATAGTTGGACCCAGAATATTATTAATTCTCATATATATTCTGTACTAGGCCCAACTTACTT
Source organism: Euplagia quadripunctaria (assembly GCA_963859945.1). NCBI lineage: Eukaryota > Metazoa > Arthropoda > Insecta > Lepidoptera > Erebidae > Euplagia > Euplagia quadripunctaria. The sequence goes on along the minus strand of OY982572.1, from coordinate 752,562 downwards.
ACGTTCGCACAAAATAAAGTCTTTGCGATAAATTTACGATGGGCCATCGTGAGAATTAAACCAAGGAAAGATGAACTCACTCTTGCATTAGACACTACGTTTTATATTCTCCTTGAGAGATCACATTATAATGGTTTGGTGAGGTACTTCCGCGTATCAAATGCGTTTATTTATAATATCCTATCTCAAATAGGACGAGGTTAGTTCTGTTTTGAACCACTGCCAAATTCAATCTTTGATAGTAAGAAATCGTTAATTTTGCCAATATATTATTCTAAGTTGTTTATACTTTTTGTGTTTTTGAATTAATAGTGTTATTATTGTAATAAGTTTTGCATAATGTATAATGAGAATTAGATTGTTATGATTACGACGTATAATCTGGGTCGTGAGTGTGGGGTTTTATAGTTTGGAATAAGATACAGGGGACTGATCGTTTAGTTTATTACAAATTTGTTTATGTCCTAATACAAGATAATATGTTATGAATATGTTATTGTTTTGTATAATTTTGTTATTGTTTTTTGTTAGAAGTTTAGTTGGAATTTTTGTGGATGGTTTGTTTTGAATTTATAACGAGGGGAAGGGAAGGGGGAATTTACATGTTGTTTGTAAAACGATTTTTCTGATATGTTTTAATTTATTAAACGCCTAAAGCTCTTTTTAGGGAATCAAAAGGAAAAAAAGGAACCCTTATAGGATCACTTTGTTGTCTGTCTGTCTGTCAAGACCCTTTTTCTCAGGAACCCGTGGACGTTTCAAATTGATATTAATACCAAGTACTTATGTCTGCGGTCCCTTTCCTTTCGCAGGTAAATCAAAACCTATAGAGTACTTCCCATTGACCTACAGTCGTGAAATTTGGTAAGAAGCAAGGTCTGACAGCACAAATAAAGGAAAAAATCTTTAATTTGTTATTATAGTTATCACAAAAAAAAATTGTAATTGTGATTACAAACTTATATTTTGCGATTGAAAATTTGAATTTCTCGTACATCGATGTATGGGAAAGTAGGTTTAGAACCGCAAAGTTAAGTTTGTCTTTCGGAAAAGACGGGAAAAATTTACGGGAGAATTGATTCCCAAGATGGACGTGCTATCTACATACAAGTTTGTTTGCTTACGGAACCATCGGCACAGCCCCCGGTGCGCGAGTAAGACTCGCACTTTTTAAACCTAGGGTGACTTGTCACAGGCCCAGATAACCACTTATTACAGGGCGGGCACTGCGATTATTTGACAGAGTATAAAGAGAGTTTTTCTGTCATTTTCAAATCATCAGTTATTTTTAACATGCTTTTCAGCTTGTAACTAACTGTACAAATAAATCTTGGAAGTCTATTTTAACCTACTTCTAATTGTCGTGTCGAAATGTATGTTTGAATGACAATACTATAACTTGCCATCTTGGAGCTGATCTGATGATGGAGCCAGGAGGTGTATAGTGGAACTCTTTAGTGGCGACTAGTCCAACATTAGATTGAATTTTGGATGGATTGGGCTTAGTAACGATGGTGTGATGATGAAGCCAGGTGGATACTCTTTTTTAGATTTTTTAAACCGTTTCGCCATTAAAGCTAGTTTTTTTACGAAACTTAACTTTTATTATTGCTGGATGATGCTGGATATAAATTATAGTTTTGTAAGTCGACAGATAATTTTATACTTTTATAAATTAAGCGTTCCAGTATATTGATGAATAACTTAATTAATATTCAAATGGATATCAAAGACTAAAAGATAAGACTTATTAGACCTCAAAAGGTAGTAGTAAGCTACGACTAGATACAAAAACATCTCTGCTTAATCCTTTACTGAGAAGTGTGCGTCATAATATACTTCAAAATACTTTAGCTAGAAAAACATTTGTTTTTCATCTTAACACCTTTGTCATCGATATCAAACAATTAGTATCGGCGCCCGATTACACACTCGAAATATGACAAGGCTGTACCTGTTTGTCGTTTTGTACAAACATACGTACTTACTTAGGTGTTATATATACATATGGTAATGCCAGTTGCTGTGGGTAAAGTTTACATATAGAGTACACTGATGTAGATAGGTCACTTTATTCGTTTCAAAGTTACTCTATACTTAGTATTATACTGTTATAAAGCTGAAGAAATTAATTGTTTAGTTGAACGCGCTTATCTCTGAAACTATCATTCGGAAATAAAAAAAATCTGTTTATATTTGATAGACTAATTCTTAAGGAAGAATATAAACTATTTAACATCACACTACGACGCTGCGGAGCAGAGCTATGGCTATAAACGAGGGTGAAACTGCGCAAACGGCTAGCAGAGTATACTGCCATAACTTCACTTTGCGCTAGAGGTTATGAGGAGGGATGTCGCTAATGAGAAGCACAATCGAAAGATGGCTTTCAAGTAATATACCAGTAATATATTTCAAATACTAACTATATTGATAACTGATCGATTCACACTTATACATTCACTTTATATTTGATTCATCGAAGTAGAGCCGCTTGACAGTCCACACAGATTGCTGGCTGCGGCGAGAGTCTTCTGTCCTAATTCCAAACTATACAAAATTAAAATATAGAACAATCGATATTATTTGAACTTGGTGCCACCAGCCAGGACCTATCTGCCTTGAAAGAGAAGGTATAAAAATGCAGTATTAATTAAAAGACTATTAATATATAAATAATTTATAAATTAGGCAGTATATTTTCTATTTATACCTACATTCATAATCTATGGTCAGGTTGAAGGCAACACGCTGAACCGACCTCGTAGCGAACAAACTTATGCACTCGTTGTGTAATAGCCGCGAGTGTGCACACGTCTTTATGTAAAACGTACGTGTATTCAACGCCTTAGGAAACTTGTTCCCGTTCTGAATAATTATACGCAACATTTGAAGCATTTGCATAATACATTGTATGACCTGGAGGACAAAATATCATTATACTACTATTTTTTTTACAATGTCGACTGTCATAATAATATGTTTTGAGCATTTTATCGTGCTTATATATGAATTTTATGAACTCAAGTTATTAAAAACATTATTTGCCGTAAATGAACTGCGTTGCGACTTGCGCGACTTGAATTTACATGAGTTAATGGTAAATTTTTCCCTGATAAAAAGTAGTCTATCTGCTATTCCAGAATATAAACCATCTCTGTACTAGTATCATCTTTAACATTGGGAGAGCCTTGCTTCGGCAAGCATGGGCCGGCTCGATCGGAGTGATGCCACGGCCTCACAGAAAACCGGCAGTGAAGCAATGCTTGCGTTGCATTTCGCCTAGTGAGTGAGGTTACCGAAGGCCCTAACCCTTTCCTCTTCCTCTCTCCCTTCGTCGCCCTTTATTCCCCCCTTCCCCTACTCCCACCTTAAAGGCCGGCAACGCACTTTTGACTTCTAAGTTACAGGTGCTCATGGGCGGCGGTAGTCATTTAAAAAAACAACAATTTCAGCAGCTTTGGCGTAAAAGAGTCGCAAACATCCATCCATCCATCCATCCATCCCCACAAACTTTCCTCTTTATAATATTAGTTAGATTCGATAAGGTGATAAGCGAACAGATACAGACATGTTGAAACAAAAATTATAAACAAAAATTATGCAATTGTGTGCTCGTTATGGTGGTTCGTATTGGCCCATGGCCGGCTATGGTATAATTTGAACATATTTCTATATGTTTATGGTCATTATGACGTTTATTGGACTCTTACGAAACTGGCTTTGATCATAGATAAAAAATACTATTTGTGCACCTTGTATTTTAAAGAACACAAACTTTAAAATAGATTATTAAGTTTATTATAGATACAATTTTATTATATGATATAACTGTATGATATAATTAATTAATACGAATTACGTATTTCTGTTTGTATGTATATCAGTAATAGACTTACTTTGTAGACATACTTAAAATAATACCAATAACGCATGACCACGATAATAGTATCGTGGTCACTCATTATTAATATTATTTTTAACCCCTCCAACTAAATAAAATGTATTAGCAATGGGTTCAAATCAGTAGTGTATTGAGTAGGGTTGGAAATTTCGAGCCCACTACCCCTAGATCGTACGGCCGACGTTTTCAGTCTTAGCCATTGCGTTACCGTTGCTTTAATGGTAAAACGAACCGTGTTCCTTATTCTCCACCAAAATAAATCCTACTATCCCTTTCACACATATTTTTGATAAAACTTACTCATCATTCCATTAATACAATAACATCTGAAATGGTTTTTCAAATAAGGCGCTAGAAGGTCGTGACAGATGAACAAATATTTTCAATGCAAGGTCAGCCTGACCGTACAAATATACTGTATACCATTCTGTAATTATAATAAAAAATAAACCATTTGAGTAGATTACCTGCAAGGTATATCAACGAGATTATTATTATTCGTGTCGACAGCGTGGACGTTAGACCACTTATTGAAATAATTGTTTTATTATCTCAACGTTCATTACTTCTTTACCACTATTGTTTTAGGCAGTTTCCGGTTCTACTCAACAATCTAAGCCTTATAAGAATGGTTCATTTTATTCACATAATTTTCCATATCTTTTTAATAGACAAAATAAATTATTCTTAGCACCATTGTTTAGGATTTATAATGTTAATGACATATTAATAATCGCTTTGCTTAAGTTGTAAAACAAAAAAAGATCATAATTATATCTAGTACCATCGTAATTTCATTAATAGTGTAACAGATGAATTTAACATGACATTTTATTAATAGCAATTCTTACTTCATGTAAATAACGTTCAATATTGATCACGCTACAATACGATAGTACAGATACATAAAATTATCAGTAGCCCGTGATCACAACGTGCCAGATTCCAATGAATCCGTTTGCTGTCAAACGTCTTTTGACCTGCGACCCAAGCGTAGGTTTTAGGAGCCTGTATGAATATGTATCTACTCTAAAGCCCCGTAAGAAAAACTGCCCCAGCTCTTTTCCCTATCTTTTTTAGGGTTCCGTACCTCGAAAAGAAAAAACGGAACCCTTATAGGATGACAGACAGACAGCCTGTCACGACCCTTTTTTACAGGGTACTTCCCGTGAACTCAGAATCTTGAAATTTGGTACGAAGCAACGTCTTATAACACAGATATAGGAAAAATTACGAAAACCGTAAATTTTTAGTTACATCATATAATAAAAATGTTTTTAATAATTTTAAACCTACTACCTCTTTCCTCATGAACGCATAAAGGTATTAAATTGAAATTTATTTGAAATACTCAAGTCTATAATACCTTTAAGCTGTAACAACATCAAACTTCTATGTCAACACAATCAAAAGAAACAGCAATTTAAGCCGCATATTTTCAAACTCGCAACTACTCGCAAGGGAATCAAAACCTAAAGAGTACTTCCAGTCGACCTAGAATCTTGAAATTTGGCATGAAGCAATGTTTTATAGCACAGATAAAGGAAAAATTGCGAAAGTCGTTAATTTGTTGTTATATCACATAAAAAAATTGTTTTTGTGATTACAAACTTATATTTTGCGGTTGGATTGTTAACTTTGTTGTACATCGCTACCGCAAAGTTAAGTTTGTCTTTCGGATTTTCATTCGGTTTTCACTAAGAGACAGAGTGATTCATGAGGAAGGTTAAGATTTTGTGTAAATTGTTGGTTATGTGATTAGTTACTAAATAATTTTATTGGTTTTTGACCTTCGTGTCAGTAAATAGCTCTTGGCATACAATTTTTTTTAGGTCATAGAAGGATTCTGTTCCTATAAACATCACTCCCACATGTATTGCATATTAAATACCGTATAAAAATACTGAGTACCTGTTTTAATTCAGATTATAAACTGTGTGCCCAATTTCATCTAAATCCGTTCAGCCGTTTTTACGTAATTAACAAACGTACAATATTACACACAACAAATTACAACAACATTTAGTATTTGTAATCTTTAAAACATATAACACAGAATAAATAATTATCTTTTTTAACCAACTTAGGTGGAGGTTCTCAATTCGACTGTTTTTTTATGTGTTAGCGATATCTTCACCATTTCTGAACCGATTTCAATTATTCTTTTTAATTGAAGTGGTTGTCCTCAAGCCTGGTCTCATTTAAATTTAAAGAAAATATTCCATCTCTACTGGTGGAAAATTAAGGGATCAATAATACAGGTTATTACAATTTATCATAGTTAGGGCTCATTGAAGTCAGTGATATTTTAAAAAAAGTTAATAATCGATGATCAACTTGAACTAGTGGTGGTAGAATTACACTAGAGTTAAGCAAGACATTCGGCGACACAACAAAGAGATTCGTAGCTATCTTTATAGCTAATCCATGCTTACACAAGACATAGTTGGCTTATCATATATTTGATAGCGGCACCAGATACAGCGACTTTCTTTCACAACAGTAGGCATAACAGTATGTGTATAAACTAAGTCTAATATTGATATACATACGTACACACATACACTCACGCCAGTATCCTGTAAGGGGTAAGCAGATGCGTATATACACATACATATATAAACACCCATATGTTGCTGTAATTTGGTCCCAATCAAGTAATAGGGGGCAAGCCTTTATCCGCCAATTGGGCAATTTATATTGAAAGGGAATAAATAGGAAAGAAGGGGACGCAATGAAAGGAAAATGTTTTTTTTTGGTATAAGGGGCAAACGAGCAGATGGATCACCTGAAGCGAAATGACTACCCCAGCCACCTGCACCTCAAGAGTCACAAGTACGTTGCTGGTCTTTAAGGTAGGGTAAAGGTGGAAGAGGGGGAGAGGGGAGAGGGAAGGGTTAGGGCCTCCGGTATCCTCACTCACTCGGCGTAAATGCAAGCATTGCGTCACTGCCGGTTTTCTGTGAGGCCGTGGTATCACTCCGGTCGAGCCGGCCCATACGTGCCGAAGCATGGCTCTCCCACGATTCCAGTACGAGCGTAACTAACGTAACGTAAGCGTAAACTTGTCGCCTTAGAAATTAGCTTATATTATACTCTGAAAGGTAAGCAATTTTATTTACCGTTTCAGTATGTAGTGTGGCGATTTTATCACAGCTGTATGCCAAACGCAAATAGAGCAGTAACTGTTTAAACATCATTGGTACCAAGGCTGCTATGTTGCAGGCATGGAGTGGAAAATACTCACTCTTTGCACATTGTAAGCTTGCTAACGATACTATGCAGAAGATACCCAGGAATTACGTTTTTTTAACTCGATACTTTTTGAAACGAATGTGTTTATATTCGTGCAGAGTTTTCAGTTTATAAAGCTCTTTAAACTAGACTAAATATCACTAAGATTTAGTTTGGTCTGACCAAACGAGTTGGGTTGAGTAACACAATCGATAATTGCTTTATTGGTACTTCGTTGTACGTCTTGAAAGTCTAAAGTCGTCTTAGATTACTAAAGTTAAACTAAAACAATTAAACTCGGTACTTTACGATATACGACTTAGAGTATACATAGTATACTCTAAGATATACGATTACGAATAAGTGGGAAATCTTCGGCACGTATGGGCCGGCTCGACCGGAGTGATACCACGGCCTTACGGAAAACTGGCCTCATAACGACGCTTGTATTCTGTTTCGCCGAGTGAGTGAGGTTACCGGACCCTTTTGCCATCTTCCCTCCTCTACCCCCCCCCCTCTTACGCCCTCTCCTCCTCTCTCCCCCTCTTCCTTCCCGTCCCCTACTCCCACCTTAAAGGTCAACAACGCACTTGTGACTCGTGACTCTTGAGTTTCAGGTGCCCAAGGCACCGGTAGTCACTTACCATCAGGTGACGCGTCTGTTCGTTTACTACCTATGCCGTTAAAAAAAACGATACTTTATTAGTTCTGAGTTGCATTTGAAAGGCCTTCATTTTAAATTTAGTTTGTAAGTCCCATTTCAGGGTTTAATAATGTAAATGGCAACATTACCTTCTACACTAAAAGTTTATTATAGTTTGTGATGAACCCTCCTGACCTCGATGTGTTGAGAACACAGAGGAGGCTCATGCTATACCTAATGTTAAAAATTACATTACTTATCTCACATTACTTAACATCTAACATAATGCTGTCTCCGAGCGTAATTTCCACAGAGAGCCAGCCGCAGTAGGTTTACAGTGCGATAAATCATGAAGCTCACCGATTAATGTGGGCATGTGTTGTTTAACATGTGCCCGAACTGGTTTCTGGGTTACGCATAGCACCTAGCGCGGACCCCGATGGACCACGCCCGCTCGTTCATGTGTAGATAAATTTAGTAACTAAAAAATATATTGTTTCGCCTTAGGAAAGTAAGTCTTAATAATTCCTGGGCCTCTGTCTGGTATCTGTAAATGCTTAATACATACTAGAAATGCGAATGTGATTTGTTTGTTACGCTTCACGCATCTAACTATCATCATAATATATTAAATTTTACATACAAATTTGGTAGAAAGAAGGTTACAGGAATAGGATAGGCTATCTTGTCTAAGCAAGCGAAGCCGCGTACGTAACCTAGTTGTTCATATTTATGCTCTAAATTCGTTACGAACTATGGTGTATTTCTTTTTTAATGTGTCCATAACTGATTTTTTCACAGGTTTTTAGTCGTTACTCTAATAAACATTTTGAACTGTGGAATGCATTGTTATTGTTTAAGATGATTACTATCGACATGACTTACTGGATTTATGTATAGGTAGGTACTTATAAAATAGAATAAAAACTGTTTATTGCCAGAAATTTATAGGTACACGTACAATGTAATAATGTCTAATGGGCCCCCACTAGGCAAACCTTCCTGTGGGTACCTGGACGATTACTAAATATGAGTACAGTGCCCGATTGACATCAATAATTGGCTTATTTATTAACAGATTTTTCAATTCTTATTTTATTATATATTAGGAGAAAAAAAATTATGAATAAAAATAGAATAAGAATAAATATAAAAGGGAAATGCAATAAAAATGATTACATATTACATTAAACTATTTTATGAAAATATTATTTGGTACTTAGATAATACATATATTAAACACATTTTTTATGATATAGCGGGAAACGAGCAGACGGGTCACCTGGTAAATGACTACCATGGGCACTTTTGCAACTCAAGAGTCACAAGTCTGTTGCCGCCCTCTAGGGTGGGAGTAGTGGAATAGGAGAGAGAGGGGAGAGGGAAGGGTTAGGGCCTCTGGTAACCTCACTCACGCGGCGGAAAGCATGGCTCTCCTACAAAAACACGTACTGTGATAACAATATAGAATTAGTATTTATATAAATATTTATAATTAAACCTGTGTGGTGAATTTAATTTACCTTAAGTGCTGTAAGAGGTATAGCAATCCGCATAAGAACTTAAATAGTTTCCCTAAATTTGGCATCCTCGTCGCTCTAAACTTTTTAGATGGGTTTAACATCCAAGTGGTTTGATTTAAATTAAAGTAATTAAGCTTGTCTTTGCTAGATCTAATCCATAGTCTGTCGATTGCGAAAGTTGATTGTCGAAGATTTTTCAATTCATTTTCTTACAATATTGGCAACACTAAACAATAAAAATTGTTACACATTTTAATATAAAAACATCTGAACTAAATTAACCCATGCAAATCTGGGGGCACGGCAGTGCCCCCGCCAAGTCAAGCAAAAAAGTGTCACGGCCGTACCATTCTTTTCTCAAAGCAGTTCAGGCAATTCAAATTCAGGCTCCTAGTTTTATCAATAACGAAGTTATAGGGTCGAACTATAACTTCGTTGTGGATAAAACTAGGAGCCTGAATTTTCAGTAACCAAACAGCCATTGTATAAACACGGTATATTTAAAATTTAATTCAATTTGAACCAGTAGTTTAAGAATTATTACTAGTCAAAGCTTCTTAATTTTGTCACTCACTGACTGACTGACCGATCATCAAAACTCTAAGGCACTTCTAGCAGACATAGCAGCTTCAAATTTAGAATACAATTAGTGTTTAGTGTATAAATCAAGGAAAAACTAAAACATTTTGTAATTTCGGTCCCGTTTTCTAGATACAAGAACTTCGAAAGAAAGAAGAAAGAAGACTTCTAACTTCTAACTTTGTAATCCCATATAAATATATAAGATTACAAAATTACATTTGCAGTGAATGAATCAGTATACTTGTATATGTATAATATAATAGAATAATAGGTGTAGATAGGTACCTAGATATAATTAACTAAATAATCTTATTTAATACAATATGTATTACTTGTAAGATGCATTGTGTTTTCATGCGATGGCCAAGTCAATCTATTTTATTTAAAACATAAAAGTTTTTTTAATATTGATATGGTAACTATAAGATGTTGTTAGGTTAGCTAATTACGTAATAACTTAAGACAAAGGGCCCCTTAAGTAGGGACTGAATAAATTAACCGACTTGGTATTATATGGATTTCGCAACTTTTTACGGTAGAAGAACTGAGTTGCGAGACTTGTTTTTTTTTACAAGTTTTGTTTTTTGATGGCATAAGTAACTTACTACTTCATTTATTCATTTTGTTTATTTCCGAATATTGGTTTAGGTACATTTGTAAATTTTATAAGCAAACATAATTTTCTGTTCTTTTACCATATTTCACTATTAGGCTTGCAAAAAGAGATCAAGAAGAGAGATAATATTAAATTGAAAGAAATGTATACATTAAAAAGTGAAAGCGGCACCCGTTGTTTATTCATGATGTCTCATATTCAAACTACACAATATTAATGTTATGTTAAAAAGTATGAGAAAAAAATGGTAATTTTTCAGGATAATAATTCTAAATTAAAATAATAAATTATAAATGTTATGTCAAAGTATGATAATAAAATGTACATAAAATTAAAATGTCTAATGATCTAAATATCTAAAGAGAATTATTTAGACGGCTTTTTAATAAAATTTTGCACATGGAGGAATATTATATTTGAAATAGTTAAAGTTTATTTATGTAATGACAAAGATATTATACTTAAATGCGAATTGAAAATCTAACAATTTTAGAAATTTTAATTATATACAACTTACACATTAAAACTAATAAAAAAAGAAAAAGAACTGTATATGGGCTATTTACATGCATGCGTCATAAAATTCCTAAACATCGTCGCCTACTGGCAGTGTTCCCAGAAGGCTGGCAGCATTGCCACGTTGAATGGCAATGCTAATTCTCTGTGCAAGAAAAAGGCCCGCCTTCTGGTCACGAGAAGTGTCGATCAGTCGCTTAGCCAATTCCTTATAAACGGAACGAGCACTCGGACCCCATGACCCAAGCGTTTCGACCCCAAACGGCTCAAAAACATAGTTACCAACTAAATTATTGTATTTACGCCGTTTGAGGCTTTCTGCTGATGCAGCAGCAGCGCCAGCACAACCAGCTGTACTTGGAAGATGTGATGGCGCGAGGGTGTCAACGCAGGTTGCGTCCCACACCAAAGGCCTACCCATCTTCCATGGCAGTAACGACATACCATTTGGTCTCTTCCCATCGTCTCGTACCAGACCACTAGGTTCAGTACGGCTGGCACGCCGGCGGTGACAAGAGCATGACGGATTATGTCATTAAGATTGGCATGTCGAGATATACGGCCTGCGCTTCTGCTACAAGAAAGGCCATGGTGTCCAAGACTGTCGACAGCTTCTCCACAGTGACAAAGATGCGGAGAAACACAAGGAGCTCCTAAACGAAGGCAAGTGGCAAGGCGGAATGTGTTATCGTCCAACAAGGTGCCTATGTTGGGCGATGGAAGTGCCTGAATCCATAGGCCTGATTCCCATTCTCCCACAGCCAACAAACGAGCGCGCTCTGCAACATTGGATGCGGTGTCAATTAAATAATTCCTTCTTAAGGTGCATAACGGCGCGTCCCATTGCCTCTGAGAGAATGGATTAACAGGTAAAAGAGTATTGGGACAAGCTATCTGCCAAGCATATATGGCATCGGTGACACTTCAGAATTAACCAGTGTATTTGTTAGAATTTTCCTGGTTAACTCTTCTGTGCCATGGACCGAAGACAAAAATGCTGGAAGGCTGACATCTGAAATTTTGCGAACGCCAAGACCACCCAAACGAACTGGTAAGGATGCTTGGAGCCAGCCTCGGTCGTGCAAAGCCACATTTAAAATTTTGCTAAGGGTGTTTTGAATAATTTTGTCAATTTTTTCTAAAAGAAAGTTAAAGTTTATATGTAGAAGTGCTGTTTTAAGCAATATGTGTCATACATTTATAAATTATGTGGAAACGGCTACAAAAATCTACAAGTTTCCAGTATTACTTTGACCTGTCATGGCAGGCAAAGTTGAAATGACTATTCAACTTATATTCGTCCTAGAAATAAAATAAAATATTCCAAACTTAATTAATTATGGTCGAAATTCGACCACCAGGTCTCTCTAGTAATAATTATTTGGCCAAGTATTAACAACTTATCGTGTAGTCATCGTCATTTTTTTATTTTTAGCTTATTAAATTTTAGCTTTTAATCCCGGTGGGGTATATAGCTTTGTTGCACCTGCCAGCCAGTAGGTGAGTTTTAGAACTTTACTAAACAAAATATTCCTACGAAATTTAATAAACCTAGACATCAGTTTTCGTAGCTTCTCTGAAACAGTATCATTTTTAATTTTTATTTATTGGGACATAAACCAGTTACACGGTAAAAGGTAAACGTATGAGTTTAAGTAAAATTTTGAGAGTGAACATTTAACATCTACGCAAAATATGTGCAAATAAAAGTCTTAGTAGATATACGAGCCTAAATAGGGCGTGCTAATTTTTTAAACTTAATCTAAGAAACAGAAAAAAATGAGATCTGTGAAAAGTGTGTTTTAAGTTTCCACAATACAGGCACAGGCACGACGCAGCCCAATATTGGTTTTGCACCTTGCTTTGTAAACCGACGACACGTGCGAAACTATATAAAATCTAAACTAGAATTAATATTTTAAAGGCCTTACTTCTGAAACAGTTTTAGAACGGTACCTAAGTCATAGTAGAAAACAGCCTCATATAACTAAATAAGGCACGCAGTTTTGCGGTATACCAGTATTCCTTCAGCAATATGCTTGCCCTCTGTTACGCGAGTGAGTATTTAGTTGGCAAAATGTTGGTGTTTAATAAATCTCGACCTACCCCTTCAGGGATATAGGGTGAGTATGTCTATGTATGTATATTTCTCAAATATTATCAATAATGATTATGATAATTTCGACTGCCCGCCGGGTGAACACAAGCTTACATAAATTCTGATCGCATTAATGCCCGTAAATAGTTACATTCTTCCTGCCAGACCATAAAGTTACCTAAATATAACAAAGTCATCCTTCCTTATAATATCAATATTACTTCAATAAACCACACACATACCGGTGTACTATCAAAATAAACAATTTATTTTTTAGTTCAAGACCACCATAACAGCGGTATAAATCCTTGTACACACTATAACAATATACAGTGTGAGGTGCGAACATATGAAGGTTCCTTTGTTGTTCGTATGCACTCGACCTTATAATGTTTACGAAGGGCTTTATGTCTTCCTTTTCCGTGTTCTGTTGTTATTTAACTAATTATTATTTTAATATTGACTTATGTTGTTTGTGGCCCTTCCCTTCCGTGCCTCGAGGCACTAAACATAGTGTTTATTGCTCACGCATACGCTTGGCAGATGATTAAAACCAAATCGCGTAGTGTATTAATCTTTTTCTTGAGGTTTGTTGTAGAAAGTACTGTAGTAGTATTAATTTTTAAATTACGTAAGCAATTGCTGAAATATCACCGGTAATATATCTATTTACAGATATATATTTAACAATCATAACATAGATAACTCACGTCAATCAAAAGTTATATGATTTTGAGTTTTTGCCTCGTTCGTCCCGTTGCTTAGATTGAGCTGATACGTCCACTCACGCCTATACTTCCGGAGGGGTAGGCAGATGGGTATTAAACTGCCACATTTTACCAACTATCATTCGGTTCCACTAACGCCTACTAGTGTACTAGTACACTATTGCCGTCAACCGGGCATTTTGGGAATTACAGAAGGGAAAATTAGGTGTTAATTGAAAAGGAAAGGTGGGCAAGAAGGAAAGGCAAATAAAAGGAAAGGAATATCGCTTATATTGGAATGTGTAAGTAATAGCTTGATCACGTCAGGATCTCGCACCTGTAACTCGAACTGGCTATTTCCGGGAACATTCACTCTTTCTAAGTTCTGGTTCTGTTCTCTCTCTCACTGGTTCTGGGTTCCTGTCCTCGTTTCCCAGGTCATAAGTTATTTTTTTTTCTGAAATCTCATTAGCAGCCTAGAATCTGCAGACGTGTCCGGTGGAGGGCCACATACTGGACTTTATTGCGTTGTACCAAAAATATAGCTGGTGACAGGTAGATTTTAAGTGTGTGTACACTTATGTCTATCCCTTTTAACATTAAGATTGAGTAAATATGCAGGTATATATGTACAAAAATGTTCTTGCTGTTCAACTTTTTTATTAGAAAAGTATAATTTAAGCTTTTAAGCTCTGAAGAAAATTAGATCCTTATAAATAAATCGTACAATATTACAAATCTGTCCGAAATTTAAACTGATTCAGCTAAAAATCAAATTTTCCTTTGTACCTATATAAAATATCTCCGACCCTGATTACCCTCTTTACTAAAATAACCTTCCCTTTCCGAAATAATTCCGAAAATATCGTAGCAAATGATATTAGAAATATAAGGCAGATAATTGGCGTCCACTTACACAGGATTTATGTAATTATTTCCTCTGATTGCCTTCTCAGGGCGAGGCGACCATTTTGTTCCTCTCGAGGCACTTATGCTAATTTGAAACGCTTCTTAAATAGCTCTTAAACGTCATAAATGTTTTTATAGCGAGAGTAATGAAACAAAGGTATTGGAAAGTTTGTGTTTTCTATTCTTTATTGTCGGATAGCTCTACAGAAGGTAAGATTCTCTAATTGTTTTTAAAGGGTAAAGTCGCATAATGACCCAGTGATTGATGTAAAGGGCTAACAATTTAGGCTCGCCCGGAGTGATATGAGGGCCTCACAGAAAACCGGCAGTGAAGCAATGTCTGCATTGCTTTTCGCCGAGTGAGTGAGGTTACCGGAAGCCCTAACCCTTCCCTCCCCCCTCTACCACCTTTCTCCTACTCCTATTTAAAGGGCGGCAACGCACTTGTGACTCTTGAGTTACAGGTGCCCATGGACGGCGGTAGTCATTTACCATCAGTGGACCCAGCCCCCTATATCATAAAAAAAGGAACCTTGTTTTGAAACTGACATATTTGTAGTTGACAATTTACCGATCAAGCTAATATTTCGTAAGAGAAAAGGCTGACAGTAATACATTTATATGTGACATATGGGGTGACTGACAAAAAAGAAAAAGAAAATTATTAATATTGACATGGACATTAATAATACATTACTTTATTTAAAAAAACATGCTAACTCAACCGTTTATCGTTAAGCTTCTAACTTTTTCTGTAAATGGTACATCTGAAGTTATTTTTTATTGAGTTGGTAGATCCTGAGGTTATCGCGTTCAAACAGACAAAATGTTTATCTTTATAATAATCGATTATACATTAGTTTATATTGCTTTTTTTATCTATTTTCAATAAACACGGTTTCATTATTTTTTCAATTACTGTATTTGCACCAAAAAATATTAATTTTATCACAAAAATATAAAGTGTTATTGAATACAAAAATGTTTAATAAAATATACAACAAAAAGTTTAACAAGCCGAATATATTAAAAGTTACCCCGAGGTCCTGAGCCACGGTATTATTTCTTTTAACACGAAACTCATGAAAATTAAATACATTCTATTTTCTCAAAAGGTTCTTAGATACGTGTTTCATTTCATATCAAATAAACCTCTTACAAAACATCTTCCTTACGAAGGGATATAAGCCCTGTCTCTCCGTATCTTTAATTAGAGAAATATGCTAAGCAGTAATTGGACCCCCTCCAGCCCCATTAGACCCCTCGAGGCTGAGTGACCCCCTCGCTCACTTTAACGGAAATTCAAATAAACTCGCACGTTTTAGCTCTTAATGATTTTTACAATTTGTTTTAAAGCTTTGTAAATTTAGAAAGTGAAACGAATTTTTTCTTCGTATTTTTTAATAAAGGGAGTTTTACGTTACTTGAATGAGATTATGTGTGTAGCTTTGTTTGAATACAAAAGAGAGAGAGAGAGAGGTTTATTAAATTTTTACGCATTCTGATGTTGAGTTCAACTGTAATTTACTTGACTGTACATTAGATATTTAATGTTTATATTTATGCTTTGAATGTAATCGTGAATTTAATTTGGTCCTTTAGTACTTTAGTAAGTCAGTTGGTAACGTAACTTAGGTATTTTATAAACTAACGAAGTGGCAGACAAGTGTCTATGTGCTGCTATCAGTCACCGTTGCCTAAATAAAAAGTATCGTATGCGAATAAAACACAAACTGTTAGTTGAGATGATTTAATTCTTGACAGGTGGTAGGTACTGAATGTACTAATCTTTATTTAGAACCTCTTATATGTATACCAGAGATGTTTTGGGTATGAAATTTCGCATCTGGAGGAAGATAAATACGGATATTTGAATAATATTATACCGGTTTCAGATACAGTTATGAAATTTATTTGGATTATCGAACAGTTTCGGATAATTTCTGTCAGTTTAATTAAATTTTTAAGGAATTGTTAAATTAAAAGAAAAAAAATCGGAATATCATTTGGTACTACTATCACAGTAAGTATCCACTTGAAAATGCAATTATAAAATTACAATAAACAAACATTGTACAATCATTTCAACCATAAAGAAATAATAAAAACCTGTCATAACATGTCAGACGGTTACAGTTTCGGATAGATTTTTATTTCGGATATCCGATAGTTCCGGTTACGGTTTTTAGCTCCATAACATTCCTCTATAAATGGTCACCAATCAAAAAAATGGACGGAGATTGTGTATGCTTCACCTGGTTGATCGATTTGCGTCACTTTCAACGTGCAAAATAAAATAACCGTGTTACAAAACTACTTAGTTCAAAATTATGCATCATTTACGCAATAAAAAATGATCTGCGGAAACGGTGTCGCATGTAGCAGACACACGGGCAGACAGATGTTTTAACAGCTCTGACCTAAAAATTATGACAGAATTAATTCGCCGAGTGAATTAATAGCTATTCTAAGCTAAATTTAAAAAAAAATCATTGAGTGCGTTATTTCCGTAATTTATATACAATATAAATTTCATTTCTCTACGTCATACTCGTGAACTGTTTGTTAAATAGATTATACGAATATTTATTTCAACCATTTTTTCAATTAAATTGTGTGCTCCAAATATAATTTTTTTTAGGACACCATTATAAGTACTTATCAGCCGTGTTTTATAAACTTCCTCTTAGTATAAGAGGGATTAGCCCACAGTAGGACCTAGGAGAGACCAGACCTAGCAGCATGGATTGTGTATAGTTAAAAGCACAAGAGGAAACTTCTTTTAGGCAACATATTAGGTGAAAAATGATCAGCCAGTGAGTAAAAACTAGGTAAGTTATGTAATTGAGCATGCCGATTTAACAAACTAATGAGTTATGGGAGTAGGTAGTTCAAAATGGCAGAAAAAAGGCAATACCCGACTAGTTTAACAAAAGATAAACTCGATTAACTATATGACGTACAGTAATAGTACAGTATAAGTACAATGTGTTCACGAATATGTAGGTCGTGTGTAGTACGTGTATAAATAATCTCCGCAACTTATTGTTCCAATTGTACCATGAGAGATATACTGCAGATGGGCTAAGGTAATAAAGTTTGTCCTTTTGTGCCTATGTTGTAACGACTTCAATGAGAGTTTCTTTTGCCAGTCTTAATTTTTTGACAGAATACGTCAAAGAGATGGTTTGTACAGGACAGAACATATGTTTGAACGATTTTAAACACAAGAAATGTGCAGACGAATTGAGTACCTCCTACTTTTTTCAAGTAGGTTATAAAGAGAGACAGTGTAGTCTTGAGCTAGAGGAAGTATTTCCCCTGGATGGGACATCAGGATCCATGGTTGTTATTCATCTCGTTGGTATAACCGAAACGTTTCTAGAACCTCAGCTATTCAAAAAGGCTACGAACAAACATCTGGAAGTGGTTGTATTTTGCAATAAGGCCGTCCTTTAAACATTATCTATCTGACACATGTTTATATGATACCTCTACTGTAACAATGGTGTACAAATAAGGTTTTATTTATCTAATACATTTATCCTATAAAAAAAACGAATTATTGTAGTATAAGAAAACAGAGCCAGAGCTTACAGCTAAAAAGTTATTTATTTATTTATATAGTGTATTTGTTATGTGTTCGTCACTACATATTATATAACAAAGTCCCCCACCGCGTCTGTCTATCTGTCTGTTGCGATAAACTCAAAAACTACTGAACGGATTTTCATGCGGTTTTCACTGATAGATCGAGCGATTCATGAGGAAGTTTTAGGTATATAATTTTTTAAGGTTTTGTGTAAATTGGTTGAAATATGTTGATGATTGTTGAAGATGCCTCTGCTACCTGTGCGAAGCCGGGGCGGGTTACTAGTTAATTATAAAATTATTTAGAGTGATTCGAATGCACAGTATAAACTCCCCTAATTACGTGTCTTTTGGGTTCAAAATTCAAGCCTTTCCGCATTTTGTGCGAATAAAATTAACCTGTAATTTATTATACGTGTAATATGATGGAACCTCGTTGTATAACAATGTTTTATTAGCAAATGCATCTGTTTCATAAAGTTGAAAGAATGCAAGCGGCAAGCATGTGGTTCGTCTTGGGTTTTTTAACGTTCGCTGCAACAAGATTCGACACATGACCTTTTTCAGATTCCTGAGATCAAGTTAGTCTCATCCTGTTAGCACTTTGATTATATAGGGAGAGTATCGACCTTTTTGAGGCATTTTTAAATATAATGAAGTAGTTGTAACAGTACGTTACTACGGGTCTACGCCCTTATGTTTTGTCCAAACTTAGGTACTTGTAATTATTAAAAATATATTTTATAAGCCATATAAAGGCTGGTTTCTAGTTAACGTGCTACCTTGACTGTAAAAGGTAATTATAGCCTTTCCTCTGTGCTCGCAACCAGCAATTGATGTTTTGAAAGGAAATGTCGAAAGAGGCTCTCGGTGTTACAAGCGCGATGAACGTTGATTTCTTAAAAACACATTCATCTTACTTACCCACTAAAAGACAAGTGTCAGTTCTCTTCTGGTAATTAATTCAGTAAAATTTCAAATTCAATAAAAAAAATCAGTCAAGAGTGAGTTGTATTTGTACACCAATTCATAACACTTAGTTCTGAAGCAAACAAATGATTGAAAATGTTTTAATTAGCACACAATATATTTTCTTACAAAGATAAAAAAAAACAGTAACGAGACACGGCACAGCTGATTCTCCGCTACGACATAGTCCACCTGAATAAAAGAAGTTAGCTTCATTACATCAATAAATAAGCTATGCTAACTTTTAAACTTTCGCGTTCCATGATATAAAATTATTTACGTATAATTAAAGCGATCATGTTTTAGGTATTACATACCTGTCACACTGTGTACCGCAAACCTACTCATACGGATAGGTACCTACACGCCACGTCTCATCATCATCCCCGACACCTGCAATCTGTTATGACTTCACTCAAGAACAAAGCGAGAAGATCTTTGTGACTCTAAACAGTTGAAGCAAGAGCTGGATCATGTTCAAGGGGTACTCAAAAGTAATGGATTTCTATTTTATACCTAAGGTCCTTACGCTAAGTGCTAATAATGTGGTGTCTAGATACAGTAGGTGAATATGATGGCATCTGTTCAGTTCTATCAGACTCCTCATGGGTTAGCGCTAGGTGTACCTTTAGGGGGTTCCATGTATAAAAACACGAACAAGTGTGAGTCGGACTCGCGCACCCAGGGGTTCCGTAAAAAACAAATTTGTATGCAGATAGCAAGTTCATTTGGTGAATCAATTCTCGAAGATTTTTCCCCATCTTTTACCCAACTTTGCAGTTCTAAAACTACTCTCCAATACATCAATTCACTACAAACTCAACTTTCCAACCGCAAAATTTAAGTTTGTAATTACAAAAACTATTTTTTGTGTGATATAACAACAAATTAATGACTTTCGGATTTTTTCCTTTCCTTGTGCTGTCAGCTTTCTTACCAAATTTCATGATTCGAGGTCATTAGAAAAAATCCTATAAGTTTTGATTTACCTACGAATTGAAATTTGGTGAAACCTAAGGCTTAAATGGCCGTATCTTATGATTTTGTTGACTTACAAGCTTGATTTTTTTACATTTCAAGGGACCGCTGACATACGTATTTGGTATTTATTTCAACTTGATGCATCAACGGGTCCCTGAGGAAAATGGTCTGGACGGACAGACAGACGGTCAACAAAGTGATCTTTTAAGGGGTCCTTTTTTCCTTTTGAGGAACGAAACCCTAAAAAGGAGGGATCTATCAGTTGCTTTGTATCAGGGAAGGATAATATATAATACACAAATATGTTTCTTATGCTCTCGAAACTAGAAATTATTTATAATCTAAACTTTGTCAACCTTCTTAGGTATACCTCGGGATCACCATTATTTTTTGGATGAAAGGTACTGTCCTTTTCTTTACCCCTGAAAATGTGTGTACAAAATTTCATGGTGATCAGTTAAGCAGTTTAGGAGGCGTAAAATGTGTAAACAAACTTACATTCGCATTTATATTATAAGTTAGGATATATGTATATATAAAGAATATTAGTTATAACGTGTGTTAATATATTTGTATCGTAGACAAGCTCACAACTGGTATATTTAGTGTTATGACTGTACTTCCTACGTGATTTTGAGGGCAATGAATCGAACGTTATATTAATTTTAGAAAAACCTGTTAGAAAAGTACTCGTTTTGGCGCCAGTGGAATATTTATGTTGATGGTATGGTTGAGAAATTGATTTATATTAAAGATACGTTTAATATTTTGACAGGCCTGTTGGTCTAGTGGTTATTAATCCTGACTGCTGAGTCAAAAGTCTTTGGTTTAATTCCCGTGAAACAGGCGTGAATGTAGGTATATATTAAGACAAACGAGAAAACTACTTCTGTGATCGGTATTAAATCTTTTTGTATTTCACTTTCATAAAACATAACTTTTTATATTAACCATGAGCGTAAACCCGCTTTATAAAAGATGACTGCAGTATATTAAACTAGTATAGTGTTAAAACTAGATAAAACTTAAAAAATACGTTGTATCTACGCTATAAAGTTTTATAGGTCCAGCCTTGGGCTTTCTAATGGCGAAATCACCATTAAGATGGTCTCAGCGAGGCTTGATGTATCAAACGAGCACGTCTTTTTTCTAACAACACCGGGCCTGGCCATCACATTGACAACATTAGAAAAACTTATCGGCTTCTCATTTAATCCCAAGTGTATTGTTTGAGGCCGAAGAGTTTTTTTACGCGATAATCTCTATAGACTACAGTAGTTCTATAACAACTGTAGTACCAGTCTGATTGCAAAAGAAATCTTTTTTAATGTGATAGCTCAAGTTATAGGCTATATAAGATCAGCTGTGACTGGCAGTATGAGTTGTACACATCTAGTATTGAAAGTGTTTAAATGCATTGGAAATTACCCACCATCAGGATGGCTTGTTTGGGAAGTTATTTCTTTAAAAAACATACGAACTCGTCTTTTACAAGTGAGTAAGCAGTTTCCGATAGACTCATCAATGAGGCTTAAACCACACACAAATCCCTCTACCAATAGATGTTAATTATTATTCAGATATAGCTGAATAATAATCTCAATTAGTAATACATAATAATTATTGAACTAATTTTGATTACCCAACTACTGAATTACAAAACAGTAGTCAAAGGTAGAGTAGAGCTGTGATCGGTTGAAAATAAATTGCGAAGTAATGACTATAAAGAAACAATCTAGGTGCTATTACATCACTATTCGTACATAGCACAAGTAATAGCCTGCAGCGTCTATATGTTATGCAGTATTTTATTTTAATTAGACTTTTTACTCTTTGATGTAATTTCGTATAAAAATAAAATTAAGTAGTGTAATATTAATATAAAAGTGGTTTTAAAAGCTCTTGATACTATTATCAAAAGCATATTCCGTTATCAAACGATCAGTTTAGCAGCTATGACGTAACACCACTAGGGATGTCACATGTCACAAGCACCTTGCGGTAACTTAAAACTTAAATTAGAAATTAAATTCTTGGAAAGGGACATGTGTCTTTTAGTTTATTATACTAAATTGTTATTAATTATTGTTATGTACGTACATAACATCTACTGCCACTAATATTATTGGAAGTCAAAGTACCTATAAAAGTAAACGCGAAACATATCTGTATTTATTTAATCTATGATTTGATTAAATCCAGATCTTGATTCGATATGGGTCACGATGCGTGCGCGCATGATCTCTGACGACTGCCCTACTTACAACCCAAGAGAGGTAACTTTTTTTACACAATAATTGATGGATCCATTAAAATGTTTTAGTCTGTATTTTTTAAAATACCTGTTATAAATTAGCTAGTGAATAAATATCTAATGAATTAGATGGTAATTGTAATGTCTTTTGTACAAATAAACGCTGTCTCGGAATTCTCTTCGATGACGAAAATTAGCAAAAAGTATTTTAACCCCCCAGGCACAAAGGAGGGGTGTTAGAAGTTTAATGTGTATATCTGTGTGTCTGTCTGTGACATCACAGCTCTTATCGGATCACCGATTTGGATTTAGTTTTCCTTGTTTGAAAGGTGGCTTTATCGAGAGTGTACGTAGTTATAAAACAAAGGAAATCTGTTCAACCGTTCGAAGATCATCAGCTCTTTTCAAATCGTTGAAGGGATTTTCCATTTCTAAATATTTAAAATTTTTATTTTATACTTATCTTGTTTCAGACTACTAGTGACGTGGGTGACACCTTACTAGTATTTTTGTGAAACCCTGCAGTTAAGCTAAGTGCTTGTATTAGCAGTAGGCTGACGACGGTAGTGCGCTACCGGTAGGGAGGGGTTCGAACCCCCGAACCCACAACCACTATACCGCAAGTTCGACACCTAAGCCATTACATTACGACCGATTTTTCAATATAATGACTTATTTGATCTCTGGTTAAGTTCAGTTAAATTGTGGGAGAGCCATGGTTCGGCACATATGGGCCGGCTGGACCGGAGTGATGCCACGGCCACACAGGAAACCGGCAGTGAAGCAATGCTTGCATTGCTTTTCTCCGTGTGAGTGAGGTTACCGGAGGCCCTAACACTTCCCCTCTCCCTTCTCTTCTTCCTTCTCTCCTCGTCTCGCTCTTCCCCATCTCCTCCTCTTCCCCTACTCCCACCTTAAAGGCCGGCAACGCAGTTGTGACTCTTGAGTTGCAGGTGCCTATGGGCGGTGGTAGTCATTTACCAGTAGGTGACCCGTCTCCTCGTTTGCCCTCTATACCATAAAAAAAAAAGTTATTAACAAACTATGTTTTAAAACAGTAGGTACACTATATATGGGTAAGAAAAAAATCCTGGATACCATTTTTTTATCTTCTTTCTTTGTATTAGTAACTTTTAAACTTTCGCGTTTCATGATATATGTTTATGTTGACGAGAATTAATGCAATCACGTATGTACTTAATAGAGTATTAATCTTAGAATTGCCTGACGTTTCGACCAGGCTGCACTGGCCGTGGTCAGTCTGACTGATTCAGCCTGTGACCAGCCGATATTAAGTACAGGATCGCGTTTATTCCCGACAACATTATAGGTAATATAATTTTGTTTTTCTTTCCTATCCTTATATTGCAAAATATAACTTTTGTTATAGTGAGCTACTGTGGCTACTGTATCTACTGTGACTATGTACACATTATTTATATCAATGTCAAGATTAAGCAATTTAATTTATAATGAAACCATAATTTAAAATGTGTGGTCCGTGAGTTTGCTACCGGCTTCAACTCATGTGTGCCCTACATTTTAGAACCGGAGTTAAGTCCATTAATTTATTTTACATGTTCATGATGTTTATAAAAAATATACATATGACTCTAAATGATTAGTAACGATATAAATATGATTTCAAATGAATATCAATCTTATTATTCTTATACCGAAAGTTTCTATTTAAAAAAATATATGTTGGACTGTATCTAACAGTAAGTAATATTGAACTTGGATTCTGATGCATGCTGTGTTGCGTTGCAGATAGTGTTTTATTAGGTCACTGTCGTTGATCCAGGATGATCGTTCGATCGAACGTTAATCGCACTGTCACAGTAGTTGAATGTTTATGGGATTGTTTATTGCAGACTTTTTAAACTTTAAGCTGATAATTTCTGTATTTGATAACACTGTTTATCCCACTAATATTATAAATGTGAAAGTTTGGATGGATAGATGGATGAATGTTTGTTACTCTTTCACGCAAATACCACGGAACCGATTGTGACGAAACTTGGTATGTAGATAGCTGGAGACCTGGATTAACGCATAGGCTACTTTTTATCCCGATATTCCCACGGGATCGGGACTTACGCGGGTGAAACGGCGGGGCGCTGCTAGTATAATATATGTATAGGGTTACTTAGAAACGTTAAACTTGAGTGTCAACTGACAAGTAAAGCCCGGTTACCCGGTGCTATAATTTGAATTTTATAATTAGGGAAATCTCATCGTGCATAATATCATCATTATGTTGGCATGACTTAATTTTTTTATTAATATTATTAATAACACGTTAAGATCGTATTCAATACAGTTAATAATGGATTCAGACGGATTAGAAGTGATAAGTGTGCTACTGATTCGATTATGATTAGAGCCTTCGTCAAATAAATGTTTTTAGAGATAGAAAATCAATGTTTTTAAATCTTGAAATTAGAATATATTAATTTTATAGTTTGTTTATATCTTAGGTACAACTATAAATATGGTGCTCTAGACGTGCTGTAACTATGTTGATCACTATGACGCGTAAAAGACTTAGGGATTCCAAGAATTCGTGTCAGCAGCAGTTGCAAGATTTTTAAACTGCAGTGACTTAATTTTGAAGATTACATGCAAATAAAACTCAAAAACAAGGCAATTGATTCTTCTACAGCCCATAACGCTTTCTAGGAATGTCTTTTCAGACTGTCCTATTACACCTGCACCTGTTACTCGATTCCTCTCAATCCACTTGAAGTTTTCATTGCCAAATACAACCTATTTGGGGATGCATGACTAGCGTTTTGGCCTGATAGGGTAAATTAAACTTATTTTATATCTATACTTGTAATAAAACTGTAATGGGTTCAATTCTGTACATTGAAAATATATTGAAATTTTTTTGGGGGCCCTCTAAAATGGATACTGAAGCCAAAACTATTTTTTTTTAATTTTTGTCTGTCTGTCTTTCTGTATGTCTGTCTGTATCGTGGATCTTAACAGATTCTAATGAAACTTGGCATGATTTGAGTTCATACTACGAGGTACGACATAGGATACTTTTTATTCCGAAATTCAGGACGGTTTTCCTAGATGAAAGAGCATAACGTCGCAGTACCAACCGTCCACTCACTACAGGCTGTAATGCACACCATGTGGTTTTCGTAGGTTTAAATCTGATATACGGCCTCACTAGTATCCCGGTGAGGTTAAATTCAATACGAAAAAGAAAATTGGTGCTTTTCCCCCTTACGTCGGTATTTTGCGTGTAAAGAATCAAAACAATATTGTGTTTTACGTTCCAGGTTGTGTCACCGCCTTTACATTAAATCCAAAAATCCTGCCTAGAGGATTCCACCCTTTCAGATTACGGGCCACTTGGCCCTAAACCAGCACCTATTCACCACCAATGCGACACCATCAGTTCTCTATGCAGATAATGTCTCAAGGCGGAGGTAACGGCCGCTCACGTTATCCTGGAGTGCGAGAGAGTGGCCACACAACGGGTAAGTATCCTCGCAGGTGCGAGATCACTATTAGAAGCCTGCGAGCGCCCCAGGAGGCTTCTGTGCTTCTGGAAGGAGCTAAACTGGCTCAACTAGTCAGCTTATTTGAATGTATAATGGACCGCCTATAAGTCTAAATACGGAAACAGAGCCAATACCAACACCAATCCCCCCTTTCAAGAAGAGGTGCTACGCGTACTATAAGCGACATATTATTGTTGTTTTCCGGCATAGACGCGAACGAAGTCGCGGGGACAGCTGGTCTTCAATGAATATGAGTACCACTCAGGGAAGTCGTTATTTCATTCCTTCTGATCAATACGCCAAACTGAGCTTAATATCTTTACTTACCTAAAAATAGGCTTGGCGGAAGTGTATCAGGTGATATACGAAATTACGAACCCGCAATAAAAAGGTGATTAAAATTACTCCTAAAAGCGTCACTCTTGTAATTGAAAAACATGTTGATGCTTTTCAATTTCTTTAACATTCCTCCTTACGTCAGATTTGCAAGGAAATGAAGAAAAACAACACTATCAAACGCAAGGTAATGACGGTGAATACCAGTGAATACGTCATTACTTTGCGTTTGACAGTGTTGTTTTTCTTCATTTTCATTTCATTTTTTTTTACATTCTTCGATCGCTACCGGTGACAAACCAGGAATTAACCGCGACGAATAAATTTACGATGTCAAGAGTTGAAAATAAATAGAATTCGCCAGTCAGAAAAATAAGTTTCCATTTCACCTTTGAAGTTGGCAGTTCTTATAAAATATAGTGAAAGCGTACTTTAGTTTAAGATTTTCCTCTTTCACAAAATGAAATTCGATTTAGACTACAATTGACAATATTGGTTGGACTCTTCAAATTCAAAATAACGCAATCAAAATAAAAATGGCGATTATCGAGATTGCTGTCAGAGATATGATTCGCAGCAAACAAAGCTATTGAAGAGTTATTGATTGCCAATTGTAGTTTTTGCATCAGCTGTGATCATAAGCTGACTAGTAG
The DNA here is from genome assembly GCA_963859945.1 of Euplagia quadripunctaria. Classification (NCBI taxonomy): domain Eukaryota; kingdom Metazoa; phylum Arthropoda; class Insecta; order Lepidoptera; family Erebidae; genus Euplagia; species Euplagia quadripunctaria. The sequence goes on along the minus strand of OY982572.1, from coordinate 725,525 downwards.
AAATGTGATACGCTTCTGTAACCAAGAGAAGAAAAAAAAGAAATGAAGAAAGTAGTAAAAACAAGTTACTTTTATTTCATACCGAGAAAGATTATGTTAAATGTAGACGCCACACAAACGCTGCTGCACGCTGAACTCTTTGTACCAAATGCTTTGTTGTTGATAATAATATCGCCAGAACAAAGTATTCAGACAGCGACATGCTGCTAATTACTGAAAATAATTTTAAACAATCTCAATATCATCAAAAAGAAAGAAATCTCTATTATATAAAATATCCAGAAGGCTGATGCTAATATTTCTAATAATATTATGTGTGGCAATATCGACGTTAACAAATATACCTACTATCACAAGCTTGATAGACAAAATATTCACCAAATCTCATTCACGACCGTTCAAATAAAACGGGGTACTACGACTCATCAAATGTACTAAGAGATAACTATTTCTTTCATTAAACACTTAATTTAACCTAATGTTGACATGTGTACCGTAGCCACAAATTCACATTGCAGAATTAAATTTTTTATTACTACTTTGTTACGAAGCGTTATCCCAAAAGTGGGACAGATCGTTAGCATACATAGTTCTCGGCGGCTGTCATTACTATTTTAAAATAACACATATAAATTAAATGTGTGGGCTTTGGGTTTTATCACGGTAGTGTCATTTTTAATTTTATTATATTCCTGGTGAAGACTTTTGTTGCTTTAATGAATTAGTAAATTGAGAGAGATGTTATAATAATCTCTTATATCTTCATCTCCTGTATTTTTTTTCTTTTTCTACAAATTCTAGTGAAATGTTGCGCTTACCTAGCTACGTCCTGCCCTATACAGTTACGTATGATTATAGTCATATCATGGACCTACTTGAAGTACACAATTCACTCAAAGATAATACATAAATCCAGGAACCATTAATATAGAAACATAGCGAGAAAATGTTCAATAATGATAGTTAAACAAATAAACCGAGCCAAACTTCTATATTATTGAGGTTAACTATAATATTTTCTAAAATTTAAACATTGTCTTTATTCATTTATCGGGATCAGTATCGGTAGAAAAGACAATAAGTTTATTTATTTAATAAGATTATAAGTTTAGCATTAATTTAATAAGTTATTCTGGTTGTAGTAAAAATGTGTACGTGTGCTAATGTGTTTTTTTTTTATTTTGAACTGTAGAATTGCATCTATATAATTTATTCAGTCGTTATTAAATCTACATTCAGCCACCTTACCACAATAGCTCCAAATTCAGGACCGGATAGTGTTTAAATCACTTTAGTATCAGTCTTGAATTCAGATACACTCGAATATGTTACAATCCTTGAACGAATTTCGATGATTTTTTATTGAGAATTCGAATCAGTTTGAGGAGAAAACAATCTAGATAGTATAATACTATTGATAAGTATAGTAAGTTGACATAAAATCACTTAAGAAGAGATGTCCTACCTAACTTTCAATTCATCATTGTTATGATCTATGTTCCAGAGTCGTTCGTCCTGTCTAGTTCTTTCTCCATCAAATGTAAGTAGGTGATTTCATTGCTAACATATAGTCCTCCAAATCTTGGTCCCACTACTATATAATTATATTTATTTACGTGTTCTGTGTCTGGTACAAGCACTCTTATTAAATATTTTATTTGCAGATTTAGGTTAGGAGTGGAGCACATGGTGTCTGCCGATAAGACAAACGTTGTTTTAGAAATTATAATAGATCTGTGATTGGAGACATGCGTGTGGCTTATACACCGAAACCATATTACTATTTTTACTACTACAAATTACGATATTAAAGCACTGTATTATACAGCTATGATTACATAAAAAAATTACTCCAGAGCCTCGGTGGTAATATGTGTATTATTCACGATTTCAGTGCTAAGTTTTATGTGCGATTGTTGGATCAGTTGGCATTTAGTTTAACTGAATTTTTGGGCAAAAATACTCAGTTGTTGTCCCGGAGACAAATGTGGGAGATTCAAATGTATCTGGCAGATTTCACTCCTCCAGACTATTATAAGGGGACCTAACTAACATACACTAGTGGGCGTGGGTGTGACAAACCTCCGATGAAATCCGGGATGCTTATATTTATAAGTTACTCCAAAACTGTTTTTTAGCATTTTCAGTACATTCTGTACTGTGCGTTACAGAGCTCAATAACAAAGGGGTCAATAACACCGCAGTTATTTACTGATGACAGCAGTGCGTGGGTGTACCCTCCATTGTTTTGTTATTTATCTTCATAATTTGTGAACTGAATATTGAATGTTTTCGGTTAATAAATTTTTGGTCACAGTTCTTTACGCCCAGAATGTAAAAAGCATTTAAACTTACATGTTTTAAAGAATTATTGAAAGAAGAATTATTAATATTTGAAAGAAGTGTATACCGATCGATGTCACATCCAGGCAAAATTTGGCCATATCTCAGCACTGATTGCTCTTTAAGCACTGAGCTGATAATGGTGACGAAAGGTGACATTCCGTGAATTGTTTCCAGAACGGCTCAAGGATTGATAGCCCCATGGGTTCACTCTATTTGGTCCAGGAATACTTTCAAGACTCAACAATACTTGACTCATTAGGATCGCTTACACTCCGCGGCGACTAACTGTCTATAGGCTATGATTAGCCGCATACCTGTTTAAATAATTAAAATTTACAGTTTATGACTGATTCATGTAAATAGGATATATAAACGAGGATAATTACGTTTGCTACTTTTAATGCGGACTCCTATATTCTAATGGACTATTAGAATAATCACATAATACCGCACCCACGAGTAGAGATGCTGCTATTTTCTCAAGGCGAGTCTATTCTAGGATACTACACGTCTCATAAAAATACGTACATCTCCTATTAACCTAGTCTTCGCTTAAGAAATTCTATTGAGAAAGTATTTCAGGAATGTGCGTGATTCTGCACTTGCAGACGGAAGCGCATGGTCTACATTTTGTGTAATGTCGCGTTAGTTTTGTCTTGGAGTTGGGATGGAAAGCAATCTATCTAAAAAAAAGGCCTAGTGGTAGCTCAAATGTTGGTAGTGTCTATAGACTTTGCTTGCCATCGAGTGGGTAAGTAAGTTTTGGGATGTAAGTGTACTTCGGGGAAAAATGCGCTTTGTTTACGTGGGAAGTGATTATATATCGAACTCTTCGAACTCTGGACATAATCCTTGTAGGACCCAAAACTATATTGGTGGTTACGACGAATGAGTTCAAGAAGTCAAAATGTCAGATGAACGACTAGGTATGTTAACAATTTTTGAAAAATTTAAAATGTTGTAGCTATAGAGTTGATGTTATTTTAGCTGAAACTGAGGCAGTTGTGGAGTGTGGGATTACAACGCAAGGTTCTCTCGGCGACTATCTTTTTTATCACACAAAATCATTTATTTTAATTGAACCTATTATAGGTATTTTGAATGGTCAGGAGTAGTAGTCAGTCAGACTAAGTCATTCGTGATGCTAGTTGCCTTATTCAATACGTAGATCCTGTGGAGAAAACGGGCAAGAAACGCCAAGGACACTCTTTTTTAACGTGTCTTTTTACAAGTCTCTGGTTACATTGCTTATATGCTCAAATTAAATGTGAGGACAATGTAACGTATTGTTCTAAACTATAAACACTCGCGCAAACTACTACTATATGTAGAGATAACCAGCCCTGACCAACGGCACTCGTTCATGAGCATAACGCACGCGCCAGCCATCGTCTACTTCAACCATATCAAAGGGAGCCGAACGACCTGACACATACGCCACTATTGGCAGGACGTCTAGGCGAGTATGACATACTCAGAACTGCCAGGCAACATAGCAAATTAACTTAATATGTTATTGACTACACAGTTCTCACATATACAATTCAAAATTTTCTAAATATAACATAAAAATTGAAATCTAATTCATATTTAAAGATTATGTCAATGTTTTGTAAAGTTAACAATGTCAATAGTAATGATAAAAAATATTAATAAATAATATGTCAGATAAAAACTACTATACAAGTGAATATTAATATATTTCTTAAGGCCATCGCTCATTTACAGTGTGGCTGTGGAGCATGACCAGCATTGTGCCAAGCATTTTTATCAGCTAAATTATCGTCTAGTAATCTAGTTTATAATATGCTCGTTTACATAGTGTGCGTTTAATGCAAGTTTTAAATTTCTTCTCATTTAGTTGAAGAGTATTAGGAGGTATTTTATTATAGAATTTAATACAATACCCCATGAAAGATGTTTGCACTTTTGTTAGTGTAAATTTTGGTTGTACTAATTTATTTCGTTCTCTAGTAATGTAATTATGTCTTTCACATCGTTGAGTAAATAGGTGCAATTTTTTTCTGACATACATAATGTTTTCATAAATATACTGACAAGGCACCGTCAGGATGTTAATTTCCTTAAATAGATCTGAAAAAATAAGTATAAATGGCTCTGAAAGCTCTATTCTGCAGAATGAATATAGATTCTATATCTGCAGCTCGCCCCCACATTAAAATAATGTAGGAAGTGACACTGAACTGAACTATAGTAAACTAGTCTTGCAGTATCTACGTCTGTTAATTGGCGGACTTTTCTTACAGCAGCATATGCTGCAGAGCTTAGCCGCTTTGAAAGCGATGATAAGTGAGCGCCCCATTGTAATACAGAATCTAGCGTTATCCCTAGGAAAACAGTTTCATTAACAAAATCTAGTTTTTCCTTATTTAATAAAACTTGACCTTCAGTGTGTCTAACGTTGGGTATAGAAAATCTTATAAATTTTGATTTTTCTTCCATTTAACACTAAATTGTTGCCAGTAAACCAACCATGTACTCGCAGAATATAATATAGTAGTAATGTAGCTTTGACGATGTATATATATAATATTATATACATCGTCAAAGCTACTGGCGCGTTTATCAACTTTAAAGATTAATGATGTCATTGTGTCATCAGCAAATAATACTATTTTAGGTTGGTTATCCACTAAAATCATCTATATAAATAAGGAGACGGGCCTAATATCGATCCCTGCGGCACCCCCATTTTCATCTAAATATGTACCTTAAAGATACCTACTATCAAATCTAAAAATGTCTTGTAGGTGCCAATATTAACCTTACATAATAGCATCGACTGCAACCCAAAGCCGTCAAAATATCAGGGCTGACGTGAGTATAATCTTTAGGGATTTATTTGGATTTTCTATATTGGAAAACATCTTCACGATTCTGTCATAACTGCTACATATGTAATACTTCAAAAAGAATTCTCGAAGGATGAAATGTAATATACTGCAGGGGCATCACTACAGCACATCCCAAGCGATTGGATAGAGGATTCGTTGTTTATCCGGTTTATTCTGGATATAATTTAATCGTATGGAGTGTACGTGTTTATATAGTAGGGTTGATTGAACTATAAAGATTACATTTTATTGTCTTGTAACCGTTGAACTTCTAATCTTATTTGACAGTTTGATTTTAAATTTTATGACCGTAATTTGTATCAAATACTTTCAATCGACTTCAAAGAAAGAAGGTTGTTACGTCAACTGTATTTTTTGTTCTGTTTTGCAATATTTTCATTAATTGCTAACATATTGTAATGGTTATTTCATTGGATAAGTTATCTTCATAAAAAAACATGACGTCGATGACGCATAAAAAGTCGAACCTACTCTAAGTTCCATTTACATTAAGTGCAATTTTTGTTTCTTTCATCAGGGACAAAACATCTGTTAGAGGTTGTTAGAGGGCTCGGACTGCCCGGCAACGACCAGTTCGAGCCCTGAACTGCTCGAGTTCCCTATTGCTTACATTCCTGAAGCCATGAAGGTAGGACTTAATTATAGATGACAAAATGTGGATGTTTAATAGGCTTCGGCACGTATGAGGCGGCTCGACCGGAGCGATACCACGGCCTCACAGAAAACCGGCAATAAAACATTGCTTGTGTTGTATTTCGCCGAGCGAGTGAGATTACTGGAGGCCCTAACCATTTCCTCTCCTCCTCTTCCCCACTCCCCCCCCCCTACCACTCACTTCCCTCCCTTCGCCTACTCCCACCTTAAAGGCCGGCAACGCACTTGTGACTCTCGAGTTGCAGGTGCCCATGGGCGGAGTCACTTACCATCAGGTGACCCGTCTGTTCGTTTGCCCCCTATACGATAAAAAAAACCAAGGTAAGGATATCAGCTGAACAAAAAGTCACCTCTCGATAGTATGTGATCTTCACTTGCTTCTTAACCTATAGTGTTAACCAGACATAAGTAATGAGATCTCCTACTGCAAAAGTTTTTTTTTTTTTTTTTTGAAGATTACTAGTAACGTGGGTCACACATTACTAGTAATCTCGTTAACCCCTCCAGCTAAGCTTAACGCTTGTGTTAGGAGTGGGTTCACGACGGTAGTGCACTGGGTGGGGTTCGAACCCGCAACCACTTGATCGCAAGTCTGACGCCTTAGCCATTACGCTACCGACGCTTCTTATTAGATCTACATTCAAATTAATAAAAAAAAAACTGACACACATAATAAAGTTAATAACGTCCATCGCAAATAGCCTTCCTCGGTATAATTAATGGGAAAAAAAATAATAATGACCTCATGGCGTTTGCAAAACAACTATAATTTATATTATGGTGTTAAGTAGGTCTATTGTAACGCAAGGTTAATTTACCATAACGATACCAGTTAAAGTTATATTTCAATGGTGTTACAGTACTTATTCGGGGCACACTAATAGAATTTTCTGGTTTCCAAATAGTGTCACCGGAGAACCTAGGGGGGAGGGGGGAGGGGATATTGTTAACCGACATAAAAAGGAGGAAATTCTTAATTTGAATGAATATCGTTTGCGATAGCTTCGTCATTTATGAACCTTATAATAAAAAAAATAAAATTGAACTTGTTAATAAAAAAAAAATTAACTTGTAGGTGCTAAAGGTTGGTCCCATTAAACTTGAAGAAAAGGATCATCTCTAAGGAGGAAGGAAAAATACAGCTTATTACAATTTATCATGATTTAAGCGCATTGAAGTATAATATACTTTTTTAAAGTTAATTATTATGGTGTTGTGGGTGTGGTAAAAAGTAATAGAAAATGCGCCTAACAGTTCCAAAAAGAAGTATGTACAAATAACATACAAAGTAATGAAATCTTATTAATGTTTTGTACAGGAAATATCTTGTACCAATATTGTGTATGCCGTTTTTGTACCAAAGGCTATTTCTCGATGGCTCGGAGAAAGATCTTCTAATTCAACTGTTTATGATGTCACCATCGAGGTATAACAGTAAGTCTAATCTATATATTAATACGTGAAGCGAAAACTTTGGATTCCTTTTTACGAAAATTGGGCGGACGGAGGAGTATGAAATTTCGCACACTTATAGTTTATACAGAGAAGAAGTGACGAATGCTAAAATTTTTGAACAATATTTGCTACAAAGTTAAAAAAAATGCAAAAACGGATACATACAGCTATGAGTGTCCAGTATATATTTGGACCTGTCATGGTACAAAAGTCTAAACAATGACCAATAATACCAATAATAACGTCAAAAAATTGTAAGATTTTAGGGCGTTATAAAAAGGATGTCGGTATCTTTCAGGCTTAGTTAATTGAATATGGTCGTCCTATTATTGTAATTAAACCTTACGGTCGTGTAACTATCACACATTGGATTGTATGTCACAGGATACATACCATACAATTCATACATCCGTCAAAACAAATACTGAATATCTCTTGATAAATAGATAAGATTGTGATATAAGAGAAAGGACAAATAAAATAGAATTTCCATTTTTTACGTAAATAACAGTAACCTTTTAACAGACATTTCTGAACTTTTTGTAATAAGCTGATAGTGATAGTAGTCGGAAAAAATGTTGCCAATTTATAATGCATATTAATACGGTTGCGTTCTCAATTCTTTCGTCGATTTGACACCGTCAAATAAAACAATTAAAAATTTAACATACTTTGATAAAGATTTCCTAAATAAACGTTGTTCCCATTAGGTCCTGCTTCTTACTCCTCTACCTCTTACTCTTCAACTGAGGTTTTTTATACAGAAATCCTGGGTAGCTGTAGGAAGATTGGAAACGAGAACAGTAGTCGAGAATAGGATCGTACATTATTAATACTAAAATATGGTTTGAACACTAATGTAATACTTAGTAAATCAGTTTTGAATTACATAAAAAAATTATGTTAATTCTACAGTAATTAATATAAAGTTCGCCTACTGTTTTATCTGCGCTGTGTACAAATGCAAGTCATGGAGTCGCCCCAGGACCCTTATTACTTCGTCGCGTAACCAACTGACAATACATGTTCGAGTACCTACCAAAATCATTACAAAATGTCGGAGTCGAAAGTCTTCTGTTTATTCTGTTAGACAGAGAAACTTAGTATCATTCGCTTTTATAATACATATTTGTAAGGATTATTAAAGGCATCAGTCTTAAGTAAAAAGACTTAAACATACATAGCTCCTTGCCTAACTCTTGGAAAAGAAAAGTATCCAAAAAAAAAAAGGCTAGGCAGGTACACCGTAAGTGGTATCTGTGATCAACAGGACCCACGTTCATTAACCCATTTGCCTTTGTGTTTGGTTTGGTTTCATTCCTTTTGTAAAACTACTAGTATAGTATTATGTTATCTGTGGTAAAACTAAAAAAAAACACGATCTAATAAAAGCGTGTTAATAATAAGCTTTCATTATCTCTTCTTCCAACTTTTTTTTTCGTCAAGCATATTTATAAAGAGGCATGAAGTACTAACTATATGTAGCGTATTTTTAAACAAAACACGCGACAAAGTTACTTTAATATTAGAACTACGACTACATACAATAATATCATATTATTAATGTCGTACACGATGATAACGAACACGAATTAATTTATTTCGTTTATATCTAATTACACGGTGTAAAATTACTGGTCTTAGTTTTGAGATTGAGATCGGGGCCGCGGATACGATCTATGGAGAAATGTTTAATATATGTATATCTACTATTTTCACTTGGTAACCCTGATGTAGACTAAACTTTATTTTTAATACTGACAACTTTTATCTACGTACAGTAGACTTAAGAAATTGGGGAATAAGATTTTAATGTATATTTTACTGAATTTTGCGCGCTCGTATTACTGTAGACGTAAGTTCTCCGGTGTTTCTGGAATGCAAGTCTAGTTCCCGAAGGGCCCGATAAGAACCCTTTATCAAGGGTAAAGCGACCGGTAACATCGCTGTCAGGAGTGTCAGGCATACCCGAAATACTGTGAGTACAATCCAATCATTTAAAAATATATTTTAACTTTTTTTACTGTTTCGACTGCTTTAAGAGTTTGTTATCTAAATTGAGAGAAATAGTATATTATAAAAATAGATAGGCGCCCATTACACGGTAGGTTTTGCTGTCAGTTTTGCCACAATCAAAACGGTGATTGACGAATAACCTATCATCTAATGCAGTGATTAACGGTTGCATGATGAGATTTTGATATCGATATTATTTCATCAATCACCAAGGAACATCCGTCACTCATGACTTTTGGTAACGAATGACGTTTACATGAGCATCTAATGGACGCCATAGGCTATATTTGCAAGAACATTTGATTAGTTTCAGAATGTCATATACCCTATTATAACATAATACATTAGAGGAAAATATAACACGTAACCACAATTACATAAGTGGATATTTATCACTAGGGCTTCCATGATTTATTTTTAATGGCCCTTCTTAATTAATTTGAAAGCTCAAAAGGTGTGTCGTGAACTCGTAAACACAATTTTTAATGCAGAATGGGAACGTATGATCAAATTAATTGCTTGAACCGGAAATATATATAAGTTTCGTGTGGAAGCTATAACTTGAAGGAGGATAGTGTATTTCTAAAATTAGAATACGTTTCGTGTTTATTGAATTGCTTGTTAATATTTTTGAGTCGCTTTAAGTCATTAGACTAATAAAAAAAGTTCGAAAATAAAGTTATCGCAGCTTTATATATTCATAAGATTATCAATTAGTATTTTGTAGTGCGTTTTATTAGCAATGCTGTAAAATGCATGTCGAAGTTTGTGAAAACTGTGATCTTCAAAATTTGAATGTAATACTTCGGATATCACATTCAAATATTGTCAAAAGATTTTAAAAGTTTTAATTCAGTTACCTGTTGAGGTAGATAAGGTACCGAAAATAACATAAGAACAATTATTATTGATCTTTCATAAACAGCCTTTTGATTTAGATTGTAAAATTAGCAAATTAACATATGATTAATATCTGTTTCATCATTCGTACAAACAGTTGTTGAACAATTATTAAAATAAATAAAAAAAAAAAAAAAAATTAATACCCTAAATGAAGCTGCACTTCAGAAGGCGTACATGCTGTGTTTGGTATTTTCTGATTACGTTCATTTAGAAGCTTGATTTTTTTCAGCTTCAAGGGACAGCAGATGTAAGTTTTTGATCTTAATTTCAACTTGATAGCTCTACGCGCTCCAAAGAAAAAAGGTCTTGACAGACAGACAGACAATGATGTCATAAGGATATGTCTTTTCCTTTTGAGGAACGGAACCCTAAAAATGACAAATAATGACAAATAAAAACTTTCTTTTGTTCTAAATCAGCTAACGACAATGATTACTACGATTAGGTAATCGTAGTAATCATTGCATAATGATTACTACGATTAGGTAATCGTAGTAATCATTGCATGATGAGCATGCATGATATGTATATTACCTCTATAATGTTTGCACCGTAAAGATATTATCCCACTTTACCGACCGGAAAACATGGCCACCACACTTTCTTTACCAACAATAGCAGCACAACATAGCTAATGGCGCCAGGGTGTCACATTAGAAAGGGTTTGCCACCTACCAAGTACCTAATGACTGTCGTAGTGTTATACAATCCACATTGTTCGTATAATATGGTACTACAACTTTTATGGTACACGTTATGGCGGAATAATGACAGTAATGATTTGACGAGTCATTGAAATATGGCGTCTAGTCATTTACTTTTCTGGCAAGTAAACGGGTGTTGCAGGTGATCGAGCCCTACTTGTGGTGATTCTGAATTATTGTAGTGGTTTTATGTTGAATGCATGTGTATTATAGGTCAGCGATATGGCTGTTTTATTGTGTAATTACCGTGTCTTTCTCGTGATCGGGCGTTACTCGTGTTGACTGCTAGGAGTTCATAGGTGTCTTATATATTGAACAATGTCCATTATAGGTCAGTAATATGGTTGTGGAAGTGTGTTATACCAGTTATATGATTATTACTGCTTTAGTTACCTTTCAAACAAAAAGTATGGATAAAACCTGGAATGCGATGCCTTTGATTGTGAACATGGATTAGTTTCGATAGCCACTTACATGCAAACGGGCCATTTGTTGACTTGCCACTTCAGTAGCATAAAAACGAATCATTTAATTAGTGTGTAGGATATCCTTACCCCTCAAGAGACGACTACTACAGAGTTGTACTTCTCATAATGAGAGAGATCACTTGTTGTATAAACAGGACTAGAATCTAACTCAAAAATATTTAGAAATAGATAATACTCAGCGTAGTGCACTTCATGCCATAACACTATCTATTTATATCTAATTTAAGAGCTACTTTTCAATATACCTGCCGACAGGCGAGATATCATTGATTTTTATCGTCTGATAACCGAGCGTGACTGTTGATCTATTTGTAACAAGACCACACAGTTAGTGAACCTTGAAGTGTTATATTGATCTTGTCTATTTTATAGTTGTATGAGTCTATTGCTACTACTTTGCGTATTTCAGTAGCTATATATTTGCCGTTTTTTATAGAGCCACTGTATGTACGCTTGCCTTACGAGAGGGTTTGAGAATGTGTTGATCAATAGAAACCCTTTACAACTGTAAAATAAAATTATGGTGGGAACTAATCAAATTACAATGCATTTTACATCAATACACAATCAAATATCATTCAGGAACCGCATGTCTAATGCCCAAAAACGAGTATGTTTTAAGGATTCATCTATGAAGATATATTATGAATCTTGTACATGATCTTTTTTAGTCCACCACAACAGTTTATTTTTAACCGACTTCAAAAAAGGAGGAGGTTCTCAATTCGACTGTACTTTTTTATGTTTGTTACCTCAGAACTTTCGACTGGGTGAACCGATTTCGATGATTCTTTTTTATTTGGAAGCTGGTGCTTCCTGTGTGGTCCCATTTCAATTTGGTCCAGTTCTGACAATGGCATCCATGAGAAAACCATATAAGTCTTTTATGGAATAGTTTTTTTAGTCGGTTTTTTTTAAAGAATTATTTTTAAATCAATATAGCGACTGTATTTTTTAGAAATTTTCAAAAAAAATCCTTTTTTTGACTAGGCAGTCCTGTTTTTTAAAATATTAATTACAATTTTATTCAAAATCATATGACAACGACATTCGCCTTAGCTGGCGCAATCACAACTAGTAAGAAACGCAAGCTGACCGCAACACACCAACAAGGTCGGTATGCCGTAATATTAAAGGAATTAGAGGTAAACAAAAAAAAATAGGTATTTAGGCGCCGGAGACCTCTAAACAAGCGTAGCAGAGCGAGCCCGGAGTGGCCCGACCATCGCCGAACCTACCCAAACCTACCTACCTATTGATACAATTTCTAAATCCTTTTTTTTTTCATTTATCACACGTTAATAATAGATAATCTCAATCTCTGTGCCATAAGTGCACTCTCTCGGGATAACCCGTGGTTTTAGCAAAAGTAAGTAGTAGTACCTACCTAGGTAGGCCCAAGATAGCGGCGCTACGTGTTCCGCGACTGTCCGTCTTGCAGGGGAGTGAGGCTGCCTCCATACAACTTTGAGACTGCTTGATTCTTGACAGCTGGTCAAGATCTGCTCGGCCTTGGACACCGTGATAAAACATGTGGTTTTAGTCAGTTTCGATTCCCACGTAACTTCAACTTTGTTGAGGTGGTGCTACAAGACGTTTCATCGCACAAACAGGCAGTATTTGTATTATAAACAATTCGCTAATGATGTGTTTGATCCCAGGTAATAGAGGGCGAGGTTATTATCATCTACTGGGCACGTATCTCCGAGCTGCTACTAAGAATTTTCTAGCAGAAAATCCAATAAAAAACAGCTCCGCCCGATAATTGAACCTGCGACCTTATGATCGCACGCGACGTAATCGTCGACAGCCACGGGATCAACGACTCCGAGTCAGAAAGAAATAATAAATAATTTTATAATTTAAGCGAAATAATTAAGGTATACATTTTAATGATTATATCTGAAATTCTCTAAAAGCTACTGGTATTGGAATGAGCTGAGTACAACAACCTCTATAGGTGGGTGCTTTTACTGTACTGTAATAAAAACAAGGGAAAATGTCCCTATGCTTAGGTGTCATCAAAATCATCAAACACCTATCTTACACTTTTGCAAATACATCGGCACAGTATATGTGTGTACAGTATTGTCACTCGGCCCTTTACTTGAAATAATTACTTACAGTCGCACGGTACGTAAACACGCGATAGGGCTGCCCACAATTTCATCAACCTACTTGAGTTTCTTTCTAGTTTTGTGATTGTAAATATCATAATTTATTTTTTGTTAAAAAATGTTAAAATTCGTTGTGAATGAAATGAGTACTAGGTAGGTAGTAGGATCATTTTATAATGATATTTCGTCTAATTCAATAATATATGTAAGTAGCTAAATACATAAGTAAATATATAGCTTAGCCTAGCTTAGAAACTACCTACTAGTTTTTTTTTTACGCGAGCGTGTATAAGTCACTCTTGTGTCACTTTTGTCACCCTATCTACTTATTTATTTATTTATCCAGGTATTTTACTCGCTGAAAAAAGCGAAATACCTACATAAAAATTATTTTATAGTCTTACCTTTCGGAGTTTCCAGGTAATTTAAAAAATGTTATTTCTGTGTGCGTTTTTGAAGAATTCAAGCAACCAAAAACAGCACAATATAGTCTATAATTTCTATATGATAGATTAAGTACTTAAGTATTTGTATTTATTTCAATGAAATACACAAATCGCACGCTTACTGCTTAAAAAACGATCACTACGTTCGTTCGTCACTACGGAGCAGTCGCAACTGTTTGTGTACCGAGTGTATACCGAACGCAAGGTGTGTAAGTATGTCTCGCGATCTGACCGTTTGTATGAAGATACCATACTGTATATACATTATACTGTGGCTCCGCTCTCGATGACAGACAATGACAGTGGACCAGGTGTATATTAAAACCTGGTCCAATATAATGTTATTACTATCTGTTGCACGCAACTTCGTACGTGGAAATTTTGGTGAAATCTATCCCATGGGGACCGTACATTTTTCCAGGACAAAAACCTAAGTGTTATTCTGCTATTAAAGACTATAATCTATCTCTGTGCCAAATTTCAACCACATCCGTTCAGCCGTTTTTGCGCGAAAGGGTTAACAAACATCCATCCATTCTCAACTTTCACCTTTAAAATATTAGTAAGATATTCTAATAGTAATAACACATCGGATCAGTGATTTTCGTTTTATAAATGCACAAATTAACAAACAGACAGTAATGTGTTTTATATTTAACACGTAAAGAAGATTATAACAATAAACATTATTTGTCTCAGGAACAACAGTAATTAAGAACTTACATGTTATGTATTTAAAATATCAATTGCCAATTCAGAACCGTTATTATTGCAAAAGAAATTTTAAAATTTAGGACAGATTTCCGTGATCAATAACAAAGTAATTATCAAGATGTGATGGTCCCATTACCTGTTGTTAAACAATACGTATAACAACACGCTATTTATTTTTGCGTGTCATTCGCCATTTTCTACTTTGTTATGGTTATAAAAACAGGTTGTTATTGGTAGTTATGTGTAATTTTATAACAAACTAAACGCAAACACGCAACGTTCTATAGCAATAATAGAATACATACGCGGTTAGCAACAGCAGTGCTTCTCCGCGCGCGCGCAGATCTGGGTCAGACCAATGACCCGTGTTAAGCGTAGCCGAGCAAACCCGAACGGGCCCGATCGTAGCCGAACTCACCCGATTAGATCCGATGCAATTTCTAAATCCTTTTTTCACTAACTTATTCCACGTGACAGTTTTATTTGACAAGTTAATTGTTTTTAATGTGACGTATATAGGTAAATGGCTATTTTGATGTAACGCTACACTAATAAACACTGTTAAAACAGAGCGTTGTGTAATCTAAAGGCCCAAACATACACGTTTCAAACAAACAAATAATTGTTTTCTTTATTAAATGTCAGAACAAATCAAGTTTGGTCTATAGACGGAGTACAGTTAGAAACGTAATTGAAATTGGAAAACCACGGGTTTTAATTGAAAATGTATTATTGGGGAAATTGGCAGCGAATTCTCTTTATTAACAGAGGGTTAGTTTGATTCTTGTTGTTTGGAGCCTTGATTCCTTAGCAATATGAAATCAATTTCTCAAGTATTGTTGTTAAGTCAGGTGGGCATTGCTTCTCTTTTCTTATTTTATTAACCGACTTCAAAAAAGGAGGAGGTTCTCAATTCGACTGTATTTTTTTTGTTTATGTTTGTTACCTCAGAAGTCTCAGAACTTTCGACTGGGTGAACCGATTTTGATGATTTTTTTTATTTCAAAGCTGGTGCTTCCCGTGAGGTCCCATTTCAATTTGGTCCAGTTCTGATAATGGCATCCATGAGAAATCCATATACTTAAGTCTTTTATGGAATAGTTTTCTTTTTGAAGTCGGTTTTTTTTTTAAGAATTATATAGTACCTACACAAAGCTGCATTGCTTTGTTCGTTTCTATGTCATGTAAATTCTGAAATTTATAAGTGATCATCATCATTTCAGCCATAAGACGTTCACTGCTGAACATAAGCCTCCCTTATAGACTTCCAACAAGACCGGTCGGAAGCAGCCTGCATCCACCGACGACCTGCGATATTTACTAGGTCATCTGTCCACTGTTGCCGTGGGGCCATCGGCCAAGAACCCACACCTCTCTTCTCGTGGGTTCCATAAGAGTCGGTTAAGGGTTTAAAACCGGAAGATGGGCAGCAGCGTCTACCAGAAAATCACAACATCCATCACTGCGCTCGCCAACCCGCCTGATAAGCGTGGTGAATTGTGGCAGAAATCCCTACAGACAAGAAAGAAAGTTTTATAAGTGTTTTATTGTTAACAACATGATTAAATGGTTTGAATTATGGTCATATGAGTTATCTAATACAGGGAAATTGTGTAGTCTGTTACACAGCTTTCGGAGACGAGTGGTTAGAGAGAAATGTGGCATTGTTTGCCGAAGAGAGTACAATATGCGTTTTTTTAAAAGACTTATTACAGTTTCGGCACATCGTTAGGGCTATTCTTTGGTTTTAAAAGTGCCCATTTAGTAATCTGTGCGCTACAGTAATTGAATAAAAAGCAGGTTTAATTCGCCACGGAACTAATTTTGTTATTGTTACATCCCAATGTTACAATAGAAAATTAGTTCCGTTCCGTTGTTCTCTTTATGCTTCTCTTAATAATAATCAAACTTTCACGGGGTTCATTTATGTAAAATTCAAATCAAGAATAAAAAGAAAATTCCCTTTTTAAAATTGTATTTTTCTGGGAGTTCGAGGATATGTTCCGCTGTCATTCATTGTCACAATCACATAAACTATTGTCTGTACTTAGCCTATTCATCCACCAGTAAACTGTTACTTGTTATTCACTTATCCATGAACCCTCACTAGGGATTTCGAAATAAACAAAACCTTTCATTTTTTCAGTACTTAGATTTACAGCTGTCCTCTGTCAGGTTTCAAGTGCTTGTCGTGAGCTGCTTTTTTTCTTCTATCCTGATGTACAGTAATATGATCTTAACGTTCAGCGCCGCGGTCTTATGCTTTTCTCAATGAAAGCGATATCTAAAACAATAAATGTTATTTAAAACAGACCAAGATATGTTGAGATTCGGGTGTTTAAATAAACACATATTAATTTTACCTGCAAACCCTACCCTGTACCACGAAATATACAATCTAAATGTCAGTAAGCATATTGTTGTGACAGACAGACTGTTTATACAACATTTATAAACACACCCGCCTTTGACTTTCTATACTGCAGGCTATTGTTTACTGCAGACCGTTGAACTACTAGTTAAATATTAATTTCTCATGTTCCATGTTCTGGGTACATTAAATATGAATAAGTCAGTAAGTTATAAGTACTCTTTGGTTATTCAGTTTTGTAAGGTATTTACTTGTGACTTCGGTGATTCTAAGTATAGCCTGGTACCTATAAACACTCGTAACGTAAGTGATAATAATAATAGTATATTCTGACAATATAATGGCAGTGAAGCCTAACCACGGCTGTCTGTAGAGTGCATTTGAAGTGACTCCAATCTTTACAGAAATCTGCTGTTCTTTATATCCTTGCATCATAAGAACTATGATATGATATAATAACTTGTGCAGTAATAAGGATCCTTACAGGACACTGCAGACTGAATAAACACATGTTCGACCTAAAGTTGGGAGTAGCCCCAACATCATCTTCTGCCGAGAGGCAGAAGAGACTGCAATGCATATTCTATCCTCTAGTGGCACACTAAGACGATACCGAAGTATCAACCTAGGGTTGTAGGCAATAGCAGGAAATACAAACAATCACTGCTCATAAGATCTGGAAGTTTCTTGAAGCCATAGAAGTCTGAGCAGTGAACTATAAAGCAAGAGAGCGCTACAAAAGATCAGAAATGGTCGAAGTAGCACTAAGTTTTCCAACCAATAATAATAAATATTCTTGCATGGATTTTCAGGTGGAATTGTACAGGGTTAAGCACGTGTCCGGGTGTTGGTGTCGGCCCATCCCTGGCAACGACGTAATTCTAGTTCAGTAAACAAGTTTCATGACGGAAATTTTATCAACCTTACATAACATAAACACAGAGTGATATTTCGGGACCAAAAAAAGGAAATTCCAAGAAGATAATGCATAAAACATTTGAAAAAAAAAGAAGTAGAAATGAAAGACTTAGTACAGTTAAATGAAAATTGATATAGTATCCTGAGGGATTACTATCTCCAATTATTGATCCGTCATAATGAAGAGTAATGTTTATTAGTTCTTCACAAATAAATATAATTAGTCATAAATCGCCACGCCTGCGCCCATTCAAGTCCAGTGCATTCGGCTGCACTGCATTTAGTACTCTCTGTTTGGATTCTAATAATATGAAAACTGCTAATACTAATTATTATGGCGTAGACTTTGAAACTCGGTGAACAGTATGAAAACATATCCTGATCATTTCTGCTACGAATCTAATTCTTATGCTAAACTTTACTGAAGCCTTTCAGGTATTTCCAATTTACGTTACACTATTGTGAAATTACATCTTTTTCGACATGAGGAAACCCCATCAGACTTCACCAAGTTATCGCTTCGCCGAAGTTATCGGTAAGGTGGTAACCTTAGCGATAACTTCGTCGAAGTATAAATTAAACCACACGGTGTTCCGTCATCAACAAACTTCCTGAACCCGCGATATGAGAAAGTACAATTAGAAGGATCAGGAGAATTTTGTTATCAGTCAACAGTAATTTTTAACCATTAGGTAGGTTATGTGCTTGTTTGCCATTGTAGTTGTAAAGACAAAAAAAAAGTCTAACTTACATGTGCAAGCTTTTAATTATTACGCTGTCGTCACATAACATTACAAAATTCGCTGTTAGTACTACAGGATTCAAATTAATTGCTTTTTTTTAGAATCTGTTAAAACGAACCAATTATATTCTCTCATGTAATTTGTAGCCTGGCAACATCATAGTAAGAGCTTTTAGTTCACAACTTGTACATAGTACTGATAGACAACTTTCATATATCGGCGACGTATAATTAAGGCGAAGAGTGGAAGCACCACGCTGGCGCCAAGCTGCTTTCTAATATCGACTGAGTACACTCACCGACACAAGTGACATCTTAAACGAACATTACGTAATTGTTTTTACAATTAAGTTGTGCGTGATAAGTGTTATTTGTTTGCATGTTTTAACTCGTGAAATTGGTGTCGTGGTGTAAATATTTATTGAAATATGTAAGAGTTTAACCGTCAATCGTTTGGGAATTTGTCTTATTGATATCTGAATTGCATATTTCATTCGGTTCATTCGGTTTTTACTACTAAAGTCTACTAAATTGTTAAGTGAGCATTTAGCCGCTTGATGGTAATCTTCTGACGGCGTGCCTACATACCTACATATTGTAATAGCAACGTTCGTTAGTTCCTGTGCTGGCAAATCTGTGTATGTGTAATGTCACTACATGATGTCAGTAGTGTAATGAAAACGTAACGGTACTTTTCGACACCCCTCCACAATACACAATGATGGGCCTGTTGGTCTAGTGGTTAGTGACCCTGACTGCTATGCCATAGGTCGTGGGTTCGATTCCCACCCGAGTCTGGGTGTTCTTTGTGTCCGTTATTTGTATGTTTGTAAAGTTCCCCGCGACACAGGAGTAATTCCTAATGCGGGAGTTGTCTTTTAAAAACACAAAAACACGTTATGCATGGCAACTTTGTTTTCGTAACGTTTTTGTGAGTTTAACAGTAAAATGGTGTAACTATACAATAACGATAGAAAATACCAGAAAAAACATATTTAGACTCCAATGGGAGTTTTGGTATTATTTTAGTCGTGGGAGAGCCATGCTTCGGCACGTATGGGCCGGCTCGACCGGAGTGATACCACGGCCTCACAGAAAACCGGCAGTGAAGCAATGTTGCATTATTTTTCCCTCTCCCCCTCTTCCCCCTTTCCCTTACTCCCACCTTCAAGGCTGGCAACGCACTTGTGACTCTTGAGTTGTAGGTGCCTATGGGCGGTGGTAGTCATTTACCATCAGGTGACCCGTCTGCACGTTTACCTCCTAGATATAACATAAAAAAAAAATTACATTAATTTTTATACAACTTAGTTAGCAAGCAAGCACACGGCCCACTTGAACATAAGCAATTACCGTTGTGATATCACCCTATCAACCCTCCCATGGTTCGGTGACTGTAATCACCAGCTGAAAGGGATAACACTAAGCTTCTAATACTGTCCAAACACGGTCTTCTGTAGAGTGGAGATACTAGATCACTCAGATCGCTCTATTTCGAACAGGAATCGGCTACACCATACTTACTACTATTTTACTTGATTTCGATAAATGTAATTTTTATTTATCTAGACAGTCTAAATCAGAAATTTCTGTTTCAATGTCAGATGACTTCTGTACTCAGTTGTACCAGCTAGTAGGACAAGAGTTTGGCGGCTGGCAACACCGGTCCGACGGCGGGTCGCACCTCAGGTCGACGTGGAGCCCGCTCCGCTTTGATACCGTTGCACCTAGCTTTACTGTGTCGCCACACCTATAGCTTGATTTTCACGAGAAATTAAATTGACAGGTTAATAGACACGAAGCGAGAATTTATACCTAAATAAATATGACGGATTTTTGTTAGACTCATAATAGCATCCGCTTTAAAATCTAGTGTGAAAACCACACATTAAAAAGATATTTCGTTTAAGAAATTATTTAGCTAGATTAATTTTAATTATATCAGATTTCTACTATCATCGAGCCAGTGGATTTCGGAAGCGTCTCCTACAGTAGTCCATGGTCCAAGGATCATTACTGGCATCGCCAGTTTTTACTGTCACCGGTACTCGTTCACTAACAGTTTAGCAGTGTATATTAATAAAATAAAATAATCAATGAAATGAATAAATGCGATTGAAATATAGGGCAAGTCCATTCGTACAGGACCTTCACTATAAAAATTTATTAGTTATACATGTGGCGAATACAGGTAAACCCTCAACTAACATTGCTGTAATTATTTATCATGACTTTACCACCGACAAAGGAGGAAATAATGTGAGTCTGTACTTCGTTGCTTTGTACTCTCTCTAAAAGTAATGGACCCATTTTGATGTCATTTTTTTACTAGTTTTTGATTAGGTTGTTAAAAGAGATGACTGATATTTCGAAATTCCTCACGGTAGGCAGTGTGTACTGCAGTTACGTAGGGTTGGCTATTTCGGTTCATAGGATAGACCTCACCAAAATGACTGACGACCTAGTGAAGATGGCAGGGGGCAGTTGAATGCAGGGAGCGTATGAGGACTCCCTGAGAAGGCTTATTAGCAACGTGATGTGGATGAGAAGGTAGCCGATGACACCTTCTCTGCCTTTTTGTCGGTGGTATAAGATTTTAGACCTTTTTTTATGCTGATTGAGTGTGTTCGGACACTCAATCAGCATGTAAAACTCGTACGTAATGATGTTGAAAATGCGTAATATTTACATATTACACAAGTGAGTGTGGGCCGCATGTTTTATTATATCTGTATGACCACGTATTCTACTTTACTACATAACAGATGTCTAAAAATTTCATTTTGTGTGGTCTGTCAACCACGATGATGTAGAAATCGACAACTGTTATGTGAATAGAATAGAATTAACTTTATTGTACACCAGTAAATATTGCTTACAGTAAGTTTACAAAAATTGATAATAATATGTACAAAGGGCCTTATCGCTATAAGTAAAAAATATAATAATCTAATGGGTAGTTTTGGTGTGGGAATCAAAACATGTTAGGCTTAAAACTAGTAAATGATACCTATAAACATATACAATATAATTAGATAGGTAATACAGTGTGATTACAGTGTATTACCGTATTACACAAGTCTTAGTGTAATCACTCTGTAACGTTGAATATATTCATATACACCATATACATAAACATACATAATAAATAATACATATATATTTCTAGATTAATAAGGTTAAATCCCATAAATGCAGCAAAAACATAAAAGGAGAAATGAAGAAGCCAAGTAATATTCTTTGACTATTTTCTTGAATGTGGCCAGTGATTGGGCCCGTCTAATAGGTAAAGGCAACGAATTCCATAAACGGACAGCCTGTACACTAAAAGATTGGTCATAAAACCTGGTAGAATGAAATGAGATGAAAATTATTTACTTACTTCTAAGGTCTGAAATATTTCTTTCTCAGTTTAAAACTTGAATTGACATCCACCCAAAAAGTCCTACATTACACAATTATTAAAAGTTTAGGTCTGGGAAGTGACGTGTGATAGAATATATTATTTTATTCTCGTTGGCTGTACACTATTGGATTGGCACAAACAATCGCTTTTTTCTTGACCACCACTTGCATATTCTGAATGTATGAAGACTTGGATCCTTGAGTTTCTTTCGGCGTTTCTTCTTAAGTCCTAGGAAATATCTTCACCATATCGTTGTATTAGAACTAAATAATGTTTAAAAGTGTCTAAAAAGATCTATTTACAAATTCATTATCTTTCACTTCACTCCTTTTTTAGCAATATTTGTGCAAGAAAGAATATAACATTAGAATGAAAGATTATATGAAGAAGAAGTGCAAAAAGCTAAAAATTTAAACACACAACAGCTAGTTATTAAAAAATATACCAAAATAGCTACAAAAGTTTCATCGTAATCGATTCAGTAGTTTTTGCGTGCAAGAGTAACAAATTTCCATACATCCTCGCAAACTTTCACGTTTATAATATTAGCAGGATTAGTTTACAACAGTTGTATCGCGTAGAATACACAGATAACGTAAATAAAATAAATCAACTCGCGGTCAGCATTTTTCGTTACGCTAACACTTTGTAACATGCGATAACGAACTTCGTTGCAAAACCTCTAGGAATTGCCATAGACAAGGAAGGGAAACCGAACTCTGAAATCCGATTCATGTTTTATTTTGTATGTTAACTGCGTAATTTATTTAAACGGTGTAAAAGGCAGGGGCTTAACAAGAGATGACATTAAAATTCATTATGATCACCATCAACCATTGGTAACAGATCTCACATGCAAGCTTAAACGATTTTATGTCTTTGGGTTTAATTAATAGTAACAGAACACGTTAAAAACATGACGTCTAATGAGTGACTCACACGAAAACAAGTAAAAAAATTTATCAGAAGGAAAAAGAACTACAGACCTACTACAGTCATCCTGACACCTGATTAAAACAGGGAGTCGGAAAAGTCAGGGATTTGTACTAATTACAGCAAAATATTCACTGTCCTTGATTGTAATTAACACATACCTACTCGCAACTTAGAATATTCATATTCTCGTACCTACATAATTATATAAGTTGCCTTTTTATCATACTAATAATTTTATTTTGCCCACAGATCAACAATGTAATGATAAGTTGACAGACAAATAATGCCTTGAATACTGTGTGGAGGAACGGGTCGGAAGTCCCTCAGACACAGAGAGAGGATTCTCCGACCAGGCTAGGGGATCGTGCCTGGCAGACCTGGCCCAGCGTTTGACGTTGGAAAGTCATTCATTCATTGCGCGATGCAGATCTGTAGTTACTGCGTAGTGCAGCTCGTCTCCGATAGATGACATCGAAGTGGGTTTTCGCTGTATGTGGATATTGCCACAACTGAAACTCGGCTGGCTCGACCGGAGTGATACCATGGCCTCACAGAAAACCGGCAGTTAAGCAATGCTTCGTTGTGTTTCCCCCTCTCCCCTTCTTCCCTCCTTCCCCTATTCCAGCGTTAAAGGCCGGCAACGCACTTGTGACTCTTGATTTGCAAGTGCCCAAGGGCGGCGGTAGTTACTTACCATCAGCTGGGCCGTCTGCTCGTTTGCCCCCTATGCCATAAAACAAAACTGATTCCATTTCAAAAAGCTAATATGCGCTGTCGCTTGCTTACTCGCTACCTTAGTGGTATTAGCAGCTAGTGTCCAGTATCGGAATAGTACGGGATGGATAATTATGATAGGATTATCTATACTAAGTACACAAATTAAAAAAAATGAAAAGTTTTGTTGTTTTTCTGGAACTACCTAGCCCAATTATTTAGGAAGGTTATAGAGTCTTTAACATCACGCTACTGCCCTTAGAAGCCAAGCAGTGACTGTAAATGCGAGATAAATTGCTTGGAACGGCTCGTATAGAAATATAGATTTAAATCAGAATTCTAAATGCAGCGGTAATTGCGTGCTTATGATCGTACCTACTGAATCTAGATCAGAAGTAAACAGATGATGCAATATTTATCTAAAGTTTCAACAAGTTGAGATAACTCATAAATATTTCAGAGTGGACTGAAGGACCATTGGAGGACTCGGTTGTTGCCAACCGAAACAGTATAGATTTGTCGCTCTCGTCACCATGTTTATTTTAATTCTAATAAGCATTAGCGTTGTTAGGTAAGACTTTTTTGAATATTTGTTTTTTTTTTAAAGTTAACTAAATATGCTATACACTATTACTGATTGAAGTGAGCTAAGGCATTTCTATTCGAATTGGAGCTGCCAGACTGAGAAAGCATGTCTTACCTACAGAACAGCTGGTAGACGTCCTACTAAAGTAGTAGTACAGTTGGCACCGTTCACAGGCACAGCTAACTGCGTTCAGTCCCAGTCGTTGAGCTTCTATTTGACCAAAGTCTTGGCCTTCGCTAGTCGTTTTAAAAAGGGTAAATAAACTTTCTAGAACTGGCCTGTTGGTCTAGTGGTTAGGGACCCTGACTGCTGAGGAGGTCATGGCTTCGATTCGGACCCAGGACAAATAATTGTGTGATGAGCATGATCATTTGTTCTGTGCCTGGGTGTAATTTATCTATAATATGTATGTATATAGAAATATATAAGTATGTTTATCAGCGGTCTGGTTACCATAGTACAGGCTCTGTCTAGTTTGGGATCAGACGGCCGCGTGTGAGATGTGTGAAGTTATTATTATTACTGGTAATAGGAAGTTATCATCAAATCGAATATTTCAAGGAGTTACAGAACAAAACGTGAAAATACCTACTAAGACATCCAATCTAACATTTTACAAAATCCACAATCTATGCCATTATAAAACAAAATGAAAAATTTGCGCTAATAAACAATAAAGGGAAAATAATAATACTTTTTCTTTATGGTATAGGGGGCAAACGAGCAGACGGGTCACCTGATGGTAAATGACAACCGCCGCCCATGGGCACCTGTAACTCGAGAGTCACAAGTGCATTGCCGCCTTTTAAGGTGGGAGTAGGAAAAGAGGGGGGTTGGGAGAAGAGTGGGAAGAGGGGGGAGGGGAAGGACGGGAATAGGGGAGAGCGAAGGGTTAGGGCCTCCGGTAACCTCACTCACGCGGCGAAATGCAATGCAAATGTTGCTTCACTGCCGGTTCTCTGTGAGGCCGTGGAATCGAGCGGAGTCGAGCCGGCGTATACGTGCCGAAGCATGACTCTCCCACGTTTTATTACTTATATATATAATAAATTCGTTTTTATAGCGAACCAAATTTAAGAGTAAAACAGAGTTCAGGTATCCACTTACTGGCCCCATTGTATGATACATCGTTACCAATACAATCTGTTTTACTCGTCAAAGCGAATCGTAGGGGCCCAAACTCGAGGGGCTTACTAGTAGCCACTGAAGAGTTCCACTGTCCACCTCCTGGCTCTCTACTCCCAGATTAGCTTCAAGATGCCAAGTCATAGTATTGTCATCCGAACTACATATTGCTGTGACTCAGAGGATGAGCCGTACCAGGAAAGAAGGATCTAATTTCTAGGGAAGGAGTAATAAAAGATGACGCGAAGCAACTTAGGTTTTTACTGAAACCTTTAAAGTATTAGAATGATATTAATAATGTAACATACATACAAACAATTAATATATCTTGGGGCTTCGTGTGTCAGCACGGAAAATTGTCCCCCAGAGCTTCACAGGTGAGACTCTCTTGTTTCCTCGTTCCATTCTCTGAACTATTTCAAATATGACTTACTCGAATCTTGAGCACGAAGTTGCCAGTAAGACTTCTCGCGTCAAAGAAGTTTAATCATCAATCCACGAAGGTTGCAAGATGACGCGTGGAATCCAGGCACAACAATATACATACAATGTTAAATTTCGATATGACAATTATAAGTAGATTAAAATCGACTTCCAAGATTTTTTTACATAGTTACAAGTGAAGCTACAAAAAGGTGTTAAAAATTGAAGTACCATATGTATTTTAACCCAATCAAGAAAATATAACATAATTTGTACCAAACAGTTTGGAAATAGCATGTTTTGAAAAAGAGGCGACAACGAAAGCAATGCTGATCGTTATTACTTACCTACCAGCTACTTCCCTTACAAAGCATAAAACTTACCCTAACCTAACCCTTCCCTAACTTGTAACTTCTCCTAACTTAACCTAACCCTTCCCTCTCCCCTATTCTCGTCCTTCCCCTCTCCCCTCTTCCCACTCTTCCCCCCTCCCCTTCTTCTCCTACTCCCACCTTAAAGGGCGGCAACGCACTTGTGATTCTCGTATTACAAGTGGCCATGGGCGGCGGTAGTCATATACCATCAGGAGACCCGCCTGCTCGTTTGCCTCCTATACCATAAAAAAAAAAAACAAAAATACCTAAAATGTGTGGGTGGATGAAGAACCTTCTACCGCACCTCACGAATTCGACGACAGAGGGCGTGCACCACTAAGCCAGTCAGTCTGAGTTCATGGCCAGTGCAACCTGGTCGAAACGTCAGGCAAATCAAAGGTATTTAAGACCTTTTAAATACGTGATCGCGTTAATTCCCGTCAACATAATTATTATCATGGAACGCGGAAGTTTAAAAGTTAGAATCTGGTATAGATTCAAGAGGAAACTAACAATTAAGTAGTTATGTTCCGAACAAAAAGGCTTACAATAACTCAATGTGCAAGGGCATAGAACGCACACATACAACCTACTTCTATAGTTATATTGCTGTGGTGCACTTTGTAAGTAAACAAACGCTTAGTTCAAACAGGTTGTCTAGTTTCTAGAACCTTTACTCTTGTCACGAAATGTTTCTGAACAAGCTTGACGAATCTGACATACTAAATCACCTACGTTACAGTGAAAATCGTAGTCAATGAAACCTGTGTTGTGTTTTTTTTAGTAAAAAACTTTTTTTTTTAAATTACATTTTCAAATTTTCGTACTGTTCCTTCAAACTACTGTTCCTTATGCTGCGAATGGAATGAACGCATACTTTCAATATTAGTAGTTTATAAATCACTGTCATATTTATATTAGAAATATGGAAGCTTGTAAGTGTGTGGTAATATCATCGCTGTGTTTCTTTTGCTACCTTAGTGATATTAAAGTAGTATCGTTTTTTTTTTATCCTTCACTAACATCCTAACTAAAATGAGTTTGTTTGTTTATTTGTTTGTTGCGGCTCAACTTCTAAACCGATCACCATGAAACTTTGTACAGAAAATCCTACGAATATTATAAATGTGAAAGTTTGGATGGATGGATGGATGGATGTTTGTTACTCTTTCACGCAAAAACCACTGAAGCGATTGCGATCAAACTTGGTATATAGATAGCTGGAGACCTGGATTAACGCATAGGCTACTTTCTATCCCGATATTCCCACGGGACCGGGACTTACGCCGGTGAAACTGCGGGGTGCGACTAGTACAATTTAAAAGTACATCTTTCTGTCAGTCAACAGTGTTGACAACTGATTTCCCCTCTCAATAAGAACGGGAAGGTCGGGGAGATAGTCCCTTTACCCTTGTCACTAGCGGTAAACACAACACTGCGCTAGTAATTATGCCTATCTATATTCAAATGTCTAAAGGTCCAGCAGAATCTGCTATGTGCTAGCTTATGCTCCGACCAACACAAGCGAATTACGACCGTCAGCAATGAGAAATACAGCTTAAACTGAACTGAAACATTAGTAAAAGCAATAAAGGTAAATAAACTAATGGTTTATTGGCTAAAACAGGTTGTAGGTAGGCTGAGGTGGCCATTGTTAGTCTTATCGTAATTCGTGACTATGACTCGTATAGCTCTATTCCGCTTATAATAATTTAGAAGCAAAATTTTCCACTATAGTTCATGATCTTCTCGAAGCCTGTGACAGTTCTTAAAGCGTAGTACTTACTAATTTATTTTGTGATATTAAAAAAGAAATACTTCGCCTTACGTAAATAGTAATTTGAACAGACCAGTGAAACCCTTGGTATTGAAAACTTTCAAAGACGTCCTTAGGTCGTATGCAATGAAACGGTTGGTTTCGTTTAAATTGAGAAAAAAATGCTCAAAAGCTTTGGCTCAGTTCAGATTTCAATAATATACTTCTTTTTTTTGTGACATGGCAAATGAGCAGACGGGTCACCTGATGGTAAATGACTATCTACCTTCAACCATGGACACCTGCAAATCAAGAGTCACAAGTGCGTTGCCGGCCTTTAAGATGGGTTTAAGAGGGTCGAAGATCCTATCGGTCCAGAAATACCAAATTTATTCCAGAGATTCGTTGTGCCAGGCAAAACATTTCTGGAGAATCGCACAGTGGTGGATTGCCAAATATCCAGGTGATGGGGATGAAAGTATTGTCGCGTTGAACAATAGCAAAACGCTGCGGCCGGCATAAGTCCAAACAATTCCTTGGAGCACTACCCATGATACATGCGATAGAGAATGCAGAGTGAAGCTTTACTTCACGACTATGAAGACCTAAAAGGATTATTATTTGTACTAGCTGTTGCCCGCGACTTCGTTCGCTTGGAAATTTTGGTGAAATCCATCATACATGAAAAGTCTATATGCTATTCCAGGCTATAATCTATCTCTATGCTAAATCTCATCCAGATCCGTTCAACCGTTATTGTTTGAAAGAATAAGAAACATTTATCCATTCATCCTCACAAACTTTCGTCTTTATAATATCCCAAAATAAGAGACCAGCCGAAAAAGAAATAAGTGCAAGTAATTTCTTTGGCCTGTATCATAACAAAACAATTATAGCAGCAGTATCTAACGCTAAGTTTAGAATTGCCATTTATAGAGCATTGTTATTGTACAGTTTATCGACAAGAGCAAATGGCAGAATTCACAGACAAGTTTGTTGTTACAAAGTTGCAGGTTGTTGGTACCGAAGACACAACTTGGTACCACATTGTTTAGTATATACACAATGTAATTCTGTGGCTCGCTTTACTAGGAACTTGATATTTTGGTCGCGGCAGCATCGATCGCATTAATCTAGATTTGTCAATGAATTCAGTGTTTTTTTCTGGAGTGAAACAAACAAGCAATTTCGCGACATTCGCATTAACATATGTTAGTTAAGGTACTTTTAATGTTTAAGGACGGATTCTTGGCGCTGGAAAATGAATGAGAAACTACAAATTTGTTTAATTACTTTTACCAGTTACGTAGGATTCTTTTTTGTTATGTTCTGGAAGGCCTGCTAAATGTTATTTCTTTTTTCTATCTGTTGGAAATGGATTTGATTTCTTTGTCTACTTATTTTTACGACACCTTTTAGGATTTCCTCAACTGGATCCAATTTTTCCAGTCTTTGGATGATGTTGAATCGATGTCGTTGTTTTCACAGAATTTGGGGAGAGTGAGAAGGTAGACCAATTTATTCCGGCTGTTTTTTTTTTGCGTCAGTAAGATTGTGGATGAAAATAGTCTCAGGTGACTTGAACTTGGCGATCAAAATGAGTTACGAAAATCAATTGCATTGCTTGACATTTTGGATTTAGTTAGTTTTTAGAGATAGATAGGTACCTACATATTTACTGCTTATTATGATATAGTAATTTGCTATGGTTAAATAAAACGGTTAACAGTTTTCATAAAAATAAGTGTTAAATAGGGCTTTAAAATATTTTATTCGTTAATATTTTCAAGTTAATTTTTTTTGTAATATCAAGCTCTACTAAATAAGTTGACAAGAGTGAGCTATGACGATACAAGATTCCACAGAAATAAAAAATGGTTTGAGTCTGCATTCAACTACTGTATTAATGAATCCAAGTCCGTGCCCTCCAATATAGTGACCGTAAGGTTTTTAATTTGATACCAAGCCGCTGTTAAAGGTACCTAAGTACATCACGATACCGCCCTTTATAGAGATCCTTGAACCTACACTTTAATAATTAATTTGATAGTACTTGTCTATAAAAGCTAAATAAACAATGTTAGAAAAAATTAAAAAATTCTTTATAAGGAATTTCAAACAAAATTACAAAAAAAAAACAAGTTACAACCCTATAAAAGGCTACGTATTGACGATAAAAACAATTTGTTTGAGGACGAGATGAGATCAAGGATGAGATTGAATTAATTAAAGTTTGAAATTAATTATTATTTTAATCCAAACTCTTTAGATTTCAGATACATTGCTTGTAATAAATACCATTCGAGTTGTAATTATGTTTCGAAAGTACAAATTATTTGACAAACACAAAGATCGGCGACCAAAAACTTTTAAAAACCCAAATCGGTTTTTAAGAATTCTTATAGCATTGTTTAACTAGTTTTCCATTTTTCCAAAAAACATTTTATGTTTCCGTAAATAGATTTAGTTAAAATAATACCTACGAGTAACAACAAATGATTTAAATTAAAACCAGATGGAATATAGCCGGTTGCGATCCAGCGCACCTTCCTATAAATAAATTCAAAACACACTACTGTGTCTATGCTGTGTCAAAATTGATATTAAGAACACATAATATAATATTTATCAGTTGACAGTAGTATTGGTAGTGTATTCGACTTCAATGTCAAAGGTTCCGGGCTTGATTCCCGGTCAGTGCAAATATTTTATGAAAAATATAATATCTAAGCATGTTCTAGATCCGATAGTCTCTAATTCTAGCTTTGCTTATTTTGTCCATCTATAAGGCTAAGGCGTCGGACTTGCGATCGTGTGGTTGCGGGTTCGAACCGTACCCAGTACTCTACCGTCGTGAACCCACTCCTAAAACAAGCATTTAGCTTAATTGGAGGGGTTAATGGGTGACCCACGTTGTTAGTATTCTTTAAAAAAAAATATTGTTGTGTCCTAACAAGAAAATTATTAATTAAAGATATAAAGTTTTACTCACGTGTGTATTTTTGGGATACCCAACTAGTTTCGGGCCTGACGGGGATCCTTTATCAAGGGCTGAAGCGACCTGCCACCTCGGAGTGGCGCCTGACACCGCCTTAATACCACTAACGAATGATTTTATTCTAAGAAATTTTTGGTCTTGATGTTCAAAAATGGTTTGACCGAATGAAAGTGTTTAAAATGTAATGGAGAATACTTCGAAAAGCAGTAAATATATTACTTTTGCATGTAAATTATTTTATTAATGAGTTACGCAAAACTTTCAGTGTACCCCACGTACCTACCATTTTAGGATTAGCATTTACGACCTCTATCAGTTAGAACGGATAACCCACTCAATTATCATTTTGGTCATTCGGACCAAGTTGGGATGATGATTCGAATAGCAACATATGAAACACGCCCATATACAGATAGCCTTTAAACTAGTAGCCTTATGACAGATAGCCTAGCTGTATGACAGGTGACCAAGTCTACCAGGGTTCACTGGGATTTCCTTTCGAGGTTACATCTGAAGCTCTGGCAATGAGACTCCGTGATGAAACACCGTGTGGTTTTAGTCGGTTCGAGTACCATATTCAACTTGCCGTTCAACCCCGGTAACGTAAATACCAACGAGGCTTTTACCACACTTTTAAAAAAAGTTGGACCCTGGGAGAGAGAGAAGGCATAATTTAAAGCTAGAATAGTGGAAAGAAACCGATAGATATCCACATATAATATTTTTAGTGTTCTTTCTACAGGTGAGTGGAATCTCCAGAAGACCAGAGCGTTTAAATAGTTATTTTGCCAACAGCCAACGCGTCAATTGTTTTGAGTTCGATACACTTATCATTCATTTAATAGGTGTACATTTGATTTCCACATCGGACAAATTATTTGTGTCGAAGACTGTTCTTCTAAGTTTGCTTTGAGTTCGTTAAGTCTCGTCCCGTGCGTCTGTGAAATATTTTTCTTGGGTCAGGTTATATGATATGCTAATTTTAATTTATTCACATGTATTTATGAACTTCACACGTGAAATAACAAATAGCAACCTACAAATACCTACAACTATTTGTGCTAAACTCAGGTTTAAATTATGATCGTGAACTTCATGCATGAAATTTTATGAAAAGTTAAACACACAAAGGTTAATGATTATATGTGTGTCTTTTAGAAGTATTTGTAGTAATAACCGTTGCAAATCCGGTCTTAACCTTACCAAGCCGCTTCGAATGATGCCACTTAATGTGAAGCTTACTTTAATAACCCTGGAAAACATACTGCTGACATAAAGGAAAAAAAGATGACGTCACTACATCCATACTTTAGAAAGTAACACAAATACTGGCGGACGATTACAACACTAGTAAGTATGTAGGTACCACTCGGAAACACTTATATTTTTCACGTTGGGGTAGGTTCGCCTAGATACGGGTCGATGACTGTGCAGTACACACACAGCTTCAAAACGTCACTTTTATACCAGCAATAGTTACGTCACACTCTAACTATAATTTCGAAACCATTCCGTCTAAACATTAAGGTTCAATTTCATTTCAAATTCAATATTAGAACCGCATTTGTAACTTTGTTCTTTGTCATAATCGAATGCAGTCTGCGCATGTGTGCGTGCTGTTCGAAAGATAATAATAGTGTTGGGAAAAATTGCGAAATTTTTTGTGGAAACTGATTATAAGGCATAGGTATCGCTTTGATTGCGCGTGTTGAAGGTTCGTTACGAAACTTGTTTTAATTGGTTTGTTGTATAATTGAATAAGGGATTTAATTGGCGGATGATTACTTTGTTGTTTTAAACCTTTTGAGGGCAAAGACCTCAGTTGTAAGGCGTCTTCAAAATTGTTGTACATAAGCGTACCGAAAGCCATTTTGGTTGTTGCTATGACGAAAGTAAAATAACACGGTATTTTCTATTTTTATTTCATGTAGTTACAATAAAAAAGATGACTGTTACTTCTTCACGCATTCACATTTTCTTTAAAAAACATTCAATCATTGACCTATATAAGTCAGAAATTACTTTATTAACTCAGAAGTTTAAAAGGTAATTATCGACATAAAATACTCGATGAAAACAACAAGTACGTCTCTACAGCTTCGGGCACTGCACTCACTCACACATGCACAAGATTCGCTTAGCAACTGAAGTGAAGGCAGAAAGATCTACTATACCGCCCTTACTAGTGTTGAACTCGACACATTTTATTTAGAACACCGTTGCAGCCGTCGCTGTTTCTCTCTAAAATGAGTTATTTGATAGCTTAACGTAGGCGGTAATGTATAAATAAATAGAATTATAGTCGTATTAAGTTTGTTTTGTGGTACGAGTTCATAGAAGAGCGATCTATTTTCTAGGTTATATAGTAGTAATAAAGTAAAAACATGTAGGCACATGGGCTTATATTTTAAATGGCGGATGTATTCGCCATATAGGACGGGTCTAGGTTTTCTAAAACAGTCTAGAAATGCATTATTAGTTAAAAAAACATCTTACAACATTAATCACGTAAGGTTTCTCTAGGAGTTAAAATTTGCATTTAAACATGGATATGCAATTCGTTGATTTTAAGAACTTGTTTGATGAGATTTCACAATTATATACTCAGCGTGTATGGGTACCTACTTTACTGTTTTTAAGGAGCTCTATTACATAATAAACTTTGCAAGTTATTTAATGTTTTAGATGAAAAAATTGTCAGTCAAAAGGTGGTTACTATGTACATAAATCGACCGTTGAGATTAATTGTTACTCAAGTGCTTGCTAATATTGTGAAGGTCAAATCAATAGTTGACATAAAAACCCCTGGAATCTGACCTGGTGCTAATTTTCGCTTGTACCTACAGGACTGGAAAACTTAACTCTAGACGGGATACGTATAAGAAAGCGCAGCCTTTTTACCCGAAAAGAGACTACGCAAAGATATTTTTTTTTACTACTATTAAGTTTTCAAACAAGTACTTAGATCTATTTTAGGTTTATCATTGACCAAGTATATATAGAACGTGCTATTGGTGACTCCACTCACTAGCAGAATATATATGTATATGTACTACATTATTTGTTACGTTTATAGTAATTACGTTTGTGAATGACAGTGTCGTTTGTGATAGCAATTTCCAGCGTAATCTTTACAACAGTCGTGCAGTTTTGAGTATTTTTATTGACCTACCGAAATATCTGACTGCGTTGGCGGACCGGTGGGAGTCGTAGGGCTCCCAAAGTTGTGGTTGAGTTCAGGGATTAACCACTTACCGAGTCTACTGAAATGTTTCTTTCATATAAAGACTACGCTGAATGCCTACATGGAACTTGGACAATTTGACTTTATGTAGACTTGGATTCTTGAGTTCGTTTCGGCGTTTCTTCTCAAGACTAGGCATACGAAATGCTGGCACCATCGAGATTTACAGAACTAATCAACTTGTAAAGGTGTTTGAAAATATTTATTTGCAAAAAAGTAATGCTGTCTTTTGTCTTTTTCTCTTTTGTGCTTTTATCTCGCTGGGATTGTACATGCTGATACTTAGATGACTTGAAAATCAATTTTATGATGAGAATTAAT
This sequence comes from Euplagia quadripunctaria, assembly GCA_963859945.1. Classification (NCBI taxonomy): domain Eukaryota; kingdom Metazoa; phylum Arthropoda; class Insecta; order Lepidoptera; family Erebidae; genus Euplagia; species Euplagia quadripunctaria. The sequence goes on along the minus strand of OY982572.1, from coordinate 690,892 downwards.
GGAAGTTTTCTTACTTACACAAGAAAGTGTCTACAGATATTTATAACGAAAACTTTGCAAATAAAGCATAGTGTCTGTTGAAAAGTGGATTCGAGGCATAAGCAGAAACAGAAAATGTATTTTGCGTGTTTAAAGAAAATCAAATGTTGTTGTGTTGTACGCCTTTCTCTCTTCGCAGTAGACAAAGACAGCAATGCATTTGTTTCTGTTCTTACACATTTCACAAGCGTCTATCACTGCCATAACACATTTTATACAGACTAGCCCTTATGTTGGTGCTCCTGAAGTCACCTATTGTTGGCTATGTACATACATTCTATGACTACAGCTAGTGTAATCCAGTGGAAACGTCTGGCTTTTTAAAGTTACAAACCAAAACGTGGCGTTCATTCCCGTAAATGTAATTTTATATCCTGAAACCTTCGATCATCATGAAACTATACATTTTTTGAAGATCCATACCGACCGACAGTTAGTTACATTTAGTTTTCCAGAGGGTTTATGTATTCACCTAATTGTAGAAACCTTAGATTTGAACAGGATATCTAATATAGATGATATCACCAAGATAATCAGCAGATCTGATTTGCGTCGCCTTCTTTCTTCTCTTCCAACCGCTTGAAAAGGAATTTTGACCAGGTCATTGTTCCATGAAGACTACACACTATACTATGCTTCCCATCGTAGCCATTTTCACCATCCTATAGTCGTTTCTAGAAAACTTTTCGCACTTAGCGGTTTTCATCTTTCTTGCCTCTGGTAAACGCAATGATACTCGACTTATGGGATTCTCTGTAATCTCTTAACAAAACACAAAAGCAGCCTTTTCCATGCTATTATTACCTTATTAAAGTTAGTTAAGTATTTGATTGAAGTATATGTAAGAAAAATGATGTTTGTTCAACTAAAAAACAAATTGTGTTATATACCTACTCAGTCGTTGATTGTATCGGAGTTCTTACAAAACCAAGATGGCTGACTTAGCAACTAACATACGTCAGACATCACGTACAGAAACACGTGACAATCCAGAGAGTTAGAATTACAAGATCCATTTAAGATCAATCAAGATTTAGATGTCATATTAAAACTGAGATAGACTTAACAATTAAGGATAAACAAACACTAGATAATGAAAAGAAATTCGACATTCCCGTTTCATTTTAGGGTGAGTTCATTGACTCAAATTGGGTAATACAACTTTGTGGGATTCTGATTAAACTTCCTCCACATTAAACGACGGTGAAATAGCGAGATAGTATTTTCGTCTGGTGAGTATAGATATGGGATATCTATAATATTCTGTACTGGTAAAAGAAAAGAGTAGTGTTTTTACCATTAAAACACAACTTATTTTTATAAAAAAAATCTTTTACTTACGACTTCTTTAATTCAAGAATGTACTTTGCGAAGCGAGCTTAAACTTTGATTTTGTTAGGTCACCGGGGTTAATATTTTTTTTTTTATCCATTGCTCGCCACACCTTGACAATGAAAATGTAATTAACTCATAGAGATCGGCATAGTGGACACTTATTTATATTTAATTTTAGCCAATAACCTCAATATCAGCAGCAGAAAACGAAATACGTAAACAATCGTTTTAGTTAAACCCTCTAAATTGGTTTTAAGAGACATTTTCATGCTTTTTTTCATACCAAATATATTTTTAAACTCATGACGTTAAACAAAATAATCATAGGAAAATAATAATAAAAAAAAAAACACTGTATACTGTTGTGGTTCTACTGGTAGACGGGATAGAAAGGGTTCCACGAGGAGTGTGATGAGCAGTAAAATTCCGAATGTACGCTAGTAACCTTCAGGTAGTCCTTGTGTTCATGGTAATATAGTCATAGTCTGTGAAATACCTTGAGCGATAATACATCAACATACTTCATGAATACCAGGTACCAGTAAGAAAGTATGGAGAGTGCTCTAAAGATTCTCAAAGATTGACGATGATCGATCGGACAGAATAATCACTGCAGTATACTTTGAGTGACGATCTAATAAAACTAGTTGTCGGAGCAACTATAGTTGTGCAGTTTACCTATCAACTATGGCCAGGACACAGAGTAATATTTTCTTGATGTAGGTATGGAAACCAGAGAAAATGGTATCCGTGGTATCACTTTTCCGATCGCTTACAGCATTTTGCCTATAGTCAGTTCAGGTATACCTTAGACGAATGATTACTCAAGCAAATACAGACTTCGCCTGCACGTCAAAAAGTCAGGCGACGTTGCAGAATTCATATGCATTTTATATAGTAGTCTAAATGGGTCGGAAATGTGATTCACTGAGCAAACAAATGTAATACGAATAAAGTACAATTTTTATTGACAAAACGCGATATTGGCAATGCGATAAGTTGAGCTGGTCATGGTTTGCCGTCACGTTTCCTATACATAACTACTATAATGACCTTCACAGGAAAATACCTCCTATTTTGTTATCAAAAGTGCCTATTATTGTGTGAGAATAATGTGGTAAACAAAGCAGTAAAATTATTGTCGTCAAGAAATACTGATAAGCCGCTTTTAATGAAAACATAAATTTTATATTGTTTTTGTTCTGAACATAGTTGTTCATTGTTTTATTATGGTTTGAATACCTGTGGAATAGTTTTGGGTTTTTAAATTAATGAAGGTATTTGTAAACAATTGTTCCAGACTGTGCGTTGTACACTATGTACTTTACTTGTAGGCGTCTTTGTTATATTAGGCGTGTCTCTGTGGGATATTATTCGGGGAAATTGTATAAGAAAGCCAATATAGCAACCATATGGGGACCAATACTGTCTAAGTGCCATGTAGGCGTCTAGGGTGCTATTTATAGGAATGAACCATTTCAGTTTTAACCTGACCAGTCAGGACACCCAGTAGACTAGATAAGTCGGTATTCACGGAACTCAACCACATTTTGGGGAGCTCCACGGCTCCACACGGTCCGCCACCGCAGTCAGATATTTGGGAAGGCTAATTAAATACACAAAACTGCCAGACTATTGTGAAAATAAGTTAGATAGTGCAATTCGAAACGACACTTTCATTCACAAACATAATAATCATAAAAATATATAGGTACAAAAAAGAACACTCCAAGGATACTCCTTTTAACCGACTTCAAAAAAGGAGGAGGGCCTATGTTCCACTGTATATTTTTGTATGTATAGTCACCGATAACTCAAAGACACCTCGACCGATTTGGAAAATTCTTTTTTGTTTGAAAGGGTATACTTCCCAGGTGGTCCCATGGTCATTTGGTCAAGATCTGATGATGGGATTCTGGAGAAAGTGAGGGAGCCCTTCAAATTGAAGTGATTTGGGTATTTTGAAGCGCATTGAAGTACTTTTTTAAAAACACAATTATTTAACCAGTGTACATATGTACACACACCTTTATCCCCGAAGGGGTAGTCAGAGGTGATTAAACACTCACATTTTGCCAACTATAAATTGGTCCCACTCACGTACCTAATAGTGGGCAAGCCTATTGCCGCCAACCGGCCACTTTAGGAATTAAAAAGAAAAATTTGTGAGTGTATTGAAACGGAAAAGTTGGCAAGAAGGGAAGGCCATAAAAGGAAAAGGATATTGCTTAAACGGATGGATGGAGGAACTCAAAAACAGGTCAGGGTCGTATACCCGGGAATTCCGAGCCCTCTAACGGTAGCCAGTGTAATCTATATATATAAAATGAATCCCTATTTCCCTTGGTCACGGCATCACGCGTGAACTGCTGGACCGCTACTTCTTTTTTTTGTGTTTGTTATTCTCAGGAGAAAAATTAGAAATTTTAAGAAAACTTAACGACCATGTTAACTTTTCTAATGTGACCTTGGCGCTTTTGGCATAATTGTCAGTAGTTTGACAATTGGCGCGATTGACAAAATGCGCGCTGCAAATTATATAAATTCGAATTCAATATTCATAGTTAAGACAGGACAATGTCTGTCGGGTCAGCTAGTTATTTATATTTCTAAAATAGACTACAATCTTATCGCTTCCAAAGCGAACATGTCTATCTATACATTGTATGAAGTAGTTGTATTTGCAGTATTGTGTAGAGAAAACCGTGTTTCCCATAGCCAGTGTGCCGATAAGAAAACAAAGAGTGCCATTTATGTGCTGAGCGCGAGCGGGCGCGTGGCAACAGCGGATTAAGCAATACCGTGTTGTTAGTTTGTATTGACGTGTAAGACATTAGATGTCGCGAGAACAGACAAGTTGAAAAATCGAACAATCGAAATTTTATTAACATTTGTCGTTGAAATATGGCTATAAACGACATCGATTTGCAAAAAAAAAAAAATTTAAAATAGGCAATTTAATCATTCACTTATTTGACTAAAATCACAGCTGTATCACATAAAATTTGCTATATATTAAATACTAAAACATCAGTATCACAAATGAGAGGCTTGCATTTTTTATGGCCTTGGGTATTCTGTTCCTCCCGTTAACAGCTTGTGACACTACTCAATAACAAAACATAACGCTCTTCTTTGGAATGTACATTCTTATTGGAAATTACATAAAAAACTACGTTTAAAAAAACCGACTTCAAAAACTAAAAAGTATAAAATAACTTAATAAAGATTTAATTTAATACACCTCTTATGCAAACCTTTAATATTAATAAAATATTATTATTTGTGTGTGCTACCTATTGATAGGCTTGAAGTCGGTGCCAAGCGGCGAGTGTAGGTACCTACTATTACATTTGGCTTTTTTTTTAGTAGTTTTTTTATTTTTTACTTTTTAGTGTCTGTAATAGGTTGTTCTGTAAACTACAGTATAGTTTTTCTAGATTACATCAAGTAAACTATAACATTTCGTTGCTTTTTATTGTCATGTATGAAAAAATATTTTTTTTAAGTAGCTATGGGTAGGCCTATTCCGCACGCTCGCTCCGCTTCAATGACAGGTAGTCTAAGACCCACTTATCGGGACATGGGTTAATAATAATATATAATCAACCTAAATGAAAACTCCTAAAAAAGCCGTACACAAACTAAAATTACATCATCCACGTAAACAAAAAACGTTCATAAAAAAATGTTCATAAAAAAACTACTGGGCCAAACTATGTTAAATTTATATGGGACCAAATGGCAACCATTCTGCATCAAACTAAAGAAGAATCACGTAAATCGGATTATCTTAACGTAATCGGTGTACATACATTAAAAAAATACCAATCGAATTGAGAACCTCCTCCTTTTTGAAGTCAGTTAAAAATTAAAATTTTCGCTTATTAATTGGACTGATAGCAAACGGCACAACCAACAAAATCGCCATTTTAGTAACTAATTAGCGACAAATTATCTACAAAATTTGTTTCATTTTTATTTAATTTAGCAAAATTGCCACTGCCACCTTGATAGAGCTGGCCGGGCGCTAGCACTTCGGCAGCACTCGACTTCATCTCGTCTCGTCTCTTTCAGGCCCTTGCGTTTTCGCTTGACAATTATAACAGCAGGCGCGGTTTGGAGTTTTCGTATGCCGCCCGGGGCCATGGCCGCCTGCCCCCTCCCCCTTCCCCTACACTACGCTATTTTATTATGCACAATCTTCGTATAAATAAATTGAAATACTACTCATTCCCCACTCACAACAAACAAAAATTTAAGAAGTTTAAAGGATTACTAATTGACTTTGAGAATCTTCAAGTTGAGGATAGGACTTAAAGCGTAATCTCAAAATTTCAGCACCGATTTCCTATAATTTATTAAATGTTTTGTGTAAGCGTATGCGAGACAATATTACAATATTTTTCTTTTTTCTTTTTACCTTCCAATCCAATCCATTCGTTGTTTAATAACACAGCCTATGACGCAATATCACGAATTGACATTTTTGTGTTATGTATAGATAGTATTTTAATAAAAAAGTTGGCCTTTTATGAATGTCGCTCAGCATTGACGTCCCATGACTGAGGCGTCGATGATATAGCATGGTTACTCTTTTCTCGTAAGGATACTTTACCCCGCGCCTCTTGTGGTTTGTACCACATCGTACAAAGAGGCACACAACGGTCCATTGTAGAATATTGGTCAACTGCTTATTACGCGCTACACATCGTTTCGTGTGGCCCCTTCTACATACATATACGCTGCTATTTTTGCATCACGTTTGTGAGATTTTTGTTAAGTGCCAACTTAACTTATAATTGTTTTATTCAGAGGTTTAAATTGTATGTAAGAGTAATTTAAAGTTTTGATGTATAGGTGTTTGAGGTACAGCAGTTGGTAGACAACCATGCAGTAAGCGTTACCATTACTTGCAACGTCATTAATTTGCTGGCCCACAGAGATATGGAAAAGAAAACAAACAGGAGTACTCTATTAGTGTCACAATGCTTGGGCAGCTCCAATTGAAACAGATATGATGTGCTCTTTTTTATGGGATAGGGGGCAAACGAGCAGACGGATCACCTGATGGTTAGTGACTACCGCCGCCCATGGGCGCCTGCAACTCAAGAGTCACAAATGCGTTTTTTTAAGTGAAAACTTCTTTAGGCACGTTTGTGCACTTTTGCTATGGGGAAAAAAGCATTGAACTTGTAACCGTCACGCTAATAGTACATATATAGACCCACGAGAGGGCGCCAATCTAAACATTGAGTTCTGTCAGCTCCTTATTAATTAATGTCACCAATCTGCTAATGTGACATTTTAAGTTCTCCGTTTTGTTTGAGTTTTCACTTCTGTCCCATGACTGCCAATTTTTTTTTATGTAATAGTGGGCATGATGGTAAGTGACTACCGTCGCCCATGGACACCTGCAACTCAAGAGTCACAAGTACGTTACCGGCCTTTGAGATGGAAGTACGCTCTTTTCTTGAAGGTTTGAAGGTCGTATCGGTCCGAAAATACCACAGGGGACAATTTGTTCCACAGATTGGTTGGTGGAGTAGGGGAAGGGGGGAAAGGGAGAGTGCGGGGAGGGGGAGAAAAAGGAGAGAGGTAAGGGGTAGGGCCTCCGGTAACCTCACGTGTGCCGTGGCCGCAGTGGTATCATCCCGGTCGAGCCGGCCCATACGTCCCGAAGCGTGGCGCTCCCACACAAGAGACTTTTCTTTGGAAAAATACTTCGAATATTATCAGCTTTCTGTTGCCGTATTCTTAAATTATTTAGACTAGTCACTACTGTAAATAAAATTATTAATTTATGTCACGAAAGAGGTTGTAGTACGCATATTATACTTGGGCGCTATATAAGTTTTCAATTAGTTGAGCCTTGTGAGTAGAAATCGGACAAACAAACTCACAGCCACTCTTTTACATCACCAGATAGTTTAACCATTCATATTTAATTAAATAATCTATACTAATATTATAAAGCTGAAGAGTTTGTTTGTTTGCTTGAACGTGTTAATCTCAGGCACTATTGGTTCCAATTGAAAAGTTCTTTTGGTGTTAGATAGCCCATTTATCGAGGAAGGCTATAGGCTATATAACATCACGCTACGACCAATAGAAGCGGAGCATCAATGAAAAATGTTGCAAAAACGGGGAAAATTAACAAACGCGTACGAAGTTACGCGGGTGAGCTAGTAAAATTTAATACAACACTGTTTTATCGTGCGTTATTATTCTGTTAAGATTAAAAGTAAGCAAACTAAAATTAAGCATTGAAATATGAATACTGAAAACTAAAGAAGATAAGATTAAAATATGAAAAGAAAGACATAAAGGACAGTAGATGAAAAAGTCCCAAAGTTCTTAGTCCCAAGCGTTTTCATCATCATCCTCCAAGTTAAAATTGCCGCGCTTGAATTGAATATAGTGTGTAGTGATAAGAGATGGACCAGTTTCACAGCTAGTTATTCATACAAATTATACACAGTATGTTTCAGAGTTTTGAATGATGGGTTACTAATGACAAGTCTCGACTTGAGAGAGAGTGCAATTAACTGTGACGTACTAAGAGTCGCAGAGTCGCAGTTCAAGATGTAGTAGGCACTTTTTATTTACAGGGGTAAGGGCATGTCGTGAGGCTCGTGTTCATGTCAGATACACAGAAGTGAATTAACAAAATATAGTGTAGTTTTTTACAAACATTACAATGATCAAGCCAACTTCTATATCTGTAAACATTTCCTTAAAAATATATGCGTGCTTTTTAATGTGTGATTTGATGTAAAACAAATAAACGTATTCGGCTATACTTCTAGTAGAATACTGCCATAATATTATAATTAATAATTTAATCACATTAAAGCTAATAATATACTTTTTATTGTACATCAAAAACAACCAAGGAGTAAGAGGCAAATGCGGCAACTGGCGTCTGTAAGACAGTGTGGTAATCTCTTACTGGCAACTATGAAATGGAGAAAAACAAGTAAAGTAAATTTTAGGGCTGAAAGCTACACGTTCTGTACTATATTTATCGACATAAAACAAAATACATGCACATATCGTAAGAGTATAACAAGCAAACAATATCTTTATATCAATACTGATAATTTTAAAAGGAAAGATTTGTTTGGAGGCGATAATCTTAGAAACTAATGAACAAATTTTTATCATTCTTTCACCAATGTAAAGCTACTTTACCTAAAGGTAACATAGGCTATATTTGATACAAGTACATATACATTTAAATAACCAATCATATCTACTCGAAATATAATACATAAATTAGCATTCCGGTGAAGTGTAATTTAATCATATGAAGGTATTGCCCCCACCTGATTTCCATAAGCCTCTATCCCTGCACCCTTTATTTACCCATTAAGCAAATCAATACGAGCAGCCATTAAAAATACCACCACTCGTGCATTAATCTACTATTGAATTATATTTGAATGAATATCGCGGTATAAGAACCAGATGAACGTATCTACATTTTCTTAATTTTGCAGGCGAGCAAAAATACTCCGAGAATTTACCCAGTTCCTTGTGGTTCCTTAGCTATTTTGTTATTTTGGAATTTGTGAAATATTGCATTTACAATTACGTCGTTTTGACATTGCATAAAGGAGCACTTTGTGACCCGTATTATGAAAACGAAACGATTTTTGACTTTTTTGTAGATACATTCATCTGGTTCTTATACCGCGATATTTAAATGCGTGTAAGTTTAGTGTAACGTGTATAGTGATCGCTATCGCTCGGTGGGACATAATAAGGAATATGAAATACTAGCTGTAGCCCGTTGTGATATAAGTATTTTGTATTGACTTAGATACTGCTCGTGTACGTTATATAAATAATGTTGAGAAATGATATATGTACACGTCAGAGAACCGACTGTTACGTCACAATGACGTGAATATACGTAACCATGCTACAAAATATTATGGTCAACCAGTTTGGATGGTATTATATAGTAAATATATGTATTTTGCTAATTATAATTTGGTAAAACTCACGTAATAGGGGTCAATCTATTGCTAACCGGGCTACTTGGGCATTAAAGAAGGTATAATTATCTTTTAAGAAAAGTATCACCGACTTCAATAAAAAAAAATATACAGTGGAACATAGAACCTCCTCCTTTTTTAATGTCGTTAAAAATTAGAATCTTTCAATTTCAATTTACCCTTAATTTTTTAATTTTAATGTGTATTTTGTTAACTGTTTTATACTTTTTTTTTAACCCTCTTCCGTAGGTGATAGAATTGTAACAAAATAATTAAAATTATAACTGATGAAAAAGAATATTGAGGAGTCATTGACGTTTGGTAGGCGTACTGTTTCACTAATAGATGGGCGTCGCCGGTGACTTATCATTGATTTAGAGCAGCCTAATATATTGTAATGATTTTTTAATTAATATTCGTTTCGCAGTTTATTCAGGACAAGACATTATTTATTGCAGTCGAACGTGTTTGAGTTCAAATTTACCAACTCTGGGTCCGAAACTACCTACTATACTTACAATATAGCTAATTAGTGAAATACTTAATATACTACAATGTGGATAAATAAGCACACAGAGTACCTAATCCTAAGCTGTTTTAGTGCCTAAAAACTGTCGCAACAATAGCATTTTGCCAACCCCATCCCCTAAAACACTACCCTATGTTTTAAATAATAGGTACATATGCATAACCATAGTCACCTGTAAAAATAGCTTTTCGAGTGGAGTGATACTATAAATAGCCTCATACATTTCAAATGCAAATAAGATGGATATAAAACTGTGCATTTTACTTCAAATTAAACAAAATTCTGCTTACTTTTATCGACAGATCTATAATTCTTAAACGACCTATAAAACTATAATTTGAGCACCTCGTAAAAGTTGTGTACAAAACTATTTTTTAAAATAGGTTATAATTTAAGCGTCCTTAATAAGGGCCGTCTTGTAGTTTACGACTAGGCCGAATGGCGACACGCCTTTGCCTCGCACCACAGGCTCTACTGGCGATTACCCTTGCCACGAGATTGCCACTTCTGTAACTATCTGTGGATAATTATTTACAGAAAGTTTTTTTGTACTGGGAGTAATGGGTGAACAATGTGGATAGTTGGGAGATGAATTTAATTAATTCCTTGTTTAGAGCAGAACTAACATTCTGGGAAAATATTGTATCGCAGGAGACGTTGATAGCGCATATATTTGCGCTAATCCATTAATTAATGGGCCCAAACTACTCTTAGACCCACATTAACTCTCTTTAAGTAACTAAAATAATAAATTGCCCTATATGGGGATTGAACCGAAAAATGCGGTGGCAATTAGCGAAATGAGCATTTAAATCTATTTACATAGTCTGTGCAATGTGTATTCAAAATTTCGTTACATTGTTGCTGATATAGAGCCTAAACTGAACCTGACGCCAAACCTATCCCTTCAGGCAGGTTCATAAAGGCATCAATGTCAATCAACAGTTGCGAATTAGAAATAATTCCATCTTATTAAAAATAACAGCCAAGCTCTAAGTTTTTTAAACAAAAAGACACATTATTTTTACTCTAATTATGCTTGTGTTAGGGGTGAATCAGCAATATCTTAATAAAAGCTGTTCTCGCATCCCTCCTATTTTAGGTGCAGTACGGTACACCGTGTTTTAGTCGGTTCGGCTCCGACACACCGCCTTACCGAAAACCCTGATGACGGCCCAAGGGGGTCTCGTTACGCACAAAAAAAAAAAGTGGATCTGCAACCTCTTGATTGAAAGTCCGTGGCCAGTCATTACGATAGTGCACTTATTATACATCAATTCTATTTAAAACAGAATAGGTTTACGAGTATCGAGTAACAATTTTAATAATTTATTTCCGTTTTTTTCTTTTTACTAAACGCTAGTCTTGTACTATTAAATACTTTGTATAAAAAAAACTTTTTATATATTATATTATGATATTAGCAACAAAGATTTGACCAAGTGGAGTAGTATAAAGAAAAAAAAATCTTGAAGATTTACTTAGATGGGCTTTCTGTGTATTCCTGTAAAATGGAAATATGAGAGATGCTGCGGGAAATAACCATTATTCAAATATTATATTCTGAGATGCTATTGTTTGTTGATATGTAGGTTATTGAAGGTAAATTTATTTATTTATTTATGTCTATCCACAGCAAATGCATTACAAATTGATTTACAGAACATGTTAGTGAATAATATGGCTGATGCATTTGCCAATTACGGAATAACCATGCGTATCATACATGACACAACGAAATACACGATAAATAAGGTTTAAGCACAGTACAATTATGTCAGTTGTTAATAAAATTATAAAATAAATTATCTGGGTCTATGAACAAAATTTTGTGAAATTAAATAAAAAACAATATTAAACAAATAAAATAGAATGATAAAATAAAATAAATGTATTTACGTCATTAAAACAAGATTAATACAACTGCTTGTATAAACATGAATGTGAATTAATGTAGATACGTAATCAAGGCTGCCATATTTGTGTTGTCTAATAAAAGACGTGAAAACTAGCTATCATAAATAATATAATCCCGTGGTACGTATCCCATCCCAAGGTAATATAAGTCCATCCATTTATCAAGATTTCGTCTCAACCTTTGTACCGTTTCATTTAAATTTCAACAAAGAAGTCTTATTTTTACAATAGTATTAACCATTTTGATTTATGAAGTCTTACGCAAGAGCTAAACCTTATGTTTTATAGCCTACCTCTTATGGTATATGGCCTTACGAAACCCACGTATTATGACTGTAATATGGTAATATACAAGTCTATGGTACGATACCTGTTATGTCGTATTTTAGGTGTTATAACTTATAAGTCAATATCTAATTGATTATGAAATAATAATTAAGTATAAAAACGCTTTTAAACTTGACTTTTTAATTGATCTACCGTGAGTGCAAAGGGTTAACAAATTGTGTATTATATATATATATATATCGCCACAAATAAAAACGTTTAATGTCACAGGGTAAATCTATGCTCGTCCTCCAGATATGTTTTTAGAAAAGCAGGGGCTTTTACTAAGAATATTTCTACTAAAAAAACTCAATAAACTTTCGCTGATCCGTTGATTGAACTGAGTTAGATCAGATATAAAAAAGTGATGTCTTTGAAGCTGACATGACGTCCGTAGCACTTCTCAATCTTTAGTTTAATATTAGTGCAAAATCAATAGCAATATCAACGGATATACATAATATAGGTCTGTCATCAAGGACCTGAATGCAATTACACAACAACAAGGAGCTATATCAAAAGGTCAATATGCTAAGGCGCCATTCAGTCACGTGCCCCACGATGACCAAGGAGAACTTTCTTCGCGTCGCGTGACACCTATGCAAATATCAAATAAATTTTAATCTCGATATAAAATTTTACATACTCGAGAATATAAAAGTTATATTATGTAGAATAACGTCTTAGTCTATGAAGGATTTTGCTTTCGTGTCATGTAATGCCGCTGTGAACTACTGAAATACTATACAAATATAAATACTATTATAAATAAAATACTATTATATAAAAATACTACAGAAGTTGTTACAGGAAAGTATGGACATATTTAATGGCGTTATTACAACCACGTACCTTTTTTTTTTTTTTTTTTTTTTTTTTTTTTTTACGTGTGGAAACCCCCACGGGTCGTCACCCCACCTGGGCTAAGCGGTAGGGTGGTATGTCGGACTCGAACCGACTAAAACCACACGGTGTTCCATCACAGTCCATACTACCAGGGCCTCAGGTGTACCCTTAGAAGGAAATCCCTGTGTACCCTGGCAGACTTGGCCGCCTGTTAAACAACAGGCGACCCCACTGTGTTGTGGGGGATTTTGTCCCCTATCATTAAGAGAGGCACGCGCGGAACACGGCGCCACCGTCTCGGGCCTGCTTCTGCTAGGGCGTCGGATAACCCTGTCCGTCGCCCCCAGGCAAGCGCTCATGGAGGCCGGAGATCCACTTGTTCTCTCCGGCGCCTGGTGCGTCTTCTGCGGGATGGGAGAGTACTAGTTCTCTCCCGTTCCCTTTCCGCCGCCTCCTTGGCATACATTACCTCCTCGCAAAACGAGGCGGCGGAATCCCACGCTCTCTCGCTCTGGACCATGGACATAATCATGGTCTCCAGCGAGAGGCTACCCATACCTATGGCCGTCGCGAGGTCAGCACGCTGCTGCGTCCATGCAGGGCACTCCACCAGAGTGTGGAGTGCGGTATCCTCGCGGCAGCCCCCGCAGTGGTGGCACACAGGCGTTGGCTCCCGGCCTATCCGACACAGATACTTCCCAAAACAGCCATGTCCAGTAAGTACCTGCGTCATCCGGTAGGAGAGGCTGCCATGCCGCCTCTCTAGCCAATCCTCACAACCACGTACCTACACTAAACGCATATAATATGTCTGACCGTTGTCCAACCCTTTCATGAAATACTCCTATTTCATGGAATGGTTAAGTCAATTAATAAAATAATAAGTTAATTTTAAGTTTTAAGTTGAATAAAGAGGAATAATAATATAATAATAACTTCACACATCTCACACACCTCACACACGGCTGTCTGATCCCGAACTAGGCAGAGCCTGTGCTATGGTGACCAGACTGCTGATAAACATACTTATATTTCTAAATACATACATATTTATTACAGATAAATTACACCCAGACCCAGAATAAATTATTATGCTCATCACATAAATATTTGTCCTGGGTGGGAATCGAACCCACCACCTCTGTCGTCGTTCGCAGAGCAGTCAGGGTCACTAACCACTAGATCAACAGGCCAGTCTTCAAACAATAAATCAGCGATTGACAATATAGCCAACACGACTACTTCATGATGTGGTCAAACATTAGCGATCCTGATATCATGATATCGTAAAATAGTTACATCTACAGCTAAAGGCGCTGATATCGTGTTGTTTTTGTAATTCATCATGGCGGCAGACAATTACTTTATTGTGAAAGCAAAAGCAATAAAATCCTATTACCACAACTCAAAAGATTAATAAATGAGTTCCTCCTTTATTTAGAATTTTTATTAAACCTTTTCTATCTCCATAATAGAAAAGGTTTAAGAAAAATTCCCTACATTAATGATGTGGATTGCCATATCATTCTAATGTTGACGTTTAGACGATACGGTCGATGCGGTCGGACACATCATGAAGTGGTCTATTCTAAGATCTGGCCACGACATAAATATGACCACATCTTTTTGTAACACTTTGTTTAATGTCAACATGTATGTATAAAAAACGCAGCCTGCTGTGTAGTGCTTGTATAAACATTGCACTTTTTAATCGTGGGAGAGCTATGGTTCTGAACCTACGGATCGGCTCGCCCGGGGTTATATCACGGCTTCACAGAAAACCAGCGTGAAGCAATATCGCCGAGTGAGTGAGGTTATCGGAGGCCCCCCTCCCCCATTTTCCCTACACACACTTTAAAGGCCGGCAACGCACTTGTGACTCTTGAATTGCAGGTGTCCATGGGCGGCGGTATTCACTTACTATTAGGAGACCGTTACTAGAAACACTATTTTTCGTCTGTTTACTACTTTTTTTTCACCTGTAGATAGCACTTTACATAAACGTATTGTTCGAGCTCGTTTTCAGAAAGTGTTGAATGGTAGACAACAATTCTTTTCGAACTCTTATTTATTTTTATCACACATCAATTTAATAATGAATTATTATTGCCTTAAACAAATAAAAATGTAATATAAAGAAATATATTGTATTAAAAATAGGGCACGTTTTTTTTATTTACATATTTTTATTTTTGTTTAAAAAAAAAAAAAGAAAAAAAAAATGGAATATAAAGCACCTAATCAAATTGGTTATTGGTTCATAGGTTAAGAAGTCATATTGTAAGTATCGTGTTATCGTAGTTCACTTCAGCTAGACATAAGCTATAGGCTGAGACATAATATAACAAAATTTCATGACGACGCTCTGACAGAAAAATAATAAAAAAAACATAATAATTTTGTTTTATTGGTTAACGCTTATGATTGCGTGCGATTGTGAGCCTAGAGTTCGATCCACGAGTCGGGCTAATTTATTATTGAGTTTTTCTGAACACACACGCACGAATGCAGTTTACTTACGTGTATCCACGAACTTTTATCTACCAATTACGTGGTACAAGAATCATAGCAATAGTAATATGGGTGTGTAATATACTTGTATGTTATGTCTCTGTCTTTCTTATATAATGCTAACTATTGTGTAATTTGTGGGGCCTTACCTTTTTATAGACTTTC
Source organism: Euplagia quadripunctaria (assembly GCA_963859945.1). Taxonomy (NCBI): domain Eukaryota; kingdom Metazoa; phylum Arthropoda; class Insecta; order Lepidoptera; family Erebidae; genus Euplagia; species Euplagia quadripunctaria. The sequence continues at coordinate 675,220 of OY982572.1, read as the reverse complement.
GGCGTTATTTATTTTGTTAAATCCAATTGTGACTTCGGTTTTGCTAATTACCAAAATTATGCTATTTTTATAAATTGCATCTTCTCAATTTTTTCCCCACATTGCATACCTACTTTCTTCATATTTTCAATCTTTTTATGCAATAGGAGCTACTCTATTTCTTATCATATTTTTGGTAAAAAAGATTTCAATCAGTAACAGGGACAAACATGTATTACGGCTTACGCATTAGATTCCTAGCCTGTTAGAAGTAATTATAATGCTCTTCTCAACATTACAACCAGAAAATTACAAAAGAAGAAAGTAGTTTTTTTAATGACTAGTAACAACATTACTAGTAGCTAAGCTAAAGGCTTGTGTTAGGAGTGGGTTCTTGTCTATTGTGTACTGGATGGGGTTCGAACCCGCAACCACTAGATCGCGCGTCCGACGTTTTAGCTATTACGCTACCGCGCTTAAAAATAATAAGATGAATATATGAGTAGCGTATTTAGACAAGCTTGCCTTACAATCGCTTATCAAGTTCGTGAACTAAGTCTGCGTTGAAAATTTCATTATTATTTTTTTAAAGTTACGTGTTACGATAAATAAGATATTTATTAGGAATAATGTTATTTATGATATAAGGTATTTATTCAGAACTGCAACTACATAGGTATTATTCTGATTATACTTTTTGATAGCTCGATACGACGTGTATTACATTTGAAATTCACATAAAGAGGACACTGGACGATTGAATTGACAATGGAGTGTCACCCTGCCGCTCTTTGCAGGTGCCTCGAATGTCCTGCCTTGAACCGGGAATCATAAACGCATTATATTCAAATGTATACGTCTATTACAGGGCTAGATAGGCTTGTCTTTATTTATCGATAGAATAGTTACTTTATTATAGTTTAAGTTTTTAAATTTGTTCTCAAGGATTACTTAGGTTTTAAGGTAGTACCACCTTCGGTTAATGTACGGATTTACGATATAATTAACTTTTTTTTACTGGTAAGTTTCCATATTATAACACGAAAGATAAAAATGCCGAACTCATTCGCCCAGGTACTGACTAACCTAGATTTTATACACCGTCAATGTTTGAAAGAAGTTTTGGCGTAGCAAAAAGGTAAATCGCGTGAAAAATTTTCTTCTACCTAGTATCTATTGCACTATTTAATCGATCTTTGGCGACCCTGCACACAATTACAACACTATGCAGTTTTCTGTAATAGAAAAAAGTAACATGGTAACACCATGGACACGGTAATCAACTCCTCAAGAGCAAATTTACTATATCTGCAGTAAAAGCAGTGCCCTATCTTCTACTAACATTGGTGACGCCGACGTGACGTAGCAACTGTGATTATTACGTAAACTTTAAATGTAATAGAAGATTACTGCAAGAGCAACAAATCGATATGCGGTGCGCAGCACTAGAGCGTGTAACAGGCACGTGCCGAAGATGTCCGGTAGTTGCCGTCTTATCCACTGTTTCATATACTACTACTGTTGTACTTAGTATTTTCAGCCTCGGTTTTTTATGATTTTAAATTCAATGGACAGGTGAAAAACTGTTCTCTGACTCCGCTAAACAGTTTTTTATAAGCTACTTAAAGAGAAGGTGCATAAGTGGCCGCTTAGAGCCGCCGTACCCGTCCGGTGACAGTTAATACAAGCCTATGTCACTTGATGTACTTGCGCGCGCTAGATACCTACCAGCCGTTCGTCCGACGGCGGACCTTATACGCAGTCTCGCGCAGTGGGTTGCCGGCAAATGCATACGCTTTTTAAACGAGTTCAAAACAGGAGGAGGTTCTCAACTCGACTGTATTTTTTTGTTTATTATGTTTGTTACCTCAGTACTTTCGACTGGGTGAACCGATTTTGATGATTCTTTTTTTATTTGAAAGCTGGTGCTTCCCGTGTAGTCCCATTTCAATTCCATGGTCCAGTTCTGACAATGGCATCCATGAGAAAACCATGTAAGTCTTTTATGGAATAGTTTTTCTTTTTATAATTATTTAAAATACAAAAAACGTTATTTGAGTAATTACTGTAAAACTCATAGTGAAAAAATATTGATTTTAATGTGACCTTTCGACCCCGAATAACTTCTATAGAACTTAGGATTTGAAATTAAATCTTACAAGGACTTAAACTTGAATCAATGATCGTTTCCATTTTAAGTAAAATGTTGCCATTATATAAAAAAAAACTATTAATGGTTGAATGCAAATAAACATCGTTTTAAAATAAAATGTTTACATAACAATATACGTGATAATAATTCGTAATGTCACATTAAAATAAATTGCAGTTTAGTAATCTTATTATTTCGTGTAGGTAGGCGTAGTTTATTTAGTGAAGTAGTGTATGTAGTGTATACTTCAGTGTTAGTTTTACCTTAATTTAAAATTGGTATCCCTGTCAAAAACATGATCAACAGAACAGTGTCACAAAATGTTCTTGTTGTTGTTATCGTACTAATCGCGCTCACATTTAATGACTGATTTTAGAATAGGATGAAGCTTAATAAACAAGTTTCAACCAGTAGTTCCAGAAGCTTTCGAATATGTGGAAATAGCTGAGATGAGGCTAAACTTACCGAACCTTCGATCTTATTTCATTAAAGATAATAATCTGAATAGACAACGGACAACATTTGTGATGATTGATGAGGACAACTCTATTTTAAATCACTGTCTACAGTTAACTCTTAGCGAATTAAAAACGTTTGCCTTAGGTACCTACCAATTGAAGCAGGCTAGGTCGTACTATGGCGAGCATATCTGACAAAATGGATTGTGTCAAGTGGAGGTAAGCGAAAATATTGAAGATCTCCCTCATTCCTTTGGAGTTAACAATTATTTACTTCGCGGCCGCATCCAATCCCGACATATACGTACTCGTGTGTACTTTACGTATTTAATTGTAAACAGGACAGAAACTGGAATGGATGCTATAAAGGCCAATTGCTGTAACTGTCTTGTCGGAAAAAGAACAGTTGGCTGTTGTGTCCACGTAATGACAGTGATTTGATACTTAGGTTGGGGCAGACGCACCTGCCACTTTCTAAGGCGATATTTTTGATGAATATGTAGGTATATGATGAAAATGATTAAATATATTTTGCAATTAAATGAGGTTTTATGTCATTTCAATAAATTATTTTTTTGTTTAAAAACATCCGTTTTCCAACCGAAACTGCTAACGTTCCATTTAATCTCTCCAGCTAAGAGTGCTTGGCGAGGGTCTGAACCTGTGACCCCTAGCCCACAAACAAGTACGAAGCCTTAAACACTAGGCTACTGGCGGACGCTACTTTTAATGTATTTTCTATGTATTACTTATACCAATATTATAACAATTCACCCCTTCAATATCGCTCTAATCATAGTTTTTGTTTTTTTAACATAATATTGTCATTTAATTTCTCAATAACCCCAAGTGCTGTTACAATATACGTTTATATTTCAGATAATATTCAATGCAGGCTTAATAATGCAGTTTATACATATTTGACACAGCAAAAAAAAGTGTGAAACCGATTTTCATACTGAAATGGGCATTCTCCTTTACATGGTTGTTTATGTGCAGTATAAAAAAATAGATAAAGTAAGAAAAAAAACCAGCAGCGCTATTTATGTAATAAAAAAATTGAAACTTTTAATCCTATTCATATTGTTTCCCTCAAATTATTCATTAAAACATATTGTAAGATTTAGAATATTTTCCACCATACAATTTAACTAGAAGAAGTTTATTATGTATGAAGTTATTATATTAGTTACAATAAAATGGTAAACATGACCATTTTTTTTTTAAAAAGTCGGTTATAGATCGACACAGGCAGATATGATATTATGTTATCCATTTCTTTTTTATAATTTTCCATTTAACAAAGGAATGTATTGTTGCGGTGACTCTGTGTGTTTTGATCTATATTTTTTTATATTAATAATATTTTTTTAAATTGACGATTTCGAATAATTGATGATAAATTTTATGTAATTTAGATAGTGAATTTAAATGTTTTTTCCTGGGTTTTGTTTTTCAGCCTAGGGTATTTTACTTATATTTGGAATATGGTTTTGTTAAAAATATATTTACACTTGTAAATTAATTCAGAATGCAACAGTTTAAACATTCATTTGAAATTTTATCAATTTTAAAATATTTCTTGTTTTCCTGTTTTGACTATAAATTAGCTGTATATCCTCCTTTAATACTCATTATTAAAATGACTTTTCCGAAAGTATTTGTTTGTTCCACTTTAAGCATAATAATGGCAAAATATAAAGAAATTATGTTCGAGAATAGATTGAATCTGAAACTGAATAATGTTGCATCGTAAATAATGCATTATGTTTTTGATTATAAATATGGTAATGTTACATTTTGAAACTGCTTCATTATATTCTATACTAGTAATCGAACCCGGCTTTGCAACAGAATTTTCTATTTTTAATATTCATTACCAAACAAAAACCGCATTCGATTTTATTCAGTTCTTTCAATTTTAGCTTAAATAAAATAGAAATACAAATTCTCGCACTATGTCACAGTAAGTATTATAAAGTATAACTAGGAAATACTCGTATTCCCTGATATACGAGGCTGCTCTGATAAATTGAAATCAGACATTATACGTAGGTTGTTTTATTAAGTCAATTTCTTTAATCTCAATCTGAATCTTTCAATTTAAATCTTGATATTTATTCTATTCTATTTAAATTACAATAATATATTTAAACTTGAAATAGTGTTACTCAAAACTTACCTAACTTTTCGTGAATTTCAAACAAATACAAAACAACAAAAAACGGACAAAGATACAAGGACATGAGTTTGGATTTAACGTCTTTAATTTGTTGATTTCAAAGCATAACTCTTTTAAATCTCAACAGGGGTCATGAAACTAACGCTGTCTGTCGCCTCGCTTTTATTCAATTTTTATCAATAAAATTGAGGCATGGTGTCCTTAAAGTTGAAATCACATACACTGCAAGTTTAAATTACACTTAATACCCGAAATGGGAAGAAACTGCCAATATGTAGTGTGATTAAATAATTCCCAAAGTCGTTTAACTAGGGTAAAATATAACGATTATTATAATATTTAACTTGATATCCGTCTATTTTACACGACTGGGTGTCTTTCAGTTAAACAGTTAATAGAATCAGTGCACAGTTATCATTAATTTAAAAAAATGACCTGCTTTCTTCCTAGTGTTTTGATAATTAAAATTAACTTCTAATGAGTTTCGTGAGTAGAATACAATTTGGTGTAATTTCATTTTGTCCATTTCAGGCATTTTTTTGATCCTTGAATGTATTAATTCCAGTTTAGTTTAGTTCAGATTTTATTTATTTAAACTCTCAACCCTTTGAAATATTGTTGGATCTTTTTGGACAATAGAATTCAGTATAGTAGTAGTAATAGTTTTGAGTTTTTATTATCTCTAATAAATGTAAATTTAGAATAGAAGTATAGATTTGCAGTGACCTAATTTGCTTCAACGGGCTAAGGAGATAGAAGTAAAGGGTCACCACATTACTACTAAGTAATATTCTTTGAAGCATGTAATACAATAATGTATTAATTCATCCACATGAACAATCTTGAAATACCAGTCGTACCTGAACATGGAAATTCCCCTGTTCAGTCTCACGTGCAAAGGTCCTTGCTCCCGGTTTATATTTGCAAATGGCCTCTTCGGAAGACCTCGTCTTCGCAACATATAGTCCTCTCAATATGCAATAATATTCAATCGGACGCTCTAGGTGCTTGTTCAATAATACATGAACACTTAATGTGATGTATTGTGATGACTTGTTGTTTGTTAGAAAGGATCCGATTCTTGTTTTCGCTTTTTAGATTTTGCTACCTCTACAATGACGATAACACTACAAAATCTTTTAACCATATTTGTCCTACTTACTGTGTTGTAGATTCTGAAACTACGGTTCTCAATATGGTAAGTAGATTTAATTACATATAAAGAACAGATAATGGTGATTATCATATTGGACCATACCATGATTCAATTGCTTCTAAAGTTTTCTGAACAAGTTAACAAAAAATTAGGAGAAACCCCGTGTAAAAGATAAAGATTGAAATGTAGTTTATTGATACTGCATCATTTTCACGTTAATTCATATTATAAAAATGTAAACAATGTATAACTTACGAAAGAAATAAAAGTTTTAACAAATGAATTCAGTCACTTATAATCATCAAAAATGTTCCAACTAGTAAAGCGATTGATTTCGACCACAAGTTGTTTTGTTTCAGAAATATGTATTGAAACTAAAACTACTCAACCGAAAGTGTTTATAGCCTGAATGAATAAAATGTTTACGATATTGTCGAATTTGAATTGATGTACCTCCGTTGGATTGACCTCATACGATCGTTTTGGTAATTGAATTGCAATGAAGTTTAAAACATTTAAATAAGTTGGTGAAACTCATGAAACTCACTTTCAGGAGCGCTTGTTGAGTGGTGCATTATTTATTCTTCCTACTAATATTTCAAACGTAGAAAGTTTGTGAGGATATATGGGTGCATGGATGTTTGTTGCTCTTTCACGCAAAAACTACTAAATCGATTGTGATGAAACTTGGTATGTAGATAGCTGAAGACCTGGATTAACCCATAGGCTACTTTTTATCCCGATATCCCCACGGTTTAAGGACTTAGGCGGGTGAAACCGCGGGGTGCACCTAGTATAATAATAAAAATAACGTTAAACAGTGACGTTTTCCTTAACAGGGGATGTATAGTGAGAAAGTTTCTGTCTCTGGAGCCCACCGGTACTTTGGTCCCTATATTCGATGCCGAGTATACCGACGATTGAGATGGTCTGTTTTTTTCATTTCAAATTCAATATCGTTATTTCATAAAATTGGTCATCAATTATTCGAAAAGTCAATTTTAAAAAAGAATTAAGGATTAAAAATTATAGATCAATACACACAGTCAAAGCAACAAGAAATTGCTTTGTCAACAACTCTCACAGGCTTCGTAGGACGGAGAAAATTATATATCATAGAGGGAAATTACAGGGCAGTGTCTCGCGTATTCAGAATTAGGATGTGATAGACGTATGTAGATACAACAAATAGGTCTTTGCTCTTAGATCTATGATTTGAACTTCAAAGGAAGTTGACGGAACTAACGCATGTTATTATCTGTACAAATATTTCCGAAGTATTATAATTAACTTGCCTGAAATTCACACTTCTAGGTGGGTAGGATTAGAAGATAGACATGATAGAGATTATGGTTGAAGGTAAATACAGTGTGTATTTACTGTTCTGTTTTTGTTTTTGGTATGTTTATGTTTATGACATTGTGTTGTGTAATCATTGTGACTTGTGATTCAAGTTTGATTCCCGGTCGAATATAAAAATGATTTATCCTTTTCCTAAACGAAAAGTAAACAGCTTGGTGCAACCTGCGTACAGACCTTAGAGTATTCTACAACGTTCTCGAAAATTTTAAAAGCCTAAAAATCTTGACTGAGTCCGTGTGGTGACCATTACAGAAAATCTCGTCCGTTGTTATTACAATGTCTATCCTTCATGAACATAAAAAAGTAGAACGGTAGAAAATAATTAGAAACTAATTAAGTATTGATGGTATCAATATATTATTCAGAGTACCTAGAGAGGTAAGTTAGTTAGTAAATAACGAATTATTCGTACAACAATTGTTTCGTATAATTTAATGAAATATACAACTAATTATTGAAAATACATATTAAAAAGGCTTTTACCGAACAATAACAGTTGGATAGGGTCGACTCACAATAAGAAGACATCTGTTAGTTTCTGATAAAGAAATTAACAAAAAAGAAAGTGTGGGTGTGTGCAATTCACACACGGCAGAAATGAAACTTCAGAAAAGTAGCCTACGGGAGAATGAGAAATAAAGTATCAAAACAACATAAATAATTTACTAAGGTTTTTAAAGGATGATGCCCATTCATGGTTTCACTTTTAGACGTTCGCGTCATTATTTTAAATGTTAAAAAAATTATTGATTTTAATGTGACTTTTCGAGCCTAAATGTGTTCTGTAGAACTTGGGGTTTGAAATTAAATCTTACAAGGACTATAACTTGAATCAATGACCGTTTCCATTTTAAGTGAAATGTTGCCGTTATATAAAATAAACCATTAATGGTTGAATTCAAATAAACATCGTTTTAAAATAAAATGGTTAAATAATAATGTACGTGAGAATAATTCATAATGTCACATTAAAATATGTTGCAGTTTAGTAATCTTATTATTTCGTGTATGTAGTCGTAGTTTATGTAGTGAATTTATACTTCAGTGTTAGTTTTGCCTTAATTTATACATACCCCCTGTCAAAAAACATGATGCCACAAACATTATTAAAAAAAACTCTAACGTCAGTGTCACAATATTTTGTCGTTGTTGTTATTGTTGTTATTTTAAACCTAATATTGGCATTTAATTTCTCAATAACCCGAAGTTATGTTACAATATACGTTTATATTTCGGATAATACTCAGTGCAGGCTTAATAGGCCTTTAATTTTAGAAAATTTGTATTAAAGCTATTGGTCAAATTGACAGAGATATGTTAAATAATTGACATAAATTAATTAACCAACGAATTTTTAATACGCAAATGCACAAAAATTGCACTTTGTTGGCATGGACATATTTTCTGGAGGCTTGGTATTACGCAGGCGCAAAGATAAAGATTATAGGAAACACTGATACTTGTATTCTATCTCATTCTCTCGCAGGCTAAATCATATTTATGAATATGTTTGTTTCTTTATCGTGACGCTTTTTTGTTTCATCGAATTTCAAATCACAACGATTCTAAAGAAGTTTCACTTCAAGAAATATCACCGATATCAATGCTCTTAAATAATGATAAATTGTAATAAGCTTTATTCTTCAACCCTAAATTTTTCACCCTTAGAGATGGAACATTTTCTTCAAATTGAAATAGGATCAACCTTGAGTACAAACCAATTCAATTAAAAAAAGAATAGTTGAAATCGGTTCACAAATGATATCGTGTAACATTTACAAAAGAAAAAACAGCCTGATTGAGAATCTCCTCTTTTTTTAAGTCGGTTAAGAAAGCGTGAACGCGGTACTGTGAATGCAGAATTTGATGTAAGTACAAATATACATATACGGTAGTGGTTAATATTGGTCATATCAACTACAGTGGGGCCTGTACTTACAAAGTTCATAGTACATGCTAAGAATAATAAACTGCAAACTGTCATATTAACATTTTAAAACTATTATAATAAAGTAAGAAAATATTTTTTCTCTGTCATGTTATGTTACAAAGTTGTCTTAATTATACGAAGGGCACACCTGTCAAACGCCAAGTCACTTGCGGACTTGCCACGTTTTAGCGAATTAAATATCGAACGAAATGTAAACTGTCATAAATGTCAAGAAAACAAGATGGCCGCCTACGGTGACTTCTCTAGATGCGGATGCGTCCACGTGTGGAATCAGTAGATCAAAATAAATGCTACTAAACACGTGCCCGATTAATATTGTGGAGCTATTTCGAGAAATTTAAAAATAAAATGGAGATAGAAACTCTAATTTGAGTGTTTAATAACGTTATAGAAAATAGTATCAGTGAACTGTCTTCGTTAGAGTTTCATATTATGAGTGCGGACAGATTGAAATTGACAAGACAACCTTATAGAAATGCCTATTCAAGTATTAATATAGTCAAATTACCTATCATTTATAACGATAAGTTTTGTGAGTTTAATAGCCAATAAAAGTTAAAAATGAAAAATATCTAAAAAAATATACTCAAGTTTATTAGTAAGGACAGATATATGATAAATGAATTTATTTTGCAAGTTTGTCGTTTTAGATACCTTTATCGACAAATATTGTAGTAACTCTATCTCTTTTGGAACTCTTCTCGTATCCTTTCATACACGGTTTTTTGACTGCATTAGATGGCTTCAACGTTTACCCACATCTTTTTTTTTTTGTTTTTCTTAAGGTATCGATACATTGATACTATGCTATGTACATATTTTTTCAGCATTCGATATCCCAAGGGTAACATAAAGATTAAAAGTTTTATTTATACAAAGCCAGTCGTAAAAATCCCATCAACCTTAGCAACAGGATTAAACAACCAAGCCACGGTAGTCTCCATCAGCAGATGTACACGAACCTCCAACCACAACTAAAAAACAACATATTAATCCAACACATGTTAACCGCGAAATAATTACCCATTAACCGCTCGTAAATCTCCGTCACTTTTCGGAGTACATCGTGTTTGCCATTTAAAAATAGTCGGGGTGCCTGCGAGCGCGCCGATGGAAGCAAAACAGCAAGTTGGGAGAGTGCCAACGATATGGATGGAATAAAATGGAGTGTAAGGGCATGGAGTAATGAAATTCATTAATCCTTGTCGTGATGTGGACATGACTTTTGATGCTGGAACTCTATCGTTGTTATGGTGATAAAATAATTTTGGAAAGGTTAGATTTTTGGCTTGTGTTACGTTTAATAAAGGTGCTTTAGTACTGTTTAACGGATTGTTAATGTTACACGTGTTTCACATTTCATCCAGAAAGTTCGTTTAATTTTGTTTTCTCCTTCGCGTTCTCATCATCCCTTGGTGTGACTTTATATTGATATATCCAATATTGTGTTGGATAAACATAATAAGCGTGCATTATTTATATATATACACAAATAAAATATTATCAATTTATTATGTTCTATCCGAAGAAGTAACAAATGTGCGGTAACAATGTCTGTTTGTTACTCCTTTTACAATGTACAATGATTTGTGAGTTTTGGTGAAATCATAACTTAACGTGAGGGTGTACTTTCTTCCATGAGTCGTCATCGTAGTCGTCAACATCTGATAGATAATTGACTTACCGCCATCGTGATTGCTATAAGCGTAAAATATCGAAAGCCAGTGTCTTCTGCTACTACACTCGTCTCTGCAAACTTGTCAAACTACGCTGAACTGTCAAGCAAACTATATACCATACCCAACTCTCATTATCATTGTTATCGTAATGATGATATTTAGACTTATTTATTGTATATCTCTGTTGTCAAGGTGCCCGAGTAGGTAAGCGATCACTTTAAGTTTTTATTCAATTATTTTGTAAGCCTCGACTTTTAAATGTCTTTAACAGAAAAACTTGCATAAATTCAAGGTGCGTCCAGGCACCCCTGATACTATATGAAATATTTTTCATTTAAAAAACTTCACACAGTTATTCTAACTTCTTGAATACGGTGAGATTGCTAACAATAAAACTCTTCATCAACTCAGGAGCTCTTACATTCTCTCTGACGAGTTGAAAGTGTCATAATGGAAAACACCCGAAATGTGGACGAGAACGATTGTTCGTCCAGGTTGGCAACAACCATTGAAACAATAGCAGCCAACGAGATAAGACACGACTCTCTCATGATGAGGGGGCAATTAGGAAGTCGGTACTAGACAGGAAATAATTGGGGTGTCCTGAATGGGTTATTGAAATTGTGGTTTAAAATTTTATTTCATTATTATTAACTCGACGATTGCAGTAATTTTTGAGCAATACATAAAAATGTATTCGTTTTTAATGTACCATTGTGCCAACTATTCAAACGTATTCGTATAAACATATAATAGTGTCATGCAGAAGCGTTTGTTTGGATCATCGGTATTCGGTGCAGCGAATACGACGACCCACGTGTGCAAGGAAATAAGCAGACTGTACGATTACGTAAGTGGCACATCTTGCAGCAAATATTGTCAAACCGCTTCCATGATCGGAAAATCGCAGCATGAACCGGCGTAAACAACGTTACACGCAACTCGTCACATCTCCAAATATTAGCTTGGACAAACTACGATCAGGTAGGAAATATACTTGCGCTAATTAATTGTTTTGACAAATTATTAAACTTTTGGACAAAGTATTATGTAGTCTGGAAATAAGCCTTGAGGAATTTGATAACTTTTTAAAGTATTTTACAGCCATCCGACTGGGCAAGTAGCTCCCTCCATCTTAATATTAAAAAAAAATATAATCTCTTTATTTCCAAGAATATGGTCGGTTACAGATTTCAGTAAGGTTGATGGTGATTTGGTGCAAATAATGCAAATATTAATTTCTATTTACTAAAAAAGAGATACATTTTTCACATGCAATATGTTTACACAATTAAACATGTCGAATGAAACAATTTTTGAGTCAACATTAAAATAACTTAGTTCTAATTCGTCAAAGAAAAAAATGGTATTATATTATTATGCTTATGGGGTACGTCAAGGAATTGTTGTCATAAAAAGTCAACATCGATATTACAGCTAAAATGTCCAAAGAGAAGGTTTATTGGTCAGTACTTATTATAATTTTACCTGAAAAATATCCATTAATACTTGTAGAAAACATGGGTTTACTAGCCACAAAACTTCTCATTTCTGCTGGTGAATTGCATGGTCATTAGCTATATGGGATTTTTTTTTTTTAATTCTTTTTTTAAAAAAGACAACTCCCGCATTAGGAATTACTCCTGTGTCGCGGGGGACTTTACAAACATAGAAATAACGGACACAAAGAACACCCAGACTCAGGTGGGAATCGAACCCACGATCTATAAGCATAGCGGTCAGGGTCACTAACCACTAGACCAACAGGCCAGTCAAATTTTTCAGATTAATAGGGTTACCCCGTGAATGACACCAGTAGAGATTTCAGGGTTTATAGGCAAAGGAAACCAGATTGGTCGTTTACTTACGTATATTTGGTAACTTAGAGTTATAAAAAAAAAATCGTTAAAGAGTCCTAGTCCTGGTCCTAATCTTTCTAGATTTTATTATTATTAATTACTTATGCAAAAATCACACGTTGACTTGAATAATTCAATTAACCTTTGAGGTTAATAGCTTTTTATAAGCCAAAGAAACCATTTTTGTACAAAATTAAAAGAAATTATATTTTCGTCTCGAACATTCATAAGCTTGAGACAAACAGTGACAAATTTATCGCAGTCAATAAACAACACGAGTTTGTTTAAAAAGCTCAAGTGCTCATATTTTTGGATCTTTGTTTAAAAGACCTTGGTCTCTTTGTTCTGAACTAAATTAAAGGATTGCAGAAATGCTAAAAAAATACCAGATGTGTAATATATTTTTGGAGTTTTGATGTTAAATATGGGATGTTCATATAACAAGTTCAACAGGTAGCCATGTATCCTCTACTTATCTCGTCCGCGCGCCATCAATAAGTCGAAGAATTTCCCTGATTTTTTTATTGATGTTCCCTAGCTTTAAATTTTAAGCCATGCTATTAACCTTTACCACACTTATTTTAAAATGTGTAAATGTGTTGTGTGTTGTATTTGTTTATGTGTTTATTTAAAAAATAAATCAAGTTATACTTAAAATAACTTAACTTACTGTTGGGATGTATTTACAGAGTGCAATAATAATAATAACTCTGTAGAAGCGCAAACACAAGAATGTAAAAACGGCAAACAAGTAACAGCAACAGTGCAGATGTTCGAAGTCCCGGTGCCGTGGGAATATCGGGATAAAAAGTAGCTTATGAGTTAATCCAGGTTTCCAGCTATCACATACTAAGTTTCATAGCAATTGGTTCAGTAGTTTTTGCGTGAAAGAGCAACAAACATCCATACATCCATACATACTCACAAACGTTCACGTTTATAATATTAGTAGGATATCGTTTACGCATATGATTGTATGAAATTTCAATTATTAAAATAAATAAATGCAAAAAAAATCGTTAAAAGTAACGAAACTAAAGTGTGTTTTTGAAACTTAATATGTATGTGAATAGTTTGAAAAAAATAGGGAAGTAGTAGTAGAAGTCCGTTTTTTCCTTTCGAGGTACGGAACCCTAAAAAGAAAAGTTACAAGTTTTATTTTTCTCTTCCAATTGTTTAACATAGTTTTCTCCATCGTGATGTTCCAAAACTAGTTCCTGGAGATAAGCCAAAGCATATCATTCTAGATTAAAGTTTGGGGGACTTTGCGGAAGAAATAGCAATTTTTAAATGTCTCTGGAAATATGACATCTATTTATCACAGGAAGAGGAAGTGCTTTGAATAAAAATATCAAGATTTGCTAATACACACATACACACAAATACCTGAAATTGTGCAAATGATGTCATTTAGTTATATAATTCCTTTATGATTTTATCCTACATCTGCTGTCCAATGTCTAGAATATAATGTCTGAAATCTGGCCCTGAATATATTTTTTTGGGTTTAATCCCATCCATACTCCCACCTATCCTCCTCCACGCCAGGATTAACAATATTGGCCCATGAAAATACTTGGCCCAGGGTAAGTAGAACTTTCTTGACACCCACGACGAACAACTGAATTTCTAAGATAAATAGATAATTAAAAATTCATTAATTATGATAAATATGTAGTCGGTATCTGCATGAGTTTCAGGCGCTTCCTCTATCTTAAGTAGATTAACACAGCGGTTAGAGGTAGGACATATCAAATTTCCCAGTTCCTCCACGCCACGGAAGACCGCCGTTAAAAAGCACCACTAGCACAGTATCGTTGATTTTGTTGGTAAGTAGGTCTACCAGAGCTGTGAGGAGGGTAGAAAAAAGTTACGCACGAGAGACATCATTGGTAATCACTTATTATCAGGCGGGTTGAGGACGTGTTTGTGAGCTCAATTGTATAAAAAAATAAGCATACGGCTTCATATACATGCGCAGCACGTTGTCAACAGCAGAGGCAAAGGCAGCCGTCGACATGTCAGCGTCGAAGATCTGCGTGTCACGCTACAACTGCAAGTATTACTTGTTACGACTGTTGACGGGTGCAGTTGCCTCTGCCGTTGACAACGTGCTACTCATGTATATGAAGCCTTATTTAAACATTTAAAATACCCCCGACTCAAAAATTACTTCAACGATTTGAAAAGGACTTATGATCTTCGAATAGCTGACAGACTTTCTTAAATTATAGCTTAGAATATTCTCGATTAAGTCACTTTTCAATAAAAAACCTGAATCAAAATTTTTCTATCCGTTTAGGAACTATTATGGCACAGACATACACAGAGATACACAGGTTAAGTATATAACACCGCTCCTTTTGGCGTCAGGAGTTAATAATGTTCTACTACCTCGTTTTCCAGTTAAAACTGAATACCATATCCATCATGAATACTGAATACCATCCATGTCATAAAAAAAAATCATTGCTGTAAATATGTAATAGCTAATTCTGTATATTTGTTTTTCATTTCTTTTGATGTACAATAAAGAATATTTATTATTATTGTTATCATCTATCCCTTAACAACAAAGTTCAGATACTTCCAAAACTAGATAAAAACCAGCCTATCCACATACAATTCTACATATCGATTTAGCAGATGTTTTCAACGGTAACCCAGCTATTTGCGAACGATCCTATCACAACATGTTTATCCCAAGTCAGCCAAAATAATTGTAATGTTTTCTAATAAGAAAAAGTGGATATACCTACGTCATTTCTGACGTCATTGGCATGTTGCCCAAGCGCAACGACTGACACGTGTCAAAGTTGTTAGTGACATTAGAAATAAAGTGATATTGTGTAATGGATGATTTATTTTTACACTATTTTATATTTATGATGTTCGTTATCTATTAGGGAGGATAATTTGTATTTTGATTATGTTGGTTGTGATCCAAATACACACAGTTTTTCTCTTCTTAGTAACACTGGTTAGATTTGTCTTCCTAGTGATGTTACTTGGATAATCTTTTTAAGAAGGTGAGGTTATATTTTTGTTTTAGAGATCCATGCAATTCGTTCGAAACGTGGGGTACCGTAATTACCTTATAAATATTAAGACTAGTAGTGGACTGGCCACTAGGCCGAACGTGCACTCAAGGGCATTGTTTTTTCTTTGGGTTTGATATTTGCTAGTTATAGAAATTGAGAATCTTAATATTTATAAGGTAATTACGGTACCCCACGTTTCGAACGAATTGCATGGATCGTGGTCATGGATAAAAAAAAACAATTAAAAAAGAATCACATAGGTACATATCTTAATATTAATCTTGTGCATGGAGTATGACCGTATATAGTTAGTATACTGGGTGGAATTGGAATTCATGACTCTCAGTCATTCTTAATTCCTAAAAATAATACTTTTTATATTCAAGATACAGTGACACTGAAATGCGTGCATCGTGCGCATGCTTCGCTCGCGGATCAAAAATATAGCAAGCGCATATTTAATGTCGTGAAAATAGTATCCCAGTACAGTTTCAAAGTTATTATTTTCCAGTATCGTTAAATAATGTTGTTTCATCATATGCTTGAAACACACTGTTCTTCACGGCAAGTCATTTATTTAAAGTACTTTACTTTATCGACTAATCGAACGCTAAACAAGACTTACATCCGTTCAAATTGTAAGTGAAATTATGTATCGTGGTAACATTAATTTACAATATATAATTCTAAATAATTCTATAGTTAAAAACCTCAATCTTCTTTCTAACGAAAAGACACTCTTCTTTTCTGTGTTCCACAGCTTTAGTCGTTTTCATTTGTCTTGTGTTGTGACTTATAATTATTTAGGTATTTACATTATTGAAGGCATTAAGTTAGGCTAAAAAGTTCATTTTTTGACGTGACAACGTCTTATAAATTGGTTTGCCGGGTGACACTTCAAGAAACTGCGTTACGCTCCGCTCACGTTATGCGCTCACAATGAGAGCGAGTGAGAGGCACGCGTCCCTTCCACTCGGGCATGGTTTTTCATCCTTCTTCCTACTATACGAATGAATATTCACATTAAAATTATTTTACCACTCAAAGTCGTTGTCACGTAAAACTTTCGCCCGTATACCGACTTTACAGGCAACCAATTTTTTCTTTTCAGTTTCGTTCTTCTTTCGTCGGTTTATTTATTGTTAAAAAGTTTTTATACATAATAATATTCTAGTGCCGATGCTGGTATATTAAAAATCTATTGATGTGAATCCCAAGAAGAATTATGAACACATGAGACCTAATTTTGATACATGCATCTTCAAGTCTCATGTCTACTGTAACTATGGTGTACGAATAAAGTGTTATCTATCTATCTATCTATCTACTATAATTATTGTCACTAAGCCATTTTGTAATGTTAAAACGACTTTTAACAACATTTAATATTTGAGTAGTTTTTAGTATTCGGGAATAAAGGAATCTCATACTTTTTTTAGTTTACATTGTGGTTAGAACTTATTCTGCAATTATGTGAACATTACAACGACATCGGGGTTGATACATATATATAGTTTGATAGAAAACAGTGCAATAAGAACGTGCAAGTAGGCTAAATCTAATTAACACTTCATTTAACCTACACGTGTAATTATGTGGCATATTGTTCTAATTTTTGCCCTAGAATACAAACGAACAAGCGTGTTGAGCTACACGTGGAACTAACTACGTTTGATTACGGTGTTCACGCAACATGCGCATGAGCAACTCGAGTACAATTTATGTGTTTATGACAACAACGTTTGATCTCGAACGGAATCGAACGCGGTAAAGAATAAAGAATGGCTCGGACTTATTCATGGAATTTGTTATGGCTTGTTTAGATAAGATAAAATTAAATAAGGCACAGTTTTTAAGAAATTTCTTATCGAAGAAAAACATTCGTTTCTTCCGGCTCATGAATAATGCATTAGCTTTATAAGTATTAAGTCCAACCGTTAGACCTTGAATTTGGTTCCCGAACGGTCAAAGTGTTTTGAAGTTTTTCGGCCTGTATAATTCCAAAGTTCAATTTTAAATATTGAAAGCTGATCTGAAAGGTATTTACTTTTAACTTAAATATTGACTATGTTTTGAGCGGGATTTTTTCAATTCGAGTGTAGCAGATTTTTTCCGTTTAACCACATACATAATACAGGTATGTATAAACCTGTCATAATAAATGCTTAGGTTTTTTTATACCATCTCTGATTCATCATATCTGATTGTACGCGGTTACCGTACAATCCGAACGCTTGCAACTCGAGGGGACTCGAATGCGCGTTACCGAGCTGACTCTTGATTAGGTACACTAAAACAATAATTTAGAATATTATTGTAAAATTACAATAGAAATATAGTCTATTTAAAAAATATTATTGTTGTGTACTATGACACATATCGTACGTATCAGGGATGTTGCGGATATTTGAAAGCTAACATCCGCAGATGCGGATGCGGATCTTAGAATATTTTATAAAAACTAGCATCTGCCCGCAACTCCGTTCACGCTTATGATCCCACAGAAACCTGGGCTCTAAGTCTTTGGTTTAAAATAATTCCAAAAGTCACTTTGCGTTGGTTACCACCAATTTTTGGGGTGCCCCCCATACTTTATTATTACTATTATAATTTTTTATGGTATAGGGAGCAAACGAGCAGACGGGTCACCTGATAGTAAATGACTACCGCCACCCATGGGCACCTGTAATTCAAGAGTCACAAGTGCGTTGCCGCCCTTTAAAGTGGGAATAGGGGAAGAGGGGGAGAGGGGGAAAGAGCGGGAAGACAGGAGAGAGGGATTAGAGGGGAGGAGAGGGGAAGGACGGAATAGGGCGAAAGGCAATGCAAGCATTGCTTCACGGCCGGTTTTCTGTGAGGCCATGGTAACGAGCGGAGTCGAGCCGGCCCATACGTGCCGTAGCATGGCTCTCCCACAACCGATTTTATTTAATTGTGATTAAATGCGTTTGATAATTAATATAAATTTTAATAAAAGCATACTTATGTTTCGTGAGTGAGTGAGTGAGTGAGGTTACCGGAGGCCCTAACCCTTTCCTTCCTCCCTCCCCCCTTCCACCCTTCCCCTACCACCCACCTTAAAGGCCGGTAACGCACTTGTGGCTCTTGAGGTGCAGGTGCCCACGGGCGGCGGTAGTCATTTACCATCAAGTGACCCGTCTGCTCGTTTGCCCCCTATACCATAAAAAAAGCTCTGGTAACCTTATTCAACAGCAGAAATGACACATCATGAAGTGGTAAATTCTAAGATCTGGCTGCGACATCAACACAAATACTAAGAGCCAACACTGACAACATCGTGTGCTTTCTGAGGCAACAGTACAAAGTGACTTTTATCATAAACAATATATTTATAGCTCGATACAGAAAAAGGTTTTTCCATTCAAAATAGTGAGGCCTTTATAGAAGGACTTGTCGAAGCTCTGAAAAATCTTTATAACCTATTGCCAAAAATAGGCACCCTTTCAAGTTGGTTGGAGTAGAAAATATAGCCGATGGCATAAAAAGTAATAATTCATGGAGTATCAGCGCAGGCAGCCGCTCGGAAACATCAGATAGCGGCAGGTATCAATGTCAGGGGGTAGGAGGTACTGACGACGACAAAAGTATTAAGATGTCATTAATTTATTATTTATGTAAAGGTTAAGTTGAAAATCGACGCCGGGTATTCGGTGTCTGGCATTACACGGTCTGCTTATACGTTTCTCTCTCTTTCTAATTATAAATTGTTATACTTGTCATAAACAATAATATGTACATATAATATATATATATATATATTATCTTGGAATATTTTATTTAGTATGTTTTATTTACTTTACACACAATACTTAAACGTTGTATTTTTTAAACTGCCACTGGTAATGTAGGTAGGTAAAAATATAGCAACGAGGAATTTCACTTATTTTGAAATGTCGTAGTAAGCGACCGTGACAGTTTTAAAGTCTGGGGATGAGGTGGATTAAAGCTATGCAGTAGTGGAAAGTAACTGAAGACATATTCTCAAACAATTTCTAAGAATACAACCCATTATACAATTGGTACAATAAACAAAAAACATTATACGTGGGAGAGCCATGCTTCGACACATATGGGCCGGCTCGACTCCGCTCGGTACCACGGCCTCACAGAAAACCGGCAGTGAAGCAATGCTTCATTGCATTTCGCCGCGTGAGTGAGGTTACCGGAGGCCTATTCTCGTCCTTCCCCTCTCCCCTCTTCCCCCCCTCCCCCTCTTCTCCCACTCGAGTTACAGGTGCCCATGGACGGCGGTAGTCATTTACCATCAGGTGACCTGTCTGCTCGTTTGCCCCCTATACCATAAAAAGCAAAATCTTTCTTAAGTCTAGAAGGTCCTAAAGCGCTTACAATTTTTTTCATAATCGATAATCTTTACAAGTCGTCCTTGTACCCAAAAAAAAAACTTTTCAAGTATTGGAAAGACAAAAATTTCTACCATCAGAAATGACTGTCTCATACCTTTTTTTTCTCTTCTCTCGTCTAGCTTACATGCATTAGCATTACATTCTTCATAGTTTTCGATCTAAATATATAATGTGATTTATTTATTTACCTTTATTACAAAGTAGATCTAAATTTATAGTTTCGTTATTGGCTTCAGAACCCGGAAGGTGAATGAAATATAGCATAGCACGCAGCGGTGCTCCACTTTCTTTCAATATTATCACTGTGACAGATTAAGCGGAATACTTCGGTGATGGAGTGAAATAGCTATCGAAGATATCACAAACCAGCTAACTAAATAAAAGATGCAACTACCAACATTTGTTGATCCGTACAAAGTCGAAACAGTGACAAAAATAAATCTTGATAAATTGTAATAAACTGTATTCTTCATCCCTTAATTTTCCACCCTTAGAAGTGGAATACTTTCTTTAAATTTAAATGGGACTAACCTTTAGTACAACATTCCAATAAAAATAAAAGAATTATTGCAATCGGTCTTATCCTACTTTTTTGAAGTCTGTTAAAAATAATAGAAATCAATCGGATATTATCGAATTGTTTTATATTACTTTTAACAGACTTCACTTCACACATTACCTATCAAAATAATGCCATTTATCGTTAAAGTGATTTTACAGCTTCTGTAGGTCTAAATTTCATTGAGATTGCTTCTATATGTGTTGTGTTTCTATTAACAATGTAGAAATGTTTTCTCATTAAGATTATAGCTCTAATTGAGATTTTAGAAGTCCCCAGACAAGAAGTTCGTTTGTGAATAGTGCGACAGTTGCTCATGTTTGTGAAACTCGCCACAATACAGCGATATTTCTCAATGTGTTCGTTCTTTAATTTTTTTCCATATTTTCTAAATTAATATCTATTATAAACACTTGATATCGCGACGGTACACAGCCAAGAGCCATCATTTTCGGTCCAGTAAGAAACCGGACCCTCCCTATCTTTGGCCTGAATTTACATTCTTTACCTTTGGGCCTAAAGAAGAAAAATGAAAAATTGTACGAATTTTTTTGTATTTATTTTTCCTGAAGCTTAACTCTCAATGTAATTCTATTTTTGGCGTCCATTTTGTTCGAGTATTGACTTATCGCTAGGTACGGCCTCCTCCTTGTTTACTCAAAGTTTTCTCTTATTTTACGAAATAATTATCCTTGAAAGTACTTTTTACTTCAAG
Source organism: Euplagia quadripunctaria (assembly GCA_963859945.1). NCBI lineage: Eukaryota > Metazoa > Arthropoda > Insecta > Lepidoptera > Erebidae > Euplagia > Euplagia quadripunctaria. The sequence goes on along the minus strand of OY982572.1, from coordinate 653,742 downwards.
AGCATTTGTTGGATAAACAGGAACACAATATTATATATAAGACGGTTGATCTTAGCTAGTAGTAGGTTTTAGTATACATCTGTTTTGGATAGAGTGCGTGACAAGTAGGCAGTAGCACACTTTGTATAACATAATTATAACCCAAGTTAAACAAATTTGAAAATCCTCAGACCCCAGCAATAATATCGCCACTAACGATACTACATGATCAAAATTGCAATTCTTAAAAATCATATCGAACAAAAGAGAAAAAGTAGCTAATAACAACCTCAATTAATTCACCTCTCAAACTCAAAAATTAAAATCGGTCCAGCTCGCAGAAATCTTATTTAGATTTCTGTGGTCCAGCTACTTGGAAGCTACGATGACACAGACGAATACACAATACACGCTTTAAACTTTTAGTACTCTCATTTGTGAAACATATTATATATAGTATGTCGTAAACATCGATATTACCCTATCGATAAGTCACACAAATATATGTTTATAGTTCGTATCGATCCTTTTATACTTAATGTTATGTTTACTTGTAGAACTTGTTACTATTTGACGCAGATTTATTAATAGTTACATTATTATTGTCGCCAGAGCATGTTTATACTGAATTAATATAAATACCCTTTACGTACGTTTTGTTGTTAAGAGCGTGTATCGAGTGCGTAAGAGACTGTGCTCATCTAGTCATCTAGTTATGATAGTTTTCTTACAGACATAACATTACACATGGTTATCATATAATGTCAATATACACACCCTCACATCCTATTTCCTGAGGGGAAGGCAGAACAACTGAGCGCCAGTTACCTGCATCCGTTGACCAATGATAAGAGAGCAATGTTCTTAGAAAAGCCAAGGTGAAGGTACATGGAATAGAAGATAATTTATGTATGAAAATTTCGGAAAATATGAATATATCCGCGTATCCCTGTCTAGAGATCACGTATACTAAGCTTTAAATTAGAGAGCGAAGACTATATTTCTATACAGTCTTCGCCGCGCCGATGCCGCGCGTTCTCCGCGCGGCATCCGCCTGGTGGACGCGCGGTGTCCATGCGGTTACGTAATTAATAGGAATATAAATGTTGTTGCCCAGGAAATAGAATCCACATTCGTCATTAAAGTAACACGAAACCCGGCAAGGCCTTATTCTGACGTGACGACCTATAGGGCGCGCCCGTAAAGTATTCGACTGCATCGCCAGGGATCACGGGTTCGATTACAGCTCAGTGCAAAAACTTTTAGGTGTGAATATGTGTGAATACCATTTACGAAAGCTTTTCTTCTAAGATAACAATGTGTAATATATCAAAGTATAATAATAACTGGACACACACATCTCACACACGGCCGTGTGTTCCCAATCTAGGCACAGCCTGTACTATGGTAACCAGACCGCTGATAAACATACTTATATCTTACTAAATACATACATATTATAGATAAATTACACCCAGACAGACCAGACACAGAATAAATGATCATGCTCATCACACAATTATTTATCCTGGGTGGGAATCGAACCCACGACCTCTGGCTCACCAGTCAGTCACTAACCACTAGACCAACAAGCCAGTCAAGTACATTATTATTATCTTACGATTCAGCTTTGAAAAATACCCTCTAATTTTAACACAACATTAAATCAACTTCTAAGTACCTTACGAAAATACACCAGGGCAGCCTGCTCCACATATTTCGTCGAGCCTTGAGCGGAAGTAGGTCACAATAATACGGTATATCTTCACATCTCTTTGTACATTGCTGCGTGTAAACACTACGATCCAAATGTTAGTTTTATAATCATGAATGGACTGCTAAAATATCGAAACAATAATATATTACGTGAGAAAACATTTAGTGCAGTAATTTCTTATTATCGTTTATACTCAATGCTTTACAAAAAAATTATCTAATCTATTCGTATACCACATTCTAATACCATTGATATTTCTTTGCAGTCATATTTATTTTGTATTCCAAAAGGATACCACTTTTTTAACTTAATAATTTAACGAAACCATTTATTCCAGACCAATACCACAACATGACTTTTGGTACTGTCAGCATGTTCTTTTAATACTTTTGTGATTACACCAATAAATGATTGCCTCTGTATATTTTATGTTGCAACTAGCCACCTGCCCCAGCTTCGCACAGCTAGCAGAGACATCTTCAACAATAATATAACAACCAATTTACACGAAACCTTAACAAATTATATACCTAAACCTTCCTGATGAATCGCTTCATCTATTGGTGAAAACAGCATGAAAATCCGTTCAGTAGTTTTTGAGTTTATCGCGAACAGACAGACAGACAGACGCGGCGGGGGACTTTGTTTTATTATATAAATAAATAAATGAAAAATAGTGACTTTTTTACTTTTTTTGTATTTTTTTTGTAATTTTTTTCTACCATGATGCAACTATGAGTGCATGTTTAATGTTTTTAAGTTTTGATTCAGCAATTTTTGTGAAAATACACTATAAAATAATTAAATTATAATTTTTTGCTGACTGTACCTAATTCTTATAAACTTGTTTCGGTTTTCGTTTTAAAAAGTGGTATCTGTTTGGAATACAAAATAAATGTACTACAAAGAAATACTAATAGTATTCGAATAGAATAGAAAAAAACTAACAACATAAAAAATATTGCAAATCTTTAAAGGAAATTAAAAAATAAATAAAATTAAAGTTAAAAGTAAAAAAGTTAAAAGTTTAAACGGTTACCAGTTTACACTCCCTGTTGATTTTATATAGCTTTCACATTTACTCATGGAGCTTTGCAGATTCTACACATAATCCACGTTGCTAGTATTCTTTTAAAAAAAATAGTCAAAAGAAGGTGCTTCTCCAGGCAGACTACGGACTAGAAATCTGCGGTGCCCTTCCTCCACTACATGTGGAATGAATTCGGCAAGCTCCAGATAATACCTATAATTGTAGTTATATGTTTAATATTATGAAAACTATTTGAAGGCACCCCTAGGAAAAACTCATTTCTTTGATACAGTTTACGTTTTTTGTCTCTTTAAAAAAGTTTAATAGATGAACATTGTAATTGTTGATAAATTAATGCAAATTGTCGATGGTAAACAGATAAATGTGGTCTAATAACACTGCAATTTGCAAAGATTTATTAACAAAATTGGTCCTAATTGTAGCCACGCCATGATGGAAGTCATCTGCATATTGCGTCAGATAACACAAGGTTTTGTTACATAATAATCTTTGTTAAATAAAAATTGCGTATTGTTCTCTCGGGGTCTCCTAAGGTTAGCACACAATCTATTTTATAATCGATATTTTTTTTTCAATACTGGCAATTTTTATTGGTCTCATTTCAAAATCGTAACTAATATTATAAATGCGAATGTGAGTTTGTTCGTTTGTTTGTTACACATCATTCACCCCTTTACTACTCAATCAATAACCACGAAATTTTGTACACGTTGCCAGAAAAAAGTACTGTTCCCGAGAGATGGAAAATATATTTTTACATTATATTATATAATAATATAATTGTGTAAGGTATTGCAACCACAGAACTGAGAATATGTATTTAGAAATGCCATCAGCTGTGTTCTGTTCCAAATCATGTGTCACCAGTTGCACGCGCTTAGACGATAATCATTATTAATATTATTACACACACATACAGAACTCTATGCTAATTCATCACAGAGGATTTATTAAATATGAATCCTCAACGCCATTAGAATTACTGAGCGTATGCTTATAGCTCCGCCGCGCGTGCCCCGCAAACATCGCACTTTTTTTCTTATTCTCAGTTCTGTGTTTGCAACCAATACACCACTCTCTAGAGAGAAAATAGATATGAGTTTAAGTTAAGATATGAACCTCTGATATGGTTATTGGCGAAGGATATTGACAAGAACATATTCAACATTCCAGTAACCCTTAAGATAAGCATATTGTATATAAATTAATGGGTTGTACGCCATCAGTATTGTCGTGTCATGTTAGATTAAGCCCATCTCATAAGAATTTACACGGTTCATTCGCAGCTAGATATATGCTTCGGATAAGCATTTAATAAGCAGTTACCCATACAGATCTCTCGGTTAAGACAACGTGAGTGAATCGCGAAATTATGCGATAGATATATACAAAATGATAGAAAATAAACGCTACTTGCAGATAGAAGGGTTTATAGATATCACACAAAAACCAATTCTACGTATATTATAATTATGCTGTGTTAAGGGCTAATAAGGTAACATCTGTAGGGCCAATAAACATTTGAAATAGTATTAATTAACTCTAAGAAATATATCCACGACTTAAATGCGTGCAAATCGTGATAAATTGTAATAAGCATTCTCCATCTCTTAATTTTCCGCTATTAGAGGTGGAATATTTTCCTGACCAACCTTTAGTACAACCAATTTAATTAAGATTTTTTTATTGAAATCGGTTTACAAATAGCGAAGATATTGCATAACATACACAAAAAAAATAATTAAGGAGGAAAAATCTAACAACGGCCTATGATGTAACTTACAGAGTACAAACTCACTCAACGAAGATTTCTTTATCAGGCAGGCGGAAGGCGAAGGCAGGAAAAAAAATATTTTCGGCTGGCACGCATATTTCTAACTAGCTCCTGCCTCCCTCTCGTTCTTGTATTTTAATTTAATTTTATATCGATTTCAAATTTATATTGCGAATTCAAGTCCTATTCGTTTTTCTCACTCCGTTTGCGTTTCCCTAATTTTAGGTTACGTAATCTTAACTTTATTACCTTAACGTCCGTGGCATCTGGCAATCTTCTAGATCAATGGTGGAACATGTTATTTTTGATAGTATTTTGTGGGTTCATATAACAAATGTTATCAATAATACCGTACCAAATTAAAGACTGGATAGACGATAGGTGACGATAAATATCACAGCAATTTGCTCGTGAACGGGTGATGCTTGTGCTAATATACAAAAAGCTTTAGGGGTCCAGTATAAACGTTAACCTGTCATGATACAGGAAGTCTTTACAATGACAGTTCAAGTTTTACTGGTCTAACATTTAAAAAATAATGTATTATGGTCAAAATTTGACCACCAGGAAATCTCAAGTGCTATGTAACTACAAATTCTACTGTTCGAATTATTATAAGTATTATTAGTATAACTTGGCATCGTGACGCGATTATAAATTTGTACTAATCGATTTTAAACAATCACCACGGTCCCATACGGTTATGGTAAGTGAAGCCATAATTTGTAACGATTACCATGCACGATGGTGTTGATAAATTGAATTTAGCGTCCCACTTGCGCCGTACAAAGGTAAATGGAAAGTGACCAGCCGACTGTATCTCCTACGAACTGTGTCCATTGTTAGACGACACTTCGTTTTTACAATCGAAAGGTAAACAAAGGCTCAGACTTCCCGGCAACAGTGACCTTGACCTGTTCGAGCTATTGCTTACACTCCCCAACCTAGCTTTTAATTTCAATATACTCTCAATTTTTCCATCTTTAATTCCCAGTAGCCGATTGACGGCAATAGGCTTGCCCCTATTACGTGAGGGGGATCAAATTATAGTTGGCAAAATGTAGGTGTTTAACGCGTTTATGCCTTCACTTTCCTCGAAAAGCGTATGTACTTTAAATACAATAAACAATATAGGTACGACAATAACGAAAAGCCACTTTTAATAAAAGGTTTTACTAATTTACTTAGTTAAAGAGGTTTACTTATTGAATAAAAATGTTACAGTAGATCTAAAGCAGAACTTGTTTTCGTCAGTGTTCTTGAAATTTTCATCTAAGGCTGCTTGGTCGATATTAACACGCAATACAACTAACTCTTCCGTCTGGTTTGTGTTATTTATATATTTTACTAACATGTTATCGCAAAATTTCATGAGTGTTAATTTTAATATTTCTGTTTGAGTTTTATTTATAGTTTCAAAAGAAATTGTGACTTAGTATAAGTTAGCAAAAAACTGCTTAATGGCGTTTTGTGATTTTTAATAATTATTTACTTGAAAAGAAATGAAAATATACTAGAAAAATGGTATTTTTATCGTCGTACCTTTCGATCTGAAATGGTAGGATATATCGTTCCAAGTTCGAACGTCTGTTGACACCTAAAGCTTCGTCAGATCTGATCAGATGTTTAATTATCAGGCTTATTTATCGGCATATCATTTTCTTTCGTGTTCGAGTATGACCTAGCAGTTTTTCACATCAATTACTTATAAGAATGTGTTAATTGTTTCAGATTGACGTGTCACAATGGACCCAGTGTCAGCCACTGGTCGATGAATATCTGAGTAACAAATGAACGCGTCTGCGATAAACGTCCAGATAACGTCTCATTGTGGACGTTTTCAGGTTTCAGGTCACGCCGTCACGCTAACGTGTATTCACTTTCATGTGACCAGACTATTAGCAGTCAGGTCAGCACCACATCTGGAGAAGACAGATATAGTATGTAGCAAAGTTTACTGAAGTTGGTTTGCGCGATCTAATCTTGACTCACTAACTTGAGACATCCCACACACGGCCATCTGACCCCAAAATTGGAAGAGCCTGTACTATGGTCCTGAGGCTGCTGATAAACACACTTATATATTACTAAATACATACATAATATATTATAGATAAGTTACACCCAGACACAGAACAAATGATCGTGCTCAATTATTTGTCCTGGATGGGAATTGGGCCCACGACCCCTGATTCAGCAGTCAGGATCACTAACTTCTAGACCAACAAGCCTGTCTCATTCATTTTATCCTTACTCGACACAACCGAGCATGACGCTCCCCAGGTCTCGTCGGGTCCCTGCTATTGATCGCCCAGTACAAAAATCGTTTAGTGGTATAGGTACAGTAATTCTCGTGCACAAATTTTCCTCGTCCCTGGTCCGTGGTTTGGATATTTAAAACCTTATGGTGACTAAATCCGAGAAAGTTAGTTATAATAATGCCACACATTCCACAAAATTTGTAGACATCTTTCACAGTAAAGGTTGTCCGTCTGTGGAATGAATTGCCGCTGGCCATCAGATGTGCACAAACGTTGACAAATTTTAAAAAACAAGTGAAGGATCACTCTATTTCTCTGTGAATTGTGACATACTTGGTACTTACTGTACTTTATGCATTTATTATGTACCCACTGAGTTATTATTATGTACCTCCGTATTTGTTATGCATTGTTTATGTCTGTTTTGAGTATGCATATATGTGTATATGCGTGTGTATGTATATGTGTATCTTTGTGTACCTATCATCATATTCATTTGCAAACTATTAACATTTATAATTAGTATATCTAATTAGTACTTATAAATTATTTATTAACTATTACATAGTCTCTCTACTACTCTCTACTCTTTTCATGTCTGTTTCTCTATCCATCCAATGGTTGCCTGGAAGAGATCGCAGACCGCGATAAGGTCGCCAATTGTACATAATATTAGCTAGTAAGTAGTATTTAGATATAAGAAAATATTGTAATCTACTGCTCTGTGTACTCTGTGTGCTCATAATGAAGAGTACATCTATCTATCTATATACATCAAAACAGTGCTGATGAAAACTGAAGGTAAAACACCAGGGTCAAATAAGACTTCTGAAGGTTGAAGCAGAGTTTAGTCACTCTGACAAATTTTCGTCTCCTCGTCTTGAATTGCAGAGTAAGACCGTAACTATAGTTTCCAGGGAGACCCTTACACAAGTGCCTAGAAAAAGAGATAGGACATAGCAGGATTCTGCTCAAATTGGAGTAAAGGGACAGGAGAAGTGCTTCCATCATAAAGAAAACCACGCTTAAACTGCTGACTTTTGTCTTTCGAAAATACCGGGTGGTAAAAATCTTCGAGAATCGATTCCTGAGATGGATGAATCATTTACATATAAATTTGTTCACTTACGGAACCCTCGGTATGCGAGTCAGACTAGCACTTGTCCGGTTTTTTATTTTAATATGACTAGCCGTACCCCGCAGTTCCAACTGCGTTTATGTTCACTACTCCGCTCCTAAGGGCCGTAGCGTGAGGTCACATAGCCTATAACCTGAAATGAATAATCTATGCAATACAAAAAGTGTGTGTGTGTGTGTGCAATTCACACACGGCAGAAGTGAAACTTCAGAAAAGTAGCCTACGAGAGAATGAGAAATAAAAAGTAAAATCAACACAAATAATTTACTAATGTTAATAAATTTACTTTTAGATAATTTATGTAATTATATAATTAACCAACGAATTTTAATACGTGAATGCACAAAAATGACACTACGTTGACATTGACGCATTTTCTGAAGGCTTCGTAGTACCTACGCAGGCGCAAAGACAAAGATTATAGGAAACACTTATACTTATATTTTATCTCATGCTCTCACCGACTTAATCCTATACATTTATGCGTTTGTTTCTTTATCCATAAAATCTCTGTTTAAGCTAAGGTGGCAAACAAGTACTCGGTTAAAGCATACACTAACGCCTATATCCCCGAAGGGATAGGCAGAGATCCACTTAGGCCTATTGCCATGAACCAGGCACTTTGGGAAATAAAGAAGGGAAAGGCCTACCTGCAACTCAAACTAGCTGTTGACGGGAAGACCGAGGCCTTTCATACATACTCAAATAATCCCATAAATTTTCAAATAGATAAATTGAAACAAACAACTAGTAGTCCATTAAAAATAAATTTATGTACTACATAAAAGTTTTTATGAAGTGTAATTGCTAATAAATTAAAACAATACATCTATTGTACCTACAAGTTGTTTTGTAAACTCGAAACAAACAAACAGACGCGTGACTCATACCGCAGTAGATAATATTATTCACTGTAATAGCCAATAACAAAACACTTGGTACTAAATACGCATAGTTTTTATTAAGTTCTTGTTACAGAATAACAGGTCATCTATAATATAGAGTCGCATATCATTATTATAATAATACTTGAAGATATTTTTTTTGTAATCCTTTTCAAGCAAATATCGCGAACGCAGAAATGTCATTCTTTTTTTTTTAAATACAACTCCCGCATTAGGAATGACTCCAGTGTCGCGGGGGACTTTACAAACATACAAAGAACGGACACAAAGAACACCCAGACTCGGGTGGGAATCGAACCCACGACCTATGGCATAGCAGTCAGGGTCACTAACCACTAGGCTAACAGGCCAGTCAAAGTTTAGATTTTAAATATAGCTGAAGAGCAAAAAGCTACAATTTTTAATCAATATGTGTTATCAACTAAATGTATTTGAAAACGGCTACAAGAGCCCTGTATAAATTCTAACCTGCCACGGTACGCAATGACTATACAGTGATAGTTCAATTTATACTGGTATTTATAGAAAACAAAACATTCAAAACTTAATGACTTATTGTCGAAACTATTAGGCTTTGTTTCGAAGAAATCGAAAGGTGTATTTAATACGACTATTGCTGTGTATTTCGGAGGTATATATAAATATGTACCTACGAAATACACACATTTAAGAGTCTAAAACACGGTACACGGCAGCAATCATGTGTGTATTTTTACAATATACTATCATTAGGGATTTAACTGAAACCAAAAAAATAAACAACGTAAAGCGGAACGTACTTATTTACCAACACTATATACTTAGACAGTTTGTTGTTAATGCTAGTAAATTGTAATGTTACTGCTGTACGTAAATTCTTTAACTATTAGGCAGCATAACAACAAACAAACAAATTGTAAATAATTGCAATGTTTACCGTCATAGAATTTGCTACTGCTTCCCCGTCCCGCTGAAGACGCACCAGGCGTTGGATTGTGCAAAATGAAGTGGAGGGTAAGGTTACTTATAACTCTGGCAGAAGCAGGCCCGAGACTTCGGCGCGACCTGTTCCGCGCTAACCTCTCTAAATTAGAGAGGGCACTATGTTTTATTATTATTACTATAAAATACGTCAGCTTTGGATTTAGAAGATGGAAACCCTAAACCAGAGGGGCAGGAACAAACCCGACCGTTGCCGAGCACTTTCATCCATTTCCATCGCATCTTATTAAATTAACATTGTTAATACTTTACTTTTAATATAATGAAAAAATCTCTGAAAAATGACTTCAGAAAGTCTTCATAATTGGTCTATTAAGTAAGAAATACTACTACTTAACCATGTCATTAAAGGCGTTTAAGGACACTGACTCATGTAATGTATAAATGTATTTTGAACAAAGTGTAAAAATATCAATTCTTGAGCTTATTTTTGAACCCCGCGTAACTTTAAGCATTTTTATTCGTTTAACACTTTGTACTTTCTGTGAATTTCTCATTAGATTGTATATTGATGTGATATTAAGTTTACATCTAGGTATACTTACCTACATAAAGTACCAAGCGATAAAAAAATACAGTTGGTAAACACATTAAGGATTGCCTGTTATAGTTTTTACAACTAACTAGGTACGGTACCCATGTATCTTAGGATTCGCAGAAGAGATTCTGGAAAAGTCCTCAACGAGAATTTGGAGGACGGCAAATGAAAGGTTGTAGTTTTGGATGCACACCTTGTGCATTAGCAATTATTAAGTAGTACTCAGAAAACAATATATACCTACACATTTTTCACTTTTAACTACATCTTGTGTTCTAACACTTCACACTTTTATTGGAAACTGATTTGTGTTTTGTCGTAGCCGGGATTCCTTACGGTATGCGATTAATTCATTGAGTCAGTCGAAGGCGAGAAAGCTTCCGAATTCCCAATTGACCGTAACCAGCTATTACAGTAAAAATAAAAATATAATGATCATCGAAATCATAATAATAGCGAAACTCTTCTCCAATATCGTAAATCTGGCATAACTTATCTAATAATTAACATTAATTATTCACATACCGATACTGCATCGATACTACAATTACTTGGCTGTAACTCTATACGTAACGATAACAATGACAATAAAATAACAATTATGTCATTGTTATTTTGTTTGATGCATAATCAATATAATTTATGTATGATTAATTGTTCGGTGTTCGTTGTTCAATTCCGCATGGCTTGCTTGAATGGAACCCTGTGTGTACCCATGGGTATTGTTCAAAGCTAGTGAAGACTACTCCTCGTATTCTATGGGGTTCAGTCGGGAACTATATTTTGATGTCCTTGTTGAATTTGTTGACCTTTAATATTTGTCGAGCGCTAAGTTTGATTGTCACATTTTCGAAGCAGTTATGATGGCGGGCTAGTGTGATGGGGTATCTCCGAAATACACACGTAAGTACAACCGTATATCTTTAATAGGTTTCTGACCTGGATTAACACATAGGATACTTTATTCCATGGCAAACATGTTGCCAAAGCTAGTAAGGTATATTTTATCGCTGTTCCTTTTGGGAATGGAACATGACGTAATATTTTTTTAACAATTAATAGATACACATGCCCCTCTGATCTGCACAAGGAAAAAAGTTGAGGATGTGGAAACCTGAGGTTCAATCAAATCCTGATTGGTAACGGGCAGAAACTACGGCTCTTCGGGGCTGTAAAATATAAGGTAAAGTTCTACTTTTCAATATGATGGAATCCTGCTTTCAACACAGAAAACGCTATGAATAACCATAATTATAATCCACATATTTTTCCATATCTAAATAACCCAACTTCCTATAACATAACATGCGATAATAGCAAACTATTTCCCCTAATATTTTCCAAGTCAAGTCAAGCGATACGGTCACAAAATACCCTATTACACCACGGCGGAGAACCCTAACAATAGACCAAACTTGAAGCTCATAAATTCAACCTTGCTATTGTTAGTAAAAACAAAGACTATACACCTCTCACCCACTCTTATAACACTGGTATGTGTGTGTCCCTTTCTGCCGCAGTCGAAGAAACAATCGCCTTCCTGTGTGTTTTCGTTGTATGTTTAATCGAGCAAAAAACCTAAACTAATTCTGTTGTTGTTAATATATTTGAACTTTTTATTAGTGTTCAGCTTTATTGAAATACTATACTATAATATAAATTAATAGGTTATTTGAGAAAGAACATATGGCCATGGAACTTGATTTTTCAGGAGATATAAAAAACTATCTACTGAAAAAACCAAGCAGTAAAAACAACAAATGCAAATTAGTAAAGAATAATATTACTTACTATTTTATATAAAAATTATCAGACGAATATTAATATATCTTTCAAATAAATACTTTAAAGTGCCCGGCCTTATGTTATTTCTCAATTACATAAAAAAATATAGAGAATTAATGAAACATTTTAGTAATAAACCTCTATGACAGATGAATCTTCAGATAGCTCTTCCCATTGATCGCGAAGGATGTTACAAGCGTTCATATCGCGCTTGGTGGAGTATTTAAAGTGCAAATGGGACGCCACATGGACCTTTCTGCGTTTGCAATCTCTCTTACTAGAAATTGAGTCTGTGCCATGCTATACATATGCCTAAGCCACCTTAGACGTCCTCTGTTCGAGTGTGGGACTCGTTTGTCATGTGGTCTTTCTAAGTGATGCCTAGTTTGCTTCAAAGACAGCTCAAGTGAAAAGTATGTCATCCAAGATTCTACTCTGTATAAAAGTACGCCTTCAACGCGAGATGTTTGTTGTCCCTTGAGCGAAGCTTGCCGAATGCGGTGGCCGCTCTATCTCTGTGAGCAATGTATTTGGGACAACACGTTAGTCCAGGACTGATGCTACATTTGATAGGTTTCATTTTGACATTAAAAGGTGTATTGGTGCTGTTTTTTTTGCGACAAGGTGTGTTTAAATATAAATAGCATTTTGGCATCATTAACTCGATTTCCTCAAAAATAATTCAAATAATAGTTATTAAATTTTTAATGAAGGCAGTAAGAAATTGCAATTGTAATTCTGTTAAAGAACCGTTTCAAAGTACCTGCAAAAGTTTAACAAGGTTTTTGTTGTAATCAGCTATTGTTGGTGGCAAATAAAGTCACTTCAATATTTTCAGATGTATATAAAAACCGTTGTTTTATTAAAATATTTTCAACCTATTAGGTGCCAAACCTATTAGGTGTCTATATAAGTCATTGTATTGTACCCGAATGCCATCCAAAAAGCTCCTCGTATAAGCAGTTCAGAGCTTGCAGGTGTTGAAAGTTGAAACTCTAACAGAACAAGTGCATTTTAGTCTGAACATTAGTCATTAGTCTTGAAAAAATAATATTACCAACGACCGAAAGTGCTCTACGTTGGCGGTCGATCGTCTCTCATATCTGATGTTTATATGTGACCAAGACCTGACCTACTATCCATACTAGTGGGACGTTACCTGATCTTATCCTGACCGAAATACCATCATTTCCGTTTCACTTTGGCATATCGCTCGTAGATAGCTAGTAGTTTTCTTAAACCCTTGATCGAGGACTAGCAGGAGGCAACTAGAGGGTAAGCAGGACTATGTAGTAGCCTAACTGAGGTTGTTGACGTATGTATACTAGAATACCAATATCTAATCAGTCTCACGACGCCAGCTTGTACGACACTGTTGTCTAGTTTCACCCACAGCGAGTTGTGATTACTTTTATCAGATACGCCAATGCGCAAATGCTTAGATTCAGGCAATAAATATTTGTATCCTGTCTGATATACTGCGACACGATTTGTTTCAGAGAAAAAATAGCCATACCGGACACTTCAGCCCCAAAGCCAAATTGGCCATCGTCTATCTTCAAGGAAGGACTCAACTTTTTATGTATTAGACGTTCAAGCATCTCGACCCCAATCGTCGACAAAATAAATGAGTCAGTAATTGAAATTACTCAATTTAATACTCCAGTTTCAGTCGTCAACTTTCAGTAGTAGCAATACGACAAAAGTATTATCCACAAATTCCCAACCGCCATCTAGCACATAGGCACTTCCAGCATTGACGAAAATAAACCTGTGTGTAAGTCATCTCCAGAGATTTCTTATTACTTATTACAATTGATAATTTAATAGAACAAGTCAAAATAAAGTTGTAATGCAAAGCGAATGTCTACGCTCTGCTGTTGAGTTATGACTATTAATTCCATTTTATTGATGGAATGACATTGAGAATACTAGTAAACAGCAGAATTACCGCCTAAATTAATTCAATTTTAAAGTTGTTTCTAATTGAAAACTCGTTTTAGATTTAAACTCACCCGAACCAAATCGAATAAAAAACAAATATCATATTACGTTTGAGTATTAACACTATCTTTAAATAAAAATAAGTAAAAAAGCAACAGTTAACCAGTCAATCAGGAAAGGAAGCGTAATTGAAGTGTCTTTTATTTCTCATTTACATAAACGACCTTCCTCAGGTTATAAACGAGCGTTGCATATTATTAGCAGATTATATCTCTGTCTTCATCTCATAACGTGTCCCTATGTCCTTTTTCCCTACAGTGATAAACTGAATGTAAAACCATAATTTGGAAATATACAGTACCAAAACAACTTTCCCCCTTGCAAGAAAAATAACCTACGTACCTACCTCCTAAAATTTTATTTTATTTTTAATATTATGAAACTAGAACAAGAAAATTATCTCTTAAGGTTGTCTGTAAATTGGAAAAATAAGAGTACAGCTTTTAGAATTCTTTTAAGTCTAAAGTGAGGTTAAAGAATCAACAAACTAGCAAACTGACCTTATCACCTATGAGTATGAGGGTGCTTGTTTCTTGACAGGCCTGTCGCGGGTTCAGGATTACTCCATGTAAGGGCATTTTGTCCAGCTATGGGCCTAGTGGTAGAATAACGTGTGGTATTGATCGGGTGGAGTCTGATATACAAAACCTCTTTGAAGGTCGTACTTGAGGGGAATCAACGTGCAAACAAAAACTTACCATGACTTTTTTCAAGCACAGTTGACCTGTAGTTTGACACTATGGGAAAATGCACAGACACACCTTCCCAATTTACATACAAAAGAAGCTAATTCGGGTTATAACAAATAAAGTAAAAGAAGCCACATTTCCAAGAACAAAAATACAGTAGTAACCTGTTTGTATAATTATTAGAAGTATGTAAATATGCCAGAAAACATCCAAATTTTTGTAGTAAGAAAAAAATAAACAACATACATTTTATAAAAGAAGAATAAATTTACCAACATGCTGACTAAAAATATATTTGCATATCACCTTAGTATATAAAAACTATAACCAGTAACCAAAAATCGCTTTAGATAAATCAATGTATTTATTGTTAAACTAAAACGATTTCTGGAATTCTAGAAAATACTACAACACGATCGAAAAAATTCTTCGTAGACCAACAAATAAATAATGTAAACTCATAATGAAATCTGTTCATGTTTAGGGTTCCGTACTGAAAGGATGCGAATAGAACCGAACCTTTATGAACGGATATTTAAAAGAATATTAAACTTGATTTATCTTTATGAAATAATAGGGTAATTGACTGTCAAGTCAAATCAGTATGTATCTTTTACTAAACGTCAAACCAGCAGGCTCAGAATTTTTTTGTTTGTAATACAAATACAATAGATCGTCACACGAATGACGTCACGGCTTATTGCTATCAAATCATTCACTATTTAGTTAACTTAAAACGTAAAAAACGACGAAAATATATTTGCCAATTTTAATATATTACATTGCCTGACACAGGGGAGATAATTTATTCCCATTCTTAAAGAAACCTTTTATTGTTATTTCGATTGATTCGTCCCCCTACGTTAAATTATGGGGGCGGACGTGCCCCTAATATGTAGATGTTTTCCTCCATCCCCACATGTTGTTATCTGCAGATTTGACTTACCTGTTACAGCAATTACATTACAGCTACCTCACCTTTACGAGTTGGGTGAAAAATAGAGGAGCTAGCGATCGCGAACACTAGAGCGGTAGCGGCAAGATTTCTACAGGTACTTACTTAAAATTCTGAGCTAACTAGTGCAAGCTGTTTACTTGTTTCTGTAAATAAGCGCACTGGTAGGTACTTATTTGTATTTGTATCAGGCAATGCTGAACTGGATTAAGTATTAATTAATTAAGAACTACATTAAGATTGTCTCAGTTAGATGCACGCCGCAACGAATTATATTATTTTTCGTTCGTACAAGAATTTATTGAAGTTGCCGCTGTTTTTTAATTCTTTTAATTAGTTAGCTATACTAAGAAACCAGCCAATAGTTACCACAGACCAAAGAAAGTTCTAACACTAAGAAAGCCATCTGTCCCTTATTGAGGCTTTATATAAATACTGTTTAACCTGTTTACTGGTCATAAACTTTTAAATATGTTTAATTTTGCCTATTAAAATATTTTTTTTTGTTTCTCAGAACTTTTCTTCGATCGATACCTGAATTAGTCAATAACTAATTTGTCAATTTACTTATGGGCGCTGATACCCGTCAAGCTTTTACATAACTGATGTTTGCTCCCGCTTCAGCTTATCTTTTAGTCCCACATTCAAACGTGGGCGGTAGCTGATTCGATCAAGTAGGCATTGATTTGATGTGGATTCGTCTATGAAGGTGTATGCCTTTACACACCTTCTGATGTATGAAGTACTTGGTTCTTTTGTATTATAGAGTATGTACGGGTCTTTTGGTCTCTTGATTTAGTCTGATAGAGAAATCTACCTTCGGCCTATCTTTATTTGCAATTCTCTTGAGGCTTATAGTAAGTAAACCTAAAAATATAAATATACCTACATATATTTCTAGTACGTCAATAAGATGAATATATTGACCATGTCAATTATCTTCTTGAAAAAAAAAGTATAAGTAAAGTATATATTCCTGGAATGTACGGAATCCTTAACCCGCATTTTTTGGTTTTTGTGATTACAAAGTTGACTTTGTCGTAAATCGATGTATCGGGGCGTATTTTTAAAACTGTAAAGTTGATTTTTTTTTCGGAAAAGATGAGCAAAAATCTTCGAGAATTGATTCCCGAGATGGACGTACTATCTACATACAAGTTTGTTTGCATACGAAACCCTCGGTGCACGAGTTAGACTCGCACTTGTCCGGTTTTTTATTTGGAAATCATAAGTCATATTATAACATGAAAAGCTTGCGCTAAATATTACGCTACGATATATTACTACACAAAGAAATTATTATTTCATACTAAAATTCTTCAACAACATAGTCATCGCTCCGTGTGATGAGATCACTTTGTTTCACCAACTTCATAACGGCACCATTAACTTCCCACCCCACAAATTCCCCATTACCATCCCACATTGGGTGGCAGTATACACAAAAACAAATAAAAACTTCAGGCAAACATTATGAAAGTTATTAAGTAGAAGCGGAAGTTTGCTGAAAAAAGTTGCTACGCACTTCCTTTGCGTGGTGAACGGATGTCACTATTAAACCTCCTAACATACAATGGCGGCCCCAAAAACTTCACACATGTATTTATTTTTGTTTAATATATTTGCTGGTTTTATTTAAAAAATAATAAGGAACAAAATTAATTTACTCTTATATCAGGTGTTATGCTATCTTGCACGCACTTATTTTTTTATTAAATTAAGTTGACAAAATAACAAACAGTCCTTTTGCTGGTAATACCAGTGGTTTAATTAGTACGCAATAAATTTTATTGCCCCTCAAATCAAGCTGGTGGATCAAAGATGGGAGATTGTCCCACAGGTTTCTCAGTAAGTATTAAAGCTTCTTATATAATTCTTAACAACAAACTCGCTTATACCACTCAAAGCCATTATGGTGGCTTCGTATCAGGAAATAGAAACATTTTTACAGATTTGAAACCACAGAATTCATGTTAGAATTCGAGCAGCGTCTTGGTTGTCTTAAACATTATATTATTTTATGAAGAGTTAAGTAGTAATGTATTTACACAATATTCATGTTCTCGCAAATCCTCACTGACTTGTATTGTGCGAGGTGTCAGATTTATATTTAAATGTGCTTCAACCCCGAAACTTTTATATCGAGATCATCTCTTTACTATTTCATTAGATATCATTTAAAATAGTTTATTCCATTTTAATTCATTTGTACATTTGTAAAACTAAAACAGGAGGATTCCAGCTGTAATAAAATTATTTTACAGTCAGATTAAAAGTATTTACATCGCTTTACCAGTAAAATAAATTGAAAGAGTCAACAAGCAAGTCTGAGTTTACATGTAACTGATAAATTTCCGTCAGGAAGTAAAGTTCGATAAAGGACTAATTTAATAATCAAGAAAACAGGTTTACACGTTGTATTACAATAACTCACTCAAAGAAGTGTATAGGAGTGTTTAAAAAGTATAACATTTATAATAGTCACGAGACGTGTGTACCATTAATTACAGAATACGGAATGTCAAGCGACAACGAGACCACTTTTTTATTGTGTTATGCGTCAAGACAATTTTAGGATTAAAAACCCAAAGAAAGCAATTAAAAATGTGTTTTGTTTGTTTCATTGAAGACTGACCAAGTAAGCCTTTAATGAGGTTATTATTGCTCACAAATACACGACAATAATTTTCTTACTTAAATAATGCCCAAATATATCTGTCCTGTAGTGTACGAGCGGGTTGTAAACAGCCCTACGTAGACTCTATGAATGTATAAAGGAAATTCCGACCACCCGCTACTGATGTTATCATCTATATATTAATACGTGAAGAGAATTTTTAGTACCCCTTTTTAAACAAATTTTGCGTACGGAGGAATTTGAAATTAGGAATACTTTAACTTTAAGTTTATATGTAGAAGAAATGCAGAAAGCTAAAATTCTTAAACAATATGTGTTATAAACTTAAAAATTATGTGAAAACGGCCACATGAAGCTAAACGTGTGCAGTATGTGCGTTGACCTGTCATGGTACGGGAAGTCCAAGTACAGTCAGTCAATTTATACCGAACATAAATCAAGATTGCTTGATTTATGTAGCAAATAAGTCAATGAAATGAAACAAAACTTCCATTTACTCAATGAATTATGGTCAAATTTCGACCACCTGGAGATTTCTTTATTTATTTATAAAAACTTTATGCACAAAAATGTACAATGGCGGACTTAATGCCATAGGCATTCTCTAACAGTCTAGTGCCGAAATGGGTGAAATAGGTGCACTAAATTTAAATCATAAACTTTAGAACAAATTAAAGAAAAATAAATACCAAAACAAAAAAGAAACGAGGAGTAAAACATGGGAATATATAAATATATACACATATACATACTTTTTATTATAGGTACATAGGTACGCTCGTATAAATGTGGTGTAAAGAATTTCTGATATACATAGTTTGCCCTTTCTTTCTTTAGATCTTTGGAATCTAAAATATAAATTAATATAAAGAACAAATAGTATACATTTAAGAGGACACACTAATAATATCATTTCGAAACATAGTATACTGCTACTGGGTTTCAAAAAAGCGCACGCTTCGCCTGAATGTAACTGGTCTGTGGACAAAGTCCGAGCAAATTTCAGAATGAAATACTTTTATTACCACAATTAGTCTTAAAGAGATTGACGACAGCTTAGTTAATAATAATAATTTATTCTAAAACCTGGCAGCTGTACAGCACAATAGATCATAACGACAAAAACAACAGCCGCACCCATCATGCCGCGTAAGTAATGAGTACAAACAATTAGAATAAGTAACAGTCGTCGATCAGTTTCACAACACATTTGCAAGTTTAATCGATACTGTATTGCAGCGATTGTTGTCTAAGTTCACGTAAACAGGTAATAAATTGTAATCAAGACTCGTGTAGTGCTTGTTATGAGAGTCAGCGGAAGCGGTCATAATGAACAGTACAGTTATTTCAGGATTTTTATATAATTTTTCTTTTCGTTTCCCTCCCAAGACGTACCGAATAGAGGTAGAATAAACCAGTTAAGTTAAAAAATACATACAACTTGCAATGATAGCTTCACTATAAGGCGTCAGTCGCAACTTTGGTCAATTTATTTTGAAATAAACTGTTGACTGCTTTTCTTATCGTGTGGAAACCCCCACGGGTCATCACCTCACCGGAGCTAACGGTGAAGTAGTATGTCGGAATCGAACTGACTAAAATCACACGATATGCCGTCACAAGTGGGTCTATTGGAGGGGATCCAGGTATACCGTAAGAAGAAAGCCTCTCCTGCAGACCCTGGGCATCTGAGAGCAGGCAACCACAACCATGGAGTACGGGGGGCCTTACCCCCCTCCAAATCAGAGAGGCGCACGCGGAACGTAACTCCCCCAGGCCAGCGCTCATGGAAGTCGGAGATCATTCTGCGCCCTCCGCCGTGTCTTCTGCGGGTGCGTCTTCTGCGGGATGAAAGAGTGCATGTTCTCTCCCGTTCCCATTCCGCCGCCACTTTGGCCAAAAACTACTGACTGCTAGTATATTTATATTGCAATCTACCCCAGTGCGTAATAAGTAATTCAATTTCATTTAAATTACAAAATGAATGCGTCTACATTCCTTTATATTAACTAAAATATATTGAGTCCATATTTTTTTATACACAGCACTTTGTATGTCATTACAAGCAATAAGTCAAACGCATATTGCATTGACTAGACATGAGTAAGTCTACTATTGCAACTTCGTAATGATAGACCTGTTAGGGTAATATTGGTTTATTACTAAACTACTTGACTGACTTCTCGGACTGACGGGTCTCATATCTGCCTTCATGAACGTAAACACATTTTGATACAATCATGTTAAGATCATTTGAATTTGAATGTTATATACCCGACACTGTATATTAGTTTATCGCTATCTCTTATGACACGGGGACACCGTAACAGCAATGGAATTGACTGCAGGCCGTCATGCTACCAGTCGAAACCATTGCATCGCAGTACGCATTGCGCCATACCACTGTCTAGTTACTATGCACTTCATGTTATAGTACAACGTATAAGTAATATATGCTATTAGGGACTTTAGACTTAATATTAAACGAAAAAAGGTTTTTATAAATAAAATGTTGTTTGGATAAGATCAACCTAAACTAAGAATATTTTTTTGTATGTTAACATAAGATTAAGCTTAATAACATGTGTAACAAAATAGACTGGGATCCCTTCCTTTCGCATAATGTTTTTTTCCCTAATATACTTTGGCATACCTATTTTGGCATAATTTTTTTGGTATAATAATACTTTGCCATAATAGTTTTTGGCATACAGTTTATGTTGACATAACTATCTTTTAGTCAAATTTGTTTCGGCATAGTTTTAATTCGCATAATGTTATTAGTATCAATAGTTTAAGGTACGCCAATATGTTTTACATACATATAAAAATTTTACTAAACTTACCTTTTCTCTTAGGAGATACTATATGCGCATTTATAACAAATACGCCTAATAATTTTCTCCTATGCCTATAAAAAATATGTTTTAATATATTTTTTTATGCTTTAGAATGTTATGCTTAAACATTATTATGATTAGAGAAATTATGCTTTAAAAAGTAAGTTGTTATGCGTAAATATAATTAGGATATAATTATGTATTTATATGGGAATTAACGCGATCACGAAAAGGTATTACATTCCCTTGAATTGCCTGACGTTTCGACCAGGTTGCACTGGCCGTGGTCACAGGCTGACTGGCTCAGCGGTGCACGCCCTCCGTCATCGAGATCGTGAGGTAGAAGGTTCTTCATTCACCCGCACATTTTCGATATTTTTGATATTTTGGTTTTGCCATGTACCGTCACATACTATACAATTCAATTTCCGTATAGATACGATACGATATATATTTAATTCCCGTATAAATACATAATTATATCATGGAACGCGAAAGTTTAAAAGTTAGTATAATTAGGATAGGTAAACAAAAGTAGGTATGTCATGTTATGCAAATGGATAGGGAACCAAATACACTAGTCCAACTAACCCTACTTAAAAATTTGAGAGCATATGTACTCTCAGATTAGTAACAGAGTGCATTATCACTACATATTATAAAACAAAATCCCCCGCCGCGTCTGTCTGTCTGTCTGTTCGCGATAAACTGAAAAACTACTGAACGGATTTTCATGCGGTTTTCACTAATAGGCAGAGTGATTCATGAGAAAGGTTTTGGTGTATAATTTGTACCCGTGCGAAGCAGGGTTGCTAGTTAAATATAATTCGAAGGAAAGAAGAGCAAAAAGTTAGTTAACAGAATGTGGGTGTTTCATACGCTTCTGCTTACCCCTTTGGCACAGGTAGGTGGGTATGTTAAATAGGTAATTATTTAAGTTACTTATAGGTAATGTATTTTAAATCATAAAACCGTGTACTTCAATTATAATCGACGTAAACACCCTTCACAAACGACGACAAACGATAAAACAACAAACTAAAAAAATATGTTTTTTATTGTAATTTACAGAAGTAAATAAGTGCTTGTAAATATATATTTATTAAGAGTCTAAGTAGCATGACTAATAAACTGTACAAAAACAAAAACAAATTATAAAAACAAAACAAGGATATATACTTCATTGCATGTTATCATAAACGTACCATAAATAATATTACAAATGAACACTGATATTATATATTTTTTCTTATAGGAATCCCACAAGTATCTGCTTGCGGTCGGGTAGGACGTCTGCCTATTTTCCACCTGTAAAGTATTATAAACAAATAAAAATAACAAGACTTTTTTCCTGATACAGTATTTAACACATTATTTTTGAAGATGACAAGACCATAGACAAAATTGGAGAATTAAAACTGAGAATTGAACCTGAAACCTTCAGATTAATTGAAGAAAACGTATTAATTATGACTTAAAATAATAATATGAAAAATATGACACATAGCTATCTAGACCCAAGCTAATCAGAGCTTGTACTGTGGATTCTAGAAGACGGACAAACATACACAGATTTATTCGTGGGAGAGCCTTCGGCACGTATGGGCCGGCTCGACCAGACTGATACCACAGCCTCACAGAAAACCGGCAGTGAAGCAATGATTGTATTGCTTTTAGCCGCGAGTGAGGTTACCGGAAGCCCTAACCCTTCCCTCTCACCCCCTCTCCCCTATTACCGCCCTTCCCCTCTCCCCCCCCCCCTCCTACTCCCACCTTAAAGGGCGGCAACGGACTTGTGACTCTTGAGTTGCAGGTGCCCTTGGGCGGCGGTAGTCATTCACCATCAGGTGACCCGTCTGTTCGTTTGCCCCCTATATCATAAAAAGACACATTTTTATGTAACAATATGATAAAGCTGAAGAGTTTTTTGTTTGTTTGTTTAAACGGTTTGTTTAACGAAAATACCAGTCAAATTGGAAAAAAATATTTTGTATATGATAGCCAGGTTGATGAGGAATAGTATTATAGGCTATCACGCTAAGTTCGTTAGATGCGTAGCAGTGACCACAAACGCCAGAGAAACGGCGGATACGACAAGTTAATAATAACTTGAGACACACACTCACACGGCAGTTTGATCCAAAACTAGACAGAGCCCAGAGTCTTATACTATGGGAGTCAAACTGCTGATAAACATACTTATTCTGCTTATGCTGATAATACAGAACAAATGGTCACCCTCATAACACAATTATTTGTCATGGGTGGGTATCGAACCCATTACCTTTGGCTCAGCAGTCACTAACCACTAAAAAAGCTTCGTCTAAAAGCTCCGGAATTCTGCCGACCTTCCTATTCTTAAAGCGGTTTATACCTCACTTTGCGAATCGATTATCACCTACTGCATCCCAATTTGGGGAGGATCTGCGAAGACTAGGTTCATCGACCTAGAGCGTGCTCAGAGAGCGGTCCTCAAAGTCATGCTTCGGAAAAACTACAGATATCCTACCAACGTCACACAAAAACGTGCATTAAACGGATGTCGTCTCCACAAACTATTTATATATTTATCTATTTATTAAAAAAAGCTCTCACGCACACACACATGCACATATGCACATATGCACACACACACACACACAAACACACACACACACACACACATATATTATTATTATTATTAAACATTGCTAGAAGACCCAAACCTCCGTGTCTGTGTGTTCTATAGTCAATTTCATGACAACCTTTGGTAGGAGAAACCTCGAGTGTCTTAGTGCAAGAATCTACAACAAATTACATAAGATCCTAAACTTACAACACCAGACAAGGCTGAAAGTCAAAATTAAAATTGAGCAATGGTTGTACGGTCTTGATTACCACGACACAGAGAACCTACTGTAGTTTGCACAAGACAGGCGTAGATACACATACTTATAGACAAACACACATATACTCCCACACTCACACACATACACGCACACACGCGCACACGCTCACACACGCGCACGCACGCGCACACACGCACGCGCGCACACGCACACACACACACACACACACACACATACATACATACACACACACATACATACATACACACACACACACACATATGAACCATTTCATTGGCCAACCTAACCATGTTAATTCCTAAGGAAGTATTTATTATCAAAGATTACTTGTGGAAACGCGGAACCACTGATTCTCAAAAAACAGGAAATCGTAGTTTGAGGATCAGGGGACTCATATAATTAACCTCCATACTACCTAATACTACTATTGTTAAATTAAGTAACTGAGTGGCTTTCTACTTATTGTATGGTTAACTTTATTTATTACTAGAACAACAGGCCCGTCAAATTGCATCCTAAATAAAAAATCGTATACCTATCAAAGTACATGTGAATCTTTGCAGTGTATTATATTCATTGAAGACTCATGTGACGCGGCGGCGGGGTAAAGTCGGAGATCGCGAGGTCGATTCTCGGTTAGTGAAAAATGTGTATGCATGAACATTGAGACCTATAACATCCCTAAAGAACTTTGCTATGCTATAAATGTTTGAAATCCGTCTGTTTGCTATAGAGATTGCCGTGTTGAACCAAAAACCTAACTTTTCAGGTTTATTGATATTATGGATTAGGATTGTTCATTACGGTTAGATTTGACAATAAACGAATTCATTCTGTGTTTAGAAAGTAATTTAAAGTGCCAGGATATTGAATATCGTTTGCTACAAAAACGTTCATCATGGCAAGGTATTGATGATTACATGAAAATACACTCTCGTAATTTCATGTAATCATCAATACCTTGCCACTGAGTAAGTAACTAAATTACAACTCACTTAGGTATAAGTATGTTAACAATATTGATAATATACATTTACTAAGCAAGTAATATATTTTTTATAGATTTTTGGGTATATTAAGACTATGTGTGACTTAAGACGTTTTTGAAATACATCAAATCGACTTCAGTGGGTTAATATTTCCACTTTACAAAACGATGCGGTTAGGTAACTAGTGAATAGGGTTATTAAAGCATCTTCAGCACAGGTAATAGCTTACCATCAGACGAGCTGTATTCTAAAATCAAATCTCTTTTCATCAATTATTATTCTTGACAAAAACCATAAAAAACTACCTGAAGTTAAGTCGTTTTTAAAATTGTTATTACTTAAGCACTAAACTTCTTGATACACTACTACCCTCCACTTACGACACTATAAACACTATATTACTATCTATCCAAATAGTGGCCGTAAGTTTTTTATATCATGTTCTTTTCTTGTAGGATCTATTTATAGTCAAATGCTTACTTTCATAAATGTCACAAACCACGGTCAATTAATTAAACTGAACGAAATTTAAACCCAAGTAGTTAATCACTGACCAATCTTAAGGAGCATAAAACACTTTTACAACAAAAAAAAGAAAATAACAATAAACTAGATTAATCCACGAGAAGCAATAAATACACTAAACCATCAGATATGAAGCCAGTTAAAGCGTTCAGTCAGTGACGTCCAAATTAACATGAAGGCAGTGAAACACCGCGCCCGATCACGCAACGCCGTGAATTTACCCTTTTAAAGGGTCATGGGGCCATTTCGAACACTTTTAACGAGTAGTTCATGTCACATCAGATCGTAAAAGACTACTGGAAACAAATACATATTACAATAAAAGCTTCCGTAAGTGGTATTCTTATTTATTTAAACTAATATAATAACGCCAATTTCTGGAACTACCCTAAAAATTTGTTTGTATTGGACAGAGTATTCATTGAGGAAGATTATGCTATAGGCTATGTGACATCAGGCCATGATCACGAGAAGGGCAGCAGTGACCATACGCGTACCTGCCGAGAACGGTAGTTAAAGATACGAGTAAATACGGTTGTGTGGAATTTCGAGGATCCCAGAATATTTTTGAGTACGATAGGGGCCCGTTATGAACCGGTAAAGAGGCCAGCCTTGCCCTTTGGTGTGAGGATCCTCAACTGGTCATGTTTCCCCGAAATAAACACGTGAGTGAAACCGTATATCTTCTTAAGGCATTTGTAATCAATAGAGGTTTTAGTTGTGGTGTCTTCTCGTTTTTATTGTAGACTATTCTAGAATATTACCGTAGGAGTTAGTTTCATAGTTATGTAATTACATCATGACATCACACGCCAAAATTCTTGACATATCTTGTACACAAATATGTTAACGAACCTTGAAAGTAAGTTTTAACCTACTTCTAGTTGTCGTATCGAAATGAAACTTTGTATATATATGTAGTTTAGATGACAATACTAGAATTTGGCACCTTGGAGCTGATCTGATAATAGAGCCAGGAGGTAGATAGACTCTTCAGGACTCATATGATACGTTTTGACGAGTCCAACAGATTGGGCTTGGTATAGGTGGTCTGATGACGGAGCCAGGAGCTGGATAGTAGAATTCTTTTTTACTTTTTAATGTGGTTCGCAATTAAAGCGTGTTTTTTAATTTTTCTAAACTACAATTTGTTTTTATATTTAGAAATTTTCAGCAGTTTTTTTTTACTTGACTCATGTCAAACACGGCCGTCTGATCCCAAACTAGGCAGAGCCTATACTACGGTAAACAGGCTGCTGATACACAAACTATTATATTTCTAAATACATACATATTATAGATAAATTACACTAAGACACAGAACAAATAACCATGCTCATCACACAATTATTTGTCCTGGGTGGGAATCGAACCCACGACCTCTGGCTTAGCAGTCAAGATAACTAACCACTAGACCAACAGGCCAGTCATTCCTTCCTTACTATCTTTCATTGTTCTTGCAAGACAGTTGCATGAAAGTAATATTTACTCTCAAACTTTTTCTGTGGAATTCGTCACTGTCTTTCCTATAGCTATTATGAATGTAATGAAAATATCAAAGGTTTTTTTTTATGATATAGGGGCAAACGAGCAGACGGGTCACCTGATGGTAAATGACTACCGCCGCCTATGGGCACCTGCAACTCAAGAGACGCAAGTGCGTTGCATCCCTTTAAGGTGGTAGGGAAGGGGCGAAGAGGGGGGGAAGGGCCTCCGGTAACCGCACTCACTCGGCGAAAAGCAATGAAGCAATGCTTGCATTGCTTCACTGCCGGTTTTCTGTGAGGCCGTGGTATCACTCCGGTCTAGCGGGCCCATACGTGCCGAAGCATGGTTCTCGCACGACAAATTATTTATATAATATATTTGCTCTTCTTGTATGTTAATACATTGTCCTACTATTTATTTTTAAATGGTGGTTGCGTATCAAATTACGCATCCATGCAACAAGACTATCCGTAAGTGAACTTAAGTGAACATACTACACGTTGAAGTCAAGCTGAAAATTCCTTCAGTCCTCCTCATCAGCGCTGTCCCTAATACAATGTAATCTGGTAGAATAATCATCACTACTGTTCATATCGTGCCATTAGCTCCGATAGTTAATTTAAACCCGCCTGTTACACAACTAATGAACCGGTGGATACCAGAAGATATCGGAAGTAGGATGGCCCTGTCTCAGGATTGTAACGAGATTGTCTTGATTTTGCAGACCACGTAAAAATAAGACTTATGTGGGAAATTGTATTTATTGCTTACTGTACGAGATGGGACTTATGTGGGACGTATATTATGAAGTTGATGTAAGGAGGAGGTACGTAGGACGAATTTATTTATAATTTCAGAGAGGTCGGTAGTACGGTAGCTGATTAGACAACGACACGCAAGCGTTAGATTGATGGCGCTTTTACAAAGTCTGGATTAAAGTAAAGAATACACCTCGTAAAGTAAGGGCTTCTATAAAGTACGTGGCATTTTTTTATTATATCCCAGGTATAATTCATGGACACCCTACCCGGGACTACTGGGTACATTAGACCCGGGAGCATTACCGGGACTTATCTCGACCGCATTTCAGTGCTATTAAAATTTATACACTTTTGATGACAATCCTTATATAGCTTCTAAATAGTTATTAACCTTTTAGATTACGGTAAGATATTATTTTGGGTGTTTTTCGTAGTTTCGATGGGTTAGATAGGAAGTTTTAGTGTCGTAATTTAGCAACAACTGCTAATGTGGTAAACAAGTAGGGGAGAGT
Organism: Euplagia quadripunctaria; assembly: GCA_963859945.1. NCBI lineage: Eukaryota > Metazoa > Arthropoda > Insecta > Lepidoptera > Erebidae > Euplagia > Euplagia quadripunctaria. Next base: position 625,363 of record OY982572.1, on the reverse strand, counting down.
GGGTAACACTGGATAACTTTTTTTCCAACTCGTACAGCTACACGGTTTATCGCTAAATCACTGTTTTCTACAATTAAATTATAGGAAGGGTAATTAATCTTTAGAGAAACAGTTCCTTGTTGATGAATAATATACATAAGATTACAAATTATAGCATTTGAAAAAAAAAGTTGGCAAAAGATCCACTGTGGTCACACACAGTATTATTCATCAAAAATTCCTGTTTCTCTAAAGATTAGGTAGGAACGGGTCACTGTGAATCGGTGCATGGGTGACAGCGAATCAGTTGTGTTGTTGGTTATTTGTACAATTAAAGAGTATTTAATCGAATATTCTTAACAGTCTTATTCCTGTGCACATAATATATTCAAAGCTATAGCAAATGATTCACTGTACCCCTTGACCCACTGTTACCCACTCTCACCTAAGCGTAGAAAGTGTCACTAGAAGTATCACTCGTTAGTTAGCCTCAAGGGGGCTAACTAACTCATCAACATAATGCACATTTAAAACAAGATCATATGCGTGTACTACATATTATTATTCAACTTAATCATTTCTTGCCTGATGTGACACTGACGTCATAGTACTCACAATGATATATGATACGTAAACCAAGAGTTCATTTAACATATAACAATAACATCAAATCTGACATGTGACGAAAGACAGGAACTCGACGGAAATTGATAATTAATCGAACCGAAAACATTTCGATTGAAGATTGTCATACTTGTAGTTAGTAAACAATTAATCAAATATTGATGTTTATTTATTGATTTTATCTTTAATCTGGATAATATTTACTAAGGTGTTTATGCTATTCTTGTTTTGCGATAGACATAGTTTTAGGAATTAATGATATTATGTGTTAAAAAATTTCCAAGTATTATTTTAAAGTTAAATGGTTTCAACTGTTCTGTATATTGACCCTGTTATATTCTTTTTAGTATATTCTTTACTAGGTAAGTTAAAAGGACTATTTCTATTGGTGTCATCTTTAGTTATACTAGAAGGACCAAAAATATTCATAACTTATCAAAAATAAGTTCCCCAACAGACACGGATGAGTTTTCGAGACATTGTTTCAAAAGAGGACCTTCGTATACGTATAATGTAACTGAGCTCTGCGGGCTCGTGATGGCGAATAGAGAAGCGTTCTTATTGAATTCTAGCTCTAGAGCTAAAGCGCAAAAAGCGGCAGCGTCTAAGAAAAAAAACTTGCTATGAACTTTGGAATCCACACTCCTTTTACGAAATGGTCAAGTGTAGAAAGTCTCATAGTTATAGAAAGCTTGGCTCGTATAAAAATTGCATTATCTTCTATTATCCCCTTCTATTTACTTATCTTTATCTCCTTCGGGACTCTTTTTGATATGCTTTTAAATTAGCTTCACTTATAAATAACTATGTAAATAAATCTATGAAGTCAATTTTAACATTCTTTTAATTGTCTATTGAAACTTTGTATGTAAATGTCGTTCGGATGACAATACTATAATTTGGCATCTTGGAGCTAATCGGATGATGAAGCTATGAATTGGATAGTAAAACTCTTTAGTGGCTACTGGTAAACCCCTGGAATTTGGGCTCATATGATTTGTTTTGACGAGTCGTTACGACTATAAATTAAAAATGTAATATTCCCCGACTTAAAAATTCCTTAAACGATAAGAAAAGTTCAGATGATCGAACAGATAAACAGATTTTCTTGAATTATAGCTAAGACCACTCTCGCTCCAACTTATAGTATTGTCATACTACATAATATAAACATACAAAGTTTCATTTGGATACGATATATAATTAGAAGTAGGTCAAACATGACTTCCAATATTTATTTTCATAGTTACATCTGAAGCTAATAAAAGCGTATTACTAAGTTACTTCACATTTTTTTTCTGTGTGTTTGAAGCTAACTTTTAGATGGGGAATCGAACTTAACACTCTATCGTGAGACACCACTGATATTTACAAAACCTACCTATATAAACATCTAAAATAAAACAAACGCTTTAACAATATTAACACGAATTAAATGACCCAAGGTGTCAAATGTCACTTTGACATTTGAACTCATATAAAAGAAATATAATTGGTCTTAAGTACTTTTCTTGAAGCAATAAAATAAGGTAATATAGTATTTAATTGGTAACTACCTGAAAGTAGGGCGATGGTCGACATTTGTTAAGGTTGAACTGAACTTTGTTGTTGCGAAAACAACTAGTGTTGAGCGCTGTATCGATATTTATGTACCAGTATTTGATATTTAGTGTTTTGTGTTATTGAATTTGAAAATGTTAGAAGGCTGAGACTTCCCGGTACACCGGTTTGATATGATCTGATATGCTCAAGCTATTGCTTACACGCCTTAATCAATATCATTCTGCTACAATTGCCTTCCCTTCTTACCTACAATTCCCTCTGAATATACACTCAATTTTCCCATTTTTAACTTCCGAAGTGACGGCAATAGGCTTACCCCCTATTACGTAAATGGGACCTGTTTAATTAGCAAAATGTGGGTGTTTATTACGCCTCTTCGGCGATACAGGCGTGAGTAAGTGTTATTGAAACTACGTCATTTACTTATTGTTTGGAACGTGACGGCAATTATCTAAGCCTTGCAACTCGAGTACGTTTAAAGTTAAGTATGAAGTTTAAAAGTAAAATGTAAAAGGACAGTAACACAAATTATAGTTCGTCACATTGTGAGCTGAGCACTATCTTCTGAGGTAAAGGCCTCGATATAGTTCAGAAGATGGGGACAAAATATTGAGTCAAACGCTACAACCACCACAGTACTGTCAGAAATAGATTACTTATGAATGCAATTTGTAACTAAATACATAACAACTGTTTTGTTTGTTATGTACCTGCTTGGTGAGAAATAAATAAAATAAAATATAATATAAAGGCCAGTGCAACCTGTTCGAAAAGTCAGGCAATTCAGTGGTATGTAATACCTTTACGTGATCGCGTTAATTCCCGTAAATACATAAATAATATTATATCATGGAACGCGAAAGTTAAAAGTTAGTAAACCAATTTATACTAATATAATAAAGTTGAAGAGTAGAGGAACCAAAGAAAAGATGGATGGACTGCGTACAAGAGGATATGGCTTTAAAGGAAGTAAGAAGTAAAATTACGGAAGAAGTAGAATGGAAAAAGAATTGCACTGACTCCAAATAAATTTGGGAAAAAGGTAAGAAGATTATGAGTTGTTTTTCTGATTGAAAGCGCTTATCTCTGGAACTATTAGACAGATGTGTTTTTTTTTGCATTCAATAGCTCAATTGTAAAAACGGTTATAAACATCAAGCTACGACGTTTAGAATCGGTGCAATGACAAAAATGCGTTTATTACTGCAGGGAACAGTTAGGTTCCCTCATCTGCCGGGTGTCTCATCTCTCTAATCATGTTGTTTGTTTTCGCAGTCCGTCAGTTTATTATTATTATTATACCAATCTTTTACAAGTTATAATGTATGTAAATTGATATCGCGGTGATAACGGTTCTTAAGACATTAGCAAGTCTCTTTTGCTGGCACTCAATGGTTCTTATATTACTATGCGACTTTTACGAAAAACAATTCCTTGAATCTTTGTTTTGAAAATAATTTCTTAGAATAACACATTTATACATTTCAAAGGAAAAAACCGTGAACTATGAGTAATTCATGGTTCTAATGCTAACAGCTATAGATACATATAAATTAAATTGACTTTGGTACACATAGACTCGTAACAAAAGATCAAGATGTACTTCGTCAGAAAATTTTGTTCGGAAAGTTTCGAAATTACATAATTTATGGACTGTTCCAAGCACCAAGCTGTGTAAATTATGTTGATATTAAATAACTAAAAGAAATAATCGTCAGTGGAAGTAGTTACTGACAATGACGATATTATTTCTTTACATGCGACCGGAGCCGCTTTATCCCTCGATAACATTACTTTTTCTGGGTGAAAGGTATCTTAAGTCTTTTTCTGCACGACTGACAACGTGTATGCTAAATTATATGCTCATAAGTTGAGAAGTCAAGGCAAGCAAACATACTCACGTTCACATTTATGATACCAGCTGGAGGCCGCGACTTTGTCGGCTTAGAACTTTGAGTATTTTCATCAAAAAATGTTTATTTCTTACCAAAAGTATAGATATGACTAGCACTGCCACGCGGCTTCACCCGCGTAAGTCCCGATGCCGATATAATATAATAGAGGAATATCGGAATAAAAAGTAGCCTATGCGTTAATCCAGGTCTCCAGCTATCTACATACCAAGTTCATCGCAATCGATTCAGTGGTTTTTGCGTGAAAGTACAAGTGCGTAACAAACATCCATCCATCCATCGATCCAAACTTTCACATTTATAATATTAGTAGGATGACTTTTTATATCACTAAATTTGAGAACTGAATGTTTATTTCTACTACGTACGTACGTGTCTACGTCCTTCTCCAAGGTCCCATCTATCTCTGTAACAAATTCATTAAAATTGCGTTAGGTTTAAAACCGTGACAGTCAGACAGAGTTACTAATCTCTTTACTAATATATACATATTCATAATACATATTAGTAAAATAGTATAGATTAGTAAGGATTCCAACCTACAGAAAATCAAATTATTATTAAATTTCAATCTTTTCTTGTTCCCATCCCTATTGAGACTATCAACCTATGCTCCGAGCGTATTATTTGTGGAGCGTCACACATAAATCAAGAAGATGTTTCGGTACGTTTCCACTGTATCGGTTAACCGTGAATCGATAGTGCGGTGAGCAGATGTTCTTACGTAATTATAAATATTTTTTATTTTAGGTAGTCAAGGCAAGGCAAATTACTCTGGTCGTACGGGTGAACCACCATCGTCGGACCATGAACAAAGAATTATCTTAACTAATTAATATTATTCTACTGTAATATCGAATTAAAATAAATAATTGACATCAATTTCGCCAATTTTTAATTATTTTGATGATTAGTTTTACCTAACAGGCGACATTTTTCTCTCATTCAATAAGAGAAGAGTGAGTACTAAAACGGAGCCTAAAAGAGCATTGACGACTATTTGCACCATAAGAAAAACAATATATCTATTTTAGATCCTCTGGATCTAGCACAAGGACAGCACTGAGCTTGTACGTTTTAAAAAAGAGTTGTGACAAGCTTCTCGTCTGGGTCCACAAACTGGAGCACTACATTTAAATTCAGAAGACCACTGTTAAAAACAGCAGTAAAATCTTTGTGTTTTTTTATGTTGGCGATAAGTATTGTCGCCAGAGTTATATAGGAAGGAACCAAAGTTGGTGCTGATGATGAGAGTATATGCACTGATAAACCGCTTACCACCAACCGAAACGTATGCCGGTTTGCCACCAGTCAGTTTCATAAAAAAGGAGTGTTCATTTTTTTCAGATGACTTTCATGCGAATGGTTAACTAAAGTTACAAATCGTCCAAAAAACTTGTAAGTCAAGTTATTTATAACCAAAATTAAGTAAAGAGTAAATACTACGTAACTCTTACCTTTTCGTATGTGTGTATAGCGCCTTACTCCTCCGTTGGCATGGTAACGGAAGGAAGCTGCGATGATTGATGTCAGTGTGCGAAATTGCGCTTGAGGAAGCTTTTAGACGATACTCCTTACAAATGGGTTGTGCGGGTAGCTGGCCTTAAATCTTTTAGTACGAGCGGTTTCAGCGGCAATAGATGAGGGATACTTTGAATCGACTTCAGAAAGGAGGAGGTTCTCAATTCGACTGAATATTGTGTTTTATTATGCGTATGTTACGCGATATCTTCACCAATTGTGGACCAATTTTATTAATTGTTTTAATTGAATTGATTGTACTCAAGGTTGGTCCTATTTAAATTTGAAGAAAATATTCCATCTTTAAGGGAGCTTATTAGCGCATTGAAATCGGTGAAGTTTTTTTTAAACTTCGTTATAAGGGATAGACGAACACGAATTCAATAGGGACCTAAGTCATAGTCAAATTTTACCAACTTTAGGCGTTAAAACACCTTGCTACCAAAATCCTGCGACCAGGATAAGTGATCATCGTTGTCCGATCGACAGTCAACGTTTGAAATAAGGATATAATACATGTAAATCGGCCTGTAAAACTTGCATTGCACGCTGCAGTATCAGTAAAACTTCGATACAGTACGATCTAATTCAGAGAAAAATAAGAAATCCGTTATATGTTTTAGAAATAACACGGCAAAATGTACAGTTCTAAATTCCAAATGTTCTTTGTAACCCAAGTTTGCGTGTAATAGACTGCCATTGTTGTATTAGTGACTTAGTTTGCTTTCGTATTATGTGTATAATTATATTTATTATAACTCGTTGTTACCAATTAGATCAAAGTGTAAAACAAATTCAACTACATTGATTGTTGTAATATTAATAATAGCATCCTGCGAAATATAACACATCGCTGTCTAGATACAGACTGAGCAGAGCTTTTACGTGGATTCTAGAACACGGACAAACTTACCAAAGTACCAAAGCAATACCAACAGCGCCACAGAGGTCGTCTAAAAAACTCACCTTCGCGATCGAATTGTCTATGTTTATTTATTCCCGGCTTCCGACTTCCCGGGAACAGCCAGTTCGAGCTGCAGGTGCGTCCCTGACCTGCTCGAGCTATTGCTTACACTCGCCAATACATCCGTATGAGCAATATCCCTTTCCTTCTATTGCCTTCCCTTCTTACCTACCTTTCCTTTAAAATGTTAAAATTGGAACATGAATGGAAATACACTGAAAGCAGTGTACTCTCAATTTTCCCATTTTTTATTCCCAAAGTGCCCTATGGACGGCAATAGGCTTGCCCCTATTACGTGATTGAAATGTAGTTGTTTAATACCCTTCTGCATACCCATTCTTAGATACATGTGTAAGTGTATGTATGTATGTATTTTCGATAAAAATGATATTCTATCTATTTATAGTTTTAGTTATTTTACTACGCTTGGCCAAGTAGTGTGTACTATAAAGTGTTTTCTTCTGTATTTTAATTTAATATGTAGGTATTACCTAATCGGATTATAATTATATGGAACGTTAATATGCTAAGTAGTAATAAAGTTGTTTACTTACCGCCAGTGAGTCAGTCCCTGACGTGTAGTTCTCATTTCCGATCTAGATTTGTTGTAAAACCTTGGGCTAACGTAATGTTCTTGTAGACTACACATTACGAGAGTCGACAAAACACAAGAATACTACCTATCTATATATTATTACACGAAGAAAATTCCATAAAGTGCAGAAAGTTAACATTTAGCAAAAAGGTACACGCGTCCAGTATATGTGTTGACCTGTCACGGCACGAAAAATGTATACAATGACCGTTCACGTTATACTGGTCAATGACATAAAACAAAACTTAATGACTTATTAATATGTTCTAAATTTGAATACCAGGCAATCTCGAGTAATTATTATTTCGTGAGCAAACAAACAACGCTGTTCTGCTACGTTAATATTAAGATTTATGCTTCTTATCCTAACTAATACATATTATAAATGCGAAAGTAAGTTTGTTTGTTTGTTATGCTTTAGCGCCTTAACTACTCAATCGATCGTCATGAAATCTTGCATATACGTTGTCAGGGGTACAGAAAAGGGGTAACTTTCAATAAAAACTATACGAAACGCCAACATTTTCCGTAATGGTAAGCCTAAAATACTACTTTATAATAGTTTGGTCCGTAGTATCTTGGAATACTGCTGTGTGGTCTGGAGACCACATTTTGCTGTTCACTGGTTGCGCTTGGAACGAATTCAAAAAGATTTTTAAGGCATTTATCAAACAATAGCCTAAAAACTAAAAAAAGAACTAAATACCATTTAAAGCTCAGGCAGTTTGGAATGATTTCTCTGTCAGATCGGAGGGATCTAAATGACAATATTTTTATGTAGGTACAAGATTTTGCATAGCCATTTTAGTTGCCAACAATTGTTGGGTAGAATTAATATTTGTGTACCGACTAGATACCCTCGTAACTGCATCACTTCCTTCTACCCACCTCTACGTAGAACGGTTTTTGGGGCTAATCCTGCGATTCCAAGGCTTTCTAAGTTGGCAAATTAATCTAGTGCTCTTGTGGATATCCATGCAGATTCACTAATCAAATTTTGATATTGGAATATTATAAAAATAAAGTTATGTAAATTGTTTCTTGTCTTTAACAGTTTGTTTTGTTTACTTTTGTTTTATATACTATTGTATTGTGTACGTATATGTCACAAAAATGTTTAGAAATTAATTTGAGTACCTAGTTTAATGTGCATGTAATTATTTGTTACACTCAGTTTAAAACTAATTTGAATGTAATTTTGGTTGCTTGTAACCGTGTAAACAAATGTTGGTAAATCATAATAACTAAATAAATAAATAAAAAAGTACTGTTACCGAGGAATAATGAATTAATTGACAAAATGTACATTCACACGAGCGAAGCCGCGGTCAAAAGCTCTCTATATGTTTAGCACTCGACGTCAACGTCCGGGGTCGCGGGTTCGATGCTCGCACAGTGCAAATTTGTTTTTGCGTGAATGTGTCTATTTGCATTTGTGTGTTGTGTCTATTAAGGATGATTTATTTGTAAACAGTATGTATGTGTGTTACACGGATAGTGTTTTAGAATCCACACCATCAGCTGTGGTTAGTTCGCGTCTAGATAGTGCTGTTCCACAATATAATAATAATTACTATTATATATTATGAAATCTGGCTGCTTTTCTTTGTTTTTCTTTGGTGGGAGCCCGTGGGGTCGTCACCTCATCGGAGCTAATGGAACAATCAAGAAACCCATTAAATTATGCATTCCGTACGCAGGAGTACCTTATCCAAACTTTTCTAATAATGCTGAAGTTTTTTTGTTTGATTGTCTGTCTGTTTAAACGCTCTAAACTCTGGAACTATCAGTCACATTCTAGTCAATCTTTTTAAACTGGATAGAGTATTCATTTAGGAAGGTTATAAGCTATGTAACATCACGCTTCGTCCCTTAGGAGCGGAGCAGTGACCATAAACGCAGGTGAAACTGTGCGGAAGGGTAGTTTGCGCCTTTGGTTAAAATAAATTATTTAACAATCTTTTTTCTTATTGTATAGGGGGCAAACGAGCAGACGGGTCACCTGATGGTAAGTGACTACCACCGCCCATGAGCACCTGCACCTCAAGAGTCACAAGTGCGTTGCCGGCCTTTAACCTTACTCCCAGAGACTTCCTACTCCCAGAGAAAGTGGAAGAGGGAGTGAGGGATAGAGAAGGGGAGGAGAGGGAAGGGTTAGGGCCTCCGGTAACTTCACTCACTCGGCGAAAAGCAATGCAAACATTGATTCACTGCCGGTTTCTATGAGGCCGTGGTATCATTCCGGTCTCATATATGAATTTAAGTGTTATTAATATAATACAACCATGAAAAATTAAACTCCTCAATGTTTTCAAGTTTGTTATTAAAAGTGAATTACGTTACAATGTTTTATTTCTTGTAAGTGCCGATTTAACGTTTGATAATTAAAATTTAGTCATTTACCCGTCCGACCCGTCTGCTCATTTGCCCCCTATCCCATGAAAAAGGTATTTTCTTGAAGGGGTAAACTTAAAAGTTTTACTTTAAACTCTACTAAGTTTACAACGTTTCTTTCGTTCGTTCGCGGCGACACTAAACTAACCTAAACCTCTAACTAGTTCGAGTTAGAGGTATGCCTCCCTGATCTGCTGGACTTATTGCGTATACTCCCCGATCTATGAAGGCAGACTGTACCAGAATAAAACTGCCAATAATAAACAATAGATTTAAAATTCAGAACAGTAGAAGCAATACTTAGTTTTGAAAATTACTGGTAGATAATGTTTTCCCAAAGATTGTTTTTCCTACTAGTAGTAATAGTAATTAGTTATTAGCTAACTCTGTAACTTTATAGCTTTTAGTGTTACTAATCAGACAATAAAAAAACTATTTGCATAAGAATTAATGTTCACCTTGACGGTGCGACATCTATACTATAGGTACTTACATATCCGTTGCATAATCTGATTATTAACGATTTCTCTATACTAACTTTCCGTAGTATTGGACAAGCAAAAACTGATAACGTGCCCTTAAAATCTATATCCCTCACACCAACAGATCCGCATGAAGTACGAGGTATTGTTTTGGGACTCAGATCGCACAGTGCACCAGGATGGGACAAAATCACTGCAACAATACTGAAACAAAATATCATAACCCTTGCCCCACCCATCACGTACTTGTGCAATATGAGTTTGGAGACTGGTACCTTCCCGGCCAATTTTAAAAAAGCTGTGGTCTGCCCGATATTTAAATCGGGTGAAAGAAGCGAACCATATAACTATCGACCCATATCTCTTTTGTCAACGCTTTCAAAAATATTAGAGAAAATTGTAAACAAAAGACTAATCAACTACCTGGAAAAAAATGGAATGTTGAGCAACTCTCAATTTGGCTTTAGGGCAAAAAAATCAACGGAGGACGCTGTTCTAACACTGGTATCAAATATAGTAACATACTTAGATAAAGGTGACAAGTGTTTAGGAGTATTTTTGGATCTCCAAAAAGCTTTTGATACCGTATCTACACCGATCTTGTTAACACGGCTTGAAAACGTTGGCATAAGAGGTGTGGCTCTAGAGTGGTTCAAAGATTATCTAACGGATAGATCCCAAAGTGTGCGAGTGGCAGGGATTGAGAGTGACGGTGCAGTCTGCAGATATGGTGTACCGCAGGGCAGCACACTCGGCCCTACCTTATTTATCATTTATGTAAATGAGCTATGTAATGTTGATACTCAATCGAACATGGACATCATTATGTTTGCAGACGACACAGTTTTGCTCTTTCATGAAGATTCCTGGGACAAGGTATTTCAAGAAGCAGATAAGGGCCTAGCAAAAGCTACCGTCTGGTTAGAAGATAGCCTTCTATCACTAAATGGCAATAAAACTAAATATATCTGTTTTAGTAAATCAGTTATAAGCCAACCACATGTAAAACACACTCTTAAAATACACATGTATCCCTGTAATCGGAGAGTAAATCGCTCTAAATGTGACTGTGCAACTCTGTGTCGAGTAACATCTATAAAGTATCTAGGAATAACAGTAGACAACCAACTTACATGGAGCCCTCACATAGCGGCTGTAACATCGAGAATAAGGAAATTTATACACATATTTAAAAATCTACGTATCGTTGGGGATATAGATCTCTTAATAGGAACGTATCGAGCACTATGTGAATGCATCATCAGATACTGCATTTGTGCATGGGGAGGCACAGGTAAAACTTACCTTTTGTCTGCCGAGAGGGCCCAGCGTGCGGTTTTAAAAGTATTGATGTACTTACCATATAGACATCCTACCACAGCAGTATACCAAAGGACTGGCGTCCTCTCTGTAAGAAAAATGTATGTTTATGAGATCCTAAGACGATACCACACAAAATATGTGTCAACCTTACCTGTGTCAAGCAAACGAGTGGAACGCTGTCCGGTACCTAAAACAAAAAGTGCCTTTGGACAAAGGCATTTTCATTTTCATGGCCCTTACTTATATAATAAATGTAACAAGGTACAAAAAATAAAAAAACTCAATCATTTTAAATTTAAAAGAACTGTACATACCTGGCTGAATACGATGGACTACGACACTGTGGAAAGCCTACTAAGAGTCGATAAGTGATATACGCACTCATAAATGAACTTGCTAAATTGGTAAACAAACTTATGCCCCGACACACATATGACTCTCTCTCACACACACACACACACACACACACACACACACACACACACACACACACACACAAACGCGCACACACACCGCGCATTTAAATTAGTATTTCTAGTTTTACTTTTTAATTTTTTTGTATTAAAACTTCTTTTATTAAATAAACAGAAACAATGAATGTTCACATAACAAAGGGAGGACACTGGCTCCTGCAACACAGTATTTACTAGTGCAGGAATCAGAGAATCCTGAGATTATTGTAACATAACTACTGTCAATAAAGAATTATTATTATTATTATTATAAACAAATTGTATAAAATAATATAACGTGGTCAGTAATCAACACTTAGGACTGATTTGTTGTCCTTGATTTTACTGTCAAGATCAACTAAGCATTTAATGGTTTCTTTGAAAACTAATATACTATTATTGTAATATTGATTAATGTTGATGAAGTGGAAAGTTAATTATCGACGAATACGTATTCTTATATAAACCAGATGAGGCCAATGTTCCCCATGTGGCAGAGAGATCATAGGTCATTGGTCATCTTAGCTGATCACAGTGATCACCGACGAGTAAGGATACACGGATCTTTTCTTCAAGCTAAAGCAGGTAAGTATTAATTGCTTCTCACGACTTGTACTTGTTATACATATGTGTACAGTAGACGTGTAAATTAATCAATTACACTGGTGCCACTACTCTGCAACCAACGTCGCTTTTGGGTGAGATAACGGACTCGTGAAGCGCACAACGGTCGTTCTACCCATACCTGGCTGCAGAAAGACTAAACTGGTGCTGACAGAAGTCTCACCACTTTCAACCCTCTTTTTTTAACCTTGTAACGTCATTTGGCCCTGAATCGACATCTATTCACCATCAAGGCGACAGACAGCCCTATATGCAGTGAATGTCTCAACGCGGAGCGAAGAATAACATACAGACCTGTGATATGTCCCTCTTTGCTGATACACACACAATCCTATGCTCCATACATGATCCTGACATCTTTAAGAAGGAGGAATTGGTTAGATTGGGGAAAATGAAAGGTGTTTTCATCTACCTGCTCTATCACCACTGTAGGTGCTACAACTACGTTTTATGCCTCCTAAGTGGGGATTTCATGCTCCAATCGCAATATTACTATTAGAGCCACCGTCTAACTCTGGCTCTAACCTAGTGACGTCATTAGCAGAACAAGCCTAGATAGTAGGAAAACCAAATTGGTGGTTTCCACTATCTAAGCCCAGTGTTTTAGACTCTAATCAGGCTATTTAGGGTTGTGGATCTCACGTAAAATTGCACGGCAAAATGTAGACACTGGTATTTTTGAAGGGACTAGGTTGTAAGACAAAAAACCCAAGTGAAAAGTCGGTCGGAGTCGATCTTGAAACCATACACCACTAGTTTCTACTTCTTCGATAAAAAAATAAGTCAGTCAATAAGAAGAATCTAAAACTACAAACCGATAAGAAAAATCTAAAGGTAGAGGAAGCTCATCAGGTATTTAAGCACCCATGTACTAGAGAGAACCATGACAAGTCATCACATCGTTAGAGTGAGAAGTAAGATATACAATATTAATAGTAAAATAAGAGATAGCAATTTGTTTACTGTTCTCGCTCTTTGGAAACATAATTAAGATTTAGTTAGTTATGTCGACTTTTGCTGTAGGATGTAAAATGTTAGAGTATTTGCTGTTTCATTATCGGTCCCGCTAAAGTTTCTTAAGACAGAAGCAAATGTAAGGCCAAATTCAGAGAGAGAAAGTAATTACAAAATTGATCTATTAAAGTCGTCGTTAAAACAGAAGAATATCAGTATTCAATTATGTTGTATTTAATTTTACTACAGTTCACTGTAAACACCTCTCGATCAGGGTCAGTTGTATATAAAATTTACACATAAACATCAACGTACTTATTTGTTTGTTTACATTCAAGGCAGCAATATGACTTGGCCGCCTTCTATATGATATTTGTTTTAGGTTCAAAATAACTTTACTGTAATATACAGGGTCAAATATTGGTAGAAATATTAGATATTAGAAAATAAATATTTTTATCTTAAAGTAATGATATCCGGATTTTAAAATCGCGGCTGTTCGTGCTGACGTGGTTCGAGTTCAATGCCTAGTCATGCACCTTAGTTTGGAAGTTAATGTGCGTTTAAATATTCTCTTGAGTTGCAGGTGTCCATCGGTGACGGTAGCCACTTACCATCAGGTGACCCGTCTGCTCGTTTGACAATATAATAAAAAAAAAATATTATATCTTAGTAAAACAAAAAAAAAAACACCGTTTTATGGCGAACCGAATTAAAAGGTAAAAAGAGTTCCACTATTCACCTCTGGCTTCATCATCAGACCATCGTTACCAAGCCCAATCAGTTGGACTCGTCTGTTGACTGAATGACTGGCCTGTTGGTCTAGTGGTTAGTGACCCTGACCGCTATGCTTATAGGGCGTGGGTTCGATTCCCACCTGAGTTTGGTGTCTTTGTTGTTCTTTGTGTCCGTTGTCTCTATGTTTGTAAAGTCCTCCACACACAGTAGTAATACCTAATGTGGGAGATGTCCTTTTTAAAAAAAAAAAAGAAAAAAACAAATCGTATGAGCATAAACTCGAAGAGTTTACTAGTAGCCACTGAAGAGTTCCACTATCCACCTCCTGGCTCCATCATCAGATCAGCTCCAAGATGCCAAATTATAGTATTGTCATTCAATTTACATGTACATACAAAATGTCATTTTGATACGTGAACTAGAAGAAGGTTAACATTTACTTCCAAGATTTGTTTACATAGTTAATTACAAGAGCAGTTAATAAAAACGGGTTAAAAATAATTATCACTTACTGTATCGGTGGAGGATGTGAGGACATCAGTAGTTTTCCATAATGTCCTGTATGCTGTACGTTCGTCAAGTTTGCCGATCTGCACTAGGCCACACACACGCAAATCTTCGAATGCTCAGAAAAGGCACATGCCTAGGTGTGAGAGACTTATAAATATTAATTTGGGTTGTCGAAATTGGGCTGTAGAAAGTCAGTTTGTTTTTGGTCAGAAAACAGTTTAACCATAAAATATGAACAACTTATAGAGAATCCTAGCAACCCGCCCCGGCTTCGCACGGGTAGCAGAGCGTTTATATTGATTTTTTCCGACATCTTCAATAATCATCGTCATATTTAACCTGCTTTACACAAAACTTTAATAAAATTATACACCTTAATCTTCCTTATGAATCACTCCGTCTATTGGTGCAAACCGCATTAAAATCCGTTGCCCAGTTTAAGAGATGTAAGCGTAAAGAGTGACAGACGGCGGGAAGTGACTTTGTTTTATACTATGTAGAGATTTTCAATAATAAAGGTTTTAAACAGACTAGTGGGTGTACTTACCAAGTTGCTATGCTAACAAGAACGAGTGACCCGCCAGCAACCGGCTAACTAACGGACATATAAAAGTAGATGGCATTTCATAATATATAAGGAAGCATAGATGTCCTATACTATCGAGCCTAAAAGGTCAGTGGAATAAACGCGGAACAACACCAATAAAACGGTTAATGTACATCCAAACAGATAGAAATATGTTTTCATTACAGAAGAATTTCAAATGCGGAATAGGTTCACAAGGACCTCGGTCAAGTTTTCGGCCAACTATTGTAAATCTCACATCTTTATTATTTCGCAACACGGTCCAAATGCTACTACTAAAGGCTCTGCGGCAATGAAATCGTTCCTTATTGTAGTTATAGAATATTTCAGTATCGATCGAATCGCACCGATCGCGGTCATATTATCGTGACTCGAACACTTTAGATTATCATAATTATATGTAATACGTATATTGGCAAAGAATTCTCTTCTGATGTGCTTCTGACAAGCTCCTAATCTAGCTAATCATTATTCATAGGTGCTTTTCGCGTTAATATTAATTGCAGGGACAAAAGTCGAGGTGTGGTTTTTACTGACATGGACCACAAGCCTTATGTACGGTAGAGAGAAAACTACAGTGGCGAGAGTCTGAGCACTCCATGGTATCCACAGGATGCAATCCATCGATGCGTAAAGCTATAAATTGCGAAGGCAGGCACGCTTGTCAACGAGTAATGTATTACGACCAAAGGAGGGAGCAACCTTTTATTGCGTTACGTTGGGGTTAACTCACATGAGTTATGGTCAGACGGTATTTGCATTAATGAAGGGACCACATGATTGGCTAGAACGAGACAGATATATGAAATTGGGTAGAAATGAGGGAGAGGTGAAATGGATAACACATTTCGTTGTAATAAGTACGGGATGTTTATGCAAATGGGGGATATAAGACAATATCCTCGTCATAGTGATCCTCCAATTTTGCAGAGGGTAAGCTATTATGTGTGCCTTTGTCTGACATTATTTTACATAATTTTGTTGCGGATTCTATAACCCCTTATGAACTCTTAGTATAATCAAGATGATCTCTCATTAAACTGTTGACTTATAGGCACTAAAGATGTTAAATACTAATAATAATTTGGGACACAACGTTGTCTAGAACTAATCTTAGCACAGCTTGTACTATGAGCTATGAGTTCTGGACCACGGATAAACATACTTAGAAACAATACATATTCTCTGTAACTACATACACACATAAACATCCATACAAATATTTGTACTAAGCGAGAATCGAAACAGCGAACTCTGACATCGCAAGAGTTCAGTGGCGGTAGTGCATCGCACTACCGCCACTGAACTCTGTTTTCTCCGCATCTAATCCGTCCCAACAATCTTCTTCAGGTTCTTTGAAGGCTGGAGGGGGCGGGGGTCTTACCTCTCGTTGACGATTCGCGTTCTTCACTCTAAGATTCGTTTATTACAAGAAATCAATCCTTCAACAGATATTGCCAATTTAATTTGCTTATTGCATAAATTGTATCAGTAACTTTACTTTCTTATAGTTCTTCGCAAATTTTATCAATCAAAGTAACTAAAAACGTATAAACATGTTTCAGCTTTCACTATGTGACTTTTAGTTTATAGGTTAACCTCATCGTTAGTATCTCCGTCACAGTCTCGAAAGACCCATATATGCCTTTGGGTCCAAAAGCCTACATAGGCATCTGAGGCTCATTCGAGAACGTGGGGCTACGAATTCCGTGCGCCATTTTAAATCAATACTGTCGGGCTTACATGGAGTTCCTTTCTTATAAACTTCAGCCCCCGATCATATATACCCGTGACGGAACATCGTGGTTTAAACAGTTTGGTTGCGACATAACCACCTCGCCGAGTGCTCGGTGATCGGTGAGGTTGTACCTAAAGGGATTTCCACACGTAATATAGGCAGGCACACACTAATCAAATGCCTTTATTTTCAGGCGATGAAAATAAAAGTTGTGTTTGATTAAGTAAGAACAACTTTGCAAAGTGATTTGTAACTCAATCTCGTGAAACATGAAAGAAGGCTTAGCTTAGAAAACAAGTAGATTAAACGACCACCCAACTTTCTAATAACATTGATGAAATTCGTTGCTGGTTACATCCAACATTAATTAGTTTCGTCGCGGACACGCCAAGAGGCAACTCCAAAGTACCTCGATCCTGGATTACAGGTGTCAACTACGATAGTAGGTCAGGGATAAGTCTAAGAAAGTTAATGTAGTTCACTTGCGTTAATGTTCATTTTGTCAAGCAATTGACGTATCCCTCGGGGACTACTCTGTTGGAGTACTTTGTTCTGAATAAAATATTCCTATATATTGTATGTACTCGTTGTATGCAATATTTCACTATAAACAAACACATTTGCATTTATTTTATCATATTAGTAAGGTTAAAAAAATATATTTGTTAAAAATGTTTCAAAAGAAAACAACAATGGAATAAGCTTAGGTATAACATGAATCTAAAAATAAAACCTTTGTATTTGAAACAGCACTATCAGATGCGTAAAAGAGTCCGAGTATTGTTTTTCCAACACTGAGTGAGATGGAGCATCGTGTACAATTACTATTGTACAATAATAAACATTACAATTGGGGCAGTTACCCAACCATGACGTGATGTTTGTTTGGGTCTTATTTCGCGGATACGGAGAAACTACATAATTAAATTAATATATTTATATAATATACCCCAGTTTGTTAGCAAGGTAGGCTGGAATCGCTGCAGAGTCAGATAATTTGTAATTGGGCTTTGAATTTTCAAAAGTATTGTCGGTTTTAGTATCACATAATCGATTGGAGTATCCTGTTACTCCCGATTCTATCAAGGCTTCAGGTACGTACGACAACGCTAATTCGATTGTTTTTGGGTTAGTTCATCTTTGACATAAATTATATTTTAAACCAGCCTTTATGCACAATGAAGATTTTCTTTTCAAAACCCTGCCAGGACTTCGATACAATAATTTTTAAATTCATTTCTGTCATCTATTTGTCTGTTAGATCTAAGTAAGAACTAATTTTGAAACTATTGTTCGCGTACAAGAAAATCTAAACAATATAATAAGGTTTGATTTTTTGCAAACAGTTCATTTTATATTTAAATTCAGTTTGCCTTTGTACTCTACCAACTCCACCATGACACTCGAAATTAAGGAATTTCGTTTTGATGATAACATAAAAATATATGTACTACGATTTCATACCATATTATGACTTACAATAAAGAACAAATAGGTATTTTATCATTAAAACCTATTTATTAAATACATCTTTTTATTAGT
Organism: Euplagia quadripunctaria; assembly: GCA_963859945.1. Lineage (NCBI taxonomy): Eukaryota > Metazoa > Arthropoda > Insecta > Lepidoptera > Erebidae > Euplagia > Euplagia quadripunctaria. The sequence goes on along the minus strand of OY982572.1, from coordinate 606,861 downwards.
ATAACGTTTTAATTAGTTTTTAAAGGTCATAGCTCATGTTATCTGTAAGTGATACATGGATAATCCAATTGGACGCTGCAGTTAAGGTTTTAATACAATTCCAGAAAATTACATTAATCGTGGTCACCAATAGACCGAAGATTCGAATGTTTATGTATATTCAACATTTTGGTTTCTCCAAATATATTCGATATTATTCTCAGCACTATCTTTACTTTTCAGATGACAAACGTGGGATATGATGAAATTGTATTAGTATTAAAATTAAAAAAAAATATTACTCGACATCAGATGATTGGGATTGAAAATTTAAGGATCAGACGAGTTGTATTCAATGAAAAAAAGAAGAGCAGATTTTATTATGCTGCAAACTACGACTGTGTTTCCTATTGTTGAGCCTGACAGTTGCACGTCAGCTTTAGATGTATACTTTTAACAAATAGCCGTACTAAAATCTTCTACAAAGAGCTTTGGCTCTGTTTTGCCTTCATCCAACGGTTGCCTGTCACTATGATCAAATCATCAGTCCAATGGGAAGTCGCGCGGTGTGTTTTACGCGTATTCGCAACTGAAGCAACAAAGAAGTAACTCACATAAAATGTAAGAGAAGTATTTTTAATAATTATTAAACCCTTGCGTTTCATGGTTACACTAACAGGAATTAACGCGATGACTTGGGTCTGAAGTTTCGCCCAGGTTACAATGATCGTGGTCACAAACTGAAGCAATCAGCTCAGAGTGCGTGGTTAGCCTGGGGTCACTTACAAGTTACCCCAAACTATCGCTTTAATTCTCTTTCCTTTACTCTTTGTGGCATCTGCAGGCGTGTTATTTTTTAATACGGAATTAAATTGAAGAAACAGTGCCATAAGAAAGAACCCTGCTATTAAATGTGAATAAAAATCATTGCAAAATAAAAGAGAAAGCATTCAATAAATTGGTGTAAGTATAATAAACAGTCCAGTTAAAGTTATAAACGAATATACTTTCTCACGGTAAGTGGTATACAACCCAATTGAAACTCGGCCCGTTGAACAAAACCCACTTATATTTTCCATCATATTTTTAACAAGTTTTCCCCGTTTTTCACCACTCGCCCTACAAATTAATTATTTAGTAATACCAAAGAGAAGTTTTCTAACTTTTTATTTCAACCTTTCCGTCCCCTTTTTCCTTTTAAGTTAAAAAATACCCATTAATTCTTCAAGGCAATGAAGCAGTAGACTGGTATATTAGGTGATTTATTTTTCTTGATAAAATTCTTGATATAATGTAAAAATAATTCACTGTGTTATGCTAAATATGTAGTATAAAATAAACATCACAAACACAACAAATATGACACACGGAAATGCAAACAAAGCAATAACGTTAGTACCAAGCGGAAAGAGCTTAGTATTCAGCATTATGGGGAAGGGGGGGGGGAGAATGTCATAGCCTATGATAAGCAATGTGTATGCTTCCTTATTTACTTCCTGATTTAGATGTAGCCAGAAATCGTTTGTCAGAAAAACTTCATATAAGTTGTTGCATGCATATATTATTGGATGTTCGTCCTAAAACAGATGTAGTTAACCTTGTCAAGAGTGAGAAGCTATACTTAGAACTAAATTGTTTAATTTACACACTAATTTGTAATAAAAATACAGTTTAGCCATATGATAGTAGCATATCAAAGCTTATTGAAGACATATATAGACATATTCACATGAATATTTCGGGAATGCCCGACAAGTTTCGGGGCCGCCACACCGCACCATGGTGGCAGGTGACAGTTTCCCAGGCGCCAGTCTTCTTCGATTGGAGGCATGATTTCTGCATTCAGACGCTTAACGTGAGCTGCTGTTAATTATTATTTTTACTAGCGACCCGCCCCGGCTTCGCACGGCTGCAATGTAGATCCTAATGTGGTGTCAGTGTGGAGTGATTAATCATAAGATATTAATTAAAATAGTGTGTTGTAAAAGGCAGTTATTATGTAAGTACATGAAATGCTTAAGGTAACTAAAGTATTTAATTTGATAACGACAAACTCACATAACTTGTATCAATTTTTTTAAACATTAAAATGGTAATAGAAAGCTCATATGCCATCGCTTTTTTGTAATAGTCCTAATGAAGAGGAACAATTATTTTGTTATGTTTCAAAAGAATAAGACAGACAAAGCTCTCAGTCGGCTTGATTTCTTACGACATTTTGAACAATTATCGTCATATTTCAACAAATTAACACAAAACAATATTAAACTCAACGTATAAACCTTGTTCTTGAATCACTCTATCTATTAGTGAAAACCGCATTAAAATCCGTTGCGCAGTTTAAGAGATGTAAGCGTACAGAGGGACAGAAGTCGCTAAGTGGCTTTGTTTTATACTGTGTAGTTTTCTGCTTATTGTAAGTATTTAAAATACTATTACTGCAGATTGGGGTTAAATAGTACCTACTACGTCTGTGCATTGTGTGATACCTTTGCTGTTGAGTAAGGTCGATAGAGCAGCATAGGTCAGGGATAGGCTTTACTGAAAAATGAAATGAAATAAAGATGTGTGCATTAAAGTTAGGTAATGAAAAGTGAAGCGAAGCGCAGTGAAGCGAAGTGAAGTGAAATTAAATAGCCACCGGGGTCACAGTGACATTCATGAAAGTCAGATTTACTATTCACATTTAATGCCTGAACATTAAAACGGAGGATATAAATTTCAAAAACTTATTAAGAGCTCTTTAGCAGTTTAAGTCCTTCATAAAAAATCTAACTGCAGTATTTATATGTCTCTTCTTTCTTTGGTCTTTACTTGTTTAATTAAAAGAAATTACTTCACTTCATACCTAAAATCCTATGACTTAAATACGATAAACCTTTTTGTGTTTGGCAAACACGAAAAAAAAAAACAACAGCGTAACAAACTGGTACTGATTAAATCATCACTTCCGTTCAAAACATTGAATTGAGAGCAATAATGTTCCAAACGAGATTAAACGAGAATAATAATGATTGCAGAAGTGCTATTATTTGTTATAACACTAATTAATAATTATGTTGTTTGTGTGCTGTTTCCTGTCGACCTACTAATGCTGTATTGTTTGCCATTACTATATTATATATAACCGTAGTTTGCTAATCTTTGTGGTTTAATTTAAGCTCAATATTGGAGATGTTTGTTTGATATGACTCAAATATAATTATTATTATATTGCTCAATCGCTCCGCTGCTAAATTAAGTTAATAAAATGGATTAGGGCGTCTATCTGCTTGAGAAATAAACGTCTATGAACAGAATATGAAATATTAAGCTTTTAAATCTTCATTATAAATCTTTACAGAGATTGAGAGATTGAGATTATTCTCAATCTCTCAATCTCTCTCAAAACAACAATCTCAAAAAATTACGGTTACCACTAACCGTAATTTTTTTGAGATTGCACATTACTAGTCCAGCGAGTGTGCATAAGCCCGGTAACCTTTTACCATCAAAGTGTGGATTGGATTGTGTGCTTCTTTCGCAATGTAATGGCATAAAAAACTTGTCATTCGCGAAAATTTTGGCGGATTACATGCAAATTTGCAAATGGCACTCATTTGTCAGTTTATCACGTACGCATGTCTTGGCAACTATAAACATCACTCGTTATTGCAACTTTCACATTAATGTGACACAACATTTGTCATTCTGTCTGTTTATTAGAGAAATGTCATTTTTTATGTTAAAAGCCGCTTAGATCTGGGGTGACCTGAGTAACATTTAGAATTTTATACATTGTATCATAACATAAACAAATTTAATTTGTGTATTTATTTAAAATGAAATAAATGTATACAGTAGCTTTCACGAGGTGAAAGAATGATTGAAATCGGTTCAGTAGTTTCAGAGTTTATTGACAAAAATAAACATAACTTTCCTCTTCCTAATATTAGAAATTTAATATATATTAACAATTACTAGTCAAACTGTAACTGGTTATGGTACTTGTAAACGTACAGTTATTATCTAGGTTATTATTTGAATCAAATCTATCTTGTTTATATTAAATACAAACGTCATTGCTGACTTTTATCTTTCACTCAAATAAATACACACCAGTTTTTTTTAATTACTAAAGTTAGCAACTCTAAAAATCGCACTTCTTTTGCCTTCAGGCCTCGTTTACTACACATTTGTTTGTATTTGATATCGTAAAATGTCTTCAATTATCGCAAACTAATTATACATATAAATATTGTTATTTGTCAGCATATGCGTAGCCGCCGATTATATCTAGTATGGTTCCAGTGTTATTGACCTGCCGCAACAGTCGTGCGCCTGGGCACGTAAGCGCCCAGATTGTTGTATTATATTCGTCCAGTGTTCCTGGTCCTGTGCTAGGTTTTGGGTTCTCTTCAGGAGACCTTGGTCTGTTGTTGATGGGATTTGGGTTAATTCTACAGTACAGTAACAGATAACAGATTTAGCATTGCATAAAATTTAAAATTATACATTGTAAAGTTTAATACAGTACACGTCATTAACTACGTCATCATCATCATCATCACCAGTCTACCTGTACAGTTGTCCCAATTTATCTTTTGGGGTCGGCGCCGTATGTTTTATTTTTTCCATTCTACTCTATCGTTCGTCATTTCACTGCTTACTCTCTTTCTAGCTATATCTTTTTTCACACAGTCCATCCGTCCTTCATCTTTTCTTCCCGTCAACTTCCATACTCAAAACTCTCTTACTTACATTTTGCTCATTCTTCCGCATCACATGTCCATACCACGGTAATCAACTGCTCCTCAGCTTTTCATCCACTGTAGTTACTGTCAGACTCCGGCGTCGACTCAAAATAAGTTTATAAAAAATTTGACATTTTATGCAAATAAGCTCAGTTCTTAAGACTTAAAAGGCTTTTTCTTCATCGGTTTAATTTTTTGTTAAAAAGATTTTTATTTTATGATTTTTTTTCATCATCAGCTCAGCTACATGAGGTGATGATTTCTAAACGCACATACCTGATAAAGTAATGAACAGAAAACAGAAACACTATTCGTTCCTACAGTTTTCGAGGGGTTCTCTCTATTTTATCAGGATCCCATTGTCAGATCCTGACTTCCTTGATATGAGACTACCCTTGAGGTATACCCTATCTGACAAAAAAAGAATAATCAAAATCGATTCATAAATAACGGAAAGAGGGCTAAACATACATAAAAAAAAGAAAAAAAATGATATCGAATTGAGAACCTCCGTTTTTTTCGTTGGTTAAAAAGTGATTCTTGTTCTTTTGAAACTCTGTATTTTTATTATTTTTTAAACTACTAAGGTTAGTAGAAAACGGTAAATAACAAATAATTGTCATTTGACACTATGACACAGAAGCTTTTGTATGAGTGGAGGTCACGGAGGTCATGTTACAATCCTATACTCACTTCCAGACAAATAGGCAAAGACAAACACAAATAGGTTAATTATATTTTTGTCAACTTTTCTATTACTTTTTTTAGTATCTGACGAGGTTGTTGTTGTGTTCTGAATTTAAAAAAAACTTGGACACAGTTTTTCTTGTCTTTAACGGAGCTTTATTGTTATCAAATGAATTAAGGTAAATTTTTTACCTCTGGAGGACCACTTGTACCAATTTTTACAGGACTGCCCAAAAAGAGGTGTAATGTTTTCAGGATGAACCCTGAAAACATTACACCTCTTTTTGGGCAGTCCGTTTAATTTTTTTTTTATGGTTTAGGGACCAAATGAGCAGACGGGTCACCTGATGGTAAATGACTACCGCCGCCCATGGGTGCCTGCAACTCAAAAGTCACAAGTGCGTTGCCGGCCTTTAAGGTGGGAGTAGGGGGAGAGGGGGGTATGGGAGGGAAGGGTTAGGGCCTCCGGTAACCTCTCTCACTCGGCGAAAAATAATGCAATCATTGCTTCACTGCCGGCTTTCAGTGAGACCGTGGTATCACTCCGGTCGAGCCGGCCCATACGTGCCGAAGCATGGCTCTCCCACGATGATAGTATGTATGTGGGTTTCTTTATTCCACCATAACTTAATTACTGAACAGATTTGGAAGTACCTATGGGGTGACGATAAAATCCTTACATCATCCCAAGTGACACTGGCTATATCTTTTTTTTCAACATGGCGGCTCCATCGCGCGTAATTAATTTTTTTGGTAAGGAAGTTCTGTTTTTTATATTTTTAATTAGTTACTTTTTATATGAAAAAACAAATGCACATTACAACAGCTGTATAAATTCTGTCAAATAGATTACCTACTCTCCTTATAACTCACGATACTATAAGGAAGTACGCAATAGAATGCTCTTAGAGTTACAGCATCTGGACCAGTGCCAGGCGCAACGTTCTCGTGTGTGCAGTGTCATTGAACTATAATTACCTAATCGTCACATTAACACTAAGAAAATAATCATAAATACGTTTGTTTTTCTGAATCACCTGTAAACAGATAGTCGGTATTTTTTGGCGACATTGTTCCTAGAAATAAGATAGGCAGAATAGTGGAGGTGAAGTGGAGAAGTTTGATGTTTTAATTATAGTAAAGCTAGTACTTTATAAGCAAGGACAATTATCTTTTTTCAATGATCAGGAATTCTGATCTGCAATTTGAAAAGCTTAACGCCAAAAATAAATATGCTTTTAGTCTACAAATAATCCTAAATATGTTTGTTTTTCTGAACCACCTGTAAACAGATAGTCGGTATTTTTTGGCGACATTGTTCCTAGAAATAAGATAGGCAAAATAGTGGAGGTGAAGTGGAGAAGTTTGATGTTTTAATTAGAGTAAGGCTAGTACTTTATCAAGAAGATCAAATATCAAGAATTTTGATTTGCAATTTGAAAATCTTATGCCCAATAATAATATGCTTTTAATCTAAAATCTTTAGATTTAAGAAGTCATATTCGCTTAAGGTATTATTTTTTAATTTAAAGTTTGAACAACATTGAAATATTTATTAAGTGGATACCACAAAACGAAAAAACTCATCCTCGTTATGTAAAATTAAATGATGTTTTTTCCACAAATCCCGTCTAAACTCAGTTCAGAATTCAGCCTAAATGTTAATTCGCAACCCATGCCAAAACCCCGTATAATACAATGTAAGACAAGGCATTAATACGTAAACAATGTAAATATGCCACAATGTGTTGTTTACAATGCAACAAATAAACATGTTTTATTTCTAAGACTATTATCTGAAATGTCTCATACAGTATAGAGGCTGTTTACTTGTAATATTATTTTCAAGCCGCTGCGTTCCTAAAATATTGCATATTAGATAAATAAATTTCAAACTTTGAGGCTTTCGTATTTTGTGTTAAACTGGATCTGTTTCACGCATCACTTTTTATTTCAAAACCGAATAAAGAAATAAGTACAAACTTTATTATAAGTTCTGAACAAGCAAAAAGTTTTTAATATTAAATTTCATCTGGGCGAACTTTTATTTAATTTCATTTTGTACACTCAAGTTCTATTTTAACGCCTCAAATTACTTATTTTATACCTACTAGCTGTTGCCCGCGACTTCTTTCGCGTGGAAATTTTGGTGAAATCTATCGCACAGGAATTCACATTTTCCGGGAGCCCATGTCCTATTCCAGACTATAATCTATCTCTGTGCCAAATTTCATGCAGATCCGTTCAGCCGTTTTTGCGTTAAAGACTAATAAACATCCATCCAACTTTGTACAAACTTTCGCCTTTATACTTAATATATGTAAGATATTTTTTTAAAAAGAAGATTATTACTTTTAGGATCCAGTAGTATTATTTATTGTGCACAGTGGAACTAAACTAACAATTTTTACGTGGGAGGGCCATGCTTCGCACGTATGGGCCGGCTCGACTCCGCTCGATATCACGGCCTTACAGAAAACCGGCAGTGAAGCAATGATTGCATTGCATTTCGCCGCGTGAGTGAGGTTACAGGAGGCCCTAACCCTTCCATCTCCCCTATTCCCGTCCTTCCTTTCTCCCCCCGTTTCCCACTCTTCCCCCCTCCCCCTCTTCTCCTACTCCCACCTTAAAGGGCGGCAACGCACTTGTGACTCTCGAGTTACAGGTGCCATAAAAAAAAGGTGATCATAAAAAAAAACCAACTAAATAACAGTTTGCTGTTCGTTTAACATGACCACTTGGTTTCATCATTGCGTTACGAACATAGTGCTAAACGTAAACCAACTAAAAGTACCTTCTACATTTCCTAAATATTAAATAAATAAATTAGTTTTACATCATTTTGATTTCTTGTCATCAGCCTTAATTTTGACCTTCAGCAAGCATATCGTGTACTTATTCATAATAAATTGTTACAAATTTGTACTGTGGATTTAAAAAGCTGACCGCAGCAGTGTATGGATTTTGGCCCTTACAGCTTACTGATCAGTATCAAGTCTCGATATAATTCTGGCACCAATCAGTAAACAGTATCACAGTCCTCTTCACATACGCTTCTTTAAATTAGCATCATACTTCTCGGCTACCTTCTTCATCTTGTCATCTCTCTGGCTAGGGGAGTCATACGTTTATCGAGTATATCACCAAGCATATACCAATTAATGCGTAGCTTAGAGTTTCTAGGAATTAAGTTTCTTTTCTATCATAAACATGTATAAAATAAAGCCATCGTGATTGATTTAATAACAGGAAAACCCAATCTTTTAAAGAGATATTACTTTAAAGCAACTCGACTCAACAGAGAGACACTAGACTAATAATGCGGTCTTCTGTTCTCGTAGTACTTACCTCAAATAACATTACTAGTATGCTATTTTTCTGTTGGTAAGCACTTCTATGAAATTGTGCACCTTTTGTTAAAGTGTGGAAACCCCCACAGGTCGTCACCCACTGGTAAGCGGTAAGGTGGTGTGGCGGATTTTAACCGACTAAAACCCAAGGTGTATCGTCACAGAGTCTTATTGCCAAAATTCAAAAGAAAATCCCTGTGAACCCCGTAGACTTGACCTGTTCGACAAACTTTCAATATCTATTTTGCCATCCTTAGAATCGAAGAACCTATGAATCTAAATAAGTATATGATAATAAAAATTATTAAAATCCATTCGCAGTTGGCAAAAGTATCGCTTAATATCCGCAACAAAAAACACCGTTGAATTGAAAACCTCTTCTGAAAGGAAAATTCTCTCTTCGAAAGTTACCTAACACTGACCTACCTCACCTTAATCATAAAACTCGCTATCTTCACGCATAACCGCATAAAAACAAAACAAAAAACGATAAAACCACAATATGAGTTATACCTTTTACCTACACTATGTGCAGATGTCATTAATACTACATCATGCATGAATATACAGTTTTCAATCCGCGATTGCTGTTGCAGCGATTGCATTGACGGGTCACTGACCGACCTCAAGGGTATACTACCTCGCGAGAAAATAGTCTTACAGTGTATGTAATAAAGGCCATTTTTCTGTGAAGTATAAAACCATAGTTTATCAATTAGATATGCATAATGAAAAACTATGGAACAATCACTAATAATTTCCCTTTGTGACATTTGTACAATGTTTTTCTTAATTGAATTGAAATGTTTTGGTTTTTTGTTTTTAATTTGTTACGGTCGGTCCGTTTTATTATAAAACAAACGATGGGATAGTACTTCTTTAAGAGTAATTGTGGCAACCTCTTAGTTTTTGGCCATAATTATGAGAGATTTAAATGGTAGGCATAGAATTTGTCGTTGGTAGATGATTTTTACTGGCCTGGACTACATGTAACTGGCAGAAGAAGCAGAAGTAGGTCTGAGAGCGACGATGTGTGCCTTACGCTTCTTCCGAAACAAGAATAAATTCTTCATGATGAAGTCTCGTGTTGTTCAGCAGGCGGTCTGCCTGTGCCAGGGTACCAATCTTTCTTACGTACCACTAAAGTAGAAAAGAAACATACGGCTTTCTTGATGTAAAACTGTGATAGAAGCATATAGAAACACCAGATTGCTACACCAAGCGTTACTGACCTTGTAGAATTCTCTTATCTGCTTTGTAACTTCCTTTCGAACCAATCACTACAGCGTAAAAGTAAATATCCTTCCCAAGTCACATGTACACAGTACATGCCCCAACTAAGCCTTAGTTTGTACGGAGAATGGTGTCGCATCGTTTTGACGTTTAATAAAGAAGAATTGATTTGACTTGACAGTCTACAACTGTATTGACGGACTGATTATTTGACTGGCCTGTTGGTCTACTGGTTTGTGATCCTGACTGCTAAGCCGGAGGTCGTGGGTTCGATTCCCATCCAGGACACATAATTGTGTGATGAGCATGATCATTTGTTGTGTCTGGGGGTAATTTATCTATAACATGTATATATATAGAAATGTGTTTATCAGCAGTCTGGTTACCATAGTACAGGCTCTGCCTAGTTTAAGATCAGACGGCCGCGTGTGAGATGTTTGAAGTTATTATTATTCTCTTTATTAACATTTAAATACATATAAATTACATTTTTAAATACATTATTATATAAAAAAAATATATTTAAAAATATAAAAAATAGTGTCCCACCGGTATCGGGTACAGGGACCAAGCTACCGGTGGTTAGGGTTCCAGAGACAGAAACCTCCTCACTATGCGTGCCGTGTCGAGAAGGACTGCCTTCTGCATTAGGCTCTTGATCCAGCTGCCTAACGTGAGCCTCTGAAGGTGTTGGTCGAGGCTCTTAGCAATTAACCCATGGGCCGAAATGACTATCGGCACAATGATTGCTGAATCCACATCCCACATGTCGACAATCTCGTGAGATAAGTCCAAATATTTAATTTCTTTCTGTTTTTCAGCCTTCAAGAGATTGTCGTCATGGGGAATGGTGATGTCAACAATCATTGCTCGGCGCTCTAATCGGTCTATCACCACTATATCAGGCTTATTGGCAACAATAGTCCTGTCAGTGATGATAGATCGATCCCAGTACAATGTTGCACGACCATTTTCAAGAACTGGGTCGGGCACATACGTGTAGTACGGTAACTCGACAGTCACAAGGTTATATTTAAGAGCAAGTTGCTGATGGACTATCCTGGCCACTTGGTTATGTCTATGCAAGTACTCACCGTTGGCAAGACGAGAACAACCGGAAATTATATGCCTGAGGGTTTCTCCGGGACGATGACATGCCCGACAAATGTCAATCGTGCCGTCCTTCAGGATATATTTTCGATAGTTATTCGTCATAACAACTTCATCTGTAATTGCACAGACAAACCCTTCAGTTTCTCCGAAGAGATCACCAAACCGTAGCCAGGACACAGATGCTAATAAATCGACATCGGGCCCATTTAAGGCCCGATAAAAACGTCCATGCAGCTCTTTGCCCTTCCATATCTCCTTACGATCAGTAATATTAAGTACTGCAGGTTTGCGCCAGTTCTCTTTTCCTAGAGCAAGTGGGGTGAGTCCGTTGTCAACTGCCACCACATCCCGATGCACATCCACGTTAACGGAGAGGAAGTAATCTCTAAGATTGCATACCTCGCGATTATGGAGGGTCTTGGCATTTAAAAAACCACGACCCCCACATTTCCGCGGGATATACAATCTCATTACCGACGATCGTGGATGGTGCATTCGGTACGCGGTAAGCAATGTACGAACTCTTCTATCCAGGGCATCTAGTTCAGTCTGAGTCCATCTAAGTATTCCAAAGGAGTAGATTAGGACTGGCATGACCCAATCATTATAGGCCCGCACCTTATTACCGCCTGATAAAAGACTTTTCAATACTTTTTTCAGGCGGCTAAAGAAGCGTTCCTGTAACGATTGCTTCATAATCAATTCATTTACACCTAACGCCTGTGACATACCTAGATACTTGTAAGTTTCGTTGGCGGAAAGACATCTAAGGTGTGTGGAATCTGTGAGTTCCATCCCATCAGATTCCACAATCCTGCCTCTTTTTACATGCATGACTGCACATTTATCCACACCAAATTCCATCCTGATACCTTTACTAAAGGTTTCAGTTACCTCTAGTAATCTTATCAATTGGAAATTGCTGCAGGCAAACAGTTTCAAATCATCCATGAAAAGGAGGTGGGATATAACCTGACCTCCTCTCCGCAAACGATAGCCTAGCCCTGAACTCTCCAGCAAAGTACTGAGAGGATTCAAAGCTAAACAGAACCACAAGGGGCTCAAACTGTCACCCTGAAATATACCCCGCTTGATCTTTATATGCTCGCCGTCACCGACAGGCCGCCGACATCCTGGATAGCAGAGGACCGTTCTCCATTGCCGCATACATGCCTTCAAGAAAGTGCATAGAGTCGTATCAATCTTGTACAACTCCATCACTCTCAAGAGCCACGTATGCGGCACAGAGTCATAGGCTTTCTTATAATCTATCCAACATGTCGCCAAATCCTTTCGGTTACGGCGAACTTGTTGATTAATGATCGTGTCAAGTATAAGGAGCTCTTTAGTGCCACGGGCCCCACTTCTACATCCATTCTGAGAGTAAGCCATAATAGTATTGTTAGTTATATGAGATGTTATCTTCACTCTCAGAATAGATGTTAGTAATTTATAAAGTGTTGGGAGACACGTTATAGGTCTGTAGTTTTTGGGATCCGTGGCACTACCAGACTTATAGAGGAGGTGAGTTACTCCTGTGGTCATAAAAGTTGGAAGCGAGCCTGATTCTAAGCATGAATGGAATTGAGATGCCAAATGTACATGTGAGCTACGGAGCCACTTTAACCAAAAGTTATGCAGTCCGTCCGGTCCCGCTGATTTCCAATTCGGCAGCGAACGAACTGCACAAGCTATATCAGTGCTGGAGATGGATATTGGCTCCATGGTATCAATCGACTCACATGATCGTTCAACATCTCGCATCCAATCACCCTCTGTGTGAGTGACAGGCATTGCCCAGATGTTACGCCAAAATGTATTTGTAGTTTCAGCATCTGGGAAATGTGTGTCACTCACTACATCAGGCTGCTCCCACCTTCTATAAACCCACCTCTCATCCTTTTGGAATGAACGATTCTGAGTATATCGGTCCACTCTTTTTTTGTATCTTCGTATACGGTTTGCCCATGCATAAACCTTCTGTTTCAGAAAGTCAATGCGTTCTGTGACTCGTGCTGCATAATGACAGGAACTGATACCAGTTCCCGAAAAAGCCCGATTCACAAAACGCATTACTCTCGGTCGTGTGTTACCCGATCTGAAACAGATAAGCTTGCCAATGAGTGCCCTCGCCTCAGTAATACGACGCTCAATCCTGCACTGCCACGCTGGAACAGCAAGCTTTAGCCGAGTAGCGGTATTATTTTCTGGGAATTTAACACCAGCTACTCGACATGCTGCAACAGCTGCACAATACAGAATTGAGTGTGTATCACTGAGATCTTTGCTTTCTTCTAAATAAATATTTAACATAGAATCAAGGGCACACACCAGCGCTTTATTTCGTTTATGCATTGGCAAACGCGGCAAACGAGGTCTGTTTTCATAACTCATGGACCGATATTCTCGAATAGCACCTTCCAAAGTATTCCTTATTTGATCATTATACTGAGTACTTACAGATGAAGCAGTGCTGTTCTCTCCGCCTTCATCAGGGTAAGGTCGTAATAAACCAGATGGTAATTGTGTAACTATTTGTGAAGGAGGAGAAGCCATAGTGCTTGTCTGCAAGTCCAAGCGCAGCCTCTCAAGCACAGAGTTATCCAACAAACGACATCGTTGGATGGCCCGTACTTGGTCCGATAGTCGTTGCGCCGAAACGTTAACAGTTGGTTCAAGTTCCTGAAACAGAGACAGCATACGATCACGGTACGCAGTGAGGTTAGTTCCTCCCTCTGTAGCCACAAAATATGCTCGCATGACGTTCTCATTTATTAAAGTCGTCCATCTCATGCGACGCACATTACCACCGGTAGCGGGGGCCCTATTCGAAGCCGGTGGGCCTCGGGATCCCAAGCCATTCGGTGGCCGGCCTCTCCCCTGCCGACGTACAGGTGTTGGCGACGTCGGCGGAGAGAAAAACTCGTCACTCGATGTCGAGCTCGCCGCCTCAACAGCGGTCGGTACACTCGATGTAGTTTCCGGGGGCCGCGAGGCGGAGCTGAGCGACGAGTCCGGGGATAGTATTTGCGCTTTTGCCCTGGATCTTGTAAGCATCTTCGGAATTGGTTAATAATTGTATTCGTTTCGGTTTAATAAATTTTTTCTTGTATGACATGACATATGTCATGTCTTGTAGGTACTCTATTTATAGCTTGTTTTCGTCATTTTTTCCTTGTTTTTATTTTTATTTTATTTTGGATCTGCATTTTCGTTTATAGATTTCTATAATATATGGATTCAATAGAAAGTTATCTTGAAAAATATAAATATTGGAAATACGCTTATAAAAGAAGACTGCCTCTTAGTGTTGCCAGGTTATTATTATTATTATTATTATTGAAACTGAGTCGTTTAGAAAATACGTTATTGGTCACTTAACGCATTCCAGAAATGGTTAAACTTTAAGTAGTGAATCTCGAGAGTAAATGTTGCGGATCTCCACATAATTCTGATACGAGCGCGATTGCTACTTTGTACTTCCTCTTGGTTTTATTATTCCTTAGGTACAATATCATGCGGTGGCCGTAAACTTTACTTGGAACACAAGCCTTTGTCCATGTGGGGAGACAATACTCTCTAAAACAACTCAAAAGTCATAAAGGGGGGGAAAGGGGAGGAGGGGAGTTAGGTAGTTCAATTCCGGTGCTAAATTAACCTATAACCGTACAGTCTTTGCTATCAATAGTGTTTTCCCTGATAACGTGTATGGAAAATTTCGTGATGATGGGTTCAGTAGTTAAGGTGTAACAGTGTTACAAATAAACAAACTCACTTTCGCATTTGTAATACTAGCTGTTGCCCGCAACTTGGTTCGCGTTTAAATTCGAATCTATCCCACGACAACTGTACATTTTTCTGTGATAAAAAGTAACCTATGTGCTATTCCAGACTATAATCTATCTCTGTGCCAAAAATTACTCCAGATCCGTTCAGTAGAACTCTATTCTTCTGCAGATTCTACTCTTTTGGACCGCTTTACAGGAGACATCTGTGGTGAATTACTTCCTTCTCAGGTACTTTATCATATCAGTCAGGTGAAAGACGTTGCTTGATTTTAAATCTCTTGCTTGACGAGATTTAAAGATAATTATCAATTTATGTACCATATAAGTTACTCCCACACAAAACACTGAGCTGGTATATCGAGACAAAGCCTCAGTTCACCATTAAAATCAAGTTAAGTAAATATCTAAGTTTAACATAAACAAGCAATAAACAAATAAGTCCATGTCGATAACTGCTGGTTAGATGACTCCTATGTAGGTGATGGCCGCACTCAGACAAGCGTACGCGCACCAACTCACGTACACACACACACACGCTCGCGCGGACGCACACAGACATCAAGCATTGTTTATAAATAAGCGTTTATTATACAATCTCTTTTGAAGTTATGTTTAATACATAAACTTAGTATTGATTTAACATTAACAATTAATGGCTGCAAAAAATATAACTGCGGCTAAAAGAGAACGTGAGACCATATTTATTAATTGTTTTTTTTATGCCACTGTAGTGCAAAGTAAGCCTTATAGTAACTTCTAACAACTTTATTAAAGACTACCAGTTCACCGCAGTTTTACTTCCATTTATGGTCACTGCTCCGCTCCTAATGGCCGTAGCGTGATGTTACATGCCTATAACCTTCCTCAATGAATACTCTATCCAATACTAAAAGAATTTTTCGATTCTGACTTGTAGTTTCAAGGATTAGTGCGATTAATTAGACAAACAAACAAGCAAAAAAGCTCTTCAGATGCATTATATTAAACATAGTTAAATATTAATATCACTCACGAAAGTTTTTATTTTAACGACTTACTATCAGTACAGGACCAACATTTTAATTAAAACTAGCAACCACCCCGGCTTCACACGGGTAGCAGAGACATCTTCAACAATCATCAATATATTTCAATCAATTTACACAAAATCTTAACGAATTATACACCTAAACCTTTCTCATTAATCATTCTGTTTATTAGTGAAAACCGCATGAAAATCCGTTCAATAGTTTTTCAGTTTATCGCGAACAGTTTAGAATATGTAGTGATGTAGTGATTAACAAATTCATATACGAATACAATATTACTATTACTAACTTTTAAACTTTCGCGTTCCATGATATATTTATGTATTTAAACGGGAATTAACGCGATCACGAAAAGGTATTACACACCTCTGAATTGCCTGACGTTTCGACCAGGTTGTACTGGCCGTGGTCACAGGCTGAGTCAACCTTTTCGTGACCGCGTTAATTCCCCTATAAATACATAAATATTACTAGTATTAAAAATGCGAAAGTTTGGATTAATGGATGTTTATTACGTACCAATATTCCGGAAAAATGTACGGTTCCCGTGCGATATTTCCCCGCGAACGAAATCACGGGCAACAGCTACTAGAGACATAAACGTCTAGTGGGCAAGCATCTTTACCATACAGAAGACTTGTCCAACATTGTCAGTATAGTATTTTATCTAAGGTGGTGTGTTGATTTCTTCACGAGGCGAGCGTACCATCAGACACGCCGCCCGTTTGCTTATTCCATATAAAAATATTAATGTTAGAGATTACCGAAGTAAACAAGCATACAGCCTGTCAAGAAATAACGCTAGTGTAGCAATCATTCGTAGGTAATACAGTAATGGCTATGCTAATTTGCCACCGTAATGGTATATAAAAACATGCAATATGTAGGTAATTATGGAATGGAGTCGATTGGCAAATACAGCTATGGCTAGGTACATGACGTAATCACATATCTGTTGAGTACCCAAGATCTTAAACGTGATGATAAAATTCTTTATCCTGACTAGTTCAGGTGTATGACCTGACTCGAAGCTATAATATATGTAAATGTCAGATAACAAAATGATTTATGTAGTGTGCGCGCGCGCCGGTCGTCATATCTCTAGGCTAGGAGATAAGCTGACACGCGAATGCATTAATATATTATTTATTTCAGTGCTTAGCTGTGACGTCAAAAATTCGAAGTCCACGGATATAAAATTATTATCATGTTTATAAACAGACCTAACGGAGCTCAAGAACTAATCCTGCATCGCGATAACAATGTTCTGGCGCACATTTGTTCAATCATTGATGATATTGTCATAATCTACTTTATAATGAAAGTTATTGAAATTGATTCGGATAATTACATTTTTGAGTTGGTACAAATAATTAAATTTTGTTATTTTAAGTGATTTCGGGTATATTTCTTTAGTTTATATTACCTTAATTGTGGTAAAAGGCGTCTTAAAAATGTATAAAAAACTATTTGACTAGACTAGAGCCTAGACCTAGACCCTAGATCTAGACCCTAGACCTAGACCCTAGACCTAGACCCTAGACCTAGACCCTAGACCTAGACCCTAGACCTAGACCCTAGACCTAGACCCTAGACCTAGACCCTAGACCTAGACCCTAGACCTAGACCCTAGACCTAGACCCTAGACCTAGACCCTAGACCTAGACCCTAGACCTAGACCTAGACCCTAGACCCTATACCTAGACCCTAGACCTAGACCCTAGACCTAGACCCTAGACCTAGACCCTAGACCTAGACCCTAGACCTAGACCCTAGACCTAGACCCTAGACCTAGACCCTAGACCTAGACCCTAGACCTAGACCCTAGACCTAGACCCTAGACCCTAGACCTAGACCCTAGACCTAGACCCTAGACCTAGACCCTAGACCTAGACCCTAGACCTAGACCCTAGACCTAGACCCTAGACCTAGACCCTAGACCCTAGACCTAGACCCTAGACCTAGACCCTAGACCTAGACCCTAGACCTAGACCCTAGACCTAGACCCTAGACCTAGACCCTAGACCTAGACCCTAGACTTAGAAAATTGTTTTGAAAAGCATTTTGTTGTAATGGAACAACAAAATGCTATTGCATTCTAGGTCTCATTAAATATGGATTTAAAGAGACTTATTGAATCGTTTCTCAGAAGCTGTTCCTTTGATGGAAATGTATATTTGGAGTTAAGAAAATACCGCACTTTACGTTGTTACATCGAAATATAGGAGAAGGAACTCAATATATTGTTTTCAAATTGCGAAAGTACCTTAACTAAAACCATATAGGCTTTAGCAAGGTTCGTTAATGCGTTTCTGTAGGGTTGTCTATTTATAATATAAAAAGCAACTTTAAGTCTCATTTTTTGCTTTGTTTGCTGTTTTTTTAATACAGTATTTATATTGCCCACCTTTAAAAATATAGCTACGAATGTAAATGAAACCGGTGCGTAAATAATTGTGAATTTATTCAGAACTTTCCCAAGAACGGGTTGTATAATAAATCCCAAAGCATGTACAAAGAGATTTTATTAATAAATCATTGTTATGTTGTGTTTGTTGCTTATGTAATTTTTTATCAGGAAAATGTTCACGATGTACACGTATTTAAATCATAAATATCATATAGTAAACATATTGTTTTTAGTTAGAAAGTCTATAACGAGAAATTACAGAAATGTACGTCAAACACAAACGCAATAAATGAATATTCTACAAATTCGTCTATAAATTATACAAAATATGTGAAATGTAATAAATCCTACTAATATTATAAACGTGAAAGTTTGTGAGGATCTATGGATGTATGGATGAATGGATGTTTGTTACTCTTTCACGCAAAAACTACTGAATCGATTGCGATGAAATTTGGTATGTAGATAGCTGCTTACCTGGATTAACACACAGCTACTTTTTGTGAATGGTGAATTCGCGGGGCGCAGCTAGTTTAATATAAAATAATATCTTAAAATGTTTCTAAACCTTGAAAAAATAAAAAAAAAATAAAAAAGATTATTTAAACCTTTCTAAAACTATGTAGAATATATTAGTAAAACGATCATCAAAATTGGTCCATTACTTTGGAAGATAATCGCGGACAAACATACTATTTTGAAGTCGGTTGTTTTTGCTATGAAATGAAAACAAGAACGGAGGTCAGCCAGTTATTATTATGTTATATAATATGTTATTTTCTACACATAAATACTAGTAATAAATGTAAAAAAAAATAATTTAAATGTTACTTCCCCGCGGAAAAACTGACAGCGCCACCTATAAATGCAATTTGTATTCGCAAAGATCTGTTCTTAGATAGCCTTAATTCAGATTCAGTAACAATTTGAAAATTACAACGTTGCATTTGGCTGGACGTAAGAGGAGCTTTGATGCCATAGGTCACGGACATGCTGACTTATACCATTATGCCGGTAATATTATTTTGAATTACAATTTAAATATCACCTTCGAGAATTAAATAATTATTGGTTTATATAATTATGTCAGGTTATTTTTGGTTGTAAAACCTTATTTTGTAATGCAGTTAGGAAGTACAACCGAGGAGAATTGTTATGTAGACCTTTCTGTACCCCTGACATCATAAACGCAAAATTTCATGGTGATTGGTTCAGTAGTTGAGGCGTAAAGCGTAACAAACAAATACATTAAGAAACTCACATTGACATTTTATAATATTACTTACGAATAGACGACAACGCTACTAAAACAGATTTAAGAAAAATAAAGGGAACGTGAGAAATGTTTCTAGTTTTTAACCCCCGACGAAAAAACGACGGGGTGTTATAAGTTTAACGTGTCTGTGTGTGTGTGTCTATCTGTGGCATCGTAGCTCCCGAACGGATAAACCGATTTTGATTTTGTTTTTTTGTTTGAAAGGTGACTTAGTCGGGAGTGTTCTTAGCCATGTTTGATGAAAATCAGTGCAAGATGGCCGCCGCGACGAAATGGCAGATTACATATTTTTTATAACTCCCTCAATATGGGTATCAAATGAAAGGGCTTGACTAGTAGAACACTATGATAAATTTCAAATCCAAGATGGCCGTTCATACTATTTTTATTGTTTTGTGTCGGGGGTTTTCTAAATTTTTTTTTTATAGTTATTATTAACAGGAAGCTACCATTTTTTCAAGAGGTAACACACAAGCAGAACTCCTGCACACATCACTTTTAACTTTTCAAAATGGAGGAGGTTCTTAATTCGACAGTTTTTTTTGTGTACGTTACGCGATATCTTCGCCATTTGTAAACCGATTTCAATTTTTTTTTTTTTAATGTATTAATGGTACTCAAGGTTGGTCCCATTTAAAATTGAGGACAACAATATTCCTCCTATAAGGGTGGAAAATTAAGAGATGAATAATACAGCTTACAATAATTTATTATTTAGGCACATTGAAGTCGGTGATACCTTTTTTATTAACTATCGTAAACAATACTGCACTCCATCTTCTTTCAAGGTTGGCTTCTTCGTAAATGAAAGCCTGGCCTTATTACCGCTTGGGACATAATAGTGGTGTTTAGTGAACGATCACAACTTTGACGGTGAGTGAGGCGTGCCTGCAATTATTTCTAAAGCAAACATGTGTTTTGACTAAAAATAGAATCACTAAGTTGTTACACATGTGTTAGTCACTGTAAAGATATTTTAATATTATTTTCACAACTGTGGGTTGTTATTTGGAATTAAATTTGATAAAAAATATATATTACAATATTTTGATAATACATACTATTTTATAAATATTTCTCATACGATTGGTGTTTCTCGTAAATAATAATTATTGAGTAAGTAATTCATTTACTAACCGAATAAAGGAAGATTATTTATTAGTTTATTTTATGTGAGTTTCAGTTGTGTGTGTTTCTTTCATTCAGAAAAAACATCGTAAAATTAATTAGCATAGATAATTGACCTTATCACAAGTGAAGCTAAGCCCAAGGTACTAAATAGATAAAACTCTGTGCGAAGAGGAAATAAACGGTTTCGGTTGTCTTTCTGCACTACTAGACCAGGGCCAATCATGTTTAAGGCAATAAAAATTCTTAGCAGTATGCGAATGGTCGGAAAATGTAGTTAACGGTGTAAGAATTTAAGGAAAAATCGACCCGACTGAGTAAAAGTCCCGGATGGGGGGTGGCGGTGGTAGTATATAAGTACGTGTTTAGGGGCAGATATTCATTTTCTGCGATTTTCGGCTAAAGTATGCATCCTATCGAAAAAGTTAAATGGAAAAGTTGTAGATAATGAAAAAATTTTAAACTTTCTAATTGGACATTTTTGACCATAACCTCAGAATTATCGAGAAAAATGCAAAAAACCATTTTTTTTCGTTTTTAGTTTATAACTACGGCAAAAAAATATATATTTTCATGAAAACCGGTGAAAATGCTATCCGGCCTCAAGGTTGGGCGGGTATCCGGCCAAATACCTTTCCGCTGCATCTCTACTGTATACCAATTTAAATGTTTTTAGGCTAAACTTGGGATTGATTGGGAAATCTACTTGGATTTGTTGCCCAGAGCTTGTTTACTGGGCGGGACACACCACCAATTAATTAAGTACTCGTATGTTTTGTTATGAGGTAAGTGAGGTAACGAGGCCTTCTAATTGCCGTATCGTGTTAACTTTGTTTGCATTTGTAGTTTAGATGACAGGACTATAACTTAGTTTCTTGGAGCTGATTTGATGATGGAGCCAGGAGGTGGATAGTGGAACTCTTCAGTGGCTACTAGTAAACCCCTCGAGTTTGGGCTCATATGATTCGTTTTGACGAGTCCAACAGATTGGGCTTGGTAATGACTGTCTGATGATGTCGCCAGGAGGTGGATAGTGGAATTCTTTTGTACTTTATTTTTTTTAGTTTCACTTAACTATAATTATTTCTGGCGTTTGAGGTAGAGAGAACGTCTTAAATATTTATATAAGTTCAGATAACCGCTTACCAATTATTGGACTGTGTACTTGTTTGCTAACCGTTTTGTATAAAAGGCTGGCCTGTTGGCCTAGTGGTTAGTGACCCTGACTGCTGTGCCCCACCCGAGTCTGGGTGTTTTTTGTGTCCGTTGTCCTATGTTTGTAAAGTCCCCCGCGACATAGGAGTAATTCCCAATGCGGGAGTCGTCTTTTTAAAAATAAAAAAATAAATTAAGTAGGTAATATAGTTGCCTACTGACCAAAAGTGGTAAAAATTATAACTGACTCATTAATATTGTCTCCGAGAAACTAGAACATTGGTGCTGGAGAAAAATTCAGTCAAACAAACAACTGTGTTTAGTCAAGTGTCCAACATAAGGTAAGGTCGGTCTTTATAAACAATGGTGAATTGAAATTGATTAAAGTATGGTAACTCAGGTGTGGCCAAACATTTGTGGCAGATGGTTTGAACAAGATGTTGGATTAGTCATACTGTTATTGAGAATGAAGGTATGTGGTCCTTGCAAGCGACGACGGGGCGTGTGCAACCATGTAAACATACTTAATTATTAATAATTCTATTGTGTGGTTTCGATTTTTTCAACTAAGTAAGTTGCGAATAAGCTCAAGGTCCACTGTATGGTATGCAGTTACCGGTAGCTTTAAAGTCTCCTTTTCGACATCGGATAATTGAAATTGCAATTGCAGAACTCTTTATTCGACAAAAACATATAATACTATTTATTAAATATTGCAATAACTATCTGGTGATATAAAAAAGGGGCCGTGAGTTTGTTTGCCCGATTTCTTCTCATAAGGCTCAACCATTTGAAAACTGGCGGTTAGAGATCGACATAGGCAGATACGGCACCGTTGGTCGTCCCGGCTCGTTGGTCGTCTTGGTTAAAAGCTCCAGCCTCCACGGCGGTAAAGCCAGCACGGCGTTCCAGCTGGTCATCGTTGAGTGGGCAGAGCGGCACCCTTTCCTTCCGACTGTCACAGGTTCTTTCCGGGTACGGCTGCTTCGAGAAGTATCTGCACTTGATTGATAGGAGGGAATTGAGTCCCACCTGTCCCCACTGCGACTACAGTGGGGACTCGGCTCAGCACACCCTGGTGGTTTGCTCCACTACCGCTACCCTCAGCAAGACGCAATTAATAGCCTTTATAAATACTCCTGGACAAGAAACCTGGGTCTCTTGTCTGGAAATGTTTATGTATTCTGAAAATAATCGCATAGGCAAGGTCTTTTTCTTAAAAAGTAGAAGAGTTGGCTATCACGGTGTTTTTTTTTTAAAGAGATCTCCCGCATTAGGAATAACTTTACTCCTGTGTCGCGGGGGACTTTACAAACATACAAACAACGGGCACAAAGAACACCCAGACTCGAGTGGGAATCGAACCCACTACCTATGGCATAGCAGTCAGGGTCACTAACCACTAGGCCAACAGGCCAGTCAGTGTTTGAAACTTCCTCTTGCAGGAGCCTAAATTGTGGAATTAATTCTTTGGCTTTCCCTAAAGACAACAAGGGAATTTTACACGCCAGTAAGTTTACTTTACTTCAGGACTTTACTTCAATCTATACTGTTTGATTTTTGCAACACTATCCATAAATAGAACTATTCAAATGACGTACATCATATTTTCTATTTCCCTTGTAATTTACATAGAAATGAATACCATAAATAATATAAGCATATCAGACAGGAAGCAGTCACTAACATTTAAACTTCCACGTTCATTTCAAATATGAATTTTAATTAATATAGCATCGATATGAAAGTGTATTCTAAGCAAGTTCATAAATTACTATGTATTATGTACATCAGATGCAACAATGCATTTCATTGCGTGAGTCAGAGAGACACAGCACAAAGCGTATGAAACAAGCAATATACGGAACACTTGCTTACACTTTTGTGTACTTTGCTGCTATTATTAGTGTACGACCCTTTTGTCCTTTTACCTGCAACATAAGTATAACTGTTCAGAAATAAAAGACTTTGTGTGGTAAGCATGCTTCTTTGTTTAACCGTCTTGCTGATGAAACTGTTTTATGATTAATTATTGCAAACTAGCCACATGATATTGTCGAAAGTTTACGCGAATGTTACTTACACATTGAAATAAAACTATTTTTCACGGATTCTATCGCGATTTATTTAGTGTTATTTTACTATCTATACTGATCCCGACGTTTCAGTTGCTTTTCAGCAGCCATGGTCACGGGTAGACACAACTAGCCACATTTTACTTTGCATTTATGATCACTGCTTCCCCTTTAAGGGTAATGTTATGTAACTCTAACCTTCCTCAATTATTGGGCTATCAAAACACAATATGAATTTTTCAAATCCGACTCGTTATCGAAAGGTTAGAGGGCTCGGACTGCCAGGCAACAGCCTATTCGAGGTACAGCTATGCTTACACTCCCAAACATATCCGTATAAGCAATACTCTTTTCCTTTCATTGCCTTCCTTTATTACCCACCTTTCCCTTTCAATGTATTCCCAATTTTCCCATCTCATCCCATCAAGTGCCCGGTTGACGGCAATAGGCATGCCCCCTATTTCGCGAGTGGCACCAAATTATAGTTGACAAAATGTGGCTGTTTAATACACCTCTGCCTACCCCTTCGGGGATACCGAACTACAACGAATACCAATTTATTCGTTGTAGAATTCCTAAAGTGCCCGGTTGACGGCTATAGACATGCCCCATATTACGCGAGTGGGACTTAATTATAGTTGACAAAATGTGGATGTTTAATACACCTCTGCCTACTAGTACGGGGATACCGGCGTGAGTATTGGTATTCGTTGTAGTTCAAAAAGCGTCAAAACTAACAAATTATTCCACTTTAACATATTTTGTATCGTAATTACCCACACGGAAGTAGTGATAGTCAAGGGGTCTAACCATTAGTTTTTCACGCCGTTGGCCTTAATTGGATTCCCGGTCTATTATATTTTATAGTTTATATTTTAAAGTTTGTGTGAATTCGGCGATATACACATTTGTACATCAAAATATACTTCAGTACGATCTGGCTAAAACCAGCGGATATATGTAATAACTACTGACACTGCATCGCGTAAGATAAGTAACCCGCCACGCGCCGTCCTTTTAAAATAAATATGTGTAAAAATTCCCATTTCCATTCACAACTTTACGGTGTTCCTTTAAAGAACTAATGGCACTGGCAATGGCAATATACATCATGCAAGATACAGTAGCGATCTTCCTTAGGGTGAAACAACACGAAATTAATAGGCATGATGAGAAAGCTGTCTTAACCTAACTCTTCTCTTTCTTTCACCCATACATATTATAGGTATAGGTATAGGTATAGGTATATACACTATAAAAATGTTGAATATTCATAGCAACAACACAATTGAAATCTATTTCTTACGCGTAGTTAATCGGTTTGACCCATTTCGTTGAATCGGCACGCATTGCGTGTGCCCATAGCCGTTAGCATATCGATAGATACTCATTAGCAGACACTTTCTATAGACATTTCTGTTTTTTTTTTGTGTTACAGGAGATATGAATTTAGATTGAGAAATAAAGAATCGAAATGTTTTTGTTCTATTAAAGAATCCTCATTATAATTGTTCAATGTCTGTTGGTTTGAAATGTGGCAATAGAACAAACCATTGGCTAAATGGAACGGTAGTGTTACAGAAGTAGTAGGTTTAAAGCCTACCTGTTGCACAAGTTGCAGATGATAATATGATTTTTTTAAAGATCCGAGTTTCAATATCAAAAAAACAGTACCTATTACATTTAATATTTTTTTACATTTTTAAAAATCATTTATCAAATTAAAAAGTATCGTTACAGTGTAATACAAACTCCTGCGCAATTCTTAGACAAGTGTATAAATAACAGCTGAATTAATGTAGCATTTCTATATGAAATGCTACATTAATTCCGCTCAGATTCAGAAATGGTTTTGGTCATATTTATCTAATCTAAGTTTACAGACGTAACTTAGATAAACAAATAAGTAAATGTGTATTTCATTTATAGGAATAATTTTATTTATTCATATAACATTGCATCCACACACACACACACACACACACAGATAACTTGTAATATTACTTTTGCTATCTAATAAAAATAAGAATGAAGAAAGAAAAAACACATTATATCGGTTTTGTTTCATTATCAGTATAATATTATGATTGTGAAAAAAAAAACAATCTAAAACATTAAATTTTATAACTAATGATAAATAATAAAAAATAATAATAGCAAATATTTTCTATACCTTATTTACTTTAAACGTAGTTTAAAATTAATTAAATTTTACTAAACACATTTTACGCTGACTTTGAAAGGAAACAAGAAAACTTAAAATAAAAATGAGTTACTTAGTTCACGTTTCTTGAAAGCAACTTAATTATATGAATTAAATTTTCTAAAAACCGACTTGAGAGAACCTGAAGTTAAGCTAAATTATTTAATTACAAGCGTTACGAGTTTAAAGATAAAACTTTGTACGATACGTTTTCTGAATAAATTTGACAGTTCAACCATTTTGAAACTGTTGAAGAGAATAAATGAGCGACATTGCTGTTAATTGCTGCTTTTATGTCAGACGTGGGGGTCGAACCCTGACTGATTCTTGTAAACTTGAAACTTTGTATAAGTATATATATTTCGTCGACGTCGTCGACTTCGTTTGCGTGGAAATTTTGGTTAAATCTATCCCACGGGAACCGTAGTCTATGTGCTTTTCCATACTATAATCTATCGCTGTGCCAAATTTCATCCAGATCCGTTCAGCCGTTTTTGCATGAAAATGTAACAAACAAACATCCATCCATACATCCTCACAAACTTTCTAGGAGTAAACTCCAAAAAAAGAGAAATGTTGAAAAAAAAATGTATATTTTTATAATTCCGTGACTAGGAAGCCCTAAAGCCTTGTTATACTATAATATGGCTATTAACAGTACCTGATATAACGTCATAGCAAATACTGGATCCACACGTAATAAACCACATGTGCCTAAAACCGGTTCAATCTGGTCGTATCAACCTACTTTATTATCTTCCTTTTTGCAAATTGTTTGCAATATCAACTTTTATAGACAGTCAAATCTGTACTTTAAGTAGTGTGCACATTAGTCGATTTTCATTAGCCACGTAAGGCGTACTTGCGTCGTTATGTTCCTGAAGATTAATCTATTCAAATAATATTTTAGTTCTCGTGATAATATAAATTCAGTATGGAGGTCAGTTCGGTGTTATCTCGACTAGTCTGTTTATTGTATTATTAATGTATTTCAATGTTTATTAAGTGTTGGATACCCCGGCAACCCATCCTTGATGGCCTTGTCAATTCGCCAAATGTACTTCTTGTTTGATATTATTAAGACTTCATTAATCAATGATCCGTTATACCTTACCAGACTAATTACATGTACAATTGTACATATACAAAAGCAAAAGCATTCTCTCTCACTCATCTACTTACTACTTGACCTATGCATATTAAATTTATCAGGGAGGTAGTTTATGACTAGGAGACAGAGGAGAGAATGCGAATATAGTCATATTTATGCATACAAATATTTGTACTGAGCGGGAATCAAACCCGCGACCTCAGACTGATTTTAGCATGTACAAGTACAATAACGGTCGTATAAGTCCTTTGAACACGATACACTGGCCGTTGGTCACAGGCTGAATGATACGGCGATATCCTTTGGCATCGAATCCGTGAGCTGGAAGTCTCTTCATTCACCCACAATACTAAGGATGACCCTATTCTGGAGGTAAGCCGAAGTTCCTATTGTCTCGTGTTGTTCTGACTGTTGGGAGAGTGGGTGCGCGCAGTTAGTTATAAATACTAAACTAATAGTGGTAAGGATCTCTGTAGTCACTTTAGAAACTAAACATGAAAAGCAAATATTTTTAGTATTCTTAAATGTTATCATTATAATCTTAGCTCCTTTTGTGGATTATGGACCTTTTTTCAAAGATCTGGTAGTAAGTAATATCCACAGCTGCATTTCTAACCACTGGTGTGGTAATCAGATATCAGGTAGAACGGTAGGCTTGTTTGCAAAACATAGTTGTTTAAAAAAGCCCATAGAATCATGTAGCTTCAATCCTAATTCAAGCACCACAACGAGAGATAATCGGCAAGGGGCAAGGAGGAGCGTTAAAAACAGCTGCGCTATCCGAGCAGGAAATCAGCCCACCATTCAGAACCCAGGATATTATCATCCCAAGAGGCTAAGTGTTACATAAACAGCCATTTTCAGATCTGTTTATCTGTCGTTGTGACGTCAACAACGACTTTGAAGTGAGCACGTGCAACCCAAATTACACTAATATGAAAGTTATCTAGCAACAATACAAATTAGTGGATTTTAAAAGCATTTTTATCTTAAGACTACTTTATCTGTTGGTCAACGTAAAAGAGGAACTGTTATCGACGAGGTCAAGTTTTCTTTAATGAGGTTTATTTTAGATGGGTGAACTCGGTGTTACGAGAGACGTTTGAATACTGTCTGTGATCAATCTTAACCATGGTTTTGTGACTGAGATATTAGGGTAGCAAATTTTTTTTATAACGCTACCAGCTTTTCCCTTTTGGAGTGTACAGGCAGTGTTACAA
The DNA here is from genome assembly GCA_963859945.1 of Euplagia quadripunctaria. Taxonomy (NCBI): domain Eukaryota; kingdom Metazoa; phylum Arthropoda; class Insecta; order Lepidoptera; family Erebidae; genus Euplagia; species Euplagia quadripunctaria. Next base: position 578,372 of record OY982572.1, on the reverse strand, counting down.
ATAGAAAGTCATGGAGAAGTCTCGTAAAAACCGCAGTGAACTTATCAGCCGATCCATGACCACGACCACGCGCTTTGCTCGCAATAATGAAGATTTTGCCAATCACGTCAAATATTCTTCGGGGACGGTCATTTCTTTCTGGATAACCCTGACAAATTGTATGCAAAGTCTCATAATGATCAGATCAACCGACAAATTCACGTTTGGAATTATAATATAAGTTAGTATTATCTCGTTTAATACATCAACTACATTAAAATGCATACATAGATATTTGGGTTTTTCTGTAGTCAAGTTATCATCTTAATGTGGATTCAAAGAAACTGCCACGCTCAGTAAGAATTCAGGGGTAATTACTGCTGCTTAATGACGGCTGCAATTTGATTGTACATCTCTCTGATAATATAATTACAGTCGGTGATAAGCGACCGTGTTTAATTATGTAAATTTATATATAACTTAGTAGTAGTGGAAGAGCCATACTTCAGCACGCATGGGCCGGCTCGACCGGAGTGATACCACGGCCTCACAGAAAACCGGCAGTGAAGCAATGATTGCACTGTTTTTCGCCGAGTGAGTGAGGTTACTGGAGGCCCTAACCCTTCCCTCTCCCCCCCCTTCTCCCTCCCCCTCCCTCACTCTCTCTTCCCCTCATCTCCCTTCTTCTACTCCCACCTTAAAGGCCGGCAACGCACTTGTGACTCTTGAGTTGCAGGTGCCCATGGGCGGCGGTAGTCACTTACCATCAGGTGATCCGTCTACTCGTTTGCCCACTATATCAGGAAAAAAAACGACTATTTTTATGAATAACTTTAATTTACAGTGGTGAGTGTATGTAGTCTGTCTAAGAAAGAAGCTCTGCTCCGGGGCCTATACGGTTATTAAGTAGGACATTTGGGTCTAGTGGTTAGTGACCCAGACTGCTACGCCATAGGTCGTGGGTTCGGTTCCCGCCCGAGTTTGGGTGTTCTTTGTGCCCGTTGTTTGTATGCTTGTAAAGTCCCCCGCGACACAGGAGTCATTCAATTCGCATTAGCGGGAGTTGTCTTTTTAAAAAGAAAACAATAAAAATTCTGCACGAACCCTCGAACCTCCACGTTGAAAAAAGTCTACTGGCGTGATGTGTTTTTAACGCCAGATGCAAGAAGGTGGGGTAGTATCATTTCAACGTATATGCGTGTATCTATGTATGTACCTGTATAGCTGTGCATCTGTGTCTGTTATTTGAGAAAAATACGGATTTTTATTATTTTAGTAATTTATTTGTACAAGAGCTACTTGTAATGGCCACTTAGAATGGGAACCGCAAAGGCGTCGAAGCGAAGATGCCATACAAGAAAAATTAAAAATGTATATATTCAGAAATTAACTGAACATTGTATATCTGTGTGTCTGACTGTGCCATCATATCTCCTAAACGGGTGGACTTCGTTTGATTCAGTTTTTTGTTTGAACACCTATCTTGATCGAGAGTGTTTTTAGCTGTAATTCAAGAAAATCTGTTCAGCCGTTCGAAGATCAATCTTCGAACTCTTTTTAATCATTGAAGGGATTTTTGAGTCGGAGGTATTTTAAATTAATGCTTGAGACCTGATAGGTCCTGTGAGTGTTTTATTGCCACCATTATCCGTAGTTGTCACTAATTTAAAAAATAAAAATTACAACTGCCCTGCTAAAAATCGAATGACGCGCCATACAGCCGCCATATTTATTTATTTTTAATTTATTACCCGGTGTCACTCGGGATGATGTAGGTAAGCACTGTAACGATACCCCGTACATCGAAATCTGTTCAAGCGGAATAAAGAAACTCTATGTGAGTAAACCCTGAAAACATTACACTCTTTTTTTGGGTAGTCGTGTAAAAAGGGGTCAGACAGATATGTATTTATTTACTTTCACATTCATAATACTACTCGTAATTCACATTTCATTAAGAAGATGGTATCAGATGCTTTTTTAGGAGAATAAGCCTATGTTCAACCTTCGACGTACCATGACCGAACTGACTGTAATTCGGCTCTTAATCGCGATAATATTGGTAAGTTAGGATATCTCTTTCTTTAATACACATTTTGACCGAATTGCATCAGTCGATGTCACGGGTGGACTGGTGCGAGAGTGAGATGCGAGTTTCAGCAACTACCCTGACTTCATCATCATTTGTTCGCACTGTCAGTGCTTCAACACACTACACTTACGTCACTGAAGTGTTGTATTTGGGGGCACTCTTCACTATATACTGCGTGTAAGGTAATGTGTGCAGGAGAGAAATGATACTGGTGGTCACCAAAAATATAATTTATTCTTACTGAGGAATCACAAGGTACAAGACAAGTATCGATAACGAGGTTCCAACAACGACTAAATGCTGTGGAAAGTTCACATAGGTACATCGCTTGTTGTACAATACTCAGAATTACATGTCAGCATTATCCACCACAGAAGTAATTGATTTACTCATCTAATACACATCATATACAATCACGCCTGTACACCCGAAGGTGTAGGTAGGCAGAGGCGTATTAAACGCCCACATTTTTTACTCACAAGGGGGAAAGCCTATTGCCGAAAACCGAGCGCTTTGGGAAATAATGAGAAAATTTGGTGTATATTGAAGGGAAAAATAGGTAAAAAGGGAAGGATTAAGGAGTGTAGGGTCAGGTCAGGGTCCCATACCTGTAGTGAAGGGTGGCAGAAAGTCGGGGGAGGCAAGAAGCGGTCCCGGACTAGGAATAAAAAGACTACGAAGAGTGCGGCTACTCCGTCGCAGGCACCGACGGTGGCAGCGCCCGGCACGAAGAAGCCGAGAAAATTGCAGCCACCAAAAAACAGCGGCCGTGGTGGTTACTATATTGCCGGCAGCAGGCGACGGTGGGTTATCCTACGCGGCCGTCTTTAAAAAGGCAAGGGATAGTCTCGCTGGTGAATTCGGTGGACTAGGAGTGAAGATGCGTCTCGCCCAAACGGGAGCTCGAATCCTTGAGTTTCCAGGGGTTGAAGGCGCAAAGTCGGCGGACTCCTTTGCCGAGAAGCTGCGGGGAATTTTTGCAGCCTCGGATGGTGTCAAGATCGCTAGGCCTACCAAGTGCGCGGAGCTGCGCATCTCAGGCCTGGACGACTCTGTGACAGTCGAAGATGTCCGCGTTGCAATTCAGCAGAACACAGGATGCAACGCGGAGAACATCAGGGTCGGCACCATCCGCCCCGGTCCAGGGGGCCTCGGCGCGGTGTGGGTAAGCTGTCCCGTAGCGTCGGCCAAAATTTTGGGCGACGCCGGCAGGGTCCTCATCGGTTTTGTGAACGCTAGAGTCACAGTCCTGACGGCGAGACCGATGAGGTGCTTTAAATGCTTAGCATCGGGACACACCCGCATCAAATGCTCGAGTTGTTTTGATTGCAGCGGACTTTGTTTCCGTTGCGGTCAACCGGGGCACAAGGCGGCGGAATGCTCCGCCGCCCCTCACTGCCCAGCGTGTGCGGCGGGAAATCTCCCCGCGAACCATCAAATGGGGCAGGGGGGCTGCAAGCCTCCCCGCACTTCTCAAAAAACATCGGGGGTTAGCCAATCGACCCAGGCTGCCCCCCAGATCAATCCTGCGTCTTCATCGTCGCCCATGGAGGGGGTTGTAGAGACGGTTCAGTAATGGACCAAGTCTCCAACTTCCTTATCCAGACGAACCTGAACCACTGTGCTGGTGCACAGGACCTTTTTCTGCAAACCATGGCACAGTGGTCGATAGGTGTGGCCGTAGCCGCGGAGCCCTATTATGTTCCTCCCCGTCCAAATTGGCTGGGTGACCGGGACGGCTCCGTGGCAGTCGTCGGCTCCACGGCGGCTCATTCCCCGCCCTTGTCGGTAAGAGACAAGGGTAATGGATATGTTGCTGCCGAGTGGGGGGGAATCACCATATATGGTGTCTACTTCTCCCCCAACCGGAGTCTGAACGATTTCGAGGTTTTCCTCAACAACTTGGAGACCTCGATGCGGCGACTAGCGTCTAGGCACGTCCTAGTGCTGGGGGACTTCAACGCAAAGTCCATTGCGTGGGGTTCCCCCAGGACGGACGCACGGGGTGATGCCGTGGAGGAGTGGGCGGCATCGGTGGGCCTCTGTCTCCTAAACAGAGGCTCCACCAATACGTGCGTGCGACAGCAGGGGGGGTCGATAGTGGACCTTTCGTTCGCTACCCCTGCTCTCGCCGCACGAGTAAGGAACTGGCGTGTCCTGGAAGAGGTTGAGACGCTCTCGGATCATCTTTATATCCGATTTGAGCTCTCCCGGACCCAGGACCCCAGAAGGGGTCACACGGCGCGGCGTTCTTCCCGCTTTCCGCGGTGGGCTGTATCAAAGTTAGATAGGGACCTGCTGGAGGAGGCAGCCATCGTTTACTCTTGGCTGTCTCCACAGCCGCAGCCTCCTACCGAGGAGGTAGACATGGGGGCAGGCCGCTTTTGCAATGCGGTTACGCAGATTTGCGATGCGGCCATGCCCCGCGTTCGAGGTCGACGGCCTCCAAGGAAGGAGGTCTACTGGTGGTCCCGGGAGTTGGCGGACCTCCGCGTGGCCTGTACTCGTGCCCGGAGGTCCTACACCCACAGCCGGCGGCGTCACCGTGAAGATGGGGAAGAAGACCGGCTTCATGAGGAGTACTGTGAAGCACGGAAAACTCTGAAGCTGGCCATTAGCCGCGCCAAAGAGGAGAAAAGAAAGGAGATGCTGGAGGGTCTCGATCGTGACCCCTGGGGTCGCCCATATCGCGCGGCGCAACAAAAGCTCCGCGCGTCGGGAGCCCCCCTTACGGAGACTCTCCAGCCCAGCTTCCTGCAGGAAGTGGTTGAGGGCCTTTTCCCGCAACGGGTGGAGCACGTACCCCCGTCGATGGCCCCCTTGGCCGGAGACGACGGGGAGAACGAGGAGGATGGTGTTCCGCCCGTCACGGAGGCGGAGGTAGGGGCGGCTGTTCTACGGATCCGTTCCAAGAACACCGCCCCCGGGCCAGACGGGATCCCTGCCCGAGTGTTGGCCCTGGCCCTCGACCATATGTCCGACCGCCTCAGGGAGGTGTTCGACGCTAGCTTGGCGTCCGGACGCTTCCCTGACTGCTGGAAGAGCGGGAAGCTGGTACTTTTAAGGAAGCCGGGACGGCCTACCGACTCGGTCGCGGCCTACAGGCCCATCGTGTTGCTGGACGAGGCGGGTAAATTGTTTGAGAGGGTCCTCTCTGCCCGCATCGTCCGGCACCTGTGCGAGGTCGGCCCCGATTTGTCGGACGCCCAATTCGGTTTTCGAGCGGGGCGTTCGACGATCGGTGCCGTGTTGCGCCTGAGGGCCGTGACCGAAGAGGTAGTGAGCTGTGGCGGCGTGTTGTTGGCGGTGTCGTTGGACATCGCCAACGCGTTCAATAGTCTGCCATTCAGCTGCATCAGGGAAGCACTCCACTATCACGGAGTGCCAGGGTACCTGAGGCGGCTAGTGGCAGACTATTTAGAGGAGCGTACCGTCATGTACGAGGACCGAGATGGAGTTTTGAGTCGTCGGCCCATGTCGTGCGGTGTTCCGCAGGGGTCTGTCCTTGGACCACTCCTGTGGAACATGGGGTACGACTGGGCCCTTCGAGGCGACCTACCCCCCGGGCTCGGCGTAATCTGTTACGCCGATGACACGTTGGTCACAGCCCGGGGGGGTTAACTTTCAGGAGGCGGCACGCCTGGCCACCAGAGGAGTCTCTCTGGTGGTCGGGCGCATCGAGGCGCTGGGTTTACGGGTGGCCCTGGATAAGACGGAGGCCCTTTTATTTCATGGGCCCCGTCGTGGTCCACCCCCTGGCGCCTCCATCGAGGTCAACTCGGTCCTCGTACCGGTTCAGGCCCACATAAAGTATCTGGGCCTGATCCTTGACGGAAGGTGGCGGTTCGACGAGCACTTCCAGCAGCTTGCTCCCAGGCTGGTCGGCGCTGCGTCCGCCCTTGGGCGGCTCTTACCCAATTTGGGTGGACCCAGCGTCGCTACGAGACGGCTCTATACGGGGGTTGTTCGGTCAATGGCACTGTACGGTGCACCGGTGTGGGCGGAGGCTCTGACCGCTCAGAATAGGGCGCGCCTCTGGCGCCCTCAGAGGGTTATGGCGGTTAGAGCCATACGCGGATACCGCACCGTGTCGACGGAGGCGGCGTGCGCGTTGGCTGGGACTCCCCCGTGGGATTTGGAGGCGGAAGTGCTCGCCGAAGTATATCGGCGAACGGCTGAGTTCCGGGCGGGAAGCGGCAGTCGGCCCCCGCCCGAAGAGGTACGCGAATGGCGTGAGGCCGCTCGCCGAGCCACCATGGCTCGTTGGTCGGCCCGGCTGGAGGCTCCACGTGCTGGCTTTGCCGCCGTGGAGGCGCTCCAGCCGGTCATCGTCGAGTGGGCAGGGCGGCAGCACGGGACCCTTTCCTTCCGACTGACGCAGGTTCTTTCCGGGCACGGCTGCTTCGGGAAGTACCTGCACTCGGTCGCTAGGAGGGAATTGAGTCCCGCCTGTCACCACTGCGACTGCAGTGAGGACTCGGCTCAGCACACGCTGGCGGTCTGCTCTGCTTGGGCAACGCAGCGCCGGGCCCTCACTGCAGTCATCGGAGAGGATCTCTCGCTACCGGCCGTCATACGCTCCATGGCCGGTAGCGACAGGAATTTTGCCGCGGTCGCGACCTTCTGTGAGGAAGTCATCTCACAGAAGGAGGCGGCGGAAAGGGTCCGGGAGGATGACCTCCACTCGGACTTAATTCGCCGCCGGCGAACCGGGCGGCGGAGGCGCGCTTACCAGCGCCTCATGCCGCCCTGAGTGTGGCCGCGGGTGGACGGGACGGGTTTTCCCCTCCACCCGCTATAGTGGCCCCCCGCGAGGAGGCGGCGTTCGCGTGTGTCTGGACGTCGCCTAATTGAGAGGTTTTAAGTTTTTACACGGAGGTGGTGCCCGCGCTTTTGCGGGCAGGCGCTAGGGGGGGTCCGGATGTCTTAATAAAAGCTGTTCCCGGATCCCTCCTACTTAAGGCGCAGTACGGCACACCGTGTGGTTTTAGTCGGTTCGATTCCGACACACCGCCCCACTGAAAACCCCGGTGGGGTGACGGCCCGAGGGGGTTTCCACACGCACAAAAAAAAAAAAAAAAAAAAAAAAAGGGTCCCATACCTGTAACTCGAAAGCAGGCTGGAAGTCCGAACCCTCTAACTTCTACTATACTATATCTATAGAAATCGCGAGAGATTAATAACTTTAATAAGGATGAATATTGTTTTTTTTTTTATGGGATAGGTGGCAAACGAGCAGATGGGTCACCTGATGGTAAGTGACTACCGCCGCCCATGGGCACCTGCAACTCGAGAGTCACAAGTGCGTTGCCAGCCTTTTAGGTGAAAGTGGGGGAAGGGAGGGAAGAGTGGGAGAGGGGAGAGCGGTGGGGGTGAGGGGTAGAGTTGGGGGAAATGGGGAGAGGGAAGGGTTAGGGCCTCCGGTAACCCCACTCGCTCATGGAAATATAAAGCAATCATTGCTTCACTGCCGGTTTTCTGTAAGGCCGTGGTATCACTCCGGTCGAGCCGGCCCATAACGATGCATGGCTCTCCCACTGTTAAAACTGTTGATGATGAACTCCAGTCTCACAATGCGTGAAAGAAAAGAATGTGTAAATAAATATATAAGTGAGTTCAATTAACAAGACTCAACTAAATCACGTATAAGCTAACAATACATTCGAATACGTTGAAATCGTTCTGTTGCGTAAACAGTTTGTTAATTAAATCACCTAAGCTATACTATTTCCACCCGGATACTTGTGAAAAAATACAGTTTGTGTAATTTATTTGTTTCTGCATTTACGATAGTTCATTATAACATGAGGTTTTACCGTATCAGCTGCAAATAAGGTCCATCAAATAATAAGTATAGATAAAAACTTGGTAATACCTAATTATAAATGTGCAATGTGTGTGTGTTTTTGCAGCGCATAACTAAAACAATAATTGTGTGTGTCTTGTACTACGTGACATGATAACTATGGGTCTCATAAAGAAACTTAAAGATGAACAGTTGAGCGAGCTATTGAAGGCTATGCTTAGTTTGATTCCCTATGCCTGTTTTTTAGAAGTGGAGATCTCGTGTGTGTCAAAGACAGTAGGAGTGAATGGGAGGGAGAGGGAGTCTAAGAGTAAGAGTTTTCTGTGAAAACTACAATAACCACTACGTTGATTGAAAATTTGCTTCATAATAGTTATCCACTAAGAAAAGAGCTTGGCAATAAAAATAAAATCTCACATTACATTATTTTTTATTGCTGGATCGTAGGCTATTCATTTATTTACGCTAACAAATTGTACTAGTTAGTAAATAGTAATTTTTTCACCAAAAAGAAAATAATAAAGGAAATTAAATTGTAACGTAGTAAATAGTGTAATTACTTTTTTTACGACAAAACCAAAAGATGGTAAGTATGATCACAAAATCAAGGAAAATTTGTCACCACAAGCACCTTCAGGGCTCGCACTTCCCGGCAACAGCCAGTTCAAGTTGCAGGTGTACGACCCGCACCTGCTCGAGCTATTGCTTACACTCCCATCCATCTATGTAAGCCTTAACCTATTCCTTTCATTACCTTCTTACCTACCTTTCCCTTTCAATATACTCCCAACTTTCCCATCTTTAATTCCCAAAGTGCGCAGTTGGCGGCAGTAGACTTATACAAATACATATATCTTTATTTTCAATAAAATAACACCTTTAGCATTAATTTGTGATTGGAGCCTCCTTTTAAGCAAATAATGCCTGTTTTAGGAGACTCTGCTCTTCCATAACTAAATGTAAATTATACTTAGAATACCTACATCATTGTTAAAATTGTCAGCCTGTGACCACGGCCAGTGCAACCTGGTCGAAACGTCAGGCAATTCAGAGGTAAGTAATACCTTTTCGTGATCGCATTAATTTCCGTGTAAATACATAATCCCAAGAAAAATATTTTCATGTAAAATGTTACCAAGACGAGACCAGATAGCTCGCACTGTAAAAAAGTTATCAGATCTCATGTAGAGCCAAGCTTCAAACTCTACTTGCCCTAACTCTACAAGCCCTAACTTCACGCAAACTCTACCTACACATTAGTCAAAATAAGTGGTCTGGCTGTTTCGCTACCGTCACGTGGGCGTAAGATGAAAAATTTATTCACTGTTCATTTATTTTTCTGTAATACAAATAGTTCTTGTAGTAACTTGTGGGTTTAACCAAGCCGTTACAAGTTTCGCTACTTATGTTGAGTGGGTGTTTAATAGGGCTCTGCCTACCCCTTCGGGGATACAGGGTTGAGTGTATGTACGTATGTAAGTAACACCTGTAGAATAGTCATCTACAGATAATCTTTCAAACTTTCTACTAATTATTGTTTGATACTCGTAATAAAAACAGGGAGAGGATGTTCTCAGATCCCCAAATATTTTATTTTTTATTTGTGTGTATGTTACGAGATTTTTTCGCAATTTGTGTACCAATTTCAATCATTCTTTTTTTAATTTGGTTGGTCTAATTAAAATTTAAAAAAAGTATTCCACCTCTAAGGGTCGGAAATGAAGGGATGAAGAATACAGCTTATTATAATTTATCACAATTTAGGTGTACTGAAGACGGCGATATTTTTGAAAGTATTTTTTTAAGATAACATTCGAGGTGAGTATTTTTGTATTAAATACAACCACTACTGTGAACGCGTTCTTAAAGTAAGACGCGTGGGTGTAGCACCCACGCGTTAACAAAAGTAAGGTTTGAAGGTTTACAAAATTAAGGGGATGGAGGTTAGTAGTTAAGCGTGGATGAAGCCATATATTTTTATGAATGAGCCAAGGTTTAATGAGACGTTAGAAACTATTGCAAAATAGGCATTCTGTCACCAGATTAATATATAGTATTACGAAATATACACGTGTAACAGTGTACAGTCTGCTAAAGCAATCAACGTTTTTGTTTCTGAGAATGAATGTAATGATTCTGCTCCAATCAGAGCTATCTTATTGGGCAAGTACCGCTCTAAGTTTCATTCTATTTTCTCCTAAAAAAGTTTATCTCTAATTTTATCTACCCATATTAAAAAAAACTAACTGTTTTTCTCAATACATTGTTGTTTGATAAATTAAGGATTTACCTGCAAAATGTTGAAATTTGGTCAAATCTAAAGCTTAAATGCCCGTATCTTTGATTACGTTGATTTAGATGCTTGATTTTTTTACAGCTTCAAGAGAGCGCAGACATACGAATTTGGTTTTAATTTCAACTTGATGCGTTCACGGGTTCCTGAGAAAAGTTATCTTGACAGGCAGACAAACAGACGGACAACAAAGTGATCCTATACGAATTCAAACACACTTCTACTGGGATGGGCGTGTATTGAACAGGAGTGCACGGCGACAGTGTAAGAAAGTACAGGTGTGTGAACTTTGAAGAAGCGATACAAATAAAGACATGTTCTTGAAGCTTTTATTTTGCAATATTTAGCAAATGCCGTAGAGTTTTGCAGAAACTATCCAGGAACCTGCAACGGAATTAATCAGAAGTGAGTTGTAGTAGAGTCGGCAAAAGTCCATTGACACAGGAATAAGATCGTTAGTGTGCGAGGGACACTTACTGTTGCAAACGTTCATAAATAAATTTACACATACTCATTTTGGCCATATTTTATTTTATAATAAAATCTATGTATATTACCTTCAAAGAAACATTATTTTCCAACAATCAGAGAAAATAAAAACAGAATAATTAAGAAACTTCTTCCTCTTAATGTCGGTTAAGTAAAGAGGAATGTATTTCTATTTCTAAACTCCAAATAAGCTTAAATCATTATAATTCATTGAGACCATCGTCTGTCTAACTTATGTGTTACAAATAGATGACATATATGGATTACCTAATTATTTAGAAACTACATAACGGTGCGTTCTGTAGAAAGTTGTCACAAAACAACCAACACAAAAGGAGACTTGTAGACACTACAGAGATATGTACGAGAATAGAAGGGTGACTATCTTTACGTAGGGACGTTTCGCTTTTTGTATATTGTCATGAAGTAGTTTCTTGGTTATATTGTATAATAATTGAAAATCAATGGTTTTTCAATGTAAAATTAATAATACATTAAAAACCATTTAAAACATTAAGTTAACAATACATACATGTGTACAGCTTTGTTCGTACAATTCCTTTTTACACAAAACTAATACGTTAAAATGTTTTTAACATTAGAAACCGGACAAGTGCGAGTCTAAATCGCGCACTGAGGGTTCCGTAAGCAAACAAACTTGTATGTATATTATCTTTATCTCGGTAATCAAGTCTCGACCATTTTTGCCCGTCTTTTCCGAAAGACAAACTTAACTTTGCGGGTCTAAACATACTCTAACATACATCGATGTACGACAAAGTCAACTTTCCGCAAAACAAAAGTTTGTTATCACAAAAACCATTTTTTATGTAATATAACAACAAATTAACGCCTTCCGGATTTTTTTCTTTATTTGTGCTATCAGGCCTTGCTTCTTACCATTTTATGATTCTAGGTCAAATGGAAGTTCCCTATAGATTTTGATTCACCTGCGAAATGTTCAACTTTGTTAAAATCTGAGACTTAAATGGCTGTATCTTTTGACGGTATTGACTTAGAAGCTTGTTTTTACACCTTCAAGGGACCGCAGACATAAAGTATTTGGTATTAATTTCAACTTGATGCGTCCACAGGTTCCTGAGAAAAATGGTCTTGACAGACAGACAGACAGACGCATAACAAAGTGATCCTATAATGGTTCCCTTTTTCCCTTTTGCGGAACGGAACCCTAAAAACAAGTACTACGGTTTTAGGCATTATTTGTATTATTGCTGTCTTGCGTCCCTTCATAATCATGGTGTCACTACACAGCTATCAGTAAGTCACGTCAGCCAAATAAAGTAACGTTCTACAACAAACACAACTTGCGGGCACTGTTAGTTTGTCTGTGTCACTTGTTACGTAACATCTCCCCGAGTGACAATTTCATACAAAAAAATGTTTGAAGTATGCTTACTTTTCATTACAAACAAATATTCTGCTATTGAGCATGTATTCTTTTTTTCTCATAATTTAGCAGTTAAAAGTAAATAATGTCAGAGTTTTAGAAGCACTTACTTATTTATTTTTTTCATTAATTATGCAGAAAACCTTGTGAAGATCAAACATACATGAAATGTGTGAATGAATGAAGTGAAACACACACATTTGCGCGCGCGTATACACACACGCACCCACACACACACACACACACACCCTCACGCGCGCACACACACCCTCACGCGCGCACACACACACATACACATACACACACAAACACACATGCACGCATTGGTAAAACTAGGTTTAACTTTTTATTTTTAAGTTTTTTGTACCTACGAGTATGTATACTAACATTGTAATCATATATTAAGAGGGGAAGACACTGTCTCCTGCAACACAGTTTTAACTAGTGCAGGAGTCAGCGAATTCTCAATCACAAGTGTACCAACTTAAATGTCAAATAAATTATTATTATTATTTATTCATACATACACTCATGCCTATGTCCCTGAAGGGGTAGGCACTAGTGATGTAACGAATCTTTGATTTTTTCACATTCACAAATACGAATATTTGATTTCAGTATTAGCAAATGCGTATCCAAATGTAGACTTTTTAAAGAGGAAATCCCAACTAATATTATAAATGGAAATTAGAGTTTGTTTCGCTTACACGCCTTAACCACACAACCGATTATCATTAAATGTAGCACACACAGTGGTGTACAGGCGTACGGAGCTACTGAAAGGTACCTTTCATCCAGAAACAGGTACTGTCACCGAGTGATAAATAACAGCTATTAGAAGGTCATCAACCTGAATTGATGGACAAAAGAAGTATATAAATAATATATTTACACAATAAAGAATAAAGTTCAAAATAAATTATGCTTATAATAATCAAAATTCCTTCTAGAAATGAAGTACTATTATTAAACATAATACAAAACAATGAATCAACAACACACTAAACCAGTTCGACACACGCAATGAGGTCAGCTGTGTCACAGCCGAGCCTCGAACCGACGACCCCTCATTGTATGCTAAGTGCCACTGAGTCACTCCAATATCTTGATTCACTGATTTATCGTAGACTAATTGTCGCCGAGGTCATAGATATTTACAACAATGGTATATGACACACAGATATATGCGACAATGGCGTAAATATGCGTCGCTCTTGTCTGCCTTTATATAGGTGACCATTTACAAAAAATTAAAACTCAGTCTTTGAATGGATGTAACGCCACCATAATCCAACACACAACAATGTTCATAGCAACGTTTGAAGCTTATCTTCTCACCTACACTTACGGAAGGGACTGCATAGTGAAGTATATAATTAACCCTTTGATAATTTGGCCCGACATTATTTGTGAAAAATGATTTTAATATAAATTTTAAAATGAAATGGTACGATCAGGAGAAAATCCAATCCTTTTCATCCATTTTCGTAAATTCCATTTCAATAGTCTGCGGAATTAGTGAATATAATATAGTAATAGAATTTAGAATTACAAAATTAAATGTCAGTTGAATATTTCCGTAAAAATATATTCTTACACAAAATATCGCTATAATACCAACAGAGCTGAAAACTGAAACAAAAACCATAATAACAAAATGGCCTTTAAAAAACAGTATTAATAGTTTACAGGTATTAATATTTTATTTTTAACGTAGGACCTCGATATAAACATCAAGGCGGAGTTGGCGACGGAGATGATTTTTTCTTTGAGTTGAGATTGAGTTTCGTCAATAGGAAGAGAGATAACGGACGACTAGCTTGGAACATCCCATCCTACCTCGAAATTGAGGAGTTCAAAGTTAAAGTTCTGTTGATCCCATTTATACAAGGCAATTATAATAATTTATAGTGGGAGAGCCATGCTTCGGCACGTAGGGGTCGGCTCGACCGGAGTGAAACCACAACCTCACAGGAAACCGGCCGTGAAGCAATGATGTGTTGTGTTTCGCCGAGTGAGGTTACCGGGGGCCTAAACCCCCCTCCATTCCTCCCCTACTCCCAACCTTTCTACTACTCTAACCTTAAAGGCCGGCAACGCACTTGTGACTCTTGAGTTGCAAGTGTCCATGGGCTGCGGTAGTAACTTACCATCAGGTGACCGGTCTGCTCGTTTGCCCAATATCCCAAAAAAAAATATATATATGATGAGCAGCAACGAAGACTTCGGTGGAAAGTGCATGACGAAACATCAATAGCTGTTCTCCATTCAGAATGAGAAAGTTTATCATGTTCTAAGAGCTAACTGAACCCAGGAATAATAATATTTATATTTTTTGACACATTAGACAGCGCCATCTTGTCTCAAACTACTTAACTACGAATGAACATCTTACTAATATTATAAAGGTGAAAGTTTGTGAGTGTGGATGGAAGGATGTTTGTTACTTTTACACGCAAAAACTACTGAACCGATTGCGATGAAACTTGGTATGTAGATAGCTGGAGATCAGGATTAACACATAGGCTATTTTTTATCCCGATATTCCCACGGGATTGGGACTCACGCGGGTGAAACCGCGGGGCTCAGCTAGTACTTATATATATATTACTTTTGTATAAACTGTAAGGCCTCGCTTGGCAAAGAGGTGTTTTGAATTGGAATAAATTAATTCAGTTTCCAATATACACTTATTACAACTTATTGGAAACTGACTTAATCACGTTTATAGATACAACTTTATAATGGCTTCATAGATGTGGCCGAGCAACTTGACAGCCGTCCAGTCTGACTGCTCGCTGCGGCGCTTTTCTCATTTGTTCTATCAATTATACATTTTAATTATCTACTTCGAATCGAATTCAGTGCGGACTTCTCACACACCAGTACTAACGTATATCACAGAGGTGTGATATACTACAATACATACACTGAGACTAATGCACATAGTTATTCATGCATACAAATATTGGCACTGAGCAGGAAACGACCCCGAAGTGGCAGTCGAATGCTCTACCGCCTTAAAACAGAGGTCCTTAATAGCAATATTAAACTTTCTTAAAATAAAGAGACGACCAAATAAAAATAAGCTTTGAACAATAAACTCAACCTGTTAAAAACCCACACCAATTTACCATAAAAAATATCAAATTAAGTAACTCGGGTTTACTACAGTTAAATATAAACCTTGATTTTATGAAAATAAGGTGCTGTTTACATACAATATTACATGTTTCTACCACAAAGGCTTACGCAATATATTTTTATACATAAATGCTTTATCTCGTTCATGAGGAATAAGGTTCAATTTCGCGTCAAATTATTAATATCATGTAATTGATAATAACAATTAAAAATATGAAAAACGTGTGTGGTCTTTGCGATTGACTAGCCAAAAATAAACGATGGGCTCAAGTCATAATACCGATACACAGGGTTTTTTTTTAATTACACTATAGTAAATAAAAAAAAAAATATTTTCTCGAAGCACATTTGCTCAAAGAATTAATTATAATTTAAACTTTAATTGGCATATTGGTTCAAATATTTGAATTAATTGGTCGAAGCAAACTTTTGGCTTAGTCGTATAATAACAAATATTTGACCAAGAACACTATGCAAAGAGTGATATCATAAATAGCATTGCACAAACTAATTAAAACTTGGATAAGAGATAAACTATTGTAATAATATATTATATCATGTTGAGGTACTCCGAAAAAAACCAGTTGATGTCCCTGTGCTAGTGACCTCTCCGATCACAGAATGGACATTCGGGTACGAGACCGTGAGCTTCTGTAATCTCAGTCCCGTTTCCCTATCCGACACTTGTGATATCTCTTACCCCTCTCTCACTCTATCCGTTTTCTTTACCCCAATTTACCTTCTTCCTTTGTCCCGTCTGAAAACGATTACATTCCCAAGGATCGCTGGCGTCAGGCAGGCGACCGACCATAATAGAAGCCAGCCAAAGCCCTTTGCGATGTTACACATTACGCCGACCCCAAATAAAATTGAGGAAAGAGCAGGAAGATGATGATAATACTCAGAAAAAAACTACTCCCATAAACTTTTTTTAAGAAATTTCAAGACTAGCTGTGTCTCGAACATTCTTTTCTTATAGGAATTGGCACTCACCCTGTATTACACAGCTTCAAGACTTGCCATCTTGCCTTGAACCGGTAATAATACGAACGTCGATAAGATAACAGTTCTCTTTTGCGAAAACTTAATACATGGAGTCAAAAAGGTCACGCTTCCTCGAATAAAGAACTGTTTCTCTGCCAATAGGTAGCTAGATTATAGAAGACGTAGGATTAATGTTAGTGACCTTGTTTAAAGGGTTAAGCGTATTAAATGCCCACACTTTGCCAACTACAACTTGCAACCGAGCACTTTGCGAATGAAAGATGGGAAAATAGATGGTACATATATTGAAAGAGAAAAGTAAGTAAGAAGGGAAGGTAATGGAAGGAGGACATTGCTTATACGGATTGGTTGGGGAGGGTTAGCAATAGTCGCATACCTGTAACTCGAACTGGCTGTTGTCGGCAAGTCCGAGCCCTCAAAAGTCTAATGTTTACCACCACACCACACTTATACGATTTGGAACTTAAAAACGATTCGTACCTCTAGATTCTTTAGTCTACAGACTTACTGTTAGCTGAACATGAGACGAGCTGTAGGAATTAGAAGTATTGTTTAGAAGAAGCTTTTAATCACAGACACAAGTAGATATAGACTTTGATCTTAGTTGTTTAAAGTCTATTGTTGATAGTATATTGCGGGCTGGTACCGATTACTGAGTGCAGTTTTGTTTTATTTTATTGTAATAATATTTTGATACCGAAACAATTACATTCCTTAGGAGCGTATCGAGATGCTGAAAGCAATCGACTAAATATAATTTATAATTTAAAAAATAATTTTAAAATATAATGTTTAGGTACCGGTTGGCACTAAGCTTTAGGTCTGAGGTTTTTCGTAGCATGAAATATGAAATATTTATAGTTTATTAAAACTAAAGAAAGACGTAAAAAAAGAATTACACTATCCACCATCATTGCCAAGTTTAATCTGGTGGACTCATCAAACCGAATCATATGAGCCTGAACTCAACTCCAGCCTGGCTCCATCATCAGATCAGCTCCAAGGTGCCAAATTATGGTATTATCATCTAAACTACATACACGTACAAAGTTTCATTTCGATACGACCATTAGAAATAGGTTAAATTGGAGTTCCAAGATTCGTTTACATAGTTACTTCCACCTTTGATGTATTTCAGAATTAATATTAGAACAAGGAACTTATTATTTTCACTCTTAGACGTGCGTGGGATGTACCTTTCTCGTCGTCCTTGTTCACATCTCCTTCCTCGTTTCTTATATACCTTACCTTTCTCCACTTTTTCCTCATAAATATTAAATAAATATATATACAGGATGCTACAGAAAGATGTGGTCAAACTTTAGCAGCGTTATGTGTAGCCGACAAATAGTAACTATTTTCGCAACATGCTTTTCCGGCTGTGGGTGCACATTTCTAAACAACGTATTATGATTTTGTATGTCAATTTCAATGATTTAGAAAAATCCAGACATTCCATTAACATCCTTGATAAATACCCATAGTTTCATTCATGTCAGCCTTCTCTATTCAATTAGCTTTATCGATCAATTTTCAAGTTTAATTTGTCAGTTCCAAAAAAAGGTTTCTATATTAAAAATCACGAATTTTCCTAAAACTGTTAGCGCTTTACGTTAATCTGGGGATCTACTATACGACCCTAAAATCTGACCACACCTTTCTCTAACATTCTGTAACATCCTGTATATTCAAAGCAGTGGGCGGGCCACACCCACACTTCGAAATCTATATTTTTAGACACATTTTATCGGGATCGAGTCTTTTGGACGTTTCCGAACATTATAGATATATTATTTATATTATACATATTATATATATGGTGATGCTTCTAAGCATTATTGATAAAAAAAAAATTAAACTCACCCAACCCAGGAATCAAACACAATCCCACGAAAATATAAGGGCAATATATGCCACGGGACTTTAACAAAGTATCAAATAAATATTTGATGTAAAAAACTAAAGATTGTTTTTATACACTATTTTAAAAAAATTCTATGTTTATCGCTAAAATGGCAAACGAGCTTTCAGCTAGTCTAATGGAAAGTGATCACCGTAACACAAGTATAAATTAAATCTTAAAAATACTTCCGACTCAAAAATCCCTTCAACGATTAGAAAAGAGCCAATGATATTTTCGAATGGCTGAATTCTTAAGTTTTAGCTAAGAACACTCTAGTTGAAGTCATCTTTCTAACGAAAAAACGATATCTGGTTAGGAATTATGATGCCAGAGACAGACACACATACACACGTTAAATTTATACCACCCCACCTTTTTGCAACGAGGGTTAAAAAGGGTCTCACTGTTACCGACTAACTAAAAACCCTTTCAACTAAAAAAAGTCTAAGATTCTAGAAAATACCATGACAGGAGGTTCTTTTAACAATTTGAGAATCGAGGGTGACCCTAACAACAGGAAAAGGCACCTATGGGAGAGGCATTATTTCGCACATTGACCTCGTTACTTTTTTAATACTCATTATTTCTAAAAATAAGCCTACAATAAAGATAGTAGGACAATTCGTAAACCTTTGCACTTTTTATCTCATGCGTCATACACAACTGGCCTATCTATAATACTAATATTATAAACCTGAAGAGTTGTTTGTTTGGTTGAACGCGCTTATCTCAGGAACTACTGGTTGGAATTTAAAAATTATTTTATGGGTTGGGTAGCCCATTTATCGAGGAAGGCCATAGGTTATGTAACATGACGCTACGAACAATAGGAGCGGAACGTTAATGAAAAGTGTAGCAAAAACGGGGCAAATTTATCTTTGTCTCTTTTATGACGCAGACGAAGTTGCGCGGGTCAGCTTGTCTACAATATTATCATCAGGACTATTGCCAGCGTTGTGTGTGGTGTTATCAATGCACATTAACCATCGTCAACATGTTACTGTCAGGTAGATAGGAACCTAATGTGCTATCAGTATGAGGCTGATGTATGTACGTTTTTATCCGACGAAAAAACGGCGGTTCTTAAGTCGACCCGTATTTTTTATTATTTATTACCACGCATAACTTTTTATAGGCTATTCCGATTTCGATAATTCTTTTTTTATTGGATACAAATTTCAATTAAATATTGGAAAATAGGGGACGAATGATTGTTCACTCATTGGCTTTTTAACTGTTAACCGATTTTGTTAAACATATATGTAGTTTTAATGTTATTAAAACATGACGGACGATAGTTATTTTTTTTATTTTTTATAGGGTGCAATAAGTGACTACCGCCGTCTATGGGCACCTGCTACCCAAGAGTCACAAGTGCGTTGCCGGCCTTTAAGGTGAGAGAAGGGAAAGGGTGAAGAGGTAGAGAGGAGGGCAGAGGGGAAGAGGGAATGGTTAACGCCCATCTGAAAGTGAAAAATAAACTTGTTTATGGTAGCCTAACTAAACTCCTTTTTTTTTTTTTTTTTTTTTTTTGTGCGTGTGGAAACCCCCTCGGGCCGTCACCCCACCGGGGTTTTCGGTGGGGCGGTGTGTCGGAATCGAACCGACTAAAACCACACGGTGTGCCGTACTGCGCCTTAAGTAGGAGGGATCCGGGAACAGCTTTATTACGACATCCGGAACCCTCCTAGCGCCTGCCCGCTAAAGCGCGGGCACCACCTTCGGGTACAATCCTCTCAATTAGGCGACGTCCAGGCACACGCGGACGCCGCCTCCTCGCGGGGGGCCACTACAGCGGGTGGAGGGGAAAACCCGTCCCGTCCACCCGCGGCCACACTCAGGGCGGCATGAGGCGCTGGTATGCGCGCCTCCGCCGCCCGGTTCGCCGGCGGCGAATTAGGTCCGAGTGGAGATCGTCCTCCCGAACCCTTTCCGCCGCCTCCTTCTGCGAGATGACTTCCTCACAGAAGGTCGCGACCGCGGTAAAATTCCTGTCGCTACCGGCCATGGAGCGTATGACGGCCGGTAGCGAGAGATCTCCTCCGATGACTGCAGTGAGGGCCCGACGCTGCGTCGCCCAGGCGGAGCAAACCGCCAGCGTGTGCTGAGCCGAGTCCTCACTGCAGTCGCAGTGGTGACAGGCGGGACTCAGTTCCCTCCTAGCGACCGAGTGCAGGTACTTCCCGAAGCAGCCGTGCCCGGAAAGGACCTGCGTCAGTCGGAAGGAAAGGGTCCCGTGCTGTCGCCCTGCCCACTCGACGATGACCGGCTGGAGCGCCTCCACGGCGGCAAAGCCAGCACGTGGAGCCTCCAGCCGGGACGACCAACGAGCCATGGTGGCTCGGCGAGCGGCCTCACGCCATTCGCGTACCTCTTCGGGCGGGGGCCGACTGCCGCTTCCCGCCCGGAACTCAGCCGTTCGCCGATATACTTCGGCGAGCACTTCCGCCTCCAAATCCCACGGGGGAGTCCCGGCCAACGCGCACGCCGCCTCCGTCGACACGGTGCGGTATCCGCGTATGGCTCTGACCGCCATAACCCTCTGAGGGCGCCAGAGGCGCGCCCTATTTTGGGCGGTCAGAGCTCCCGCCCACACCGGTGCACCGTACAGTGCCATTGACCGGACAACCCCCGTGTACAGCCGTCTCGTAGCGACGCTGGGTCCGCCCAAATTGGGCAAGAGTCGCCCAAGGGCCGACGCAGCGCCGACCAGCTTCGGAGCAAGCTGTCGGAAGTGCTCGTCGAAGAGCCACCTACCGTCGAGGATCAGGCCCAGATACCTTATGTGGGCCTGAACCGGTACGAGGACCGAGTTGACCACTATAGAGGCGCCAGGGGGTGGACCACGACGGGGCCCATGGAATAGAAGGGCCTCCGTCTTATCCAGGGCCACCCGCAAGCCCAGCGCCTCGATGCGCCCGACCACCAGAGAGATTCCCCTGGTGGCCAAGCGCGCCGCCTCCTGAAAGTTCACCCCCCGGGCTGTGACCAACGTGTCGTCGGCGTAACAAATTACGCCGAGCCCGGGGGGGAAGTCGCCTCTAAGGGCCCAGTCGTACCCCATGTTCCACAGGAGTGGTCCAAGGACAGACCCCTGCGGAACACCGCACGACATGGGCCGACGACTCAAGACTCCATCTCGGTCCTCGTACATGACGGTACGCTCCTCTAAATAGTCTGCCACTAGCCGCCTCAGGTACCCTGGCACTCCGTGATACTGGAGCGCTTCCCTGATGCAGCTGAATGGCAGACTATTGAACGCGTTGGCGATGTCCAACGACACCGCCAACAGCACGCCGCCACAGCTCACTACCTCTTCGGTCACGGCCCTCAGGCGCAACACAGCACCGACCGTCGAACGCCCCGCTCGAAAACCGAATTGGGCGTCCGACAAATCGGGGCCGACCTCGCCAAGGTGCCGGACGATGCGGGCAGAGAGGACCCTCTCAAACAATTTACCCGCCTCGTCCAGCAACACGATGGGCCTGTAGGCCGCGACCGAGTCGGTAGGCCGTCCCGGCTTCCTTAAAAGTACCAGCTTCCCGCTCTTCCAGCAGTCAGGGAAGCGTCCGAACGCCAAACTAGCGTCGAACACCTCCCTGAGGCGGTCGGACATGTGGTCGAGGGCCAGGGCCAACACTCGGGCAGGGATCCCGTCTGGCCCGGGGGCGGTGTTCTTGGAACGGATCCGTAGAACAGCCGCCCCTACCTCCGCCTCCGTGACGGGCGGAACACCATCATCCTCGTCCTCCCCGTCGTCTCCGGCCAAGGGGGCCATCGACGGGGGTACGTGCTCCACCCGTTGCGGGAAAAGGCCCTCAACCACTTCCTGCAGGAAGCTGGGCTGGAGAGTCTCCGTAAGGGGGGGGCCCGACGCGCGGAGCTTTTGTTGCGCCGCGCGATATGGGCGACCCCAGGGGTCACGATCGAGACCCTCCAGCATCTCCTTTCTCTTTCCTTCTTTGGCACGGCTAATGGCCAGCTTCAGAGTTTCCCGCGCCTCTCGGTACTCCTCATGAAGCTGGTCCTCTTCCCCCTCTTCGCGGTAGCCTAACTAAACTCCTACACTAATGTAAATACCTGCCTAAATAATTTTGAGTCTGCGCCAAACTCCAAATACTTTTATACTGCGCCCCTATGTGATATAATTCATAAGTTTTATTTCAGATTCGGTTACAGTTTCGGATAAATTTTTATTTTGAATATCCGATAGTATTGGTTACGGTTACGCTCCATAACATCCCTGATAAATACATGATTACACTTACAACCTGAATAATAAATGTAACCAAAACACAATAATATCTATTAGAGATAAGTGTTACCGTTTCTAAACTAGTTGATTTACTACAATTTAACTATCAAGCGTTGATAATTGATATTGTGTAACTTTTCACGCTCACCTACAATGTAGAATTATAATATAATAAAAACAATATTTTTTTAAATATTACACAGAGTTAATTTCTAAAGGCGGTAATTTTGACCTGTAGAGCTATTTTTGCACTGCACTGGTTGTGAACACTAGGGAATATAATAAAACCTCTGTATTCTAATCTAATAGCTACTTATTGAATAAAATGTTCACGCGTTTATACTACGCATGGTAACCAAACCATATCGCGATGTAGAAAAATGGCACTACGCCATCTATCGAGGTTAACCTTAAACTTTTAACACAATATATAATGAATCAGTCTTAAACAAACAGCATTATCTGGAACTAAACTAAGCGTAGCTGGTACCTACTGTGGGACTAGAACAGATAACCATAGTTAAATATATTCTTTTTAAATCGCAAATCTCCGAAAGTTCTTTACTGATCGTTAAGAATTTTTACACAGTGTTGTATTCATATACGCACAGGTTTTACTATAATTTTTTTGGAGTTTATTGGAGCTGGAGCACGCTGGCAGCTAGCGGTAGCCTCAATTTCAGGCGGCGCCATGCTGCTGCAGCTGTGCTGTTGCAGTGCCGTTACAGTGTGTGATGACCTTAAGTGTGTGTTTGTTCGTATTTTATGCGCTGGTGTACCGATTATCTGATCATAATGAAATTTATACACGTTGCCTTTACGTTGGATACAGAAAAGGACATGTCGTACAGAAAAGTGTACTGTTCCCTATAAAAAATACTTTTTCGCGAGCGAAGCTGCGTGCAAAAGCTAGCTTTATATACCTAAATAGGTAAGGATAAGACAGTTAAGATTAATTTTCTTCCGTGTATGTCAACAAATTTTTAACCCCCGACAAGGTGACCTTATCGAGTGTGTTCTTAGATATAATTAAAGAAAACCTGTTCAGCCGTTCGAAGATCATCAGTTCTTTTGTAATCGTTGAGGGATTTCCGAGTCGGGAGTGTTTTAAAATTTATATTTATATATATCTTTAGTGATAGCGCTACAAACTTTTACAATCAGCTATTTCTTTATGTATATGGGTAAAGTCAAAACAGTACATTTTGCTCCTCTGTCTGTCAATCGATTTTGTTCTTTTTTATTTTGTTACAGATCTGTTGGTCTAGTGGTAGTGACGTCAGTTCGATTGCCACCCAGGACAAATAATTGTGTAATGAGCATGACCATTTGTTCTGTGTCTGGGTGTAATTTATCTATAAGATGTATGTATTTAGAAACATATAAGTATGTTTATCAGCAGTCTGGTTACCATAGTAGAGGCTCTGCCTAGTTTGGTATCAGACGGCCATGTGTGAGATGTGTCAAATTATTACTATTATTATTTTGTTAAGTTAGGTATTAAAAAGAAATTAAACATTCTTTTCCTACCTTCGACTTGGCTTTAATGTTATAAAGGTATATAGTCTCAGATGTAAATGTATAAGCTTGGAAAATCTTTGTTATTTGTGCCTGAATAATTGCATTTTCCAAATTCTATAGGTTTGTGCAGAGTTAACTGCTAGCTATAACCCTAATCTTGCAGATGTTCAAATAGAACAGTAACTACTGAGCAATAACAAGGCTGTTGCCACGTAAACAAATTTAGAAAAAAAAAAGAAACTCACCTTAAAGCGTTGTCCAGCACGTATTTTATATTTTTTATTAAAAACGTGGACTACAGATAACGTAAACTGAACAATATTTACTTTAAGGAAGTTATTTTTTTCTTTACCATAAAAAGCTTGGTAGATTAAGTATTGTTTGTTTTTTTTACAATATTTTACGTGACAGTTGCGTGTTAGCTAGAATAGTTTTTGTGTATCTATAACTCAAATTTTGTTGGATGTAGTTAACGTGAAGGACGAAAGGAAATAAGGCTAGGTGGGGCGAGTCAATACTGGTTTAGTGTACTTTTATTAAATCTATAGATAAAAGGCTATAAGATAAAGCTGTTGTCTGTTCATTGGTTTCTTTTTTGTTTAAAACTAGTTTTTTACCCATTTTTTGTCTTGGAAGTCAATTTTAACCTACTTCTAGTTTTGATATCACAATGAAACTTCGTATGTATATATTGCTGTGACCGGGGTAACGTAACTTGGGCACCAGGATTTCAGGGTCGCGAGTGAGAGGAGAATAATCGAAACTCAATCTAGCTCGTAAAGCTATAATCAATCATCAGGCTTATCACATTTAACATTGATAATACAATATAATTAATTTCTTGATCATATTATTATTTCTTCGGCGAACCGTTCTGACATCGACCGTCGCTGATCTAATTATGAAGCCAGGAGGTGGGTAGCGGAACTCTTTTTACCTTCTAATTCGGTACGCCATTAGAGCGTGTTTTTTTAGTTTTACTAAACATAAGAGCGTTTGTATAGTGTTACTAAACTGTAATGATTTTTTTATAAAAGATTCCCCGTGTCCTTTTCTGTAGCCCTGACAACGTGTATACAATGATCTCTTGAGTAGTTAAGGCGTGAAAGACTAACAAACAAACTTATTTATAATAATAACTAGCAACCCGCCCCGGATTTGTACGGGTAGCAGAGACATCTTCAACAATCATCAACATATTTCAATGAATTTACATAAAATCTTAACAAATTATACACCTAAACCTTCCTCATTAATCACTGGCTAGTAGTGAAAACCGCATGAAAATCCGTTCAGTAGTTTTTCAGTTTATCGCGAACAGACAGACGCGACGGGGGACTTTGTTTTATAATATGTAGTGATATTACATAGTTGGAATTAGTATAGTTCAGTCAGCAAGTAGTGTAACGATCGAAGGACAGCAGTGGAACCAATTATTCATAGCAGTAAAAAAAACTCTTACCATTGAAAACATTTAAATGAACGTACGTTATGTTAACCATAGTTATCACTACATATTATAAAACAAAGTCCCCTAACCACGTCTGTCTGTCTTTCTGTCTGTCTGATCGCAATAAACTAAAAAACTACCAAATGGATTTTCATGCCGTTTTTACCAATAGAAGGTAGTTCATGCGGAAGGTTTAGGTGTATAATTCATTAGGGTTTTCTGTAACATAGCTAAATATGACGATGATTATTGAAGATGTCGGAAAAAATCAATATACGCTTTGCTAGCGGTGCGGGTTGCCAGTTAAAAAATAATTAAGTTTGAATCACCATTAACAAAATTTGGGAATGTCATAAAGAACTATGCTGGCAATTAATTTGATTGAAAAATCATGTGAACCACGTCTTAGAATACTAAGAACCTCGAATTCGAAGTGTGACACAGACGAGAAACATAACACACACACAACAAAAATTACATATGTATATATTGCAACAAATTAGGAGTAGGAAAGTTATCGGCTGCTTGTCATCAAGATTCCCCCTAAAGGGATGTAACAAGAACAAGAAAGTTAAGCAGGAGTCAGGTATGTCTCGTCTCAAATTGGAATTATTAACAGTCTTTATACTTTTTACTTTTTACTTATATATTCATCCTTTTTATTCACACACAATTGTTTAGGTATTGATATTTGTTTGAGCGAGAAAGTAGTTATTTTCTCTCCAGCTTCACTGCCGCCGTGGGACACGTTCCTATTGTTGAAATGACAGTATCAGAAAAACATGAAAGGTCAACGTCAACAATCAACGTTTTTGTACTTAAAAAGTTACTGAGCCGTTTGTTTTATGTTTTAGAAACTTGATGAACTGTATTTTCTTTTAGTCTTGTACCAGAAATTATTTGTACATGTAACGGTGGGAAAAATAGCGTCAAGAACTTTGTTTCTCGAGGGAGTCAAGTAGTTTGGAACTATGTGTGTGTTCATAGTTTTAACTTGAGTATAAAAAGATACTGTTACTAAGGGCAATAAAGAATTATTCGTAAAATACTGCATAGAAATATACACACTAATATAAACCTACCGAATAACCATAAATATTCACCCCGGAGACATTACGGCAAGAAAAGTCTAATGTACGAAGGTTCTAAACTTTACAATAAATTACCTAAAAATATTAAACATTCTAATAGTCTACCTTTATTTAAAAAGCTATCTCAAACCCCAAGAGCAAAAGTTATTGAGCGTTTAAGATGTTTATACTTAGTATGTTCCTAATTTTATAAATGGATGATGATGCGAAAGGTTGAACGACTGAACGGATCTGGATGAAATTTGGCACAGAGATAGATTATAGTCTGGAAAGCACATGGGGTTCTTTTTAGCCTGGAAAATGTTCGGTTCCCGTGGGAGAGATTTGAATTTGCACGCGAACGAAGTCGGAATCAAGAGCTAGTTGGCTATGAAAAGGCCACAAAGAAAATATCTCTGGGATATTGGTAACTGCTGCCGCTTCATCTTGATGTCAATATATTACTACCTTGCTGGTTCCTTGCTGTAAGTTATCGCTCGTGTGCAACTTTTGGACTCACTGGTTCAATTAGTATTTTTTTCTGTCAGGAATACAACAGCACTCTATCAGCTCCATTTCTAAAATCTTCTGTGCGGTACCTCTTTGACATATATCACACACATAGTCCACTATCTAAAGAGCAAAGATCAGCCGGCATGCTATAAAACATCCAACGTAACAGATAATATATTAGCCGCAATATATAATTACCCAATCACTTAATGTAGCGTTCACGATCGCAGATTAATGTAGTCAAAATAACACGGAATACTAAAAAATACGCATGGATAAAAAAAGAATTTCAACACATTCACACTGATAAATGTAACAATTAACAGTTGTACGTATCCAGCCCACGCATATACCTACTTCTACAATCTATAAAATACTAATAATGTCAATGACACTGCTTTTGACGTGTTACAAATTTGCAGCGTGACTATCCGTTGTATTTGCTGGTAAAAAAAGTCTAGCTACGATCTTGGGAGAGCTTTTTTTTTGAAAACGCACCTCTTTCCATCGTCTGTTAGGAGTTACATGAGACGCACTTGTCGTTCATCGTCACCTTCCTACATTAATTCCTCTCCACTTCCAGTAGTCCTCTATAGACACTTCCCCGCTGAACTCCTTAATCTGAATGCCAAAACGTGCGCTATAGCACCCGGTCCTCCACCGCATCCAATCTATTCCAGCTGCCTTCCTCAGGTCGTCAGCCTATCTGGCTGGGGATGTCCTATCTTCCGTTTACCGAAGACTCCAGTCTCCACTCCAAGACCCGTTTGCTGCAATGTCCATCGGTCCTTCGGCAGAAGTGGCCAATCCATTCAGCATGCTTATCATAACTCTGAAAGCTGATGCTGATAGACACAGACGACGATTTGCCAAACTTGATCGAAACCCTCCAAGGTACCATCTAAATTTATTAGATAATTCATTGAATCCCCTCTCTTGGTCTACCGGCTCTCCTTGTCGTCACCAAGATGTGTGAGATTTATTCCATGTTCTGAATTCACTGTATATCATTTATAGGCTTAAATAGCTGATTGCTACTTTCTGACAATAGGGTATAGTATATACATAATAACTTTCGGATATTTTATCAGAAATAATATACTTACAAAGAAGTTTAGGCATTATTCGTTTACGTCACCTTAAAAATCCACTAAGAAAATACATTTCGTTTGTATCAGTTGTAAAGCGCAGATCAATCTACGTAATGTCTGCGTCTGTTTTAATACAAAATATTTACATCTAACCACAAAATATAAGTAGGTGTATGTTATTTACTTTTAAAAATCTTTTATTAAAAGGAAATGACGTACTCCAACTTATTCTCTAGACTGTTATTGACCTGACGAATATATAAATTAGTAATCGTCAACCTTAGGAACTAAACTCACATTTAATAAAATCGAGTTAGACATAAACATTTTAATTGAGAAGTTTATTGGTTCCATAAGAGCTGCCCAGGTTGACCAGGTGGCCGGTAACTATTTCCGGCGATATGAAGGCGATGGATTTAAATACGGAAATGATACAATATCACACAGAATTGCATTGAAGGATTAGGACTAAACCCAAAAAACATAAGAAATACGCTCAGTAGAAGAAGAAGATAGGCCATATGACATCACACATCAAGTAAACTATCGCATTCCATAATATATAATTATTTAAACGGGAATTAGAGCGATCAACAGCTTTCACATACCTATTTGGCCGTGGCCATAGGCTGTCAGTGCAACCTGGTCGAAACATCAGGCAATTCAAAAGTATATAATATCTATTGAAAACGTTAATTCTCCTTTAAATAAATGCAAATGTAAAATCATAAAAAAATGGAAAACAGATAATACCGTATCTGCCTGTGTCGATCTATAAACACCCGTTTCCAAATGGTTAAGCCTTGTGAGAAGAAATCGGGCCAACAAACTCGCGGCCACTCTTTTAAATCATCGGAATCATCAATTTCTTTTATGTGCTTTGTGTGAGTGATAACTGGAGAAGGATATAGACTACTTTTATCTCGAAAATAATACTTGAAAAGAAGAGGACAAATAAAGTCGCTCGCATCAGTTAGTTTAATATATTTAAGGATTTTCAGATATCATGTACTTTATCTGAAACTACTATTTTTTATGTTGAAGAAGTCCTTGCGAGACAAATAGGTACCAAATCATTGTGCTATTTTGAGCCAGCCTGTACAACCCTTAGCCCTGATTTCGTTTGGCCAGAATTAAATTTCACTCTACTCCGAAATCTATTTTAATATTAACGATTACGTAAGTTGTAAGTTTGTAACCAAATAATATTCTGTGCAATTTTCGCAGTGTGTGCGGTTGCGCCGCTCCGGTGGCCTTTCCTGTCATTTTCCTGCTCCACTCAAGGTTCCATACGTATTCTTTTCTGTAAGGTTATATATAATGTCGATTTATTTACTCTTATTGTGTGTGCAACAAAATCATTAATTTATTCCAACAGTAATTTATATCGCCGTTCATACTTGAAAATGATGCAATGTGTATTTTATGTTCAATATATCTTATTATTCTTTTGGACGCCAATGACAAAAACGTCTACAAAAAACAAAATTAATAAGATATCGGTAAGGATTATATCACGAAAGATGTAATTTATATGTCACGGATTACAGTCAAATCTACCTATCTATTAGATAAATTTTGCTTAATGTGCTAAATAGACGAATTACCTACGTGTGATGTTTTTTTTAAATACTAGTAACGTCAGTTAAGTTCAAATGCTTGTTAGAAGTGAGTTCACTCCACTAGTGTATTGGCTATGGCACAGGCAACCAGTGGATCATTATGAGCTTTAGCCGCTCTATTTATAATACAAAAAAAAACAAATAAAAAGAATGAAAATGATACCATATAGACGTGTGACAGTTGATGTATGGTCGGTACAGAGTACACAGCAATTTCATCTCTGAGTATGATTAATAAATATGACATCTAACCTTTGTTTTAACCTAGACTTATCCGCTCAATAAACTTTAACAAGATGTGCGAAGTGTAATGATTATCACACAAATGTCAGTCATTGACTTCTACAATGAAGGGTTGAAGACAAATGGATATTAATAAATCATTATGTCAATGGTTTTACATAACGTATGTGCTCACCAGTCCACGTGTGGTTTTGCACTGGTGCATGTTTGTTTGCGTGTGTGTGTGCGTGTGTGTGTGCGTGTGTGTGTCTGCGTTCACAAAATTTCATTGAACGTAATCGTGTCAAGGTCTTGTGTGAATGAACTCGACTTGTATGTGTGACGTGTGTCTGTGGTTGTGTGATTGTACACTCGATTACATAATGCGTACCAATTTTAGTTATTAATCTATTTTATGTCTATCGGTGTACGAAGATTTCTATTTAAGAAATTTATTTAATCATAAATGTGTACAATATTTTTTGTTAAAAACGTAACATTTGTAAAGTTATATTATAAATTTTATTCAGTTTTCTAATATTCTACACAGAGATTTATGTGGCAAACAAGAGAACACTTACACTTGTTAACACTATACACACTGTATTTTTTAACTATATTTTAGTAAATTCATGATGAGTTTTTCCGAAAAGTAAACGGTCACAATTACTGTGATAGATAGATAGATAGATATACTCT
This sequence comes from Euplagia quadripunctaria, assembly GCA_963859945.1. Classification (NCBI taxonomy): domain Eukaryota; kingdom Metazoa; phylum Arthropoda; class Insecta; order Lepidoptera; family Erebidae; genus Euplagia; species Euplagia quadripunctaria. The sequence goes on along the minus strand of OY982572.1, from coordinate 547,810 downwards.
TTATTGTACACAGAGCGGATTACAATATCTTCTTATATCTAAATACTTACTAGCTAATGCTATGTAAAATTGGCGACCTTATGGCAGTTTGCGATCTCTTCCAGGCAACCATTGGATGGATAGAGAAACAGACATGAAAAGAGGGCTGCAGTGTACATGGAGCCAATGTAATAATTATTAAATAATATATAAGTACTAATTAAAGAAACTAACTATAAATATATATTAATAGTTTGCAAATGAATATCATGATCGGTACGGAGATACATAATAAATACATAATAGTACCAAGTATGTCACAATTCACAGAGAAATATAGTGATCTTTCACTAGTTTTTTTAAAATTTGTCAATGTTTGTGCACGTCTGATGGCCAGTGGCAGCTCATTCCACAGACGGACAACCTTTACAGTGAAAGATTTGCCCATAAATGTGTGTGTGTGTGTAACATAAATAACACACTGTGATAATTATTTTAAAAGAAAATAAAATCCACGTTAATGATTGTACAGCAGTATTTTCACTTTTTTTTTTAATTGTATTTTAACATAATATCCCCTTGATGTTGCAATTATAGTAAACAAATTAAATAAACTATTCTAAAAAAAATCCAAACGAATGGAATCATTTGTTTTGCGATCTGTACCATTAAGATAAAATAATCACGTTACCAATATCACGTGCTTATTTAAATTATATCAAATGACATCTTATTTGTTGACCATCACCTCCAACTTTCTACATAGTAGCCATTTATATAATTGTTGATAAGAATAAAAATTGCCAATTTTAGCGATAATATAGATGTTTAGCTGACTGTACCGACGTATCAGCCGACTTTTCTTAAACAAATGTTTCATGTTATTCCTTACTTCCTTATTAATAATATTATAAATGTGAAAGTGAGTTTGTTTGTTTGTTACACTTTCACGCCTTAACCACTCATCCGATTATAATGAAGTTTTGCATACACGTAGTGCACAGGTAATGACGTAGGATGAAATAAAAAAGTACTATTCCCGAGAGATAGCAAATTGAGTGAGAAAATCTGCACTTACCCGAGCGAGGTTTTAGCTACATTAACGGGTTTTAGGCGCAAACTAGTAGTAGATTTACAAGTAAGACACGTGACAATACTCTTCTTAAAAACTGTGCTGAAAAATTAGGATTAAGAAGTAAAAAGGAGTTCGTCTACCCACGGCTTTATCATCAGATCATCGTTAACAAGCCCAATCTGTTAGACTCGTTAAAACCATTCATTTGAGCCCAAACTCGAGGGGTTTACAAGTAGCCACTGAAGAGTTCCACTATTCACCTTCTGACTCCATCCGATCAGCTATAAAAATGCCAAATTATAGTATTGTCATCCAAACTACATATAGATACAAAGTTTCATTTAGATACGACAACTAGAAGTAGATTAAAATTGACTTCCTAGATTTATTAACACAGTTAGTCAGTTAGTTGTAACTAGTTACAACGTCACTTGTAAGTGAAGCTAATTAAAAACGTGTGTGTAAAAAGTGTTAAAAACGACTGACATATCTATTATGTGGCGCGTTGTTGTTTTAGAAACCATGGTACTAAATACGCCCGTGTAATATGAACCAAGATATTATTATATGAATAATGTAGGGTACACTACCTTATAATAACGTGTCATTATTAACAGAGGCAAGTTTCTAAAACCCTTCTATTCCATTAAAGTTTCGTAATCAATTGCTTAATACTAAAATTAATCATATTCAGACGTACCACGAAATCAAAATCATTTATTTCAACTTAACCAATTATTGGTATTTTTGAATTGTCAGTCAGAGTAAGTCAATCGTGAAGCTATTTGCCTGTTCCAATACGTAGATACTATGGAGAAGAACAGGCAAGAAACTCCCAGGACACTCTTTTCAACATGTTTTTTTTTTACAATTTTATAAAGTTTAATAAAAGTAATGTGTGAGGACAATGTAACAATGTTTAAATATAAAAACAGTCTCGGAAATGACCAGATGACCAGCCCCAACTAACGGCACTCGTACCTTTTTTGTCAAAAAATTCACTACAAAACTCCAATAGATGGATAACCTGGATAGAGGGTTACTTGTAGTTTGGAACATGCATCCCTGATGGTGTTTCCCTTACCAATACAAAGTCATGACTGTGATTTTGAGTACATCTAGCTCTTCAAAAGATCCACGTGACTGAACTACCGACGACTTTTCAAATCTGGCAGTAAAAGCAGGAGTAAATTTTGAAGGTGGCGTCCTTAATTGACGGTACGATTGCCCGTTAGTGCACATTTATGAATATATGTAATTGAAGTAGTCTGGGTGTGTTTATGCACAATATATGTGTAATTACAAAAAATGAACTAAATATGTTTGCTTATTCGTTTTCTAATACCCACCCATAGTACAGATTATGATCGCTTCGGGTCTTCGGAAATATACTGGGACACTTTACATAGCTCCCTAGCTATCCCAGTATATTTATCATTATTACTTCCTTTTCACTTTATTTAAACCACAGTTTATATTTAAACAAGCTTTAAAGTAAATGTAATTTCTACTCAACTGTACTCGCTGGGCATGACATGCAGTCTGTATGCTGCACTTAGGCACCTAATAATGCATTAGGGATGTTCAACAAGTCAACTCACACATGTCCAAGTGTGTATGTGTGGGTGTATACTCCTGCCAAGATCTATTTGCGCCATGCGCGCGCACCCTCCCCCCACCTATCCCTCTCAGGCCGCGTGTCGCCCTCCCCGAGCGATCACCTCACCGATTAAATTGTTTGCGATGTGTGAAGATATTCAGGTGAATATGTAAAATGTATAGTAAACATCTGTTTCTTTGTATTGGCTGAATAATAATTTTTAATAGTTTATGTTATAAATGGAATTTAAAGTTGGTATAATACAGCACAATAAGTTTCTGCACAATCCCACTAATATTATAAATGTGAAAGTTTGGATGGATAGGTGGATGGATGAATGGATGTTTGTTACTCTTTTACGCAAAAACCACTAAACCGATTGCAATGAAACTTGGTATGTAGATAGCTGGAGACCTGGTTTAACGCATAGGCTACTTTTTATCCCGATATTCCCACGGGATCGGGACTTACGCGGGTGAAACCGCTTGACTCTGCTAGTATAATTTATGTTAGAGGGCTCAGACTTCCCGGCAACAGCCAGTTAAACGACTCTGACCTGCTCGAGCTGCCGCTTACACTCCCCAATGCATGTATATAAGCCAGTGTTTTTGAACCTGTGGGTTGGGGACACCCCTCGGGGTCGCGAAACCTTACTCGAGGGGTCGTAGATAAAAAAACCATTGAAGAGAACGACAGTGCACAAGGGGAGGAATGCCAAATGGCACTAATAATTTTAAGTAACTAGCCAATGTTATGTACACCGTAAGTGTCATACATATCAGACCGAAGAGTAAACAATATAATTTATAAATGTATTAATATGTATGATGTGATTGTACTATTTAATAAATAAAAATAAATAAATAAATAAAGTGTGGTTTGCCAGCTCGCCTCTTGTCCTTGTCTTTTTATCCAGGAGACGTCAACAATTTGAGTATGAAATTCCATTTAAGCATGGTGTCATTGTCGTTGTTCGTGGTTAGATCAGCTAGTTCTATTGATCTATCCAAAACGATTATTATTATAATTCCTTTAGGCATTATTGATTTTAATTTCGCAACGAGTCCACTTTTATGCCGTAGGGGGTTGCTACAATTTTTTAATTTATAAAGTGGTCGCGTATTCTAAAAGGCTGAAAAACACTGGTATAAGCAATATCACTTTCCTTTTATTACCTTCCTTTCTTACCTACTTTCCATTTCAGTATACCCCCAAGTTTCCCACCTTTAATACTCGACGAAGTGACAATTCAAGAGTTAACTAGTGAAACCCTACTCCCCACATCTTTTGCTTACAGGGACCGGTAAGCACTTAACCTCAGGCAGTTTTGGAGCTTGTTTCACACATTAGTATTACAAAAAATACCGTTCGGACTGTCTAGCGCGATATGCACTTGCGTTGACCTTTACTTATACATGATTACAATGATTAATAATAGATGGCGTTGTTTTAATTTCATACAAATTATAGTTAACGATATCGCAAGTGAACACGAAAAAAACTAGCTCTAGGCTAGGGTTGCTACTTGATGTGTAGTAAAGTATGTACTATATTTTACTAATATTAATATATATTATTCAATAGTACTATGTATTATAGAATAATATAATAGTACCAACAAGTAAATATAAAAAAATTAAAATACCTTCAACTCGAAAGTCCCTACTGCGATAAGAAAATGAGCTAATGATCGAACCTCTTAATATATGTTCTTGAATTATAGCTAAGAACATTCGATCAAGTCACCTTGCAAAAAAACGAAATCAAAATCGGTGCATCCATTTCGGAACTATGATGCCACAGACAGACACATGAATACACAATTACACACGTTAAAGTTATAACACCCCATCCCACTTTTAGCGTCGAGGGTTAAAAATCCTATATTTTATTCGCTAATGCATGTCGTCCTTCTTCTATCTTAATAGTAACGAGCGCGCGCGCAGCGCAGAATTTGTAATTTTAAAATGAAACGTATTTACAGTGCTCAATAATATTATTTTTTATCGCACTTCCTAAAAGTACCATACATTTGCAAGTGTTTGAGAAAAATACCATTGTTGTTCCATAAAATGTGGCAACCCTACTCTGGGAACTTAATATATGTTTTGCAAGTGGAGGTCATTTGACTTTCGCTCTTATTTGAAATGAATAATTTTAATTAACAAGTTCAAGTCAAAAACGTGCTAAGCACATCTTCAAGTAGTCAACTGATTATCCAGGTCGCCTTTTAGTCTAGCAGAATGATTGTACTTGTTACATTTTGTTTATAAGTAGCTCTCTGTACTGCAGTAGATATTTAATAAAAATATAGGTATATAAGGTTTTACTCAATTGTTTTTTACACTGTACACAAGATATGATTAACCCGGCCCGGAACTTTGATGCAATACAAAAATACAAATACAAAATGTTTTATTTCTTTACCAAAAAATGTATAAAACAATATTCGTGATTGGAGCTTCCCTTTAAGCAAAAATAATGCCTGTATTAGGAGACTCCGCTCTTCCATAGCATGCTTGTTACATAGTTGGTGCACAATTGTGTTCAATTGTTTTAATACTCAATTTTTTTTTAAATTTTTCAAATAATGTTATTAAGGGGGCCGTACGTATTTAGATGGGTAATTAATGTGTGTTTGTGTGTGTGTGTATGTGTGTGTGTGTGTGTGTGTGTGTGTGTGTGTGTGTGTGGGTATGTGTGTAAGCGTCGGCGTGTAGATGTATCGAGGTGTGTAGGTGTCAATTGGTATAGTTAAGAGTTGATACTTTACAATTTTTTTTTTAATAATAATTGTTATTAAATCAATCATATTATTTTATTTTATTTTATTTTACATTGTTTGGAAAACTTACAGCTAAAAATCATACAATAAATAATATATTAATACAAAGGTGAAGGCCAATTAAAAGTTTTCAATTGTAATGTATAATAGTGCACTTTAAATATGTATTAAAAGCATCTACCGTGAGATTTAATTATTTTTTAAAGACTCGCGTTAATAATATTTTTATATTTATTTAATATTAACGCAAGGTTAATAATATTTTCTGTGTCGCAGGGGATACACCTTACATACACCTTAGAGAGGGGATCGTGTCAAGTGGTAACCGAGTAGGTTAGTAAAAAAAAAGTTAAGTAATACTAACCAGATCAGTCTTTGGATGGGTGACCATTCTTAACATATTGAGAGCCCACCGTGTCTCGGAGAGCATGTTAAGCCGTCCCGGTTGCCATACGAAGTACAAACATATGTAGCATTCGTTACGGGTAGTTAGAGCTCTAAAAAGTCCAACAACCTGGTCTAATTACACTTCGATATCGCTTAGTACTTAGGTTGTTATGTGGAGGTCCGACGGCAGTCGCTTCATCACTACATATTATTTTATTTTTTTATGGTATAGGGGGCAAACGAGCAGACGGGTCACCTGATGGTAAATGAATACCGCCGCCCATGGGCACCTGCAACTCAAGAGTCACAAGTGCGTTACCGCCCTTTAAAGTGGGAGTAGGGGAAGAGGGAGAGAGAGGGGAAGGCGGGAATAGGGTAGAGGGGGGGAGAGGGAAGGGTTAGGGCCATCGATCATTGCTTCACTGCTGGTTTTATGTGAGGCCGTGGTGTCACTCCAGATGAGCTGGCCCATACATGTTTCAAGTCTAGGTGTGTTTTATGTCCTTTGTTTGAATGCATCTAAAAAAAAACTATTTGTGGATCACACAAGTTTTTACCATGTGTGGTATTCGAACGCCCAGCACTCAGTCTGGGCGACCACTTTAATCATAGCGCATTTCGTGCAGTTAAAATTCTAAGTTTACACTTAATAATATTACCGAGCGGTACTTGTCACAAACGACATCGAAAGTAGTAATATACTTACTCTACGGGTTAACAGACGGCCATCATGCAACGTCCCGTGGAATTGTCTCAATTGGCCAGATCAAGTAGATTGGCTAATTGTGGCTTTATAAATAGACTCGGGAAATCGTGTTAGGACCAATTAGGTCCTAGCGTGTGCTTTCTATTACGAAATCATATTGTTAAAAGTCGACTGGCTTCAAGGAAGATGGAGACTGGTTATAGTTGGGAAATTAACGTGAGTGACTGCGCTAAAACGTAGGTAGTACCGAAGCGATAACTTGAAATATAAGAGTTATTATCTCGAACACCCATATTGTGGCTGGACTCGTTGGTCTCGTAGTGGAACAGCAGTTATTGCTAGGCTGCTACAGGAAGTGAAGATTTTTCTAAGTAGGTGCCCGGAGTGTCGTACTTGAAGTCATAGAACATTTTGCCACAGGATAGTATAAAAATACAAACTGCGACTACTACGACTGCCTTATGTAATGAAATGCGCTAAAAATCTTTATGTTAGTCGGAGAATTTGAGGTTAAAAATGTCGGCGCATTTGAAAAAAAATACGGACAAGTCAATATTTGTCCAAAAATTTGTCCAACCTATCCAGTTGTGGAATACGTCGCCAGATCAGATGTACTTAGTCCATGCCAATGTTCAAACCACATGGTTGTCCCTTTCCAATCCCCTGGAACTCGATCAAGTGTCACCCTTGATATTACAGTGGATCACTACTGTTGATTCTTTTATTTTCGTTATTCGTCGTTTTCTCCGTGTAGTCTCCCCATTCAGGGCGGGTTAACCGCCGGCTCCTTCTGAGAGATGACATCTTCGCTGAACGATGCGAACGCGGCATAATATCTGTCTCTCACGGCCATGGAACGGACGACGGCTGGTAGCGAGAAATCCTCCCCAATGACTGCAGTGAGGGCATGGCACTGCATCGTCCCAGCAGAGGTACCGCAAGGGTAGATATGCTGCGCTGAGTCCGCACTGCAGTTCCAGTGGTGACAGGCGGACTTGACTCTCTCCTAGCGACCAAGCGCAGGTAGTTCTCGAAGCAACTATGCCCGGAGAGCACCTGCCAGCAGCCCTGCCCACTCAACGATGACTGGCTTGGGAAAGTAAATCTGTAAACATTTCTGTAAACCTTGTAAAAATTATTCTACCGACTTCTCTTTAAAATGTGTATTAAATGCTAGTAAGTTCTTCATGTGTTTGTTACCTCATGCTACTTATTTAATTGGTATAAATCGATTTTTTTTTGTTGGTAAACTAACAGTTTAGTGCATCTATCTGTACAAATAAATCAAACTAATCTATGCAAATAATAAAACAAATAAATAAAATTTCAGTATCTGTTTGTAATGTCATAATAACAGCATTTCACTAAATGCATCCGAATGTTTCACGTTACCTATAGCAAAAAATCAATATTTAAAATTTTTTGTCTGTCTGTCTGTCTGTTTGTTCCGGTTAATCTCCGGAACAGGCTTACCGATTTTCACGAGACTTTCACTGGCAGGTAGCTGGTGTTATAAGGAGTAACTTAGGTTAGTTTTATTTAGCAAAAAAATAAAGAATTTCTTTTTTAAAAAGCAAGCTTTTATTGCATGTTAATAAAAAGAACTAAAAAGTTAAAAATAACGAAGCTTGTCTGAGCAAATTCAGGAATCCATCCAGGACTTTACAAACATTAAAACAACGGACACAGCACACACAGACTCGTGACAACTATTTGCGGATCATATTATGTTATAGTAGTCAATTGTATATCATAATGTTTTTGGAAATGTTAAAATATTCACCACAATTTGTGGTTGAGTGAACGGCATCAAAATTACTCAAATTGACATACGGAAAGTGGAATCGGTCAGTTTTGATACCATTCGATTTAATTATAGTAATAACACTAATGATTTAAATCATATTATTCAAATGAGAAAATGTATTAAAAGATAATAAATTACTACAAAAGTTTTATTAATTCATTCTGTACAGGTTTATTGTTTCTCAGACTTGTTCTGTCGATGCGATGATTGTTATTATCAAAATTAATAATTGAGGCATCACTTTAAACATAACCTTTACAACTAAAGAAGAGAAATAGACATTTATTTTTTTTATGGTATAGGGGGCAAACGACCAGACGGGTCACCTGATGGTAAATGACTACCGTTGCCCATAGGCACCTGCAACTCAAGAGTCACAAGTGCGTTGCCGGCTTTTAAGGTAGGAGCAGGTGGAAGAGGGGGAGAGGGCGTAGGGAAGGGTTAGGGCCTCCGGTAACCTCACTCTCTCGGCGAAAAGCAATGCAAGCATTGCTTCACTGCCAGTTTTCTGTGAGGCCGTATCACTCCGGTCGAGCCGGCCCATACGTGCCGAAGCATGGCTCTCCCACGATCATTAGACTTTTAGAGGACGCAGAATATATACAAAAAATTTAAATATAAACTGTATCTAAATATCTGCCTTAAACTGTATCTACTAAATACATACATTTCATATCGATTAAACATACGTAAGAACACTCGATCGAGTCACTACAAAAAATATCAAATCGGTTCAGCCGTTTAACAACTACGATATTTAAACAGAAAGACACACAGGGTTTGCCTGTTTGTCGTTCTGTTTAAATATCGTAAAATAGTGAAACGTAGAACATCCCCATCAGTCAGTGGTAGCGTGACGCTTTAATAAGGATGATGTCAAAACGATCAATTCTTCCTTGACTTGTTCTAAGACGACGACGAATTGACGACTAAGGTACAAACTGCTTGTGTGTCTGTAACACGCCAAAACCACGAAAGTCTCTCGAAACTTAACTAATGATACACTCTCTAAAAACTTTACGACAAGCTCTAACAGCATTAAATACGTGTGTTACTATAGCAACATCTCGTATCATGACATCGAATGAACAAACAAATAAATTAACCGACCGTAATAAAATTGTTCATATACGCAAACAAACAGACGCAGTCGCCGATAACGAAAATAACCCTTATAATCAATCCAATAAAAGGTGTTATTGTGTTTTACAGATGAAGATATAACTTTGTAAGTGCAGTAAACGGCCCTTCATGTTTGGTACTATTTTTAGGAGTGGTTGGTATATGACAGAGTATGTGTGCCTGTACTTGTGACATTGTGTATGTATGGCTGTGTGACCATCAGATTGAATTAGTGGTCTTAGTGCGACGTGTTAGGTAGAATTACAGCCAGTGTTATTAACCTTGCCTACAATAAAAATAATCATTTTTTGTGGTTTAAATTAATTTCCATAATACTTGCGTTAATTTAGGCCAATGCGTGTACAATTGTTGACAACCTGCTAAAGTGGCATGAATTTCTCAATTAGTGTGTAAAACCCTAATTTTTAATGAAAAGAAAACTTAACATAGGTACACTAAGGTTTGGGAAATCTAAACCTCTACACCTACACACAAACTTATATTATAAATTTATCATAGCTTATATAATATAATTAATATAATTAACGCAAGAATTATGGAAATTAATTTAAATTCTAGAACACAAATAAACTGACATTCATACACATTTTTATGGTATATTGGGCAAACGAGCAGACGGGCCACCTGATGAAAACCACTGTTTTTTTATGGTATAGGGGGCAAACGAGCAGACAGGTCACCTGATGGTAATGACTATCACCGCCCATGGGCATTTGTAACTCGAGAGTCACAAGTGCGTTGCCGCCCTTTAAGGGAGTAGGAGAAGAGGGGGTGGGAGGGAAGAGTGGGAAGAGGGGAGAGGGGAAGGACGGGAATAAAGGAGAGGGAAAGGTTAGGGCCTCCGGTAACCTCACTCACGTGGCAAAATGCAATGCAAGCATTGCTTCACTGCCGGTTTTCTGTGAGGCCGTGGTATCGAGCGGAGTCGAGCCGGCCCATACGTGCCGAAGCATGATTCTCCCAGGAATCCCTCCCACTACGGCGCCTTTAAGGGAGTACGCTCTATTTTTGAAGGTTTGAAGGTCTTATCAGTCCGAAAACACCGCAGTCGACAATTTGTTCCACAGATTGGTTGTACGAGGCCAAAAAGTTTTTTGAGAAACGCCCAGTGGTGGAATGCCAATAACCCAAGTGATGGGGATGGAAATACTCAGACCAACGCAAAAAGGTATATTGAAACATACATATATTTTGCACTAAGCTGTAAACAAACATGCGAAGTGAAACGTTAGAGACGGGCCGGAAGAGGCCGTGGTAGTTTACAACCAGCACGTGAAAGACATGCCCTTATACCAATGGTCCTCATGTTTTCAAAAATGGTTTGACCGAATGAAAACGTGTTTAAAATGAAAATGACTTACGCAAAACTTTCAGTATACCCACCGTAACAGATAAGGGTATATATTTCTTATACCGCATATAGTACTCAACTGTCTTGGTCTATAAGTAAGCTTACATCTATACATCCTTCAATAACACACTCAATTCGAATGTAAATGTTAAATAACACTAGAATTGACTAGAATATACAATATTAGTTTAAATAATCTGATAATCGGCAAATGAATCCATCTCATTTATTCCTCAATGTTAAACAAATATTTTCCTCGTACTATTTAGCACGTGTACATCACTTACGTAATCGTACACTGAATAAAGCCAATTTTAAACCCGATCAGCTTATTAGAGTAAACAACATAGAACAGTAAAAATAAGTACCGCACCAAACGCTTCTAGAAAACACAGTTTTAATACTAAAACCCCGGTATTTGCCAAACAACGTTTACTGTGTAACATCAATCTTAGTCGAATTTCAATTAATAACACCGAAATAGAATTAAAACCCCATTCGGAGAGATTTTGCGCTTAAAATAACTGAATAAACATTGTAAAATTTAATGATAACAGACTGTCTTACGTACATACCATACCACGACAATAACAGCTCTCTAAAATAAGTACAAGCATATTTAAATCAATATCCATGGAAGACTATATATGATTACATTCATTACAAAACCCTACTAACTCATCTTTGCATGTTCCTTTTATAAAATCTCACGCTGTATCAATATAAGGATTTCATCTTTAGTACAGGGGTATGGAGTAAATCCAGACTGCTGTCAGATGCTTGTGGTAAACAACACAATTAAGACCAGAGTTTCAATTGACAATAGAGTTCTTTCCAGCTACGTACACTGTGTTATAATTCCTTTAGTGTATTTAAAACACTGTGTCCGTTTCTCGCTCGAGATTTATATTCGTGGAAGCATATGGACTTATTTAGTTCGTTGCCATGTGAGCGAGTCCAATTTACTTTTCCTATTTAGAGAAACAAGTGGGCTCGTTAGATGTATGAAAAAAATTGCTATGATGATGGGAATGACGGACAAGCTTGTGGTTACCGAATTAATATGATCAGCCATCTTGTTTTGGAAGAAATTTGTCATCGTATGTAGGTACCTACGTACCTACATAATATTATTCCTTGTGTAGCTGGTTAGACCTTTTGTGTATTTTTTTTTTATTTTGGGACAGAACATGGTAAGAGAGTCAGATTTGAAACAGAGTTAAGTTGAAACTTTTAGTTTTCTACATACATATTTGTTCATCGCTGAAGGACATTATAAGGACGGAAGGCATAGGATTTCGGTTGACATGCCATCGCTATGGAATATGTTGAACGAAGGGAACGCCTTAACTTCTGTATAAATAATGTTTGTAATCGATTTATCGTTTTCGATAAATTCAGAGGGCGTTGAACACAAAGTAATCAATTTTGTCAAAGTGACATCACTGATTTGATAACATATTAGTTACTGGTAATTTACTGTTATAGGTACTATGAATATTGAACGTGCTTATAATTTGTAACTTCAACAAAATTTTGTGTCTGTCAGCTTTAATCGAATATCTAGCAAAGTTTCGGTTTTGCAATGCTACTTTATAATTAAGGGTTGATCCACGGGGGGAATAAGGGGTAATTGATGACGTAAATTAACCGCGAAGTACAGACGGGTGAGTAATATTAAGTCGGTCTGTCTTGAGTAATTATTTAGTGTGTGTTTAGGGGTTCTTTGAGCCCGAGTGTTCTTTTTTTTATGGGATAAGGGGCAAACGAGCAGACGGGTCACCTGATGGTAACTGATTACCGCCGTCCATGGGCACCCGCACCTCAAGTGTCACGAGTGCGTTGCCGGCCTTTAAGGCGAGAATAGAGGAAGAGGGGAGAAAATGGTATAGGGCCTCCGGTAACCTCACTCACGCGGCGAAAAGCTATGCAAGGATTGTTTCACTGCCGGTTTTCTGTGAGGCCGTGGTATCGAGCAGAGTCGAGCCGGCCCATACGTGCCGAAGCATGGCTCTCCCACATTAAAAAAATCAATGGCTTAAATGGCTGTATTTTTGTTTGCGTTGACTTCGAAGCTTGATTTTTTTATAGCTTTAAGTGGACCGCAGACATAAGTATTTGGCATTAATTTCAACTTGATGCGTCCACAGGTTGCTGAGAAAAAGAGACAGACAGCCAAACGGACAATAAATTGATCCTATAAGGGTTTCTTTTCATTTTGAGGAACGGAACCCTAAAAATATATGTATGTGTGTTTATCCGTATTCCAGAACCGATAATTCATGCTGTGCTTAGTTTGGGTCCAGGTAGTCTTTGAGAGACATGATGCTATGTCCCGGTATATTATTATTTTTGTCAAGCCTTGGCGAGGCATTTATATGGTCATACATGTGCCCAAGTTTACGTTTTCTTCCGTGGGTCTCTTCTGAACACAAAAGTCAACGTCAATAAGGATCGACAACATTGATGTTTAACTTCATTACCATGGACGTATAAAAAAGGAAATTAAATTAATTTTAAAGAAAGAAAGTTTTTATACGTCCATGTTTGTTACACATAATATATTTGCGTCCTGGAAATGATGTAGGAACTTGATCGTGGGACGACACGATATTCGACTCAAGTCCAATATAACATTACCGTGCCAATTGCGTTCAAGCTGGGACTGATGCGAGCAAAACAAGTGTCAGATTACGCCACGTGTGAGCCGCGAGTTAAACGAACACTCTACGAAAACAAACAGGTTATCACACGAACCATTGTTAGATATTTTATTAAAAATAATAATGGCGGTAAGCGGATCCGGTTCCACTGTTTTTATTTCACTGGTACATGTTAATTATATATTTGCAGTGCTATTTTAGATAAATAGATTTAATAAATTGAGTAAACCTTTTTGCTGTAGGTTAATTCTATTGATAATATTATTACTATTTATAAAAGAGTATGACATTGAAAGGATAACAGCTTGAGGATATTTTTTTATTTTTACAAAGAAGATATCAAACAATCATGCAGCTCACTTCTTTATTTGGTTTAGGTTTCTGCAATGGAGATGACCATCCAGAAGCATCCTTCATGACAAGGATGACGGTTTGCATTTCTTAGTATAACAAGTTACTAAATTAAAAAACACAACTGCCCTCCCAAAAAACCAATTGAAGATTCGTATTTTTCATTTGAAAACTGCGTCATACAGCCGCCATGTTAAATATTTTCATCGTAAGGATTCTAACGACACCCTATACAGCCAAATCTATTCAAGCAGTTGGAAGTTATGGTGGAATAAAGAAACTCACATACATACAAACATACATGAACCCTGAAAACATTACACTCCTGTTTTGGGCAGCCGTGTTAAAAGAATTTAGAGGGTATACAGAACGTTACTTAAAGGTGTCCTTATATTTTAGGGTCGTATTTTCCTGGATCCTGTGTACAACGTAAAGTGCTAACAATTTTATGAAAATTCGTGATTTTTACTACAGAAATCTCATTTTGAAACTGCAAAATTAAAGTTGAAAATAGACCGATAAAGCTAATATTTCGTATGAGAGACAGGATGACATGAATGAAAATATATGTATTAATAACAAGGATGTTGATGGAATGTCCAGATTTTGATAGTCAATAAAAAAACAGAATCATTGAAATTGCCATGAAAATTCATAATAAGTTGTTTAGAAATGTACATCTAGCAGCATCCTAGGAAAAGCATAATCGGAAGAAAAAAAAAATACATTTCACCCCTATTTTTTCAGACTACACATGACGCTCCTAAAATTGACTTAAACGTTAATAATATTTACGTACTGTCTTAACAAAAATAGATAACATATCATTTACTATCAGAGCATGTTAGTGATTGTGCAAATAGAAGTATGTAAACATGAGCTTGTAACTGATACGGGTAGATAGGTATGACAGACGTTCTGGAACCTCATAGCGCCTAGCAACGTACTTATAACATACCTACTACTTTTAAACTGTGCTATATTTGTAGATAACGCTAAACTTTGTTACGTAATCCTATGCAATGGTTACAGCATACATGTAACATTGGAACATACCGTATACCAAGTTTTTAATGGTCCATCTTACAGTTAGCTATTAGCATGGGCGTACCCAGCTTTTAGACCAAGGGGAGGGGGGAATTTGTTTTTGTCTGTCCAGGGGGGGGGACAAATAAAACATTTGACGGAAAATTATCTTAGTACTACGTAAGCGTGCTAAAACCAGGGGGGGCAGCTACCGTCCCCTGCCCCCCGTTCCTGCTAATTTGGCATCTTGGAGTTGATGTGACGAAGGAGCCAGGAGGTGCCTTGTTGCCTTGCCCACTTCAGTGGCTACTAGTAAGCCCTTCGAGTTTTGGCTCATGTCGTCATCCTGCGCGCTAACTGTTCTATCTCGCTTTCGATACTGTTCCAGGACAACCGTTTTTCGGTTTAGCGCCACAATCATGTCACTGTGGATGGGGTGTGACTTCATAGATGATTTAATAACATTTTATTTTAGCTCTTAGCTTCCTCTTGAATTTAATAACAAGTCTACAAATTCTTCAACTTCAAGAGTAAGCTAAGAGCTGTAATAAAATGTTGTAATGTTGTTGAATTTTAACAAGTTCAGTTCTTGGGTTGTCGACACTCCGTCCAGGTTCTCTAGAACACGTCTCTGGAGCATGTCCCATGCGTGCTCGATGGGATTGAAATAAATGGAAATAAATGAATATATGCGTCACATTATGTCTAACGTAACGCATATATTCATTTATTTATACTCGTTTGACGCAAATAGATCACTCTGTGAGAACTTTGTTTTACTTCTTGTGTTAGTTAGGACGTCAGTATCCGTTTTAAAAATATAATTAAAACTAAAAGATTAATATTTTTATTTATTTAAAATAATAATAAAACGAACCTTACTATAGTAGGTAATTATGTTACGTAATATGTTTACTGTTTTTAACATTTTTCGTTAAGTATATCGTAGTGACTAGCTTAAATCCGTCCCTTTTAAGCTAGTCTACGTGTACTGTGTAGTTTCTTCATATAGCTTCGTTAGTTACTTTAATATCTCAATCAGCCTTTGCTTAAAATATTTTACTAAAACTACTTAGCGACTTTAGTTAGCTATGTCATCATGTCAGTTACAATTTACAGTCGTCATTAAATTGTTTCTGATTATTAGATAAACTGTTATAGACATCCAAAATGCTCAAAAACAACGCCACAACTTTTCATATAGGTAGCTTATTGTAAATGAAAGCTAGTGCTGAGTTATTAATCACTTTAACTATATCCATATTAATTAGACTATCCCGACAATATAATGCTGATTGTGGAGTCGATCAGTCTTATTTATGTAGCGTTAATCAGTCGTATTGATTGAACTTAGGGACTAGAAACCACCATAATAATTATGTTTACCAGAACAACTAGAGGTGATGAGGAAATTCACCCTAATGCTGTATATTCGTATGAACGAGTTGCTAAACTCTTTCATGTTTACGCTTAACATCAGGCGAGATTGTAGATAAATAAAAGCCTTCTTCTAATTAAAAAAATAGTAAAAATGTTAATAAATAAAGTAGAAAGGACAGTTTGTCAGATAGAACAGTAAGCGGGAGGGTGACGATATGACGTTTGACGAGTCCAATAGATTGGGCTTGGTGACGATGGTCTGACGATGAAGCCAGGAGGTTGATAGTAGAATAATAATTACTTTTTAATTCGTTTACCCGAAAGCGTGCACACATTTTCGTGTGAATTACAACCAACCTGCTCGCCTTTACTAGGTTTCTTTTTCAAGGACCCCAAAAGAGACTTGTGTCTGGCTATGTTTACCACTCTGAAAGTATCTAAAGATAGTGAATGAGTCTAAACCCTCGCCGTTTGTCTGCTAAGATTAATGCTTGGAGAAATAGAGCATCCCAAAATAGGGGTCAGTCCCGCCTTCGTGGCACAGAGGCCGCAAGCAGCAACGTCTCCTTCGAAGAGAAAGGAGATGTCACTTCTGTTACAGCAGGAGCCCCTGATTAAAATAACGCTGCCAAAGACGACAAATCACGCTCCTATTGACGCCAAAATGCCGAGATAGCTGGAACTGACTTCTTCCCGCTTGTAGCATTCTTACAGCTCTCTGCATTTCATCAGCCTGTCAAATGGCATCGCTCCATGACATAAAAAATTACTCACCACTACGTTTTTTTCCAAAACTGAATATCTCAAAATGATAAAAGTGAGAAAAATGCCAAATTTATCAAGCAACGAAAACATGAAATCGCGAAAAATATATATTTTTTTATTTTATTTCTTTTTTATTTATTCTTTATTGTACACTAAAACTAGATTAATAAAAACAAGGAAATGGTATGTACAAAGGCGAGCTTAACCCAAACCTGAGTTTTCTTCCAGCAAACCTTAGAGTAAATAGAGGATAGTAGAAAAACTTAGAGGCAAAGTCGTGTGTACGTAAACTAATGTACGTAAACAAATAAAAAGTTTTTGGATTATTTAATGAAAACAAAACCCAATAGAAAAGGTTCTATTTTTAAAATCAGTCAGTATATGTTTCCAAAAATAAAAAGATTGTGTAATAATCTACTTTACTACGAAAAAAATAAAATATCAAATAAAAACATAAAATAACATGCAGTTTCTGTAAATGATGCATGCTGCTTAGACTTTTTTGATGTGTGTATTTTTACATCTGTACCCTTGAAGGTAACCCTATATTGTTCCGTCACGGTAAGTAGCTACAGTCAGGTATTTTTACTTAACTGTACCTACTTACCGAATTTAATTAATTTGTAGTATCTTTCACCAGCGGCTTCGTTCGCGTTAATGTATATTCATTTTGTCGGGACTCGGGAACAGTACTTTTTCTAGATGAAAGGTACCCTATGTCCATTTCTGTACCCATGACAACGGGTATGAAAAAAAAAAGAAAAAAAATACTCTAGCTTCTGCCCGCCGCCCCAAACAAACAAACAAACACACTTTATAATATTAGTAAGGACTAGCTGTTTGCCCGCGACTTCGTTTGCGTGGATATTTTAGTGAAACCACAACGGAAACCGTACATTTTTACGGGATAAAAGTAACTATTCCAGATTAAAATCCATCATGTGCCAAATTTCATCCATATCCATTCCGCCGTTTTTACGTAATCCTTCATCATCCATCCATCCATCCATCCATCCATCCTCACTAACTTTTAATAAGATTATTGCTGGGATTATTTTTATTTCTCATGACTTACTTATTACTTTCGGCAATATCATGTATCTACTTGCCTATCAGAAGAAATCAAGATTCGATATCACTGATCAATTAAATAACCTTTGATAATTTTTAATAAAAAGGAACTAAAAATACTTACTGACGAAATTGTTTTTGTGCACTAAAACACTGATTAATAAATTGTTATTGATTAACATTGAAAGTATATTATTGTGTTGATTCGATCATCTCCTATAGATTAATCAGGATAAGTATAGAATGATGTTAATATGTGACGAATAACAATAATAATTAAATGTAATTATAGATTACTAATTACTAATAATGTATAAATATTACCTATTCTGTATTCCTGTAACTTTGTACTAACCACCTACCTGAAATTGACTGTCAAGAGACAAGTGAATCTTATTATTAAACGACTTCAAAAAAAAAACCATATTCACCAATATTTCCGTCATCTATGGACTAATTTCAAAAATTCTTCTTTTTAAAATATTCTTTTAAAGGCCTGTTGTGGTCAGTGATCCTGACTGTTGAGCCAGATGTCGTGGGTTCGATTCCCACCCAGGATAAATAATTGTGTGATGAGCACGGTCATTTGTTCTGTGTCTGGGTGTAAATTTGTCTATATTATGTATGTATTTAGAAATATATAAGTATATTTTTCAGCAGTCTGGTTACCATAGTACAGTCTCTGCCTAGTTCGTGAGGGAGGTGTGTCAAGTAGTTATTAATTATTATTATTCGCATGTATAATATTAGTTAAGATTAGACTAATAACAACAATGATCTCGAACATATTACACAGCGCTTTCGCGACCCAAACTAAACATAGCTTGTTCTATGGACTCTAGAATACGGATAAACATACTAGATACATTTTTTCTTAATACATATGCACATATCACAGAAACAAACATGACAATGATACTCACTGAGCGGGAATCGAACCCTAGATTACCCAGGAAGTGACAGCCGAAACCACTACCGCCGCGCCATGTACGTCGGCAAGGTTCACCAACAAAACGCTGACGTGCTCTTCCTATTTAAGAGGTTGGACTGAAGCTATTTACATACCTAGTAAAATAATATATAAAACCTTAAACAGAAGTTTCAGAAAATTGCGTTCTGATAAGTCTAAATTAAATTTAAATGGTTGCTATTTATTGTATAAATGTACAAATAAGTGAGTTGACTTTAAGTTTGAAAATAGGTATTTCATAACATTCTGGCCATTTTTTTTTTCGTTATCCCCTTAAGTTAGTCATGATGAACCGTCTCCCCCTGCAACGAGCAAGTTTGTTTGTGAGGTCACAATTGTTCAAATGAAAGCGTTTGAACTATCATGACTGTTCTTTCGTTACCCATAACATAAATATTAAAAAATTTATTCATGGCTATACCTACTTAATAGGTAATAAGACTTTCTGATTACAGGCTAAATTCTCCAAAAAGTGGATTAAAAGGTTTCTTTCAGAGTGGGCAACGTGGGCGTAAGTCTTTTGATGGCAAAGTTATAAAGGCTACAATGACCGCTTTCCATCAAGTAGGTTGAGTACCCATTTGCAACATTAGTGGTAAGTACAAAAATATTGAAGCGAAAACTACTTGAATTTAAAATTACAAGTAAAACTGTTATTTATTACAATTCATTAGGTCAGGTGTACAAATTGGCAATTAAGTACTAATGTTCATATTCGAACCCAGGACTTTTGGTTCAGTTGCCGTAAAAACCGTAAGGAAATAGTATTATCATTATGATCATATCGCTATAAATAACTTGGCCGTAGCAACACTTGCACTAATATTGGCTTAGTTGAGTCAATAACTGAACTGAACATCTTTACACCAAAAGTCCCTACAAAATTTTACTCAATCTCGATAGAGTAAGGTTGATAATCGACCACATGCTATTATTCAGACCACATATTTTTCAATACTTATGCATAATACTATGCGACAATTTCAATTCGCTTAAGTAAAAATATTACAGCATTTCATACCGTTTTAAGTAACATAGTTCCAAACAATAACAAAAGATGGCGTTACAATACTAGTATCAACTAAGTGCTAGAAATAATTTGCCCGCCTAGTAACAACAAATAATCAATGTTTTCCAATTCTTTCTAAATTGATTTTCGTTTATAGTGCTTCGCAATTCACCTTCCATTTTCCCACTCCATTTGGGATCAATGAAATGAACATAATAAACTTTTTCGTGTTAGCGTAAACAGTTTTCTTAATTTAAATTTTGTTATTTATCGCCGAGTGATGTCCAATAGGCATCTATAACATAAATTTCAATGATTTTTAGCTGGTGATGTCCACGTGTATCGATAACTTAGTGTAGCCCGTCATCGACATCGGTCACGATCGTTGTACATTTTGTACAATCATGTCGTTCGTTTGCGGTTAGAAAGTGAAATAAACCCTTGTTTCAGTATAAAATTAACTATTGCACAAATTGCGAGATTTCAACGACTTTGATGTTATTATGGCTTATTAGACTTTGCAGTAGGTACCTACTTATAAAATGGCTTGTATCCGTTTCTTGTTGGCATAAAATGCAGTTTTATTGTGAAATAGTCCTTTTGGGATTGTGAATGTTATAACTTGCTTTTTAGTTTATTTCGGTGTCAAATAAATAAATTTGCGAATCATTAATGGGTACAATAACACTGTATAATTCTTAAGTAACACATTAAGAACTAGTTTGCCATTTCTAGTAGATTAAAAATCATAATTTACATTCGGCAACAACATCCAAATTTTTTTTTGATACAGACCATACTTACCCTTATTTCTAAGACTATAACTTTTATAACTGTGTGAACTTTTACAACGGCCGCTAAAGCCATTTCTCTGGATTCAATACAAAGACCTTTCTATATTTGGTTGAAATGAAACGAATTTATTCTGTTTTCACATAAAAATAAAAAAATCGTTAGCGTGTCGAAAAAATGAGAAAAACAACGTACTGTTTGTGATGATTACAATATAATTTAATAATTAGTATCTTGATGAAAGGTATCGTGCCTACCTAATATGTGAATGCATATTTTACATTTATAAGACAATTATCTAAAGTCTGATAGTAAAAAGATGGAGTGCGATAGCTCACGATCGTAAAAAAGCAATTTAAAGTTACAGCCGTAAGCGAATTCAGCAAGCGCACTTAAACTCATATTTAAGCTGTATCCATTCAAATATCAAAACTATTTGGCACCGTCAACAAATTCGCCATTTTAGTTTTATCTCAAATCTACATATATGTAATCATCATTGAGATAATTCGGTCGTCATGCAATATGCATGGTTAGGTGAGGCAGCAAATGTAGAAAACTGTACAAACAGGTCTTGTTACTAATTGTAGAAAAAACTCGAGGATGGGGTTGCACCAATCTCTAACTGGAACCGGTTCGAAACGGCCTGCAACCGGTCCCGACCGGTCTCAATATTGCTTCGCCTCAGCTTGTTTTTACCTAGTTCAAATTTATGTTAATGTATGGAAATGACGTTTGGTGGTTTTCTTTTTTATTGATATCTGTGTGGAATATTTAATATTCTTATCAGGCACTATACATGTATAGTTATACATAGAAGTCTTTCAGGTATGTATCTCCTTCGTGTAAGTGTTGGATAGGGAATGGGTATTAAAACAATATAAAATCCATTTTGAAACTATGTATTTTTTTTCTTCAATATTTCTACATTTTCTTTTTTACGGCCTATCAAATAAATATCAATTATAAACAATTGATACATTTATTATTATTGTTAGTTTTTGTATATGTCGACATTTCAAGTTTTAGAAGTAAAATGTTTTTGTAGCTTTTTAAAAACTTTTTATTATGATGAAAGTGAACTCTAGGACTATGATATTGTGCGTTCAAAACACTGGACCCTACAAACATTTAGATTTCGTTTAAAAACGGTTAGTCTGTTGATTTACATTTAATGTAGTAATTACACTGGATGAAGAAAATGCATTCTGCAATATTAACATCTCGTCATTTATATGTACTGTTAGTACAAAAGTATCTCTTATCACCCACAGACGCAGCTTCGCGTGGCGATACAAAATAATCTTACAAAAAATTTCATTTTATGTTAACTTAAATAACTTAATACTTTTAATAACTATCAATAATATAACCTGAGATCTTTTCTTCTGCAGTGCGAGGGGCGGGGCCTCGCCTCGCACGTCATTATTGCCTCCCTACGTTCACCGCTCTATGATACACATCTCTAATATTTATAAATCTGCATTCATGATTTTCACATTCATAAAAAGTAATATTTTTCTCGCATTTAATTTTTATACATTACAAAAGTAGTATCACAAACAAATGTACAAACTAGTACAATTACGAAAACGTACACATATCGGACCTCTACAGAGGTCGCCTCTAATAAATACAGTTACGATACATGAAAATACGAACTCTACACAACTTCAGAATAGAATCGAACTCGAAACAAAAAATAATACCTAAGACTATATCGTTCAGGGTATCATTATCACACGCGCGGCGGCGGCTGAGATCATGGGGGCGCACGAACGCCACCGCGCCACTCACGCGAACAACCAGCACGACTCACAATCATTAAAATATTCAATAATAAAATACGAACAATGATCATACAATGATTAACATAAGTACGGGCGGCGCGGGAGGCGGACGCAGCGGTGGGCATACAGACAACCTGCTGGACGTCAGGATCAAGGATCGAGGGTCACGGACAGAAGTGGAGGGTAGCGAGATCGACGCTCGCCTCCACGCGCCGTCGCACGCGCGCGCTCTCTCGCGTCGCCGGCACTGTCGATGCGCGACCGAATATCGACACTTTATCGAGATAAAGTGTATTTCGCATCACTATCGACTGTGCCCGCGGAGCGACAGGCGCCCGCGCAACTAAAAACCTGCGCTCTTCCGCGCGCTTATACTACAACTATACGTTACATATCACGCTGTGCTTTTTTCTCTTATTAAAAATATATAATAATTAATATAATATATAATAATATGATATTTGTTAAAATAACGATACGTAGATATCGAGGAGGGCTGTCAGTCGGCTCGCTCGCATCACGCGGTACTCACAGGCAACTTCACTCCGCCTGGCTCCTGAACAATTTCTTTTTTTCTATCGTGAACTGTGGGCTGATGATGATGGTGCCGCCTCGCGTTAAGTTTCTGTAACAAAAGAGAACCTCCGTTAGCACCGCTCGCTGTTGCCGGGCTGACGCAACGCCCATGAATGAAATGTTCGGTTAACTAGTGCGATAACAGAGCTCAACTTACTTTAAGAATTGCGGCAACAGGCTCGTCCAGTTCGTGGCGTCGTGTTCCAAATGTAAATGTATTTCGTGTGTAGTTAATGTGTTGGGGTCTATTTTGAAAGCTGCTAATCTTCTTCCCGCGACGTCGACGATGACGGCCGCACCCCGAGACCCGCAGGGCTCTCCCTCAGCCAGCGCGAGAGTTTGTCTCGAAGCCCTGGCGAGTAATTCTGCTGGGACTAAGACCTCGGCGGTGGCCAATTCACTGGCCGCCTTGGCCGCTCGTAATTCTCTCTCGAGCCTCTGAGCCAGCGCCGCTTCCGTCGGCACCGGGACCGGTGCTTCCCGCCATGTAGGCCCATTCCAAGCTGTAACAAAGGAGATATATATTTAGATTTATAGTCCTCTAGGCTTAGAAAACCTTTACAAATATAAGTCCTATTTAAAAAAAAAACAATGCCTAAAAAACTTACAACAATAGAAGAAAGTTGAACGTAAAAGGTTTAATTCAACATCAATTAAATTGAATCTAATTCATATAAGTAGTGGTGCGCAAACAAGGGCGAGCGGTACGGCGCAGCGAAACAGCTGACACGTCAGCTGTGATTGACGTTCGGGCCCCGAGCCGCTCTCGGCAACATTGTCTACCGGCAGTGGTGCCGTTGGTGTTGCGAATCAAGTAGATTGGTATGGTTCACTGTGCAACCCTGAGCACTAAGAGCCTAGCGCTCCGGCGGCTGCGCGCGGCGCATAGCAACAATCGTCAGACAGTTAGAAAGCCACTTCCCTACCTCGCTTACTCCGAATAGAAAGTCAACTCACCTTTTTCGCTATTGAATCCGACAAACTGATTCGTGACCGGCAGGATCTCCATATTTTCCAAATTTTTACTTATATTGTACACTTTTAAAACGACAAAAAATTAAAGCGTTCCGCTGCGGAACTTAATATTACTAGAAAAATATCACAAGTCTCTTTTGTACTGCGAATGCGCACTGAACAACCGGCTCGACACTACCGGCGACTAGTTATCGTGGAGAGATCGATGGGAAATTGATAAAACGTCCTAAGCTCACGACTGCATCAGATCTGATCTCGTAACCATAGGGCTTCGTCACTCGCCCCCGGCTCACTGCTTGACCCACCCAACCCTGTCGCTCTCTGTGATGGACTGGCGATATCGGAAAACTCTAGCACTTTATATAGAAGGCCGAGGCCGGGGGTGCGGGGGGACGCTCCGCGGACGGCAGAGGGGGCCCCGCCCGCCAGTTGCGCCGGGTCGCGGTCAAAGTCGGTCGTTTCTACGCCGCTCCGTACCGGCTTTTATACCAAGCCGGCCGGCTTCTTTGTTCGGGTTCCATCGATGGAACGTCTCGGGTTTTTCGAACAAAAAAGTGTAATTTTGAACAATATTCACGTGTAACACGTTGCGAGTATTTTTACTTGTTTTAAATTTAGAAATTGCTAGAATTAAAGATATACTTTGTACTTGTTATAACAATCCTTAGTAGTTTAAGTCTGAGAAATTAAATCTGCTGTTTCACCAAACAGTTTTCTAGATCATAAGTTAGAACTTTCTTTCGATAGCGTTTCATTTGCCGTATAGTGAATATATGTGTGTATTATATTGTTTTCTGTACCTCTAGTTTGTAAGTATCATAAGTAGGTAAGTAACTTGTTATACTTATTTATAATGGCCTATAAACGACTTTGAAACAGTAAGTTTGCAGTAGAGGTTGTAAAAAATTACGTAAGTATTTTTGTGATCTATATCTCTACTGCTGTTAATATATTTAACTGATAATAATTGATCTCTAGATAAAGGATTATGATTCGATTATTATTTTTTTTTTGTGCTTATCTGGAGGGAGCTATCACACCTTCATTATTTAAATTAAAATAGTAATATCATTAATAACTAACTTAATAAGTCCCAAACACTTGTAAGCAATAAAGCTAATAAATAGTATAAGTTATATATAGTGTATATAGTATAAGTTAATATAATTAAAAAAAAACTAAACAAAATTAAAAGGTACTTAAAAAGTCTCTAAAATTTTATAAATCATAAAAGTTACGAAAATATAAATAACCGAAATAGAATTTAAACAAAGAATGTTTTTTAAATTAATATAAAAAACAGGTAGCGATGTTTCTTTTCCCTCATACATTTTACCACTCAATAGTAAGTAGGTATACATTATAAAAAGAACAAAAATCATAAAACAGCCAAACGTGTTAAATAGCCACATCATCATACCTATCATCACTCACGTAAAACAGTCAATGATTAACTAGTTGTTTTAAAAACAAGGTAATAATTACACAAATAACTTAAAAAAATATATATAAACTCAGTTCGATAAAAGAATCACAAAAGCCAGTTGGTTTAGATATGTAATATATGTTAATGAAAATGGAAGAGTTGAGTTGAATTTTAACATCGGCTATCTGTTTAAAATCCAGCGGCGTGAAGTGACTACGTGACTATTGGATAGATGACTAGACGTAGACAATAGAACAGCATGATTTACAAGCCGGCCAGTGAAATAAAACAAAAGGATCAGAATAGCATAAATTACAAAAAGAAAATATAATTCAAGCTGTTTATTGAGGGACTGCATTGAAAATGTTTATAACTTTAAATGTGTAATAGACTTTGTCATGGATTAAGTTATAATAAACTTATAATTAAAAAAACAATGAAGTAATTTTATATAAAGTTGCATCAGCTTAATGTTAACGATAAATTTCTCTTGCAAAATATGTTTGTTGTTGTACAAGAAAGATAGTAATTTCTCCAACGAGATCACCGTTACAAATTGTTTTAGTATTTGCTTGGTAAGACTTTCTTACATCTTGTTGTAAATTGCAATCAAAAATTCATCAGGTAGGTACTAAATCTTTATAAAACCAATACATCAATACTGATGTTGAAATAATGTAAAATGTAAATAGAGATCGACTTCTTTATCGTGTCTTATCGCTGTGCACACGGTTTGCATAAATGGCAAACATTTTTCTACAATAACCGATTCCAATCCAACCGATTCTATTACATTGGAAAAAGTAGGTAGAAGCAAAAACATGATTAACTGGCTATCAGTAAAGAAAACTGTACGACTCTAAACGAAGAGCTACAAAAACAAATGGACAAAAAGAAATGGCAAAAAAATTGGCTGTGTTGCCAAGCAGTGCCGGCCGGTGTGTTGGCCTTGGACGGACATGAGTCACGATTGACAAGCGAGTCGAATCGCTCATGTCACTAACTCGTTCATGTTCGTGACTATAACTCTATGCTTATAAAGTTAATGCCAATTCATATCTAATCAAAGTTCACGGGTCGATTTGGGTCTGTTTATATTTGTATGAACAGGTTCTGCCACGTCGTTTCATTACCCTTTCTTTCGTTTCCATGCAATTCCATTGTTTATGTATTCTGAATTTTGTTTATAAAGTTTGTGACTGTAAATATATTTTTTTGTTATATAAGTGCAATGTTGTACCAAGTAGGTAAATGTTTTATCATCATTATGAATGTTAAGAGTTAAATGAGTTTATAAAATAATTATTATCAGCACGCCTTCCGTGCGTAATTTATCTTTATGCCTAAAGTAAATAAATACTAAAGACTTGGGTTCATTATGATGCTTGTTTCATTTACGATATAATGATGTAATTGTTTAAACAAACGTAGAGATTGTATACCGCTTCATTATGCATTGATTTCTTAAATAAACTACTCTTTGTAAGATTTGTTGATTGTGTTGAAAATTGTCAATGTTATAATGTAAATTTGTGTATGAACAAAAATACCTTTATTTTAAAGTATATTTTCCAAGTGCATCAAAGAAAAATTTATCTAGCTATCTTCAATATAAGGGGAATAGCATTCTTGTTAGAGAGTTCCATAAAAAAAGATATTTTAATTCTATAATTCCCCTTTCATACAATCACATTCACATTCATAGTATAAAAATAACACATAGGTACATTATATTTTATAAAAAGAAACGTATAAATAAGATCTTCAAAAAAACGTGATAAAGGAAATTCAATGTTAAAAGTAAGATTACATGAAGACCCAACGGAAATTAAAAGGGAGTCCAACCTGTCGTCAGATTGCCGTCGCCACACAATACACTCCTTATTCCCTTCTTACTCTCGGAATCCCTTCAACAAAGGAACAATGGGGTACCTAGCAACCTTCCCCGTGTATCTTTCACATGTCCCAACCTGTTTAATCTTGTATTTACCACACTTTGTGTATACAAGTTGTATTATTTCTCAAAAATCATTAGTTAGGATATAATTAATATCTACTTAATTATATCCCAAGTTATTATAATCTTAGAACAATCCAAAATTAGAGTACGATAATGTTAATAGAATGAAAATTAAAACCCTCAAGTGTATCTATGTATAATTATTGTTCTTTGTATTCAAACTTTAGCAAAACGTTTGTCCAACGTTTGTGTAACTCTGTATTAGTCACATAACACAGTTTGTAAATAAAATGCTCGGTATCAACAACATTTTGATTTGGACGGGGTTTCATGTCATTAATACGACCAATATTTGTTGTAATCGGTAGTCCACGCTCGTGCATATTCCATGCCAAGTTTAGGCAACGACTCATTAGCAATTTTAATATATCCATGTTTATGTTAGGTATATAATGCACGTGTCTATCTATACAATACTTGTTTTATGCTACAAGTTGGCCTTGGCAGCATTTAAATTTATCTAAATACAAATATTGTCTGTTCTGATAATGATCGGAATCATAATTCTTTCTTTACTTTAGAGTTCTTTGTATATTTGTTATATCAATATTGCAGTAACATTGTTTTATATTTTATTTATTTCTTCTCAAATAATCGATTACATT
This sequence comes from Euplagia quadripunctaria, assembly GCA_963859945.1. Classification (NCBI taxonomy): domain Eukaryota; kingdom Metazoa; phylum Arthropoda; class Insecta; order Lepidoptera; family Erebidae; genus Euplagia; species Euplagia quadripunctaria. The sequence goes on along the minus strand of OY982572.1, from coordinate 519,558 downwards.
CAACAGTTTTATTGTTCAATTAAAAATGTGTAAATAAACGATTGTTATAACAGATTTTTGTATTTTTATTTCTTCAATTACAATACCCGATAACAGAAAGAGAACAGTGGCTTTATGAGACACAATGTCTACTTCAAGACTTATCTACTTTAAAAATATACAAGAGGCTGACATTAAGGAATTAGCACAAAACCTCTCTTCATTGCATGCTAGTAAATCTAAGTCTCTGTAACAATCTAATTCGTTAATATTTTGTTGAAGTTGAAACACACTCAAAGGGCAATCAATTCTACAAATCGAACAGACTTACTATCTAGTTTTTCGGACAAATAAATGAAGGCAAAATTATGTAAGCCAGTTTTTGTCCTTATTAGGGTTCCGTTCTTTAAAAGGACCCCTAATATGATCATTTTGTAGTTCGTCTGTCAAGACCCTGAAAAGTTCTTGATTTATTTATTGATTTTGGCTCTGGTTACACTTGGGGTATCTCGCGTGCTTTGTCATCTTTTTCATTTTGCATATTTAAGGAGTAGTAGCAATGGAAGAAGAAAGTTTGAACTCCATAATTTTTACAGGAACTTAATGGACATAGACCCCAATCTCTGGAGAATATGACAAGGATTTTTGTAGGGTTGGCAAAGTTTTCCATTAAAGTAGTCGTATCCTTGTTGCATTTGTGGTTCATATAAAAAGGTTTAATAAATTTAAGCTGCAATATTCCCGAGGACTCTCCAAGATGGCAAGGCATGTTTATACGAAGAAAGTGTAAAAGTATTTACTCTGAGACAAGTATATCATTCATATAAACGATGGTACGTAAGTATTGAGATAGCTGCTTATGTTCAAATTAACAAAACAACACAATTATCTATATGAAGCTCATATTCATAAAACAATAGACCTATCTGAATGATGCTCATACTCATAAAACCCAACATAGCTGTTTTCATAAGAAATTGTGTATGTGTATGTTTTGCACATTTGAGCATAAATATAGTTTTTTTTAGGGATTGGGTGCAACCGAGCAGATGGGGTCACTTGATGGTAACTGAATACCGCCGCCCATGGACACCTGCAACTCTATAGTCACAATTGCGTTGCCGGCCATTAAGGTGGGAGTAGGGGAAGGAGGATTAGGGCCTCCGGTAACCTCATTCACAACGAAGCATTACTTCACGCCGGTTTTCTGTGAGGCCGTGGTATCACTCCGGTCAAGCCGGATACGTGCCGAAGCATGTCTCCCACTTTTATATTCGAAGATAACATACATTTTGGCAAGTAGTTAGCAAAACTCTATGGTAGGAGGGGTAGAAGCAGGATTCTCATTAGCAGCACGTATCCGCAATAGGGGATTTGATAGATAGAATTTCAGACTCACGACCGAGTGATTACAGGTTCGGTTCGAACCTACTCTTAACAAAAGCCTTTAGCTTAACTGGAAGCGTTAACAAGAGTAATAATAAATATGAGATCCATTAAGATGTCAAAAACTAAATAAACATTTACTTTATGTGTAATATCAAAATAAACTTACAAATGGATAGCATTTGGGAATTCCTATTCATAATTATATATTAGTAATGTACAACCATTGGTGCAATATTTGGCGTTCAGAATAAGATGAATGACATTTGTCGCGACCAACTCACTGAGAAACATATTACCTACTTAGCAACTCTTGTAGTCTACTTACATACATAAGTATTAGGTACTTAAAAATAGTAGTGCTATTTCCCTGTCACCAAGTGTAACCTTAAGATAGTATTAATAAGTCAGACAAAGATGTATCCTATTTCCCAAAAATATTACTATAAGAGGCTGGTGCCAGCAGATATGATTAGAAACAGAATGCCCAACTGCTTTAATATAAATCAAAATTCAGGAGGAGTCAGTCAGTATAAGTCGGTCGTGAAGCCAGTTGCCTCTTCCAAAACGTAGATCCTATTTAGAAGATTATTATAAAATGCACAATGGGCGGCCTTATCGCAAATAGCAATATTTTAGTATCTTCACTCTGTAGAAGACAGTAATTAAGCAGCAGTTTTCTGGGATTACAAATAAATACTTTGTTTTGTCTGATGAAGTAGGAGGAGAAGGTGGACCAATTCTGTGAGAACACTTTAAGACCCTTTTTAGGAAGGCATAAACATGACACTGCATGGTAGCTGAGTTGCTGAGAAGTCTATTAATAGTCAGTAGACCTACAAAGGTCTCTCGAGTCTGTACACTAACATTAGTTAATAGACCTATAAGGGCCTAGTGCGACTGGGTGCTCACAAGGAAGGTGGCTTTACTTTGTAAGCGTCCGTTGACAAAATGTAAGTATAATTCGTTAAACTCACGTTTTTTAAAATACGCATGATTAAGTATATAGATAATGATAACACGAGTATATAGGTTATCTGCGAAGGTTTATCTCAGGTCATTATGGCACTCCGTGACACAGTATTTTGGCTATTTAGATATAACAAATGGCCGATAGTGATGAGTTTAGATAACACGGAGTAGAGCAGTCAAGTATCTTCATTACTGATAAAAAAAAATAACAGTCTTTAAAAAACGAGGATCTGTATTCGATCCGTACGTATGCTTGTTTGTGAGTCCGCGATTTTCTTAAAAATTAATGGACTAGTTTTCATGATTGTTTCACTAACGTATTTTACATATTTCCAGGAAGGTATTAGTATATAAAATTTTTTTTTTTTTTTTTTCACTATTAATTTTGTGGAAGACGATTTGTTTTTTGTTAAAAAAGAGGTATTATTGAAACCCAAAGATTTTTGAACAAATAGGTTAGATTGATAATGGAATTATACATATACCATGCGTACACACTCCTTTGAGGACGTAGGGCTCACAAGATTTCTGCCCAAAATTGTTCGGCGCCCGACTTGTCCAGTACTTCAATATCTAGAAGACCAAAATTTGTAAGTAAGTAGTCTTTATTGTACACCAAAAAAAAAAAACAAAGGACGGCCGTATGCATATGTTTATTAACTTACTTACTTAAAAAAGTGTGTGAACAAAAAAAATATACAAAGACAATTAATTTTTTTAAATAAAAAGAGACATTGGGCGTATTCTATTTTTAAAATTAATTTGTTCTATAAAGTTTAAATTCAGCAAAGGAAAGTAATCAACGAGCAATTTCGTTGAATACCATCAGCTAGAAAGTTAGGAATGAGTTTTTCAAACGGCCTTCTTCGGAAGGGTTGAAGATTGGCACAAGAACGATTATGCCGCCAATAACCATCCCCTTTCACCCCTTGAATGAGTCGTAAAACTGTTCATCATTATTGATTCGTTTATTTTCGAATGTTAAAGGGCTGAATATTTCAAGAGTTAATGTTTTATTTAGGTGAAGAAAACGGCTGGTATATGTTCTCTTTGTTCGATGATCTGAGATAACAATGTCTGTTTTAAGTCATATTGTATTATTACTTGTAAATAAATGGTTCAAACTGGGGCCGGTAAAGACGAGACTGGGTACGCAGATTCATCCTAGTATTTCTAATAGGTAGACTATTTCAATCAGTCAGCCTATTGCATTCCACTGCTTAGCTGGACATAGGCCCCTCCCAATGTGCGCCTAAGCACCCGGTCCTCGGTTTTCCGCATCCAGTCCATACCACCTATCTTCCTCAGGTCGCCAGGCCATCCGGTTGGAGGGCGTCCCGTCTTCCTTAAAACTCTTACCCCTAAAACAGGCCAGTTTATCAACAAATGTTCACTTGAAACGTTCAAAAGAAAATATTTTTTTATTCAGTTCAAATATCAATTTAAAAAAAAATTATTCTAAAATCAAATTTATTCGTCAAATAAGAAGGTAACCGTTCACTGGGCTCATTGATCCAAAAGGGTTGCACCCACCCATAGCTACGATCGTAGAGAATATTTCAAAAGGATCAAACATTACTATGACGTCATGCATCATTACGATTGAATCTCTAATAAGGTTAGGCAGATTGTAGAAACGGGCAGGTTTGTGTAGGTAGTTGCCCTAAAATAACTTGAAAGTGAAAGAATTTCGCAGTTAATGCATTAAGTAGGTAGTTGGCGAATGCATTAAGGCCTAAAGAGTACTAAAGAGGCGGTAATATATATAATAAAGTGCTTTTGAAGGTAGTAAACAAGTAATATCTCTCTTCACGTCACTGTTATAAACTTAATTGTAAAATAAACACGCATTTATCAAAACTTTCTCACTTGAAGTCGTAATATTCACAGATCACAAAATCGATACCAACAGCAGCTATACATATTTCACTAACACAGATTTAACGCCCCCGGGAGCCAAAAGGGTGGTCAGATCCAAAAACCACACATCGTACACGCATTTCTAAAAAAGGCTTCACAATTCCACCCTACACAAATATCCCCCACGGCTACAAAATTACTAACATTTTGTGTTATTTCATGATTTACGGCTCAAATTATATCCTTTCGGCCATTTCTGAGTGTTAAGCGAGTTATAATTGCGCTTGTGTTGGTTACATATATGTTCTGAGTATGAAAGTAAATATTCAATATGCAATAAAATTATTTCTAATAAATAACTTCGTAGATAAGTACAATGTTTAGAGCTTATATGTTATAATAAGTCCGGTACTACATTACATAGCACATATCTCTTTGCTGCATAGAAGTTGAAATGAAATAACTGTGTTGTCTAAGGGGCCTCCTAAACTTTTGAAGAAAAAGAGTGGGGGCATACCCTAGCTGGATTATCCTCACAACTTCGGTCTTTAATGCTTTTGAAGGGTTGGCAAGGCGAGAAATTATATTAGCATATTCTATAATGAAGTCGATATATCGAATACTAGATAAATACCCGTAAAAATCCGGTTTTAAAGTATTAAACGTCCATATTTGTAAATTTATGTGCAAAGTGCATTCTCGCGTAATTTTTAGTAACAGTAACTACTGATACCAGACCTGTTTTCTAAGAAAATATTACACTTCTATATGCAGTATTATTTAACTGCCAGAATCCATAAATGTAGAACTTAAAAATATTGGATGACCTCACTTTGCATTAACACAAAGTTCGACAAGTTACTGTTAGAGGATTAGACTAACACTTAATACAAAAATATACCTCGGTTTCAACACTAAACTTCTTTATAAAAAATCACTATAGCAGTGATGAATTTAGTCATAAAATTAATTTGTTTACTTACACCCAGTACGCGACTCGGACTTGACCGATATTTTCACCTTAGTTTTTTACCGTACTTAATATACCCATTCGGATTTACTTATGACGAACTACATCTTTCTAGTTATTCGAAAACTAAATATAATTGATTATTTAATACAACTGATCGGAAGTTTCCATCATCACGCAAAAAGTGTTACAATAACAATAAATTCCATCATAATTACCGAACTAACTTTTTTTAATAATTCAATATCAAAATTAAAAAAAGAGTAACAAAAAAGTATTATCGGTACGGATCAAAATCGCCGATTCAAAGCGAAGCGGTCTCGAGTCACGCACGAGTGACGAACAAAAAAATCATACAAACAGTTGACAAAGAGTGGAGCTACTGTTGCTAACGGCCCCTACCACTCGCTGGAACGTTCGAGTACACAACAAATGGTAGGAGTAGAACGTGACACGAGATACCATTATCGATTTGCGAATTCGATGACAACTTCGTTGGATACCGATCTTAGAACAACATTTTGTATTTCGAATTTCGATTTTATTTTTTCTTTACATAATATACGAATTGATTTTGTACGTTTAGTATATTCACATACTGTGGTTAAATCGTATATTCTTGTTTTGAAATCCTATTTTAGAACCAATAACGTATTTTATTGTAGTTATTAGCTGGATCTATTTGTTGGTGAGTTTACACCTTGAACTAATATAATGATGGATGATATGAAATTCTGCTTAACACCTTTCGTTGACAGATGTTTGCACACGCAGCACGTATTGGACGATTATTAATTGTCAAATAACGGAATTAATGTTCAGCCAATATGACAAAGAAAGCCATTTTTATTTCTCAGAATGACATTTGTCAATTCGGCCTGCAAATATGTGATGCCTTGTTAAATGTTTTTGTCATACTTATGTAATTTCGAAGGTATAATGCTGTTTTTGCCATCGCTTTCACTGCTCGGCCTGTCAAAACAAATATTAATGTGTTGTTATGTATCTATTGTCTATTTAGTATTTACTAGTACAATGATTTGCTTTTCGGCTTGGGAAAAGTTTGTCTAATTTTTTTTGCACAACCTTTTCCGAAAAGCCAAATTACGAATATTTAAATTTGTACTATTAATCGTTCAGCAATTGATCACAGTCTATCGATGTTCTGTTTTAAAAAATAATCTGTTCGCTTATAAAAATAAAGATGGACGTGCCAATTTTTAAAAAAAAATTTAAAAAAGGAACACCTGACGCGACGCGAGCGACCCTCGTCATGTCCAAACAATGTCTGTTCGGTCTAAATAGTCGTACAAAACTTTCTCGAAAATTATTTACTCATTTACAGTAGGTAATATACATATAGGTATATTAGTGCAGGCCTTTTATAAAAAATGAAAAGGTTTTTTATTAATCCAAACAACATTCAAACTGTTGTGACTCCATAGGCAGGGAATCAACATCAGAGAAACACGAAAACATAACACTCAGCGAGATCCCGGAAAACTGTCTTGGAACCAGCAAGGAATTTCGTCAGAAGGGAAATAGAGGAAATATAATAAATTAAATTCCTTCTTTATAAAAGAGGGAGACAACAAAACAAAATGTAGCTCATTTTATGTTATTGGACAGTCGTAGGACTTGTTGTGTAATTTAAATTAGAGATCGCCTTGGTGATCTAATTTCTAAGTTTTAATTTTTCTGGCTTTTTTCATCGGCCAGTATAACTTGAACTGTCATTGTATAGACTTATGTACACTGACAGTGACTGGAGGTTGTAGCTTCATGTAGCTGTTTTCGCGTAATTTTAAACTTTTTACACATATTGATATAACAATTTTAGCTGCCTGCAGTTCCTCCATACATAAACTTAAAGTATTCTTAATTTCACGTCCTTGCGTTTGTGTAATTATCTTTAAAATGCGTGCAAAGAATTCTCTAAAATAGATTATAGTTAAAATTATGGACATCTATTGATCTATGTCTCTATTTTTTTTCTTGTAATTAAGCTTGTTATTTCATTTTAGTTCAGGTTATTTAATTCAGGTAGTTCCACCAATTGAATGCCGTCTAGTTGCTATGCCGATACAATAATTATGAACCGTGTGCGTATCGTTATTATCATAAAGTACCTTCTGACACAGAGCTACGCGTAATGATTCATGAGTAAATTGGTACTATTGTGCTTTGTTCCATTGTTAAAAGGTAATATCAAAACCAGTTGGAGAGAGATTCACGTACCGCTACGGATTTAAATTATTTTCATATAATATACGCATATGATGGAATATTTTATTTCTTATGGCTTAGAAATTACTAATTTTAGAAATCATTAAAGGATGTAAATTTACCGAATACATATTGAAATATTAGTACGTACTTTAAAATTCTTAAGAGATTCCAGTATTGGGTTATTCAAAGGGAATTTTATAAGTTTCGAATGGTTTCGGATAGAGGCGGAGTCTAAATGAGACACGTTATGTCAGTGTTTATTATTATTTCTATTCCATATAGCTGAAATGGTTGTATAATGTGTTTTTTTATATTATAATGTTAAACTTTGTTCTTGTATTTTTAAGTAAATAGCAATTAAAATGAGTAACTATTATAATCAAGGCCAATTGCTTTTTCCTTTATTGTAGTACCAAATGATAACCTAGAAATAAAGCCAAATAATTTCCTATACATATTTTCCTAACAAATTCCTTAAAAAACTAATAGCTATCCGTTGCTGAAACTATCCGAAACTATCGGATAATCCGAAATAATTTCATATCCGGAACCATATCTTACACCAGTACAATATTATTCATATATCGATATCCATGTCCAGATCCGAAATTTCATATCCATAACATCCCTGTTCATAAATCGCGGTAATCGCTAAACAACCGACGACGGGTCGTATGCTTCGTTTTATAGAAGTCTTGTGTTTCTTATTGTCTTTATAATCATTCTCACCATTGAGCAACTCAAAAGAAAAACGTCACGGCTCGTGACGTCACTATAGTAATTATTTAAATATTCAAACCAATCTGGTTGGAAACGTCGCGTGAAAAAATAACAGGCATCTGTCCCCTGCCACCCTTCAATCAGCAGCAGGGGGTGGGATGAAATGGGGTACGACACAAAATATTAAATCGACTGAGCGTTTAGTATTACGTTTGGACTTTCAATTTGCAACTTCTAAATTGCTTTTCGACTTTGTTAGGTGTAGAATAACATTGAAAATAGATAGGCATCAAATGTTATTACGATTATACTTTACTTAATTTTTTATCACGATTATTCAACGATGATGGCCTAACAACTCAGAATTCCATACCAACTGCTAATTCGTATACCAACTCGACTATAAAAAGATATATGTTAGCAGTAAGCAGTTTACTTTTCAAATCCTGAGCTCTTGGGCCATCATGCCCATCATCGTTGAATGCCATCATATTACATCTGGGAAAGCATTTGAGAAGCGGAGCTGACGAGAGTTGTGGAGAATTTAATCAGCAAATTTGACTATATTTGTTATTTTATCGTAAGTCTCGATTTGGCTTCTTTAAAATAGATTCACTAGCGTAAATGAATTCATTACGAAGGAGGATGACCATCAATCAATCAAGACCAACATCAATTAGTCAATCAGCCTATTTCAGTTCACCGCTGGACACATTCCTCTCCCAATGTGCGCCATAGCAGCCGATTCTCTGTCTTCCCCATCTATCCCAGCTAACTTCCTCACGTCGGCAGTCCATCTTCCTGGGGGTCATTCGTTCTACCTTTTGTTTACCGATTCACGGTCTCCACTCTACGCCCCGTTTGCTCCACGACTATCGCATCGGTACTTCGGCAGATGTGGCCAGCCCATTGCCACTTCCGCACGCCTCTTTATTCTTTTATTACATTTGTTTGGGTTTCATTCATTCATATTATATTCTGTTTATAATCTTTATAAAAAAACATATTTGCACTTGAACCATACGTTGTCCAATTCGACCAATTTTAACCAATTCAACGGTTAATCTCAGTGCTATTACATCCATTACCATTAACTGCCGCTGCCTATTGAAAGGGCAATGGTCAATAAATAGGTAGATACTTTTATAAGCCATTATGATGATTTAATAGTAGCCAGTCGTTAATATAGCTTTAATGGGATTGTCAATTCTAGTACATATAAAATAAGTAATGTTTTCTGTTTAATTTAATATAAAGAACAGTATGATAGTATGCATTTGTACAACGTAATAAACTAATAATATAAATTATATTCAAATAAAAAAAACCACGACTTTGGCAAAATATTATGTATATTTATGTGTGACAACTTCATTTGTGACGTCATCATCTTCATATTAATAGTGGATTAGATTATTAAATTGTTTACATTATTAAAAAGGGTTCGCTGTTTTAACAACTACAAAGTATCTGAAAAAAAGATTGAATTTAGGTACACTAAAAAATATTGTCAAATACTTCTGTAACACACATGTTTATTCAATAATATGCAAGTCTGACCTCAGTCTAAACGAACGTATAACAACTTTAGGTAACAATAAATCCTCAACCATCAAAACGTACATGGCTACATCAAAGTGAGTATATCTATCGCGGCATTAATCCAGTAATTTTCCTAACTCAACGAAGCATTAAGCATCATTAACAGCGCACGGTAGGTATGTTGTAACGAGTAACTATATATATGTATATCTAGTTGCCAAGGATAGTTGGCAAGGTCACAGGGCCGACAACTGGCACTGTCACCCTAGGGTGGCAGCTGAACGACATAATAAAAACGTTTTAATAATGACTACTGCTGTTGCTAGGCTGATTGATTTGAAAGGGGCTTCGAAAGTTCCAACTTTGAATATCATTGTGTTACTTTTTATTATTCGCTATTTCGTGCCAGTTTATTTTTGTATCGTTTGTTATTTCAAATTTGAATCTAATTTTCATAATGGCAATACTACATATATAAACTCACGCTTGTATCCTCGAAGGGGTAGACAGAAGCGCGTTAAACATCAACATTTTGCCTACTATACTTTGGTGCCTAGCAGGCAAGCCTGTTGCCGTCAATTGGGTAGTTTAGGAATTAAAGGTGGGAACATTAGGAGCATATTGAAAGGAAAAGGTTGTTGAGAAGAGAAGGCAATGGAAGGAAAGGGGATGTAACTCGAACTGGCTGTTGAAAGTCCGAGCCCTCTACCGAATTTGTATAATGTGATACTATTCTAATTCGTATAAAGTAACAAACATGGTGATTTCGATTTCGATTCCCTGTTTCGATATTAGTATTATCACAATTTTGTATACTCCTTTCTGAGAGCACTAATACTGAAAATATCTCAGACGATCTGCAGAAAGTCACAAGTCATGTCTTAAGTTTAAATTCCCTTTAAATCTACAAATGTTCTATATGTAAGTATAATATATTGTCGCTGATCTAAACAGAATATCAGATGAGGGTAACGATAAGCAGAAATTAGTCTAATAATAAAATTACCTACGTTTAGTTGCTACCAGGCGAATTGATTTGACGAACGGGTATTCGATTCTGAAATCGATTGGTGTAACCAACAATTATGGCTGGAAGATTCTTTTTTTAAATAATCAATTTGTAATTCTATAGATAGCTATGATGCTAACTCCGAGATTTGACTAACGGGTTTTAATAATAAATAATCGTTTGGTTTTTTAACGACAGTTATAACGACATGCAAAAAAATAAATAAAGGATATTAAGGTGCTAGCGTACAACAGGAAATTATACATATACTTTAAACTTTCGCGTTCCATGATATAATTATGTATTTACGGGAATTAACGCGATCACGAAAAGGTATTACATACCTCTGAATTGCCTGACGTTTCGACCAGGTTGCACTGGCCGTGGTCACAGGCTAACTGGCTCAGCGGCAACCTGGTCGGCAATTTTATCGTATATTTGGGCAGATTTATATTTTATTAGGTGGGCCTGCGGTTTTACCCGCGTAAGTCCGCATCGGGACTCACAAACTTTCACTTTTTAACATTAGTAGGATTAAATAGTTTGCTGTAGGTGTTGGAAGGGGTACCTAAACCTACACCGTAGGGCACTAGACAGGCTGCTGCTGTCTCGAGTTCAGGGAGTGCTACTGGAGTCCTTATAAAACCTGTCCTCTGTCGGAAGACTGCATTTGGAGTACAGATCTGCTGTAGATACTTTGATGTTAATGATCGCCTTATTAATTGTCATAATTATCCTAAAAACCTACCCACAATGTTAGGGCCGGTCTCGTTATACTATATTCAATAGAAGCTTGCACAACAAATGATGTCATCTCTTTTCTCATCGCTCCATCTCTCTCATATTTAAACAAAAAGGTCTCAAGGACGTTAAGTGCAGTCGTCGCCTTAAGGGTGTCGTGACTTGCATAACCAACATTGTCAGCTGCATTTATATTAATTGATCTTTTGTGATTGCTTAATATTCGTTTGTATTTATTTAAAAAAACTATTAGAATACATTAAAAATCAATTAGGGAAAACTTAGAGAAGCAGGAGTGTCCTACGATTTCACCTGAGAGTCAATTTGGATTTGCTCGTGAAGGTCAAAGCGTGATGGTAGCGATTATCTAACGCAAAAATAGTTTTGCAATATTACGTCAACATGTCGTATGTTGAAAAATATTAATAAACAAACAGAAATACCTAGACCAATGCATACAAATTACTGTCACTGATCAGGAACCGAACCTGCGCCCGTGACGTAGCAGTCGACTGCTTAACACATATCGACAAAGTGACGAAAAGAACATATACCAACAAACCAAAGAATATTAAGAATATATTATGGGAATTCTTTTTATGGCAACTTCGCGCACGGAGGAATGTAAAATTTGGAATAATTTATGTTTATATTGTAGAAACAATGGAAAAAACTATTGTTTAAAGAATATTATTCTGTTTGTTATCAATACATCATCAATACAAATAAATAAAATTGAAGCGTCTGTTTGTAATGACAAAATAATTATATTTTTAAACTCATACAGTACGATACCTATGCCCAAAAATCAGTTTTTAAATTTTTTGTCCGTCTGTCTGTTTGTTCCAGCTAATCTCCGGAACGGGTGGAACGAGTTCCACAGGACTTTCACTGGCAGATAGCTGGTGTTATAAGGAGTAACCTAGGCTACATTTATTTTAGAAAAAGAAAAGAAAAGAAAGAATTAGGGTTCTGCGCAAAATACATAACTACTTATGTAAATAATACAACTAAAAACAGTGACAAACAGATACACGTGTCCAGTATACACATACATATTATGTTGGCTTGTCGTATTACCGCAAGTCTATACCGTGACAGTTCAAATTGTACTGGAAATGAATAGCTTGATCTACGTTACAATGTACAGACATATGAAATAAAACAAAATATTAACATATTTAAGAATTAAGTTGAATCATCGACCACCGTGTGATCTCTCGTAACGATAATAATCCTCTGTATTTAGTAAAATGGATATGACATAGTACCTACGGTTGAAAATAAATAGAGAAAGAAGATATAACAAGAAAACCGGCTAAGTGCGAATCGGACTCCAAAGTTCCAAAAGGGTTTAAAGGGCACCATCGTACAAGATTTAATACTATAAAAAAATTCCAAGCCAAAAAATTCCGTCTCTAGTAGGGGAGCCCCCTTCAATTTTTTATTTATTTTTATTATTTTTTGTTATAGCGGCAACAGAAATACACATTTTGTGAAAATTTCAATTGTCTACCTATTACAGATCATGAGATACAGCCTGGTGACAGACGGACAGACGGACGGACGGACAGCGAAGTCTTAGTAATAGGGTCCCGTTTTACCCTTTGGGTACGGAACCCTAAAAAATAGGTAAAAGAAAGAAAATTATACCTGTATGTTTAATGCAATGACGTAATTACTGCCTTCATACACCACAAGTACATTACTTAACCATCACTTGAACTAATATCACAATTTTGTGAAACAACTTAGTTTTAACTTGAGCAATAATCATTACTTGAATGAAAAGTAACCGTGAAACATCCATTGTAAATTGACCCCTGGTCTGTTTTAACGCTCCTTCATATTAGAGGTCTATTTATATTGGATAGTTATACTGTGTGATATACAAAGATGGGCTCACAAATATCTTTACTGGTGCGTATATGGCCATGATAGATATAAGTTTAAAGGTGTACTTATTGTTATAATTTCCAATTAATTAAATAACGTAACATATGGACAGGTTAAGTTACATAAGTTACTAACAGCGCCCCGCGGTTTCACCCGCGTAAGTCCCGATCCCGTGGGAATATCGGGATATAAAGTAGCCTATATGTTAATCCAGGTTTCCAGCTATCTACATACCAAGTTTCATCGCAATCGGTTCAATAGTTTTGGCGTGAAAGAGCAACAAACATCCATCCATCCAAACTTTCACATTTATAATATTAGTGGAATTTATATTGGATAGAATATTCATTGAGGAAGGTTAGGTGTGGAGGAACAGGTGTTATAGTCCGTCCAACACAAAGGAGGATCCTCCGACCAGCAGGACCGCGGTCCAACGATTGACGTCTTTCCAGACGTCAATTGTTGGACCGCGGTCCTGCTGTGCGTGTGCGTGCTGCATATATAGTAATCGGCGCGAGAACTTGCATAGCGCGATGCAGGATTAGTAGTTACTCCGTAGTACGGTGTGTCTCCGTTAGATGGCATTGAAATATGTTTTCCTTGTATGTGGATGTCGCCATGTGTCATCACGCCGTCTCAGTTTAAATAAAAGAAAGATTTGAGGAGTAGGTATACGGTATCAGTAACTAAGATGAAGCCTGCCCATTTGGAGGTAGGATGCTCTCCAGTAACCAAGAGCAAGGCCAAGTGAGCCGAAGTTTCCTGTAAAATCTTATATCTCCGGAGCAGTCAATTATACATAGTAGCGATGGTTTCTCACTTCCCACAGACTCCCAATTGTATAATTAACGGACTAGAAGCGTTGGTTGCACACTAAACCTACGTACAAATACGCCTACTGATGATTATGGTACAAGTGAAAAGGCGTCAGCGATTTGATAAATATAAAATTACATTTATTTACTATTATATTTTTAAAATAATTCTTAAAAAAATCTGACTTCAAAAACAAACTATTCCATAAAAGACTTACATAGTTTTCTCATGGATGCCATTGTCAGAATTAGACGAAATGGGAACAGACGGGAAGCACCAACTTTCAAATAAAAAAAAAATCATCAAAATCGGTTCACCAGTCGAAAGTTCTGAGGTAACAAACATAAAAAAAAATACAGTCGAATTGAGAACCTCCTCCTTTTTTGAAGTCGGTTAATAAATTATTCAACTAAACACAGGATATAAGTGTTAACTTATAAGACTTTGAAGTTGTTCACTTTTTTATTATTTTTATATTTAAAAAGTATCCCGAAGAAAAAAAGTGATTTATGAAATACTTCTGTTATTTTTACAAAGGTTTGTTTGACCTATTTTGAAAAAGTGAATTGACAAAAAAATAATATACCGTATTTAATTCGAAACTCTTTATTGTGCGCTTCAGAAGATTGCTGGTACTTCAAATACATTTTCCCAGTAGCTCAGTAAAAAAGAAATGAGAAGAACAATAAATATTATTGGCAGTAGTAATGGAGACATCATATCTGACAGCAATGTCATATATCTCTGCAGTAAATGAAATCGCTTCTTCGTGCAACTTGGAGCAAACACATATTGCTACTGTTTGAGTTAGAGCACCATTTTTACAGCTATGTAATTAAGTTGAATTTACGTGTTACTTAAATAGCCCTCTTGTACTTGCACACGTAGGCGAAGTTACAAGTGTGTACCGTTTTGTGTAGACATGTTTATCTTGTGCGATATACAGAGAAAACACTTTTTTAGCTAAGTAGCATTTCCTTTATGAGTTTTGACTATTCATATTTAAAAAAATTAAAATTAGTTTTTTTGTTTTGCATTAGGAATATTCCTGTGTCGTGGGGGGCTTTACAAACATTCAAACAACGGACACAAAGAAC
This sequence comes from Euplagia quadripunctaria, assembly GCA_963859945.1. Classification (NCBI taxonomy): domain Eukaryota; kingdom Metazoa; phylum Arthropoda; class Insecta; order Lepidoptera; family Erebidae; genus Euplagia; species Euplagia quadripunctaria. The sequence goes on along the minus strand of OY982572.1, from coordinate 504,341 downwards.
ACCCAGACTTGGGACAACTATTTGTGGATCACACAAATTTTTGTCTCGTGTGGGATTTCAACCCACAAGACTCGGCGCGGCGTAGTGGCGAGGTGACCACTTAATCCATTGCGCGATACGTGCAAATTTTCATCAATACATTCAAATTCAATGTATTATTTAATTTAAAAAAAAATGATAACAGATAATACCATAACCGTTGCCAAATGGTTGGGCATTGTAAGAAGAAACGGGGCCAACAAACTTTCGGCCATTCTTTTAAATCAGCATAATATATGTAGAAGAATGTTATCTATCTGATATAAATCCAGGCTGCGTAAGTATCCTTCTGTTAAAGCAGGCGACACGATCCTAGTTGAGAGTATCAGAAACTAAAAGACGGCGCTTTGCGGTCTTTAATTGACAAGTTAAAAGACCGGACTTGCTCTGCAGAGATGTTAAACGTGTTAAATGATGGGTACCAAGAAGTGATAGGTCAACATCTCAATATCACAATCAGCTTGGGACTTAATAGCCAGATGGGGCACTTATAACTAATTTAATTTGATATCTCAAGAATTTATCTATGCATTGGTTCTAAAGTTTGTCAAATGACTCAAAGATTCACTGAAAGACATAGAACGAGAAGCGAAGAACATTATAGGGAAGATAAAATACTTTTTTTCTCATATGACTGAATATGTTTATAATTCAATGTTATACATGAACAAAATCATATTTTTGAACAAATCGTAGGTAGAATAAGTGTTACCGGCTATGCATCAGACTGTGTCTATTGCTCCGAACAAATCCAGAGACAGTGAACTCGCTACAAGATGTATTTTCCCAGGAGTAACACCAACGTTTATTGCTGGTTCAAAGTCTAAAGGATATCATTCCTAAACCATGTCCACGTTCTTGAACAAATTAAAATTAATCAAAATTATTTATTTCAATTAAACCAATTATAGGCATTTTTTAATTGTTAGGAGTAGTAGTCAGCCAGACGAAGTCAGTCGTGAAGCTAATTACCTGTTCCTATACGTAGATCCTATGGAGAAGAACAGGCAAGAAACTCCAAGGACACTCTTTTTATTAAAACGTTTTTTACAAGTTTCTGGTTACATTGTTATAAGCAACTAGTCTCTGACTAGTAAACGTAAAACGTGTTGAAATGCGCAAATGAACTGTGAGGATAATGTTTCTAACCTATTATATGAACAGTCGCGCAAATTACTGCTATATTTATGTAATAACAGTCCGAAGATGACCAGCCTTGACCAACGGCACTCGTTCACGAGTATGATCAGCCATCAACGCAACCATATTAACGGGAGCCGAACGACCCGACACATACGCCACCATCGCCGGGACTTTTCGGCGAACATGACATACTCAAAACCGCCAGGTAACATAGAAAATTAACTTAATGTTAATATGTAATCGACTACACAGTTCTCACATGTACAATTTAAAATTTTCTAAATGCAACATAAAAGTTTGTATAAAATTAATATAAGACTAGCAGACCCGACAGACGTTGTCCTGTCTTAACTATGAATATCGACTAACAGTTATATCAAAAGTGCTAAGGTTACATTAGAAAAGTTAATATGGTCGTTAAGTTTTCTTAAATTTTCTAATTTGCCGCGCAATTTTCTTAATTTTTTCTTTCATAAGAACCGTCTCCTGACAATTACAAACACAAAAAAAAAGAATTAGCGAAAACGGGCCAGCCGTTGACACGCGATGCCGTGACCAAAGGAAATAGGGATTCATTTTTATATATATAGATAATGCCAATCTCCGAGAATTAGAGCGGCCAAAAATATAAGGCAGTTCGGCCTTGATGTTGTTACTTCTGTGGACCACTGTGCATCGCGGGGAGGTTTAATGTCTGTCTGTCTGTCTGTCTGTCTGTCTTAATATTGTATGAGTACCTTCGATCAAATATTTGATGGAAGATGAATACAGTAAACTGTTAGACATTATAAAGTTATCCAACTCGTGACACACTCCTGCTGACTAATTCTGTAGGTATACGAAAAGAACCATGACCTATAAGTTCAGTAATGAGGAAATATTCAAACGTCACATCCATTGTTACACCTAGACAGGTACAGGTTAAGTATAAATACAGTTTATTCAAACATGTAATTGCAACTTTTTTTAACCGACTCAACGAATTAAGTTTTTTATGTGACCGAATAGCATTTTCAACGGAATCTGTGCTAGAATCTATGCTTGAATTTCATGAAAATATAGTAAAATAATTGAGCGGCGGTTGTTTTCTTTATTTTTTTAAACAGTCTTTGTCTCGGCCACAGATTGTATCATACAAGATGTTTTATAGGGTCAATGTAACCAGTCCATAGCATATTCAGAGTAGACCGTAAAAAGCTCTTGGCACTGGGGAATCACCTATATCTAACAGAAGACTAGCTAAACAGCGCAGGTAACAGCTCACAATCACGTTGTTCATCAATTTGAAAACGTAGTTGAATAAAAAAACAACCGATTAATAACGCCTGATTTCTCTGAATGCGACCCAAATATCAAGACACCCTTAATAAAACTAGTCCTTATATCGAACTTACACACAATAAAATTCAACACTATGAAAACCTGAAGAAAATTTGCAGTATTTATTTCCTCTCAACTGCAACCTTCCACACCACTTACCCATAAAATACATGCAGTTATATAAAACCATGTGCTCAGCAAGTATTGAGTATGACGGAGCGGTGGGGAGCGGTGCGGCGGTGCAACGTGACGTGCGCGCTTAGCAACAGTGCTTTGCGCCATGTTGCTGTCTTTGTCTAGGCTGAGCTGTTGGGCGCATACGTGACGAAAACCAAAGATGAAGATGGCTATTGTCGTTTATGATAACAGTATTATAACATTATAATGTTCATGTAATTGCTTTTTCTTGTAATATGGTTTAAAATAAAATATTTGTTCCATATGATTAAATTTTAGCGGATGATTAAGAGAACTTACCTATAATTTAGAATTCTATGTCTTTTACACTACTGGGTAGGTAGCAGGTATACTATGGTAAGCGATCACCCTTAGCATGGACGTCTAGATGCGTCCAGATACGTACCAGGACCGCATGCAGGCGTTGCTGATCCCGTAAAACTTTTTAATGGTTAACAGGATTTTTTTAATTTTATTTCGATTTGATTATTTTTAATCCATTGAATACTCTTGTTTGTTTTGTCATTAAGAGAGTATCCGAATTTTAACCGATTTAAAAAAGTAGAAGGTACTCAATTCGACTATTTTTTTTTTATATGTATGTTACCCCATAACTTCGCCAATTGTGAACCGATGTGAATAATCCTTTTTTTTAATTGAATTGGTTATAATTAAGGTTGGTTCCATTTCATTTGATGTAATTTTCTAAAATATTTCCAATGCATATCATTTCTTGCTGCTTACGCTAGTTATGTAAGCGTCTTATTTCAAAAGTTATGAAAACTCCGCGCTCGGAGGCACACGCAACCGTAGCGTTTAGTTTTTGCACATCATGACACGAAGGTATTAATTTAATTTATTTTATAAATTTGTTTTTAATGTTTATGTTTATTTTTATTTGTTATTATTATTTTGTTTTTAGATAGTATATAAAATATATTAATGTTCATTTTGTTCATACATTTTATACACAATATTTACAATGTTTTTATAAGTAGTTTGTTAACTCTTTTCGGTCTCATTGTGGAAACTAGACGATGGCGTTGGTTCACTGTCCGTGAATTTCACCTAATACCAGCGCTGCTACTTACGAAGTAGCACAATGCTGAGCTAACGACCATTTTTGGCTCATACAGAGATATATTTATACCTACTTATAAACTTTATAAAATTTGTTATTTTTCTTGTTTGCCTTTATGTGCGTACAACATAAATGTATTTTGTTTCTTTCTTTCACCTCTAAGGGTGGAAAATAACGGATGAAGAATACAGCGTATTTGAGATAACCATGTTTTAGGTAGCCATTAAGGTAGGTGATACTAAAGCAAGTCAACTAAATTGGGATACAATATATCCATAAGTATTACTCATTATTACTGCTATTTGAACTGTGACATATGACATTCTAAGTTATACTCACTTTAAAACGAGCCACACAGGCGTTCGTCGACTAAAAGATTTGCACGTGGAAGCCGGCAGAAATCGTGTTATATGGAGTCTTCACAACTGTTTTGCACCTACGTAAACACAATGTATGATAATATATATATATATATTTTTTTCTTTTTTTTAACTTTTTGCAAAAAGGAGGTTCTCAATTCAACTGAATGTTTCTTTTTGTGTGTGTGTGTGTGTGTATTTTTTTATGGTATAGGAGGCAAACGAGCAGACGGGTCACCTGATGGTAAATGACTATCGTCGCCCATTGGCACCTGCAACTGAAGAGTCACAAGTGCGTTGCCGCTCTTCAAGGTGGGAGTAGGGGAAGAGGGGAGAGGGGAGGAGAGTGGGGAGAGGGGAAGAACGGGAATAAGGGAGAGGGGGGAGAGGGAAGGGTTAGGGCCTTCGGTAACCTCACTCACGCAGCGAAAAGCAATGCAAACATTGCTTCACTGCCGGTTTTCTATGAGGCCGTGGGATCACTCTGGTCGAGCCGGCCCATACGTGCCGAAACGTGGCTCTCCCACTAACAAACAAGACTACAGCACAATTTATCATGACTTAGGTGCATTGAAGGCAGTTTTACTTTTTTTAACGGTTAATTAGAAAGCATTGTACTACGTTAGCAAAAGGTGATAGCGTGAGTGGCAAACTAGTACGATGCTTAAACAATCGACTGAATATAATTTTGTGCACCTATTTTTAATATTAACTTGGAATTTTTTATGCAAAAGTGTTGAATAAAAATAAAATATATGTATATTAAAAAAAGTTAAATGATATCATTATTTAATTATGAAATATAATTAAAATTCTCGTAATCATGAATAAATTAGTTTTACACGCGCACGCAGTACGTGTGCCAATCGTATGACGTCACGACAAAGGCAACAGAGAAAATGATGACAATTTTTTTTATAAAGTGACAAATAGTGAATATGGCAGCGCTCTATGTAAACGTTTTTAGAACTATTTCAAATTTCGAACAAATTGAAATGTTTGGAACAAACTTTTGAAAATTGCTTCACAGATGAACGACCTTATCTCTACGGCAGTAGTAGGTAGGTATGGAGTCTATACTGTAGTTGACAGTGAAGTCAAATCACTTTCTTTCTTTAGTAAATTAGGACATTAAAAGTCTAAATGATAGGTTATGTAGAAAAGTACCTATATAAAAATAATGACGTGTGACGTCATAGATCGTTTGGTTTGACAACTAAAATAAGAATAACAAAAACTTGAAAATATTAACGAATCTGGGGATCAAAGGCCTGTAACGCTTCAGTAGCTCCATTGGTTTGGCAAAAGACTAAAGGCTTCCCATTGATTGAAACCGTATTAACTTATGAATAAATTATTTTTTCTACTACTTTCAAGAGAGGACCACCTTCTTGTGACTTCTAAAAGTTTGGGAGTGAGAGTAACATTGGCAATAAATATTTATGGTCAGCCATTCGACCCTTATTGTTATATATATATGTTAAGCAGTTACAGGTGAACCAATCCGCTCGTCCACCCTATGGCGACTATACTGTTCCATATAGTAGAGGTGCTCTTCTCCAGTCAGCCATCTCCTATTTGAGTAGAAAGCCGTTTTCTTTCTTCTCTTCTTAAACTCTCTCTTCTTCTGCTAAACTTCTCACAAAATATACGTACCTCCTGATTATGGATATACGATTTGCGATCAACAATATAAAGTAAAGACGCGGAGCACAATATCTTAACCTAAAACAATACCTATGAGTTGACTTCGCGACACATGTATGTGACGACGAGAGACGTTGACTCATTGGTATCGATGCTGTTGCTATGCGCGAGAGTGGATGAAATTTTATTGTGAAATTACGTGCAACCACGTGTGTGGATTGGGCTGGCTGGAAATGACATGAGCAACAATCATATTTTTTTTGCGTAATCATGCCATTGTTTTATGTCATAATTTTTTTAAATAGGAAGTAAGATACAGTAAAACCTTTAGAGACCTGTAATAAGAGCTGGTAGTGAAAATTGTTGTATCATATGTATAGGTAGACTAGTGCTTGATATAATTATCACTATTGCAATACAGCTATCACCTAAGGTGCGTTTTGATTCATATAGCGGTAGCAACTGATTTTCTCGATGTGACTTTTTTTTTATTTCTTTTTAAATTATTCATTAACACTAATATAGGTACCTGATATGAATGAAATAATAATGTTATACTAGTTCTTTCTTTTTAATATTTTTTCTTTTGTTTATTTATGTGATTTTATATTTTGTGAACAATTTCATATATAACAACAGGCGGGTGGACAAATTGTGCAAAGGAAAAACTAATAAGTATTTATATTTTATTAATATTTAATATTAATATTTTTGTATTTATTAAGTTAAACAGCAGTGATGATGAAAGTTTTACATCAGCCAGTAGTCATAACGATAGCTTTGTGAGTATACCATCACTAGCTGAAACTATACCTATAGCATCAGCTTTCCGATGGATCCAGAAATTTCAAATGAGGTCCATTTAAATGCTCAGAGTATTTCGGCCCATTTCCCCGAGATGCTGACCAACTTTGACTGTAAAAGTATCCATGCCATTCTTATTTCAGATTCATGGTTAAAACCATGTCTCCCTTCAAACTCTTACTCACTCGGCGACTTCCATCTAATAAGAAACGATCGTGCGAGTGGAGCAGGTGGCGGTGTTTCATATTGTAGATTCATCATCCCAACCACTACCACAATGAAACGCTGGTGAGCATCTGTTCTTGGAAGTCGAGCTTTTTCATACCAAACTATTACTGGGCGTGTATTACTCTCCTTCTTCAATGATCAACTTTTTCCGTCTTTTGAAAATCTTTTGGAACGTCTTTCGGCACGGCACCGTCACTATATCGTCATATGAGATTTTAAAACCTGTTTATTAAAAAACGATTTCCAATCCTCTACTTTCTCCTGTAACGTTGAATTATGTAATATGTCTATCCTACCGGTAAGCTCACTCACTCGGCGAAAAGAAAAGCAATTGCTTCACTGCCGATTTTCTGTGAGGCTGTGGTGTCACTAAGGTCTAGCTGGCCCGTACGTGCCGTCCCACGAAAACATTTTTTTTTAATTACTTACCATTTTAATTTGACCCAAAAGACGAGACTAAAACACACATGCCCTGACAGCAAACGACCCTTGAATGTGCATGATGCGATACTAAACATTGCAGAATGGGAAGCAAATACGCCTGAAGCCATTCAAAATTGTTTCAAGAACGCAGGTTACTCAAATAATGAAGTTGACGGTGTGTTGGAAGAAGGAGTCCCCGCGATGCTGCAGGATTCTTCTAGATATTCTTCCATTAACAAAAATGTTGCAGGTAACAAAATTCGTTTACTCGACGGTTTTATTGAAAGTGTGAATAACAAACAAATAAAGGCCCTAAATAATGATGATGATGAAGATGAGGTATCTCCGATTTCGTCAAACGCTCAAGGAATGCTGCCGATAACGGCAGTTAACGATTCAAGGCGCAATGTATCTACTTTAGGTGAAACCGAAAGAGAAAGTCTTGTAACTACTAATGCATCAAAATCTCTTTATCAAACTAAAATAAGTGATTACTTTGAGTAGAGTAATTATAAATAATAATACACCACGATGTAATGTAATTTTAAAATACATGCAAACATGGCATTATAATCACTACATATTGTAAAACAAAGTGCCCCGCCGCGTTTCAAAAACTACTGAATGGCGATTCATGACGAAGGTTTAGGTATATCATTTGTTTTGTTTTTTTTAGGTCTTATGGAAATTGGTTGAAAGATTAGTACAATACGTTTTTTATTGATAAATGGAATAGGCGTTTGTCTTCCAACTCACCTGATGGAAAGTGATAGCTAGGCTAGGATTACAATTGTTTGGAAAAATAAAAGCAGGCAATTTATTGCAGACAAAAAAAGCTGTCAACGCGTTTAGTTCGACTTTTTTGGTGAGCCGACAATGAAAGGATGGAACTTTTGTCTGTCTTTTGTTCTAGTAAAGTGGAAGAAATGGTGAGGGTTCAATTAAATCGAAGAGAGCTTTCGCACACTCAACAAAGTAAACCCTTTAAAAAACGACAAAGCCCTTAATGGTCAGTAATCGGTAGGTAGGGATACACCTTGAAAAGTGGGTGTAGCTTTAAAAGTACTCTTTTTCGCAGAGAATAGACGCGTCTGTGTTTTGGAAGGGTTAAAAATGACAAAATTGACAGACACTCACTGCAATTTATATTAACCCTTTCAAAGACTGGATTTCATGTGAACTAGCTCGCGCATTGAACATACGAGTATATCGCGCTACAGTGGTGCAGTCATCTTCGTAGCCAATAATGCCAGTTTTTAGAAGATCATTAATATGGAGCAGGAACAAAGTTGCAGAGAGAACAGATTTGTACCCCTACATTGATCGCCATTTAAGTGACAGAGCAGCCATCTAGGTTAAGCTAGCGAAAGCCCGAGCCAAATGTACTTTTTTATTTACCATATGTTTAAAATACGTTTTATTTTCAACTTCCAGCATAACACGCTTTTCTCGCTTAAGACGCGTTAGGGCTGGACATCTTCAAATAGGTTATCTTTTTATTTATTATTTGTTAGTTTTAAAATTTTGAAAGTCAGTCAAAATTACGTCGTACACCTTTGTGATGAATAGGGGGATTCAAGTTTTAAATGGCATGACTTAGACGTATGGAAATAATTTGTCTTTTTTTTAAGGATATCGTTCTGAAGTTAACTATGTAAACTTAAATGGAATCTCTATGACACCTTTGTCTGAAAAGCAATTTCTAAATCTAGCTGCAAGTATTGTAATTCAAGATGTTTTATATATATATTATATATATACACTATGTATCTATTATATGAATGGCCTCATGTTCTAGTACTTAGTAATCCTGACTGCTAAGCCAGAGGTCGTGCGTTCGATTGCCACGCGATTGCACGATCATTTTTTTCTGTGTCTTTTTATTTATCTATAATATGTATGTATTTAGAAATATTTAAGTATATTTATCAGTAGTCTGGTTACCATAATTCAGGCTCTGCCTAGTTTGGGATCAGACAGCCGTGTGTGAGGTGTGTCAAGTTATTATTATTACTATTCAAAAAGCCAGAACAAGCTATCGTTTGTCGTTCGTTGATCTAGAAAATCTAAAACGACTCCACGTCTACAAGAGCGTAGTCACGTAGTCGTTCGCCATTAGCGCTCACAACTATTAATCTGCAATCAGTTAATAACTTTGGCTTCATTTGCTTCTAGGTTGGCATATTTAAATAATTGTATTTTAATTGATTGTTTATTACAGGAATAATTTATTAGCTCATAATTTGTTGCGATAAAAATTAAATGGTGACATCCGAACGTTGTCATTCAGGACATCAAGAACATCAATTTAATACTTGTATTGAGGTCATATTAAAGGAAGAAACTTTATGACACTGATACTGATGTAAATTTGATCAATGAGATTATATTCCACTCCTCGTGGTTCACTCAAAAATGAACACAGTCCTTTTTCTTTGCGGATGACGTTGCTGCACCTTTGTAATGTTCTGTCGATGTGACTGTCTGTGTTTCCTCACAGAAGACACGGTCTAGCACAAACCGTTTCCACTACCACCAAACATGTCACTAGAATGATTAATTGACTTAAAAAACAAAATCATAAAAAGTTCCTACGAAGGATGCACGAGGAAATGGATAATGGAGGAATGGATGGAATTTCGCATTTTTCATTTACAACAAGCAAATGAAAAATGCGAAATTCATATTCGTGATATTTTTTTTTCTTTTTATGGTATAGGGGGCAAACGAGCAGACGGGTCACCTGATGGTAAATGACTACCGCCGCCCATGGGCACCTGCAACTCGAGAGTCACAAGTGCGTTGCCGCCCTTTAAGGTTTTAGGAGTAGGAGAAGAGGGGGAGGGGGGGAAGAGTAGGAAGAGGGGGGAGAGGGGAAGGACGGGAATAAGGGAGAGGGAAGGGTTAGGGCCTCCGGTAGCCTCACTCACGCGGCGAAATGCAATGCAAGCACTGCTTCACGGCCGGTTTTCTGTGAGGCCGTGGTAAAAATGTTGATAGAGGCTGGTCATCTCCGGACTGCTATTACTTAAATATAGTAGTAGGTAACTGTTTATATTTTAGAACAATATGTTACATTGTCTTCACATTTCATTTGCGCGTACCTTTATGCAATGTAACCAGAAAATTTTAAGAAATATGTTGAATAAGAGTGTCCTTAGAGTTTCTTGCCTTCCTGTTCTCCATAGGATCTACGTATTGGAACAGGCAACTAGCTTCACGACTGACTTATGAGTGCTGACTGACTCGTACTCCTGACACTTCAAAAAATACTATAATAGATTTAATTGAAATAAACGGTTTTGATTTGATTTTGAAAGTAAAGTTTTAAATTCTTTTCATAGTAAGTTATCATATATGCATTTTGATACCAAGTCCGTAAATTTGTTATATGCAAAAAGTTCATATACCTACTAACTTACCAGACGATAATCACTAGGCAATCGATCAGTAACTTAATCTAAAACACGAAAAGGCGTATATTTAACAGATATATTGAAGTGAAAAAAAGTAACGCATACTGATTCTATTCCCCTAAGATACGATTAATAATAGAATTGAAGAAGAACAATCTACAATTCTGTTTTTTTTACAGTACAAAATTTACACATAATTTCTTCCAATTCTGACAGCTATTGCGTCAGCATATTATACCTACCGGCGCCGCGCCGTGTGCGAGCGACTACGTGAAAACCGACTCGCATACTTCATTTCACGTACTTAGTAATGCCATAAGTCTGATTGCTAGACTGTGAGGATGGTGCAATAATTTAAGGAGACTTCTCGTTACACAACTATTTGGCAATAGGCAAATATAATCAGTATATATTTACTAAACGACAAAACGGTAGGTTTGTTACAATTTTGTATGTGATAACAAGGAATGACATCATGGCTTATTATTGTCTAACTATTTACTTTTATGTTGATTAGATTATTATAAAATAATTAAAAAAAAACTTAAAATATAAGGTCACGCGGATGACTAATTTCAGAAAATTGGCCAGAAGGGAAACCGATGTAGTTATGGGTTTATCCATTTGAAATGCATTTAGGTACTTATAAAAGAAACCCCTTAATCACCAAAATATATCTCATCAAAACTATTTATCTTTTACACGAATTGAAAGGGAATGAAATTCATTTGTTTCAATGACAAATGATATTTTATCTCGAATAATACAAAGATCATTTCTCTTCTGTTTTGTTTTTTATTCAGAAATCCGGAAGTACACCCTCAAACCTCCGTTTAATACATGCGATTACAGTAAAGTTAATAAAAGTATTATATTTTAAATAAATATTTTCCTCAAGGCCATTATTGCATTAATTACTTACAATTTTTAAGTAGTTTTGTAATTATAAAAAAAAAACAACTTGACCATCTAAACGAGCAAAGCAATGACGACCGTGCTCTAATAAAACAAATTTATTCAATGAATCATCATTCTTTAATTATTACATAAAACATCTGACGTTGGATTCGAACACCGGACTTCGAGTATGAATATTTAACTGAAATAAAACGGACCTGACTCGACTAGTTCACGATGACTCACATGACTCACTTTTCCACAACGGCCTTTCGTTCTGTCACTAAGTGGGGTTTACTAATAAAACTTATTTTATTTCACGCTATAGGCATACGAGCAGTTATGAGTAATACGTTATATCGCTATTATAAAAACTTATCAGTAATGATGTAGTAAGAGGCCAACGAAAAACAACGCAATTATTCATGAAGGTGAAAAATGGCGGCCGAAAATTTCTTCTTCCTCTTGCTATCGTTTGACAGTCGTCATTGTTATGAATCAATATACGGTAGTAATACTAGTTTTTAATACAATTTAAGGTATTTGCTTTCAATATAACAGAATAAAAATATTTGCTTGACACTTTATAACTGGCTAGCTTTTGCTCGTAGCGTCGCGTCGCGATGATGTAGATTTTTAATCAATCAATCAAGTTACGCCTCGAGAACAGAACCTACCTTTTTTATGCTACAGAGGGTAAACGAGCAGATGGGTCACCTGATGGTAAGTGACTACCGCCGCCCATGGGCACCTGCAACTCAAGAGTCGAAAGTCCGTTGCCGCCCTTTAAAGTGGGAGTAGGGGGAGAGGGGGGAGAGAGGGGAAGGGTGGGAATAGAGGAGAGGTGGGGAGAGGGAAGGGTTAGGGCCTCCGGTAACCTTACTCACGCGGCGAAAAGCAGCGAAGCATTGCTTCACTGCCGGTTTTCAGTGAGGCCGTGGTATCACTCCGGTCGAGCCGGCCCATACGTGCCGAAGCATGGCCTCTCCCACGAAAAAACCTACCTATTTGTTTCTGAATAAAGGGTACTTATTTACCCTATATCCTTTTCTTTACCTCTGACCAACCTGTATGTGCAATTTCATGATGATCGGTTAAGTAAATAGTTAAAGCGTAAAAACGAAACAAACGTACATTTTTCCGAAATAAAAAGCCTAGCTAACTAGCCTATCTGCTATTAAAGACTGTAATCTATCTCTGTGCCATCCAGATCTGTTCAGCCGTTTATGCGTGAAGGACTATCAAACAAACATACATTCATCTATACTCACAAACTTTCGCCTTCATAATATTAGTTTAGTAAGATTAGTTAGCATTACGCATCTCCGGCTCGGCACAATTGCCACCTCACCAGGTCCTGCACATTCTAGAAACTTAATGTTTTATATTTAGACGCTATATCAAGTCAAGATAGACATGATACGAAACTGTAATGTGATAAAACACAACGTTTGCTCACGATGTTTCCGTCTTATCAGAGAGATAGGAACGACAATAACATTTATATAATATTTAATAACATCCTTTTTTAGGTTGACATTTTATCTACGAAGTGGTTTTAAAATGCAAGCTTTTGCAGACCGTCATACAGCACAAAGTTTCTTTCATATCTAAGGGCAACGTGCTCAGTCATAGCAGATACGAGTTTCTAGTCTGTGTTTTTGCGAAACACTCGTGAATGGACATTGGTATAAAGAGTGCGGCCGAACTTTTTCACCTTGCTAAAGATAAAGCCAAATATGCAGAGCTGACTGCCAACCTTCATTACTTGAAGAGGCACGTAAAGAAGAAGGAGGTTTTAACATAAGTTACTAATCAATATTTATATATTGAACGCTATTTTGTCAGCTTTAAGCTACTTAAATAGACACCTACTCGGAGTAAAATGAGATATGTAGAAACAGAACGAAAAAGACAAATACATATAGGGAAAATACGTTTAAAATGTCGTTTTTTTTACGTATTATAAACGATTATTATTTATTTTCAAATTTATTTCGTCTTGTAGACGAATTTTGATCAACGATTTGCTTGGCTAAGCTACTAGTTATCATCATTTTGTCTACAACAACGACAATAATATTTAATTTTTGCGCTAAACTTAGGTACAGTATTACGACTCGACTCTGCTACCAGCTATTACGCTGCCGCCTCTTTCTAAGTTTTATTGGAATTTCAATGACATAAGTTACAAAAACTCAGTTCTTTTTTAAACAATCGTTAGAGTAAGGATCTTATAGTATACAGACACAGCAAGAACTATCTAAGTTATTAGTTTTCTACTGAAAATATACCTTAATCGGTCAATCCGATTGTAAGCTACGATGACATAGTCACACAGACTTAGGCTTACCATCACTTAAATTGCCGACACCGGACAAAAACTTAAAAAAATCCGGACACATGGGTGTAATTAAGATTCTTTCCCGGAAACCTTAAAAAAGAACGCAGATTCCATTAAAATTTTTAGATTATTAACGATTCATCTAACAATTATAATTGTCCCCTGGCACAGAGTGTCCGGGTTTTACCCGGACACTTTTTAAAAACCTCGCCCGGACGCTCCCCGGACGCCCTCTAAACTAGGACAAATCCGGGGAAACCCGGATGGATGGCACCCCTACACACACTTAGTCTGTGGATTTACAAGCGTCAATAGGCTACGGTAACCGCTTACTATAAGGCGCACCGTATCCTTGTTTGCCACCGAAGTGGTATAAAAACAGACGGTGATACTGGCATTGCATTTGTTTTGTAATTCAAATTCAATATCTTTATTTCATAAAATTACTCAACAGTTATTATTTGAAGTCGATCTTTTTTTAAAAGAAAAAGTAAGTATAAATGAACACATACAATGTCACCACCACAATTGGTTGATTTCTTAAAAGCAAGTACATAGTAGAAAAAAAGAAAAAAAAAATTGGTCGGGGCCCTTGCAGATCAGTTGTGCATCACGCGGTTGATTACCTACTGTACAACTACTGCTCCTGTTCAGACATGTTGTCGCATGATGCAATATCTACCTAGAATATAATCATATATCACAATAATTAAATTTATTGCACAACACCGCGGCATATTGAGGGCGTTCGGGAATTTCCGGAGTAGCTACCATAGGAGGTATTTCATCGCTACGATTTAAATTATTTAAGCATCTTGAAACAGTTTATAACTTATTGTTATAAACCGACTCATAGCTTTGACGACTATTTAAATTTCTACAGTAAAATAAAACCTTAATAAAAATCTTTTTAGTCAGAGTGTGCAATTCCTATCTTCTTTTTACACGCTTTATATTCACTTCACTTGGATGTTTGTAACCGACTCCTTTGGGCGCGATTTTTACCCACTTTAAACGGCCAGATTTCATTCAAATTTTGCACACGTGTCAAAGACCGATGACAATGCAATAATTCGATAATTTTTTTTTTTTTGAGTTGACTTTTCTTTATAAGCGTGTTTTTTAGTTTTTTAAACTATAATTATTTTTATTATGATAAGTATAGTTTTAGAGTACATGTGATGTAATTACCTTTGTTTAGACAGTTCTAGACTATTCTGGTAGTTAAATAGAGTTTCTAGGTTCAATTGATTTCTTTTTTATTTTTTTAGATAAAAAAAAAGTGCCTTACATTATTAGACACATAGTTAAGGCGATAAAGAAATCAGTCAAGGGCTTCCATGATACTAAATATCTTATGTAATAATAGATATATTTATACTAGTATTACAAGTAAACGATATTATACATATCACATCTCTATTCTATATAAATAAAACTGAAATGGTATTCGTTGGTAAGCTCATCACTTAAGAACGGTTGGACCGATATGACTTATTCTTTCTTTTATGTAAATAACAGTGTGGATAAGGTTTTAAGGAATGAAAAAGCTACTTGTAAATGAGGAAATTCGGGAAAACGGGAGAAGCTTTTTACCATGAAATTAAAATAAAATTTATTAAAGTTTTGACATTTAACTTCAACTTAACTTAATTATGTTTGTCATTTTTCCTCATTATAATTTAATAATTGTATCCCACATCTTTTGCAATCATTTCAGTTTCGCTTCATAACTTGCAAAGTATCAACAATTGCTTAAGTTGTGCAAAAACTTTGTTACTGCCTGCCTACCGACATTCCTAAACAACATTTTTAAAATGTGACTTAACTTTTCCTTAACGACAGTCAGCAATCGCCTCCATGAACCGTAAACTGGTGAAGCGAAATCCTCACCCAGCAACAATATACTACTTGTCACCACCAAAAAATGGAGGACTTTCTTCTCAAGTCAACCCGTATATTATTTACGCATAACCTTTTACAGAGTAGTCCTTTTTATGGGCATACTTTGAAGTTGGTCCTATTTAAATTTCAACTCTAAGGGTAGAAAAATAGGTGACGAATTATTGTTCACTCATTGACTTTTAACCTGTTAACCGACATTTAATACATGTATCTCTTTATTTAAATTACATTATCATTGTTCAGTTCTGTACGATATGACCATTTATAAGTCAAACCATATACATAAAGACTAAACTGTGTTAAATTTTATGCTATATACAATCCGAGTGTTTATTGAAAGTATTTCCTTTAGAATCATATGTTCTAGTGTTAAAATATTTCCCTATCATACGTTCTAGTGTTAATTATGTTATAAAAATTCTCAGAACAAAACTCTCCTTAATTACAATTAGCATTTACATTATTCCTAAATTTAATCTTCTCCCTAGAGACGACAGTAGATATAGGATTCTCCAAAAATGGTATCCATCAGCCACGCTGTGTGCTTGTATGTCACCTTGTTAGTACACACAATAATCTTGTAATAGTGTAAACGACAAATGTGATCGTGTTAGTTTAAAGAACTTACATCGTGAACAGTGCCGAACGCACTCGACGTTCATAAGCAATGACGAGGGTGTCTTGTCACTGCATCGTCACGATATCGCACAGCTGATCTGAATGCTCAATGCAGATATATAATCGGTATTGTTACAAAACATTAAATTCCCAGAAGCCAGTGTTTTGTAAATTGTGGTGCGGGACGCGAGACGAGAACGGTTTGATTTCTGAGTAAGTATCTGTTGCTATCCGTGCGACACTACACTACCAAACATGGCTGACGGAGAACATTCTCGATCTTCGGCATCGTAGACAGTCATAACTACTGCCACCAATGTGTCATGTTCACGTTTTATTGTCATAGACTTTCTGGAAGTTTGTTCATGGTGTACTTTGATTATTTATGCTGGATCTTTACAGTTGTGGTAGCTACCTAACAAAGCTCATGAACCCTGCAGCTGGTTTTAATACTTATTCTACTGACTTTTACTATTGCAAGTGAAGAAAAAATCTGTATCTCCCTTGCAGTTTCTTTCTTTTATTGGTTCTGTTTGCAAAAGCAAATTTCGATAACATTCGAGATTTTTACAAGAACATTGGCCGCATGAATTCGCTGCTAATAGTATTTTGCGTAGTTCCCAGGTTATAAGAGGATGGGGTATTTAACCAGGCCGAGCGCACACATTCTAAACCCGGACAAAATGGATTCATTCCCTTGCGAATTAGACCGCACATAGTTGTGTGGCCCGAATTTATTTAACTATCTTCGATAAATACTTCTATATGCATAGTACTTTTATTTATTCAATAGTTAAATGTTTTTAATCCAGTTGCTTAAAATATAGTCTGTAAACAGCAAAGTCTTTGAAATAGTAATACATATGAATTTTCTTTGATATCCTTATGTAGAAATATTCACCGCACCTGTTGGTGGTGTTCATCCTCACACCATAGAACCTATTTGGTCCCACAGATGCTCCGGCTGAAGAATGAGTTTTCCCCAAGGGGCTATAGTATGGGGTTTTACAAGAAAGGAGTGTACAGGTTTTTAAATAGGCAATCGCTTACCAGGCGGACCGTAAAAGACAAAAGATTAGACACATCTATCCTGGGACTTGCTAAAATCTAATTTGACTGCACTCTAAGTGGCTCAAATAAACGCAAACATGGAATTCTGAGTCCTTATAAACAGTGTCAAATTGTGTAAATTAATTTTAAGCTAAGTATATCAATAAATGTTTTAGTTGTAATATAAATACGCTTTCCTTTTATAACACACATATCTAATGTTATTCAGTTGCTATGCCGTGAACATTGGGTTTAGATAGATTGAAGGAAAACAGGTGTTAGTCTGAACGCAAGGTTGTGGAGCGAGGAAACCGTCCGAGATAAATGTCAAATGACCTTTACAACAAACTATGAGATGTTTCTTTTATCTTTTAACAAGTATAAATGAAAAATAAAAATATTAAAGATTATTAAAGAGATGAAGATCTTCGAAGGGCTGAACAGATTTTCTTGAATTATATCTAAGAACACTCTTGATCAAGTCACCATTAAAAAAAACTGAATCAAAATCGGACACAGACAGACACACAGATACACACGTTAAACTTATAATGCTCTTTTTGCGTCGGCGGTTAAAACCTACTAGAGCAGTATGGGTCACAAGACCGCGACCCGACATGTTGTATAAAAAACTTGCAAAGTACATTACATTACCGAACTAAGCCAAAATTTTTTGTCGTAAGCGTAATGATTTTAATTAACCGACTTCAAAATTAACCAACTTCAAAAAAGGAAGAAGGTCCATGTTCGTCTGTATGTATTTTTTATGTACATATTATGTTCACCGATATTTCTCTCATTAATGGACCGATTGTAAAAAATATTTTTTTCGAACGAAAGGTGGAAATATCGTCATATTTACGAAGATTAAAATAAATCAAATGCAATTATTAAGAAGACGGTCTCATTTATCGAGAAGATCTGCATTCAGGTCATAATAGCACATATCACCATAGTCGATTAAAGGAAAGATAAGAGTTTGCACGAGCGTGGTCTTAGTTTTCGCAGGGAGAATTTTTTTTAGGTGATATATAGCTCTGAGGGTTCCAGTAACCCTTCGAGGTGTAAGCCCAGGTTTTTCACAGAACGACAAATGGGTATAGTTGTTTAGGGTTATGTGATGGCATTCACCATCATCATCATCTTTACGGCAACTGCTGGACATAGGCTTCCGACAATGACTTCCAAGAAGACTGGTTGAAAGCGTGCATACAGTTTTCGCTGCTCCCCTCTATTATAAAATAGTAATATTCAAACTAGTACGTACTGATTGCGGCTGCACATGACCCGGTGTGATCTCGCTAGAAAGTGTCCTGTTCAACTAGTTTTTATGTCTGCAATTTGTACGAAGCGTGTGCATACAGGATTGAAATGGAAAGTTGAGTTGGCGGTGTCGGCAGTACCTATCATGCTTATTAGGCTTTGGGCGATTAGGAAGCGAAGTTTTAATCATGAATAGTTCATCATCATGTTCAGAAAAGAAAATATTGAAAGCTGAGAGTCTAAGTAAGTAATTCAGCGTGCGTTTCTATGATTAAAAATGTCTCTAAAAGTGCATAAGGTCTTCAGAAATGCGTTCATTTACTGACGGCGGGGGCTCTTTTAAAATCTTTTATTTCACTTGCAATGATTGTTAGTTTTCAGTGTTTACGTTGTCAGAGCTGCTTTTCCTTCTCTAGCTAGAACTTCCAGGTTCACATAAGAATGACTATATTTGTGATTCCTTTACATTCCTAGGTAATAATATGCGCGTACAACTGGGTACGCTTTTATGATTTGTCACCGCAGTGGTATAAAATGAATTCTAAAACAAGTTTACGAGAAAAACTGGCTGAAATATGAGTTCAAATTAAAATTAAATTAAAATAATTCACTCGGTACCATAAAGACATATATTTGATTTATTTTGCATCTCAAATTGACATTATTACATTAGAATCATTTGCTTTGGGTAAAACAATATCTTTATTAACTTTGGTACGTGCTTCGGAACTGATCCAATTTACTGACTGAGTATTATCGGCTTGACGTCAAACTCCTTCCACGTCACCATTGATAGACTGTTGAAAATTGTACAAAGGAATTATGTACGATCCGTGAATGTTATCATAATGTGCATGTTATTATAATGCATGCGATGCCGTCATTGTCGTTCTGGAAGACGAGGTACATCACAAAATGCCACGTCTTTCTATTTTATGCTAAGTAAGTACTGTAAAAAGTATTTAAGAGTAGTCTAGCGAGTAGTTGGGAGTTGAGGGCATCAGTTTAAACCTCAATTAATTTGTGTGATAAACAAATAGTTGTCTCGAGTCTGGGTGTTCTTTGTGTCCGTTGTTTGAATATTTGTGAAGCCCCCTGCGACACAGGAATATTCCTCATGCGGGAGTTGTCTTTAAAAATAAAAATAAACAATTTTGGTAGGTTGCAGTTAAAAACTTAAATTAAAAAAAAAAACACTTTTCAGTTGCTTTCTTCTTCCGTCGGTTAAATTTTTTGTTAAAAGGTTAATTTTTTTTAGTTTTTTGTATATATACAATCATAAAACAATCAACCAGGTCTCAGTCATGTTGTAGTATCATTAGAGCTACATATGTGTGCTAAGTTTCAACAAAATCGGTTCACAGGAAAAAAATCAATGGCTGAACAATCATTCGTCCCCTATGTTTCTACCCTTAGGGTTGAAATTTTTTTTTGAAATTTAAATGGAACCAATATTGAAGTATGCCTTATCCAATAAAAAATAATTATCGAAATCGGACTACCCTGTAAAAAGATATGCGTTGTCATACATCAAAAAAAATATACGGGTAGACTTGAGAACCTCTGTTAAAAAAAGTGAAAACGAAATCTTTGGCTATTCGCATAGCCAAAGATTTCATCACTTCACCAACTGTTCTAAACTGCGAAATGCATGTCGTCTAGATCTGGTTTCTCTTGGCTTACTGCCAGTGAACGAGGAAATGGGCCCACAAGGAGTAACAAATAAACAGACCTAGTTTGAGATGAACATTACCGTACATCTGCGCTTTAAAAATTTATAATAATCATTAATGTAAAGTATGTTATGTTAAAGGGCTTCAACTTTCTGGAAACAGCCCGTTCCAGTTACAACTATGCGACCCTGACCTGCTCGAGCTACTACTTACAATCCTCAATCCATCTGTATAAGCAATATCGCTTTTCTTCCATTCCCTATTTAAGGTTCATAGCTCATTAGAGCCCGGCACCCGACCAGCACCGCCCCGTCGTTCGGCGTCACCAGTGAACGTCGCGTGGTCAACGCTACGCAAGCATGCGAGCAGCGAGTTGTCACCGAGTGGACCACTTACCTCCTGCGTGTGGACAGCTTGCGAGGGAGGTGATTCGGCAAGCTTCCGAGTTGACGTAGTGAGCGCATATCCATAGAAGTCCATATAAAATATACTAATCGCACGAGGCGAGGCGGTGTGGATCGGGTACCGAGCGACTCTAATGAGCTATGATTTTTAACTACCTTCTTTCAATGTACCCCCAATTTCCTTACTTTTAATTCCCAAAGTGCCCGATTGACGGCAATAGGCTTGCCCCTATTACGTGAGTGGAACCAATTTATAGTGGGCTAAATATGGGTGAATACAACTCTGTCTATCCCTTCATGGACACGGGCGTGAGTGTATGTTAAGTAAAGTATATATTCAAATCCAGTTTTCTGATTACTTAGGACGCTGCAACTTCAAGTCATTTGTAACAAAGTTCCTTGAAACTATTCCCTTATTGACAGAGCCAAAACTTCTGCTCTTGTTACCTTGGATCCTTACGGCCTTCATATTGGAAGGTATTGCATCATCACGGCTGCCGCGATGAGTTGGCGGTATTTAAGGGTCGCGGCGACCTCGCCCGCTTATGTTGGTAAGGTACTCGTACCTTACCAACATAAGCGGGCGTAACAAACGCTGCGGTTTTTCTAGACCACCTTTTGCGGTTGCATTGTCATCGATGTTCTAGTCAGCACTGCTTAGTCAGTGCTGTGATCATCTACAGTAAAGGACATGGCAACATAGAAAAACATTTGACGTCACAGAATATGGATTGAAAATGTCTGTAAATGACATAGTAATTTGGTTTTCTTAATAAACTAGTTGGAAATAAGCAGGTCATAGTTGATCGTGTTACACAGCATTCATAAGTACAAAATGGTTACATTTTAGCAGTTTTGCTACAATTTAGCTTAGTAATATGCAATAAAAAAATATTGTGACTATAAATTGGGATAAAAACTATGCTATCTCTCAAGCTGGACCAAACTGCACACAGTGTGAAAAAAATCGGTTCATTAGTTTAGAAGTTTATTGCGGACAAACAACGTGGCATGCAATTTTTATATATAAAGGAAATCAGTATGACTTAATTTGATAGACTCCTTATCAAAGGCTTTAATTGGACCCGGCTTCGTCTCACTAGTTAGTCTAACTTTCAATATCACAGGATGGAAAATTAAATTACTTTTAGTATGTAGTTATTTTCTAGCATCATTTTTTTCGTAAAATTAAATGCCACAGATGTTTGTATGGCACCCGGGACCGACGGTTTAACGAGCTCTCCAAGGCACGTAGGGGTCTCAATGTGTTAAGAATGGTCACCCATCCTAGACTAACCTGGCTTGTATAACTTAACTTGGTAATGTGCTATCCTACCCGGTTACCACTTAGCCACGCAGACATTAAAAATTACATCAAATATTAATTTCCTTATCACAATTTATCTTTTCAATGGACCTTCAATATTTTTTGTAGGATGTATCTTCGTACAACTTAGTGATGTCAATGAATAAAATATGATTAGCATAATTTGTATTTTTTTAAATTTAAACACGTATTCTGATGACGTGAGGTGCACGTAGACGTTGGTATTCTTGTTAACCTCTCGACATATACTGAATGCCAGTCCTTGTTTTGTCTTTTTGTCCTCATTTAGTTTTACTATTTTCTTCATTATGACTGGGCCCAATCATCATTAGGTCTTTTTGTATATTTAATCATTAGTTGATAATTTTGTAATTTTTTTTTGTTTTTTTACTTCATTTAGGATTCGAACTGAGAATAAGACATGAAGTTTGAAATAAATATTTAATAGCAGAAAATCGCCCGTCTGTCAATCTCCTCCAACAATCACACAAATGATTCGAGAATTTACGAGTCTTTGGGCACAGGTGGCGCTACGTTCCCAGTTTTATTACATGAGCTATTTCCAACCACCCCGTATTATATGATGCGATCGCAAAACGACTCAACTCGGTCGTCGCTTACTTACAAACATTTTTTTATTTATTTTAATACATATTTTTATGTGGTAATTTTTGTCACCCATTGAATACAAGATTTATTGGAGCAATGATCTATTAAAACATGTTTCCGTGTCTTACGATCATGTGATATTAATTATTAAGAAATTAATGTTCAAAGTATGTTACAGGTACGAAATTAAAAAAAAAAGTTATAACATACACATATACATACATACACATACACACACACACTCACGCGCACACGTACACACACACACAAACACATACAAACGACACACACACGTACGCACACACTCACACACTCTGTGTGTCTGTCTGTGACATCATAGCACCTAAACGGATGAACCGATTTGAATTGAGTTTTTTTTTGTTTGAAAGGTGACTTGACCGAGAGTTCTCTTAGTTATAATTCAGGAAGATCTGTTCAACCGCTCGATGATCATTGGCTTTTTCTTTTAAGTCGGGGATATTTAGTTTTTAATATTTATACTTGTATAACGTGCACTGTAGACACTTAAAATACCAGAATCTCAATCTAAGGGAAACAGGTTACTTCACGATATTTTGTTATTACTGTTAAATTAAGTCATATTAAAGAACTAATTAGCACTTAAAATCTAACGGGCTCTCCTCAACTCGAGACGTTAGCGTCTCGAGTTGAGGAGAGCCCATTAGTTAGACTCACGGACGTAGCAAGCACACGTGTGTCAGTATTAAGCGGAGATTCGGAACATCCATTTTGACGTGAATAGCTGGTTACACATTGTGTGACGAGACCTGGAGTGTATTAAATAAGCAATATTTTAATAAATTAGAGTGACGATAGGCCACTCGGTTATCAATAATTGATAAAATATTCTATATTTTTATATTATATCACCTACCAGTAATAAAACAACGAGAGAGCAGAAGCAGGAAGGAGTATGTGTGTAAAGTAGCAAATTAATTGTGACGATTTAATTCCTATATAACATACTTTGACCAAACAGGTTTTCAAGAACAAAAAAAATCATTAGCAAAACTCGTGACATACATTAATTTGCATTCGCAACTTGACACAATGTCCTAAAAACCAGCCATCCTTGATCCGTCACACACACTATCATTATTTGGCTAACTAAGTACCTTAATTTGCATTAAATGACAATAGCTTAAGCGCATACTATAAATACGTAAGTACGTACTTTGTGCTTCTTGTAAAAGAATACTAGGTCAAATTATTAGCGTTGTGAACATCACGATTATGTTTTAAAGAAGAAAACCTTATCATTTTGACGACCTCTGTGACTTCGCGGTTAAGCATTTAACTGCAACCTGGGTTGTAGGTTTAATTCCCGCTCTCGCAGGTTCTAGAACCCACAGTACATACTATGCTTAGTTTGGGTCTAGATAGCTCTAGTGTAAATATGTCCTCTCCTATGTGTCTCTCTCTCTAGTGCAAATATGTCCTGGAATATTATTATTATTAAAAATTTGTGAATTTTCTCTGGTAGAAGTTAGACGATACTAACCAGCATAAAACCGGTTATAATAAACAGAAATTGTTAAAATATGTATTACTAGCTCTCTACTGGTAAACAAGGACCGGGCAAGAGCCCGGTCCTTGTTTACCACTCTACATTTTTGTATTTTTATAGACAAACAAATTTATTAAATAATTATAAAAATATAGCATACATATTTTAATAAATTCGTGAACACAAGGTATACAGAAGACACTACGATTTATTATTATTTTAAAGTACACAAGACATTTAATTATAATTTTATATTACATAAATATAAATAAAATAAATACACTTTTTAAATATTTATTGAAGCATAAAATAACTCTTAGTATTATTATCCATATTATTATAATCTTATAAAAAGCTCTCTTGATCCTCTCTCCTAATGAAAACTTCGCTGTACCCAACAGTGTCCATAATTGACATTTTCAATGTAATTATGGAATGCAAAGTAACGAGTAAAGAGTGTGTTAAGTTGCCAAATTTCGTAAAAATCCGTTTGGATGTTTTTGCGTCAAAGAGTAACAAACATCTTTCCACCTTCACAAACATTCGCGTTTATAATATGAGTAAGATATATTTTAAAATGTAAGTACTACTTTATAGAAATCATGCATTCAAAAATACAATATTTATTGCGATTCCGTCCAAACCATTGATTTATCAAAAAGGCGCCATAGATAATTGAACATGTCAACATATTTCTACAGTAACTGCGGATCATGAATCAATTTTATTGTTTTGTTACCATTTAGTCTCGTGGGGTCCTGCCCCCTAAATCATTTATCTGTTATTGATGGATTTTAACTAGAATTTGATAGTGATTATCTATGGATATTGATTATCGCGACATATGTATTTGATCCTCTAAAGAATGTTATTAACATTGGATCAGTAATGTACTCTTGTTTTTTTAACTTCTTTGAAGAAATAGCTCCTGTGCCGTTTCATTTATCTAAGCGTAGGTATTCGAATTGGTCCGGATATCCCATCAAATTCTTAGTATTTGCAATTTTTGTAACACATTAAATTCTTTAAAGTACTTACAAATTTTTTAAGGTTCCATGAACGATACTGAATAATAATCCAAGTCTACTTCAAGTTATTAATTTGCATTCGCATCCCCTATTACTTACGTATCAGTGTATTTCAGTGTCTCCTGATTCCTAGTGAGATAGTATAAATCAACATCTACCGCATCAAAAGTTAATATTAATTCACCTGAATTCCACTCGTAAGCCAATGTTTAATTAAGAGCAGTTTTATGTGATGCACACAAGTTAACTCGCTGCTCGTAAACTCGAGATGAGCGATACGGGGGTGCGGATACACCCCGTCTTAAGATAAGTAACCCCAAATGGGGTTGGGGGTTATTGCCAGTATCACAATGAGTTATGACCTGTAATGGCTGCCGTTTCCTGAAAGATCATGGAAATGAAGGATGAGGGTATATTTGCAGTATCAGAGGTGCGAAATTAAGGTGCGATATCTTCATTATGCTTTAAAGATGAGCTGCAACGTTATAGCTGAAAGTAATATTGTAGTAGATATTTTATAATAATACGCTTTTGTCATTGGAGTTATAGATATATTGTTAGACGGGTGTTATAAGTTTGACGTGTCTTTGTGTCTGTCTGTGGCATCGTAGCTTCCAAACGAATGGACCGATTTAAGTGTGTTTTCTTTTTGTTTGAAAGACAATTTTATTGAGAGTGTTTTGAGATATAATTTTAGAAAACCTGTTTAGCTGTTCGAAGATCATCAGCTCTTTTCTAATCGTTGAAGGGATTTTCGAGTCGCGGGTGATTTAAATTAATGATTATGTACATGTCATGTCTATAATCTTGCTATCTGTATGTTGACAACTTATTTAAAAGAACTGAGCAGGTACCGTATAAACTTGTATGTAAATAGTTCGTCCATTTTGGGAATCGATTCTCGAAAATCATTGCCCGTTTTTTCCGAAAGACAAACTTAACCTTGCAGTTCTAGTCAACTTTTCAAAATATAAGTTTGTGATCTGAAAAGGCTTTTTTTTTTGAGAAAAACGTTCTTGACTAACAGACAGACAGACAGAACCCTTGAACCCTATGCGATAACAAAGTGATGCCACAAAGGTTACTTTTTTTTAAATATTTCTATAAAACGTAACTTTCTAACGTAATACAAGAGTACATACTGAAGATTGACGAGAAAGGTTAGGACTAATCGGCAACAAGTTAATAGCTAATATTTATTTATTAAATCCTAACAACTATTATTACAGGTCTAGAACCTAAACATATTAGGATAGCCAAACACTCTCGTGACATAATATCACGGTTTATTTTAAGTATTTATGTGTGCATTACTCAAACGTTAATCATTCCTAAAGCAAAGAATTAAAGTATCACTAATAAATTAATCCTTTGTTGTTTTAAAGAAAAGATATAGTGATGATTAAGTCTAGACGATTACAAAGTCAGCTTAAAAATGTCTATTCATTAAGTCTGTTCAAATTTCAAATGCAATAGTTAGCAAATATTATAATTACTCATGCGGATGCGATCAGTATTGCTAGGTTGCGAAAATGTTGGCACCGCGTTGTCTACGAGTCGAGTCGACTAGTCGACGAGTCATACAAATCATATATAGATAGTACAATTGGATGTCCGTTTTCTTCGTAAGTCTTTTACATATTTTATCAGACCCAGTCACACTCGGTTTTGCGTCATATCCTTTAAAAACGGTAGGTTTAGGCATTGATACTGGTTTTATTGGAAATTACGTTGTGCAGTATTAAGTTGTGCAATCATCTAATGGTGACGTAGAACACTCGAAGCCTAATTTTATTATTGTTAATTATTCTTTTATCAAACGCATTGTGAATTATGACGTCATTAGTTGCATTTAATTTAACGGGATATTGAGAAAGTTGACCAGGCATCGAGTAATGAAAACTTTCTAATAAAATTAAACATTATGCAATCAATTAGAAAAACTTCAGACACGGTGTTATTAAGTGATATTACTTATTAACTTTTCATAAATTAAAAACTAGCCCTGGTTTATTCGTCTGTTGACGTTATCGACACATCAGACGGAACATAGGCTTCTCGTTGTTTTAGTCAGTTCGAGGGTGACATACCACATCATGACATCACCGTTACCCCGGTGAAGTGATGACCCGAAGGGTTACCACACCTAAAAAGACATGCTTTTCATGATGAGTTAGTTGAGAAACGTTTGTTTTAATGGATAACGGTAACCTCCAAATACCTCCTGGGTCCCAATTATTCTAAACCCCGTTAACATCTTCTAATGATAAATTCAAAATATTGTATGTGTTGCATCATCTCCACCATTATCTGGTGAAGATGATGCAAGACACACCCGTAATTAATACGACTACTTGTGAAATGCATAAAACTTATGATAGCGTAATTTTGAGTCATATATACTCGTACATACAGTTATCTAGTGAAAGTCACCCGTTAAGGGTAATAAACGTTTGCGTGAGTCACTCGTTTGTTTGACACGTGCCGATTTATCTAACAGATATAATTAATGTGTAATTTAATACATATAATTATTGTAGTCTTATATACTTACTGATCTTAAAAGGAAATTCTCAAGATACTTTCAAAAAGATTTTCAAATATTTAATACTTATTATTTCATGGACAAAACTTACAATCGGTGTACCTTGGCTGGATGTAAGCGATTAAGCGTTTTCTATAAGCCAATTTTAGGGTGATGCAAACTAATTTAAGTCCTTATATGAATGCCGTCTAAGATGTAATACATTAAATAGGCATTATGTAGTTACGGCCTATTTAGCACAGCAGTTGAACATTGGCCTGCAATGTGAGAAGATTCGCTTGTGACAGTGCAAATATCGTCTGCGATAAATATCGATTTCATCTGGAATGTTCAAATAGTTTTAATAGCGTTGTGTAAGATGCCCCAGAAATATAAAAAATAATAAGTAGCTTAAAAGTTCCTGAAGTGAATTGTGAAATATTAAGCTTTTTAAATCGGCTCACTAACTCAAAAATAAACGCTCCAAATTAAATGTAGAAGTTTGAGAGAAATTATACATAATGTAAATATTGTGCCTAAATGTAGCTAGAAGGAAGCTAAATGTACAACCAAACAATGCTTGCCCGCTATTTGTAGCATTGGGCTTAATCAGAGGTGAATAATGTTGTCTTTGAAATATTTACAATAGGGTTATTTAAATTTGTCTACGTAGGTACCTTACTGAATGCTTCCATTTAATACAATTATTTAACAAACTCTTCCAAATCTGTGCAAATGCAGTGTAAGGTTCTTCAAGAATGACTTCTATTTTTTTAAGGTCAGCAACATGTGACAGATATCTCTCATGTTGCAAACTTCCTTGCATTTGCCACGTTATACATCGTTATATTCTTCGTCGATTGACTTGTACGACAAGATAGGAGGTCAAAGAAGGTGAATCCTGAGGTCCTGCATTGATTCCACGTTCGGGGACTAATATATGTAGTTAGCAATATGTCCGTTAATAGGTACTTTTCCGAACACCCCCTCGGGCACATAGACCCGTGAGTATATTAAAAATACTTATTTAGAACGAAGACATAAAATAATACTGTTCTATGTATTGAACCCACAATACTCGATCTTCTAGCAATTTTGACGAGCTACTGGAACCATTACGGTTTAAAATAATATCAATATTTCCTTCTAATGAAAATTAAAGTATAAATGTTATCATTTTCCTTCACTTTCCTGTAATATATGTTACCAGAGGAAATAAGGTAAAACAAAACACACGTAGGTATACTTTAGTAGCAAAACTTAGTCAGCGGTTTGTCGTATAGTTCGATATGACGTTACAATTTACCTACTTCTGTGTGACGCATGGTGCCTATTTGTCTACTCGTATGGATCGATGTTACGTCACAAATTACCTATATTTTTATTACTAATGCATTCCAGAAGTGGACATAATACGTGTACCTTTATATGGGTAATTAAATCCTACTTATTTGTCACTTGGCTAGATGCTGACAAGCGCTTTTAAGTCGTAGTATAACATCAACTGTTATTTTAGTTTTTTTTAACCGACTTCAAACACGAGAAGGTTCTCAATTCGACTCAATATGATTTTTTTTTTTGTGTGTATATTACGCGATACCTTCGCCATTTGTGAACCGATTTATATAATATTTTTTGACGTGACAACGTCTTATAAATTGGTTTGCCGGGTGACACTTCAAGAAACTGCGTTACGCTCCGCTCACGTTATGCGCTCACAATGAGAGCGAGTGAGAGGCACGCGTCCCTTCCACTCGGGCATGGTTAGCCCGCCTAAGAGCGAGAGAAATGTTTTAAATTGTTACTATTATTTCATCCTTCTTCCTACTATACGAATGAATATTCACATTAAAATTATTTTACCACTCAAAGTCGTTGTCACGTAAAACTTTCGCCCGTATACCGACTTTACAGGCAACCAATTTTTTATTGAATTGGTTGTACCTACTCAAAGTTAGTCCCATTTAAATTTGCAGTAAATATTCCACCTGCAAGGATTGAAAATTAAGAGATTAAGAATACAGCTTATCATGATTTAGGGCCGTAAAGTCGGTGATACTTTTTTAAAAGTTAATAATTTTTTAAATTAAGTTTGTTTTGTTAAGATATTGTTAAAATATACTACTAAATATACCAATGCCCGAAAACCAATTCGAGTACACGGCCCGCCCGATGGCAACTCGTTGCTATATCCTACTCGCCAATTATATCATTTGCGCGTTCCCCATGGAGCCCTGTAACACTGACCCCCGTCAGAAAAGTACCACATTACGGCTTGTTTACCGTGGTCTTAAGTAAGTTTAGGTTACTTACCCAGGCTTAAATTCAAATAGAAATCTGATAAACTGAACCTTACCTACTCCCATTTGGTGTGAGTTCTACCGTTAAGTACTTATGTATATTCACTGAATGCGTAGGTACGGTAAAAGAAACAAAACTGGCAATGTCGACAGAGCGCAGGCGTAACGCATCAGTACTGCTCAAAGAAAGCCTCTTTAAGTAGCACACTACCTTGGATGATGACTAAACGAATTGGTAAAATATCGCCGAAACCATTTTACCGACAAGTGTCGAGCTTATATGATAATCGGTGATGGTGATGGATGGAAGGTAGCTAACAAGCACAGTACCCCTTTGTCGGATATCACGCGACAGACATGCTGAAATACGATCACGATAGCTACTGATTAAACAACATATTCTTGATTAAAAAAAATATGTTGATATAAAAGTGATGACGATGCGATCAGCAAGGTTAATAAACAATGTCATTTGCTTACAGTAATATACATTTATGAGAATGGGAATGAGAAAACATGGACCATGTTAGCGGTCAATCAATACCCTGAAATTAAATTCAATTATAGATAATCTTGATGTCTTTAGGTGGGTAAACAACCAAGCTAGGAATCGAGGTGAATAAAATTTGTTTGGTTGTATACAATAAACTCTGAATTTACTGAACAGATGAATAATAACATACGATATATTTTATTTCACAGTTAGATTTATAAGGTGGCGTGAGCGTGGAGTGACACCACGGCCTCACAGAAAACCGGTGTGAAGCAATGCTTTAGTTGTGTTTCGCCGAGTGAGTGAGGTTACCGGAGGCCCTAACCCTTCCCTCTCCTCCCCTTCCCCCTCTCCCTCCCTTACTCTCTCTCTTCCTCTTCCCCCTTCTCCTACTCCCACCTTAAAGGCCAGCAACGCACTTGTGACTCTGGAGTTGCAGATGCCGATGGGCGGCTTTAGTCATTTACCATCAGGTGACCCGCCTGCTCGTTTGCCCATATACCATAAATAAAAATTCAGTATGTGCGAAGCGACAACAAAAAAATATTAATTTTAAAAAGGGCCGTTTCGCACAAAGTGTGCCAACAAATTTGTGCGAATCGACCACTAAGCCGACTGACTGGCCGAGCCGCGGACAAAAGTCAACCTTTTTTTAGAGGACTAAAACTACTGACGAAATGATCTAAGTACACTTAAAATCTTATTGATTCATTTTCTGTTGTGCTCTGAGTGGATTCACAAAGGTAGCATTATGGATATTTTGTTATAGAAAATATATACGCTGCGTCTGTATTTGAGTGTTTGTTACAATATTGAGTAAAATATTGGTAACAAACATTAGATCGCTACATTATTGAATTTGGTAATTCACGTAATAAATGTATGTAGACATAGTTATATTGCGAAAACAAATTAGTAATTATATATACTAAATGCATACTATTTAATAATTCACCTACATTCCAATCAGCACTAATATGATTACTTAGCTCATAAGGTTATCGCTAAAGATTAAAGGTTACACGAGCATATTTTCTACAAATGTCTACCATTTCTGATGCAATATTTTACTGTATCTACTACTAAAGACTAAGACTACACGACACGAGGGCACGAATGAAAGTTAAAACCACAAACAAAAGGATTCAATTAATTGACGTAATAAAAGAGTACTCACGCCCTGACAGGAATAAGATAGGAATATAGGCCGGCCTCACAGAAAACCGGCAGGGAAGCAATAATTTCATTGCTTTTCGCCGTGTGGGTGAGGTTACCGGAGGCCCTAACCCTTCCCTCCCCCCTCTTTCCCCCTTCTCCCCCTCTTGCCACTCTTCCCTTCTCTCCCCCCTCCCCCCTCTTTCCCCCTTAAAGGCCGGCAATGCACTTGTCACTCTTGAGTTGCAGATGCCCATGGGCGGCGGTAGTCATTTACCATCAGGTGACCCGTCTGCTCGTTTGCCCCTTATACCATAAAAAAAACATACATACATACATTCACGTTTCTATAGTAGGCAGAGGGGTGAAAGACCCACATTTTGCCAACTATAATTTAGCCCCACTCTCGTAATACGGGGCAAGCCTTTTGCTGTCAACTGGGTACTTCTCGAAATTTTTGAGTACATTGAAAGGAAAAGGTAAATAGGAAGGAAAGGCAGTGGAAGGAAAGGGATGTTGCTTATACCAATGGATTGAAAAGTGTAAGCAGGGTCCTACGACTCGAACTGGCTGCTGAAGAGAAGTCCGAGCCCTCTAACATAAAGGAATACAAGGATTACCTTTTCGCTATTCTACGCTATTCATTTTTATCTATTTATTATCCCAGTCAAAAGGTAGGAGTCACCACGCATCTTGCAAGTCTTGAGAGTATTAGTTGCAGAATTTGCCAGGGACTAAGCCCTGCGTGGTTCTTACGATGGAAGACATCAACAGTTATAAAAGTAGACGTACTATGAATCGATACGAGTGTCTAGCCTACATGTATGTTAACAATCAGACAGCATGTCGAGTGGGGAAACAGAATAACACAATAGTAGTAGTATCTCCTACTTGGGCAACGCGAGAGTGTTACATCGAGTCTCAAATTGTGGAATAACCTCATTGCTATAATTTCCTAAATGACTGCAGTAAGGGGTTCCTAAAACTTGTATGTTTCGTTTTTAAAGGATATCATGCGGCAGGGCCCCTTGGGTTGATTTAACCACATCCTAACAAGCAAACCGCATGCTTGTTGGCCACCTTAGCGGTTTAAAATATTACTAAACGTTATAACAACAATAATGATGGAGTATGTATGTTGCTTCAAATGTATTCCGGACAATTTATTGACCACATATGCAATGTAACAATAGCTTACTTTATTTATAAATCATTAACAAATCTAAATGACTTTATTACCTATTATAAAGTATTTATCATTGGTGATGTCACTCAGAACTGGCTCTAAGAAGGTTGTAACCGGAATGGTGGCACCGTTTCTGGCTATTCTGTTATCTTATGCACACAGTATCGTACGATGTGATAACAGCTGATACCGTTTTTGGGACGCGGCCGGTTTGTGCCTACACGTGCAGTGGGATTTAGAGTTTAATATCATACTTCGTGTTTAATGAGACTTTAAACAGAAATGACTATAGACCTCATAAACAAAGTTGTTTAATGGGTTATAGAAAGGGCTACTCTTGGTGTTCATTTACGAGATATTATTCAGAACCATAGACTTATAAAATAGTAATTCAGAACAAGTGAATAACCGTCAAGTAACCGAAACAGCTAAAATGGCAATAACTTTAAAAGGACCCATTATCGTATAGGAAGAAAGGTTTCAGTGCAATGCCTAATGCCCGTTTGAAAGTAGTCTACTAATAATGTAACAAACGTATATATTATATATACTAGCGGACCCGACAGATGTTGTCCTGCCGGAACGTAAAAAATATTTTAAAAAATTATTAAAATCCATCCAGCCGTTTAGGAGGAGTTCAGTGACATACACACGCACAGAAGAAATATAATATATAAGGATAGCAGACCCGATAGACGTTGTCCTGCCGTAACGTAAAAAATATTATTCCTGTAACCCTATCGCAGCGCCATCTATCGGGTCCAATTGTAAATCTAAACCATTCTCGAATCCACCTGAAGACACACAAAATTTCATTAAAATCGGTCTAGCCGTTTAGGAGGAGTTCATGACATACACAAGCACAGAAGAAATATAAATATAAAGATATATATGTATCATATCAATAGCTCAGCTAACAAACGAGCCACATTAAAAATCATGTACAAAAGAAGTTTCCAACACCTGACCACCCGGTTGTATCAAGAAGCCCGGGTGATGACGGTGCGCAAACTGTACTTCACATAAGTGCTGAAATTCCACACAAATGCATTACACACAGTGGTAACTGACTATCGCTCTAGAAGGAAGCATAAGTAGAGAAAATACAGTAATTGCAACTTGACTTTTGACAACAAAGCCTTCCTTTACATGGGACCACGTCTGCATCATCACTAAATATTATAAAACAAAGTCCCCCGCCGCGACTGTCTGTTCGCGATAACTGTAAAACTACTGAACGGGTTTTCATGCGGTTTCCACTAATAGACAGAGTGATTCATGAGTAAGGTTTAGGTGTATAATTTGTTAAGATTTTGTGTAAATTGATTGAAATATGTTGATGATTATTAAAGATGTCTCTGCTACCCGTGCGAAGCCGGGGCGGGTTGCTTGTTCTAAAATAAACAATTTCCTTCAAACACTCAGGATGACCAGGTCGATGTGCAATAAAATGTATCAAATTTGCTGTTGGATTTGGATTACACAAACAGAAAACTTATTGCCATTACGTAACACATAATTTGACGTAAAGGTACACACACATTTCTATAGATATCTAATAGAATACCATTCTTGAGCAGCGAAAGAGACTGGTCCCGACAACACAGGGTATCCTAGCGTAGGGCTCAGTATTTTACTTCCCAACTGTATCTATCACTTTATTTTTGCTTGTTATTATTATTAACTACTGAATCGATCGTCACGAGATTTTCCACCAATGTCGGTGCAACCTTGTCGAAACGTCACGCAATTCAAATGTATGTAATACCTATGATGTGTTCGCGTTAATACTTGAAACATAATTTATGGTAAAATATTGTACAAAGAGACAATATTAGGCGAAACTGGAAATATATTTAACATGTGGTAAATAAGGAAACGAATTTTTAAACTTTCGCGTTCCATGAATATAATTACGTTGACGGGAATTAACGCGATCACGTATTTTATTACTCTTATTTTTGTTACTTCTTCATACTCTAAGTTTTATGTAAAACGTTAGGCAAATTAAAGGTATGTACCTCCTTTCGGCCGCTATGGCAACTAAGTTTCGCAACCAGTTGCGGAAGAGGATTTTTAAATACGTGACCGCGTTAGTTCCCGTCAATATAATTAAACAAGGAAACTCTTATTGTGGGTCAAAGAATCAAGTCAAGCGCGGATTGTATCAATATTTTATATCTATTTAAAAGAAAAAGTAACTACTATCTGTAAACATGTAAAAATAAAAAGGATATCAGATTAGAAGCTTATCAACCAGGTCACGATAGTCTGGTCCTGTTTTGTTATCGCGATAAATTCGTCAATGGTACGATGATGTACGATGTTATGAAAGAGATGTAGTGGGCTAGGCAGACACTGTGGCGCCGTCGCATTTGAGACCTAAGACTGTAATAAATTACCTTGTCAGGGACGGGCGCTATATGGTATCACAAGGTGTATGAACTACAAGATATTTTTTTACCCAGGGAAACTAATAATTTTACGTAAGCAGATGATGGTAGATGCGCCTTCTGTAAGACGGAAGAGTACTCGTCCTCTCCCGTAAGTGCGGGATGATAGTTATGCTTGCCATAATTGGGTTATTTTAAGCAATCCATCTAGCATTACCGGATCATTTTCACTTTTTACTCTACCAAAAACGTTCTCCAAATCAATAATTTGATCAAGGTTTCGTCATCAAAAACGTTAAAATCAAAGGCATTATTTTAGTTAATTAGTATATTATATTTTGACTTACTTTAGGCACATACCCCAAGGTTATTAAAAAAGGTCTCAAGCGTAACTCCGCTTTTGTATATTTTTTGTGTGCAATTTAAAATAAACGAAAAACAGTATGGATAAAACGCATATTACAAGTAAGTTAATACCTAATTGTAATAACAAATTACTGGTAAACTGTACAAAAATAAAATATCGACTCAATTACTATGTTTGAAAATTATTTTAAGACAATAAATATTTTTTTAAAGACTACTAGTGTCGTGTAGTTGTGCTAGGAATGGGCTCACGTCGGCAGTCTACTAGGTGGGATTTGAACCCACAACCAAGAAGGCGTCCGGTTTGAGCGCAAGAACACCTACGCTACCCCCTCGCACCGCTTCAAAATAATTCTTCTAATTAATCGTGTATGTTTGGTGAGTACTTCTAATTAAATTCGTAACTTATTTTATTTTCCTAAAATAGGCATAAACACAATTTTATTAACGTGTTATACAATAGAAAACCAAATACAAATAGCATTCATCCTTTCAAAGAAAACACTTATTAAGTACATAATAAAATATACTCAACTAGCGACCCGCCCCGGCTTCGCACGGGTGCAATGATGATACTAAATGTACTACAGAATGTCTTTGTATACAACGTTCACAGCTTTTTTGTCATTAGACAATACAAACATGTTTTCTTCAGAGGTTACTCTTGAAATAGCGACATATAATTGGCCATCTGAAAAACACTCAACGCTCAAATCTAAGCCTGCAACATTGAAAGTTTGACCCTGCGATTTATTAATGGTCGCAACCGCTATGTCCTGCATTTTAAATCTGTAATATCTTCGAAAATATTCATTGAAATTACATGCTGTAAAGAGCCATTTTGATCTATATTAAATGCACTATGTATTTCAGGTACTTAATTGGATAAGGATTAATTCTGTATTGCTTAAAATCGCTTCGTAAATAAGCCATTATTTCTCGTAAAAAGTAAAGGACAAAAAATGGTTATTGTGGGTTATCCCTAAGAGATAGACATATACCATCGCGGCCTTTTTTGTAGACCTTTTTAAGGTGTACAATACTGTGGTACATTGTTTTAATCTTTCTCGTAGGGTTTGCAATGTAAACGCAAAAAAATGTGTTTATTTACGACATCACATTAGAAACCTCTAAAGTTATCAGTGTTTCTCTACAATATTATGCATGTATTATACATATGAACCTTCCTCTTGAACCACTCTATCTATTCAAAAAAACCGCATCAAATTCCGTTGCGTAGTTTTAAAAATCTAAGCATACATAGGGACAGACGGACAGCAGGAAGCGACTTTGTTTTATACTATGTAGTGATACGCTTGCATACTAAATAACAAGAATTAAAATCCCACTCCAATGTACGTGAGAACGATACAATAACAATAACAGGTTCACGCCGCGTGCCTTAGTAAGGCGTGCTCACGCTCGGCGAGTAGACGCGTCCACGCGCGCCGTCTACGCGTCAGCTCCCCCCCCACCCGTAACCGCTACCGCCATGAGCAAACGTAATGGTTACGTCACCGTAAATCCTTCAACATTACGTATCACCGAGGAGAAAACCCTGCAGCTTGTTTCAGAATGTGAAAAACAGGAATGCTTATGGAATACCCAGCTGGTTGACTACCCGAATAAGGAGGAACGCCTGTGGGCGTATGAAGTCATAGCTGAAAAGCTAGACATACCTGATTTCACAGCTCGCCATGTTATGACTAAGTTCAAAAACTTAAGAAACTCTTACTGCCAGGAGCTGAAGAAGATAGCGGCGGACGAGAAGTATACGCCTAAGGTGTTGTGGTTCCCGCATTTAGACAAGTATCTTAGACCCCACTTGCAGAAGATAAAGTCTTACACGGAGAGAACAAAAGTGAGATTCTCTACTTCTTTTTATAATACATTAGTATCTGGATTTTATTTAACAGAATATCTACCAGATTTATAACCGGGACTAAAAATTGCTTCGATCTTCGTATATCTAGTTTATTTCATGTATTTAAATGTATTTTGTTTGTGCTCTTTCGCTTTTTTAGTTTTATCCATCTTGTTTCTTTCGGTTGCTTCATGTATTTGGTTTACTTGTTTCACGTTATGTATTTTGTTTCCTTATGTCCTCCTATATTTACATTACGTACATGGTGTACTTTGATTACTTTCTGCACTTTTACTTAGAATAAATCATAAACCTCGTGTAATTCACTTATTTTTTTTGTGTTTAGTTTACTTCGTTTACCTTGTGTGGTTCGTGTACTTCGTATATTTTGTGTGTTTCGTGTACTCCATTTCGTGTATTTCATTTATTTCTTGCGCTTTATGCTTTGTGTACTTTTTCTAATTCATTCAGGTTTTTTTGTAACAAATATATCACATGTACTTTTTGTATGTATGTATTATTGAGTTTACTGTAATTTTTTAGTGTACTTCGTATATTCAAATTACTATATTTTTCGTTATTAGTTTTTTGTTTACTTCATGTAAGTCTAGTTTGGACAGATGTGTCCAAAGAATCTCTCACTTTTAGTTATATTAGCATATTAAACTGTGAGTAAATTTTTTTAGACATTATGTGATGGAAAGTTAGCTGTTGAAACTTTAGCGACTACGCTCAAGAATATTATAATGTATAATGTTTGTTGCAGTTACTAGAAAAGACAAAGGCCGAAGCTAGAACTGATGTGGATAGTGATGACCAGATAGAAAGTAAAAACTGGACTGTTCAACATTTCATACAAAGTGATGCTTCTTGTTCCAACCATTCAACACCATTTAGAAATGACGGCGGAGAGAGACTTATTTCCGAAGAAAAATTTCCAAAGAAGAGGAAACTCTCAGAAGGAACTGATGATGATGAACAGCTTATAATTAAAAAAAAATACAGCGACGTTGAGGAGACTTCGAATGACTTTGAAAAATGTGTCGATCCTTTGACAGGAATATCTACGACAATACTTGAAATAGACGAGACGTCATCAACAACAACAACAACAGCCCAACTCACTAAGTCTCGAGAAGTAGACCATTACGAAACATTCGGTACTTATATAGCTTCATTACTGCGGTCTTTGCCGCCGAAGAAGGCTTTGATGCTAGAGCCGAAAATCATCAATATGATAGTGTCAGTTGGCGTGGAGGATTTAAGTAATAGCGGGTTTGAATCTTAATTAAATTGATACGCAATAAACTACTTGTTTGATTGAAGACTCTTTGTAATATAATATGTATAGTTTAAGAGTTACTGTTGTGAACTACTTTCTGTACAAATAAATATATTCTATGCTCTTCTATTCTAGTCTTACTGTCAGAATTACTTATAGCATTTTAGCATTCCTTGTCAATCGATTATACAAAATGCATTATACAAAATATACACATTATATTTTGTTATTACTTTCTTTAAAAATATGTTGACTTGGTGTGCAAAATATATATAATAAATGAATATTATGCGTAATATTAATGTCACGATGTAAGTAGTTATTTTATCTGTTTGCAAACTGCAAATATTAATAATAATGATACAATATGCTATTAGTTTTGATTTATTATAGCAAATGTTTAACAGAAATGGATTGCACAATATCATTAAATTGATTAACAAGAAGAGTAGTGGCAACAAAATAATACAAAACTCAAGCATAGGCGCACAAAAATAAAAACATTCACATAAAATCACACACACAACTTTGTAATTATCACCATTAAAAATAATTTCAGCCATAAGACGTTCACTGTTGAAGTGCTGACGTAAGCCTCCCTCATTGACTACCAAGAAGACTGGTTGGAAGCGGCCTGCATCCACTGACGCTCTGTGATCTTTACCAGGTCGTCTGTCCACCTTGTTAGTGGACGCCCTACGCTGTGCTTGACGGTCCGTGGTCTCCTTTATAGAATAATGCATAACAATAAACTGCAAATATTTATATATTTCATTATATTCATTTCGTCAGTTCATTTATATTTCTTTGCTGTTAAAGAATAACACAAAATTGGTCAGCCATGATCCTATTGATATATTTTTGTTTAAAAAAATTCCTCTAACTTTTTTTTAATTTTTGCCGCAAAAGAAAGCTAGACCGGATAATGGTCTTGATGTATTTCTATTTCTCTCTCTTACCCATTTTTCAAATAACAATATTATATAAGGCCAGTTTTACAGAACCCGTGTTAGAAGACTAATGGACGATTTTAAAGCAACATAATATGTTGCTAAGGCTTCAGTCAATCACGTAATAATACGCAATATCCGATTGGCCTTCGTTCAACTGTAAGTCTTGATTAACGGTTCTGCTGCGACCCGCTAGTGTGTTAGTCCACTTAAATCATGTATTAAGAGTTTATGTAATAAACTGAGCACTCACAAATTAGTCTTAGAACAACTATTAAATGTTTTTCTTAATTGAGGTGATATAAAACTGCTACAGTACCGTATTAGTCATGGCTGTTATGGATATAAAATTTCGGATCTGGGGACGTATACATCAATAATATTGTACCGATTTCAGATGCGGTTACGAATATGAAATTATTACGGATTATCCTATAGATTCGGATAGTTTGAGTTACGGATATTAGATTTTTAAGGAATTGTAATAGGAATGCTCCGAGGAATTGTTCGGACTTATACCGGCCGCAACGGATCGCCATCGTTCAACGCGACAAAACTTTCATCCCCATCACCTGGATAATTGGCAATCCACCACTGTGCGGTTCTCCAGAAATTTTTTGCCTCGCCAACCTCTGGAACAAATTGTCGCCTGCGGTATTTCCGGACCGATACGACCTTCAAACCTTCAAGAAAAGAGCGTACTCCTATCTCAAAGGCCGGCAACGTACTTGTGACTCTTGAGTTGCAGGTGTCCATAGACGACGGTAGTCACTTACCATCAGGTGACCCGCCTGCTCGTTTACCCCCTATAATATAAAAAAAAAAAAACAAACAGACAGATAATTATTTGGCTTTATTTCTAGGTTATCATTTGGTAGCAAAATAAAAATCGTTTTAACAAAAAACTAAACTGACGAAAACAACTAAAAAGCAATAAATAAATAAACCTTTTAAGTCTTGAGTATTGAGCTTATTTACACAAAACTATCAAATTTTATATAAACTAATTTTAAGTCGGCGCCAAACAACACACAGTTAATTACCTAAATTTTATATGTACGTAGAAATGGAGAAGGCTCTTCGTAGGTAATATGTAGTTATTATACCACTAATGTGGCAAACGAGTAGGTACACAGTCTGTCTAACGGTAAGCGGTTTAAGACGGGTAATAACAGATGTCTACCCCTCTCACAAAGAACTATGTAAATACAGCTCTTTAATCTGCTTCTCCTGTAGGACCTTCATCATGTCACCCGTACAGAAGACGGAGAGGTTCTGTCGTATAAGAGTGGAATTTCAGTGAAGATTGTATGTTCTGCATATATAAGTACTGAAAGGGTTTCCGAGAATTACCACTGTTTTGTTCTCAGTCAAAGGTAAATAGTAATTATAACACACCAACATATTTCTAAATACATTATCTACACCTTCTTTAAATACAAAAAAAAAATAATTTAAAGGATTTTAATGAAATTTTGCACATTGTGTGCAGTTTGGTCCAATTTAAGAGATATGATAGTTTTTATCTTAATTTATAGTCACAAAATGTTTGTATTGCAAATTATTTATTCACAGCAAAACGTGGCCGGGTAGCTAGTTATAAATAAATTACACACAGACACAGAACAAATGATCGTGCTCATCCCACAATTATTTATCCTGGGTAAGAATCGAACCTACAACCTCTGGCTCAGCGTCAGGATCACTAACCACGAGGCCTTTCAAAGCTGGTAAAGTTGGTGTTGGTTGCAGGTAAAGGCTTCCTTTTCTAACATGGCTAGTTCTACTACACTTATATTTTTGTCAAGTTTAGTCTGCTGTTAGCATTACCCTTACATTGCTTAGCGAAACTGCTCTGGAGTTTTATTTCTACTATAACTGACTAATTGCTATTCTTTATGGCACTCATGAACAAAATAGTAATAATTTTAGTTTAGTGTGGCAACACTGATTGAAGTTGATCGTATTAAAATTTTGTAGTCGCAGCGTATGTGCTCACTGTTAACAAATTCTGTTAAGTGACAGAATAACCACCTCAATCTGATGCAAGCATTTTATTTACAAGCGACCCGACACACAAAAACAACCTACAGTCCGCTGCCTCCAACAGTTTTAGTTTTCAACTTTGTTGTAATGGCTAAAATATTTCTAGAAGTATATGTAATTTAATAAACAGATGAAAGGCAATAAATATTCATTTGTGTTACGATATTTGAACAAAGAATTACATCTAGTCTAGAGGTGAAACGACACCAATAGACCTTGTTGAAATAACCAGTGATAACGGTAGGAGATTGAAATAAAATAGACGATTACAAAGACAAAGTAGTTTTTATTTTAAAATTCTTCAATTAAGCTAACTGACTGATAATGTTTATCTATATCTATGACTGAATCACAAGTTGTTATGTAAGTTTTGCAATTTGCTTGCCTACTTAAAGTGTTTTCAATTTATTAACCTCACTGCGTCAAGTACAGTCGCCATTATATCAACATTTAAAGATATCTCATAACCGATAAAAAAAGGTCATCCATTTTTTGTACTTACTACAGTATCAATAAAGGGATAATAGACAATAATTGACAAGCAAACTTCCCCAAATAGCCTCAATAATATAGTCAGGTACCTACCCCAATTCT
Source organism: Euplagia quadripunctaria (assembly GCA_963859945.1). Lineage (NCBI taxonomy): Eukaryota > Metazoa > Arthropoda > Insecta > Lepidoptera > Erebidae > Euplagia > Euplagia quadripunctaria. Next base: position 461,905 of record OY982572.1, on the reverse strand, counting down.
GCATCCCTTTCATTCTTAAATAATTCATAATCTTGTGTCGCTTTTCTGTAGTTCTGACGATAGTCACGTAGACATTTGGCAACACTATTTTCCTTGTACTAATAATAGACTTTCATATGGCATTTTCTTTTATTAGTTTCATAAAAGTGTTATAGATATGAAAAGTAGCATTTCTGTTCCAATGAAGGCAGCAGAGTTTTATTTTTATGCATCTAAATCGGAAAGCAAACAATTAGGTATGGATTCTAATCAACTTTATCGCTTGAGCTGTCCTGAAGATGCCGCACTTCACACTGTGGTCGTAGTAATCTATGCTATGGTCGCAACCGCCATCGTTGAAAGCTTCTTCCTGGAAACAGGAGTAACGTTCATGGGCTGGTATGAGAGTACATGAAATTCCACCAAATCAAAAACGCTACACAAAAGAAGTGGTGGAACCGGAATGTAGACTGGCCTGATGATCTATTTAGTGATCCTGACTGCTGAGCCAGAGGTCAAGGGTTCGATTCCTACTCAGGACAAATAATTGTGTGATGCATAATCATTTGTTCTGTCTGGGTGTTATTTATCATGTATGTATTTAGAAATATATAAAAGTACCTATGTTTATCAGCAGTCTGGTTACCATAGTACAGGCTCTAGTTTGAGATCAGACGCCCGTGTGTGAGAAGTGTCAAGCATTATTATTATCATAATTAATGAGAGGATAACTAATACCCTCTAATACTCTGATTAACGTTGATATAATTTGCAGTCCTTTGTAAATTGGAGATATAGCTACGCCGCTACGGCTGAATTTGTTACTTCCGAAAATATCCCAATATGTCGCTTCTTATCTATGTACCTAACTATATATTATTTTCATATTTGTCCGCATTTTCCGACCCAATTACAGATTAACCTCATTAGATACCGAAAACAAGATAAAAGATACGAAAAACTGTAACTATAGATACAAAAACACAATGATAGGTGTGTTTAACTTTGGTATTAGGTAGGTATATGCCAATGTCATAATAATGAAAAAGGTCCGAGAATGTATGTATACGTATAATAAATGTATAAATGCAAATATATGATAAAATAAGGTTAAATGTTTACGACTTAATTTATTTAAATATTAATGAATTGTTTGTTATGGCAGCTGCGACTTTATATTCGTATTTTTTCGTAATCATTAATAGCTCCATAAGGTAAAGTTATTTTGCAGAGTTTTGTAGATGGTATTTCTTTCTTGCAATTACAATTTTCAATTGAATTTTACTTTAGGGTCTATTAAGCTGCTAGGTGTCTTAAATTTTCCTTAGCTTGGTTAACCTTGGAGGATCCAAGTTACTTCTTATACTTGTACTTTTCTCTTGTACAATCATACTCTTAAATTACCAACATCTCTCACAGGACTTATGAGCCCAAAAATAAAATATCAAATAACAGAAAATATTTTCAAAAATCAAGGCGTGCTAAATTAAAGTAAAAACCTTTGTTCGGCCCCTTTTTACCCAGCTTTGTTGAAATGACCGGCTGTCGCTAGCCATCCGTCACTTTTTCAATTATAAGAATAGAATATTTTGTTGGTTAGACTTTTGTGGGACACCATTTAGGGAATGATTTAAATAATAATATTTTCGTGCTGCCCCAGTAAGCTGTAAAGAACACAGTAGAGTGTAATAAGACTTCAAGAACCAAACTACTAACATAAAGGTATTTATTGTGTGTTAAAGAGCTCGGACTTCCTGCCCTGACCTGCTCGGACTACTGCTCACTCCCCAATTCATCCATATAAGCAAAGCAATATCCGTTTCCTTTCGTTGCCTTTCCTTCTTACCTACCTTTCCCTCATAATATACTCTCAATTTTGCCATCCTTTATTCCTAAAGTGCCTAGAGTTCTTAAAGCCTATGATGGAACGCGAAAGTGTTAAAGTGAGTATGGCAATAGGATTACTGCCTGTTACGTGTGTTATAAATTATAGTTGGCAAAATGTGGGTGCGTGATACGTCTCTGTCTACGTATATATTTATTGTGGGACAAAATTATCTTACTGACAATATTGGTTTGTGCACTGACACAGTTCTATATGGGTTATGTTATTCCCAAGGTGATTGAGAAGTGCTTTTTATTAATGTCACCCTTCGTCAACACGAGGTGAGTGTAACACAGTTATGGCGATTCTCAGCGGACCGAGTCATTGAATCTGGGTTGGAACATGGATTTGCAATTTCAATAAAGATTAAATTAGCCGTTATTCAAAAATCCCTTTAACTATAATATGAAAAAAGCATATAATCTTCAAGCGGCTCAAAAGATTTTCTTGAATTAAGTACCTATAGCTAAGAACACTCTAGCTAGAGCAAGTCACCGTACGAATAAAAACAAACTAAATGTAAATCGGTCCATTCGTTTGGGAGCTACGATGCCAAAGGCAGACACACAAACAAATACACACGATAAACTTATGTCTCCTTTTTGCACCGCGCGGGCGGCGGTTAAATAAGTATTTAATAAAGGTTGTCCTCCACTTTTGTTTAATTATTATAATCGATTCCTTTTCATTCGATTCGATTCCATTCTCTTTCGGTTCGAATTCTATTATTGTTAATTGTTACCAATATTTAAAAAAATACCTTTAGAACCATATTTTATTATTTTACGGCGAACATACATAAAATGTAAAAAATAGGGACGACATTTTAGCATAGAATTGAGAATAAACAACTTCAAACATCTTACATTTCTTAACACAAACAAAAGCCAAAAATAACAAAATACTTTAAATTTACATCCTTATCTACAAAAAACAAACTCCTTATTAACGTTGTTTATTACATTGAGTTCTCTTATTAAATGTACATTACAGTTACTCAGAGTCCATCCTCAGAGGACATTATCGACAAACGGGTCTGGAGCGACATGTTGGAACGTGTCAAAACAGGTATGGCCACTAGGATAGGACAGTCGCTGGTTTGCTCCGTCCGCGTCAGTACGACAGGGTTGCCACCTACTTTCGGAAGGAAAATAGTATTACAAAAACAAACAAATATGACACTTATGTACTTACCTTTAGGAAATTAAAAAGAAATATTACGTTAAACATGAATAAGCGCTTTGAATGCATTTTATTCTGTGTGTTCCAGTTTCAGTTAGGATAAATTTCAGTGCAGTAAAACTAAAAAACACCCTCTAATAGCGAACCGAATTAAAAAGTGTTCCACAAACCACTGCCTGGCTTCATCATCAGATCATCGTTACCCAGCCCAATCTGTTAGACTCGTCACACTCGAGGGGTTCCCTAGTAGCCACTGAAGAGTTTCACAATATGCCAAATTATAGTATTGTCATCCAAACTACGTATTATTATACATACAAAGTTTCATTTCGATACGACAATTAGACGGAGATTAAAATTGACTTCCCAGATTTAAATAGTTGGTTACAAATAAATCTAATAAAAGTGTGTTAATTAATAGTACAAAAACTGCAAAACCAAAGCTCGGTTCGATTTCGAATTCGAACATTTGTGAATCTATAGAATAAGGTATGCTTATATGCTTAGAATGGGTCTAGGAAGCACTGTGTAATATGCCCTAATATATCATCATCAGCATTCAAATTAGCCCTAAAAATATAATATTATTTTTGTACTATAATGTTGACTTCAATCGACTAAAATACAGCATGATAATATATATTGTAGTACAAGTGGCAACCCTAGATACGACAAAGATGGACGTATGTCGTATTACCTACAGGAATTCAGCCATAAAAATAGTGTAGGTTTTAACCATATTCTTTCTATGTACTCGTAGTTCTATGTTCTATTGCTGTAATCGTTTTACACTATCGTGAAAAAAACCGGTAGGTATCTTTCTAGCCCTTCTTGGTACATATTCTAGACATTGTAGAATGTATCATCGAATTGAATATTTAGGTTGTAATGCCTTGCCATAATTACCACCCTCATATCACTAGATGTTAGTAGCATATGACGACCATCTTTGACTCGTGCTACCTCTGCACCTTCTTCTATAATTGTGAATTTGATGCTTATTATAATTTTATATAAATCTCTTACCTATGTATGAACTTAAAATAAATTTGTTTGCACGAGGCGGACTTAATGCTACATGTCATTATCTAAAGTCTCTTTAAAGTGACATGGGAGGTGCAAGTAATTTCAGTTGCATGACAATTTAATCTAATCTAATTAGATGGATCTCATACGGAGTAGGGATTCTCTTATCAGCGTGAGCTTATTTAGTATATCTTTGTTAAAAATGTCCTTCGTATTCGTAAGAGCTTATTGCTAAAGAATGTTTCATCCTCTTAACTCTTATTTGATATACCTAGGTTAAAAGGGAAAAAGATCATTTATAAGTTTCACCAAGAAAAAGGCAGTGTTACATATTAATCAAAGATTTTCCTCACAATCCTCACATATGTATGTCAGTTCAGTTCATTAAGTTAAAATTAATATCAAATATGTAGGCCTGTGTAAATTAAAACCTACTTGCCGTTGACCTAGACTATCAAGTTCTTTTTAAATGACTGCTCATCCTTGAGGTATATCCTATCTAACAAAAAAAGAATCAACAAAATCGGTTCATAAATAACGGAGTGAGGGCTGAATATACACAAAAGTATATATACATACGGTCGAATTGAGAACCTCCTTTTTTTTCGTCGGTTAAAAAAGGAGTGTAATGTTTTCAAGGTTCAGGTACAAATACAAATGCTTTATTTACTTAAAATGGGGTACATTTTAAGAAAAATAAAAGCTTATTGAAAAATATAATAGGAGCACAAGCCCATTCAGCCATTAAGTGATGGCATGAAAATTTTCTTTTTTTTTCTTATAGACTTATTATTTATTAATTTAATAAAAACATATGTATTCACTAAATTATATGTATGTATGTGAGTTCCTTTATTCCACTGTAACCTCTGAATGTCTGAACAGATTTGAATGTTTGGGGTATCGTTAGAATCCTTACATCATTCGGAGTGACACTGGCTATATATTTTTTTATTTAGGTAAACTTGAACAGAACAAACTCATGACGACTTACAAATCAAAAGAATGATTATCCACCATTTTTCTTTATTAAATACTTCAACTAGCATGAAAGATTGTATTGCATATACATAGGTACCTACCTATACGACAAGCTGCAGGCAAGGTTACTTTGTATTAAATAATCAAATGATATTACTACATTATATGTATAAACTGCTCGAATTAGTCTATTATACCTTCACTTAATTAACATTAATATGGGTTCATAAAGAGGCACAGCAGATTTCTGCTAAAATTGGAGTGCACCAATCGGTCACCATCAGGTCAGGCGATCCTTTCCCAACCCTTTGCTTAAAAAATATTTTATTACTGTACTTGGGTAAAGTATTTCTTCTGTTACTTCTGTGACTTTAAAAGAGTTACGGTAAATTTCCAATAACTTAACCAATCAATCATCATAGTAAATCTAAGCACGTTTCAATCCAAATTCTTTGGTACTTTATTAAAGACTAGCTGTTGCCCGTGACTTCGTTCGCGTGGAAATTCAAATTTATCCCACGGACACTGTAAATTTTTCCGGGAATCAGTGTATTTGCCAAATTTGATTAGGATCCGTTTAGTTGTGAGAAGGTAACACACAAACAAGCAAACAAAGTTAGGTACTTTCGCATTTATATTAGTATGGATTTCTATACAGTTTAAAACAAATGGTTTACCAATTTTCCCTAACCTTAAATTCGGTACAGCAAGTTAGTCCTTATTTCTAGTATTCAAATTATGGAAATCGCTACTTTTCTTAAATAAATATACGTTCAGAATGTCATAAATATACTGAGAGGGCACTGTTAATACATTAATTTCTTTAAATAATATAATTAGTTATTATAAAATAAAACTTCTGTCTTTTATATAAAATGCAAAAAATTGTATTGTTTCATCATAATAAATAGTGGCAAGTGAGTGTGTAGCGCTGTGCCGATCCTCACGTACGCATTTTTAAACGCTGTAATTAGTTTTTTTCCATCACGCGAGAGATTCCGCGAACAGTGTCTGTTCAGTGCCGTGTTGAGGAAAATATTCACTGAATATTGAACGTTTTATGAACACAAAGAGAGTTTATGACACATTTTTATCTATGAAGTAAGTTACATAATACAGCTTCTCAGTAAAGTTCAGTGATCGTAGACGCATACCTAGAATGGAAACTGACAAAACGAACTTAGATGCGAGTCCCGCACAAGTTTTTATTTAAACTTACCAATATTGTAATCTATGTTATGTATTATTTGAAAATATTTGGAATCACTATGTATCTGTGTGTAAATTCAGTAGGTAAGTAACTCAAAATAATTTTATAATAAACGATTTACTTGTGTTAAAAGATTTTGAACAAATAAATAATGTATATAGCTGACAATAACTAAGAGTCATATAACAAAAGAAAAAAGGTTCCTCAGGGGAGGGCATTCGGGTAAGAGTACTCGAGAAGCAACCGTGTCCGGCGAGTACCATCCAGTAGCAAAGACAACCATGATGCCTCTCCAGCCATTGTTCCATAACGGGTTTATTACAATTGTGCAGTGCCTTACTCATAAAACCTATTTATTGAACTGTCTTATCAGGAAACCATTCGACAATATCAGTAATAGGTACATCTTTTATATGGATATCTAACTGCTCCCGGGAACCTTTGTCAATATGGCAACGTTTTCCGTGTAAGATACATGATTCGCAGCACTTTTCTTACCGCATCCTCCCAAGTCGAACAACAGTTGATCAAAATATTTTTTTTAGAAAAATAAATATGTGTTTACAAGAAAGTATTTATTGTCGTGACACAACAACAATTTTCCTTATCAGTTATCATTTTATCACTGTTGTCACTACTTTTTTTATGTTTACGGATGTTTCAAGATGTAACATGCCACGTCACAAACCAAATATTTTTGAGAAAATTGTTATCTTTACGATTAATTTGTGAATCATAAATGCTAAAGCAAACGGACACTTTTTGTCATAAATGTATCACTTTGTGTTTATCTTATGTGCACTTGACAACACTTGTGGACCAATTGTCTCATTTTTTACAACAAGGTTCAAAGTACTTTGATGAAATTTCGTTACGCTAATTAATAAATGAATAAACAATCGTTAACAAATCCTATGCTCTTCTATGTCACTTGGTAAATTTTAGAAGACTTTCTAAGAGATGAATCATGTTGTATCAGGCAGAGTCCATGGAAAGGTCAGGTTACGGCAGGTGCACGGCTGGGGATCGACGTCCAAACATCGCTTGACTTATGTTCCCAAAGACTACCACACGTTTAAGAGTTATTTCATGTTACAAAGGTTGATATTTGGTACATACCTCATGCTCATTTAATTATAGGCAACCACGACTTGACAAACATGACTTGTACCGTTAAATTAAATAGAGAAAAAATGAAAACATATATTACACTACTACTATTATAAATGTGATACACTAATATTATAAATTTGAAAGTTTGGATGGATGGATGGATGGATGTTTGCTACTCTTTCACGCAAAAAATACTGAACCGACTGCGATGAAACTTGGTATGTAGATCTCTGGAGACCTGGATTAACGCACAGGCTACTTTTTATCCCGATATTCCTACGGGATCGGGACTTACGCGGGTGAAACCGCGGGGCGCTGCAAGTAACATCTATATATAACTAACTATCTGAATAAAATAACCGCCACCACACAACATCAGTTGTGCAAACATCCTCTTCTCAAAATTACTTCAGCGACATTTTTATAATTTTATTTTGTCATGACAACCAAACTTCCAACTTGCAACTTGCAACAACTTATCAAAAAATTACAAAGCGTAACCAACATTAATATTCTCGACATAAAGTTGAGAATAAAGTGAAAATCAGTGCTTATCTGTCGGCGATGTGTACGTGTCACAGTCGGTCCAACCAAAAATATCCAAAAACATAAGTTGTTTTCAATGACTTTTCGGATGTTTTTGACTTTTCTCTCATATATGTAGTCCTAAAACTGTTACTTTGACACTTGACACGCAATTTCATAGCACTTTCTGGCATATTTACGCAGCAGTGACGTCAAATCCTGTATCTGCCTTCATTTATTTATCAGTAATCAATTTGGTTATTAACGCAAGTGGATTTCCTTATTGATATATTTGCAAAATTTCAGTCAGCTTAATTTGATAGGCCGTTACGTAACGATAAAGTTGTCATCCAAGGTCTAATATTATTCAATAAGTACTTCCTAAAGAGAAAACCTTCGAGATTAAGATTAAGTGAATTATGAAGCTTAAAAGTATTTCAATATCTTTATAACTTTAAATCTTTTTTCAATAGAGTTCGTGAAACTTTTAATGCCTAAAAGAAAAAGGTTCAGATTGAGAAAAAATACTATTTTTAGTCGTTTTAAAGTGATCATTGGATGTATAACGAGCGCATCATGTTCAAATGAGGAGCAATCCAATTGAAGAGGTACTTCACTCTTTAGAAGACCGCAGGATTGTAGCCCTTATAGATATACAACATAATTTGCACGCCTTTAAATAAAGTTCTCGTCAACACAATTCAGATATTAAATTATATTTTTTCACCATGTCCTTGAAACTGTCTCAAGTATCAAGACTATTGCACCAGACAAAAGCACTCAAGTATCAAGACACGAGGCAGATATGAGTTTATTTCTAGACGTATCTATATGGCATATTTTAAATAAAACAATAATTATTATAAAGTAATTTGATAAGGTGATATCATGTTACAAGAAACGCAAAGACGAGTTTAACTCATTATCGAGTTCACAGAGCTATAAGAGATAGAGAAGAAACAATAAGAAAAAAACACAGTAGGACGGTGTATTTTCACACACCTGCCTAGAGGATGCCTAGAAAGGGAATAAGTAGGCATGGAAGAAGAACACATGTTACACCGACCTGAAATAAATTTGGGAAAACGGTAGGCTGCAGATGATTATGATTAGATGACTATTCAAGAGAGCTCCGACTCCAAAAAAAGTAAAAAAGAGTCGTCTGCGCTGGTACGGCCACATTCTAAGACGTGAAGAAGACCGTTCTTCACCCTATAAAAGTCCACCACCTGGTAGTTAAACATGCAGAAAGAGAGTATGAGCAGAGCGACAAGTCAGAACAGAGCTCTTAGGCACAGAACCACAAGGAGAATCGACCCCAAGTTGGACAAAGAAGAAGAAGAGATTAATTATTTATTTATCAGTCAATTAATATTACGATCCAAAATATGACAAACACCTTTACAACACGAAGAATCATTTTTACACTTATTTTGTCGTTTTGCGTTTATTTTGTCTTTTTACACTTTTTCTTACTTTAATTTATTCGAACTAAATTTCTTTAAAAATATGTTTTGCTAAAAAGTGGAAATTTATACATTCAATCAGCCATATCTACAGCTGTTTGTCGTTATCGACAGATTAAACATTACCTTAAGGTCAGCTCAGACCGAGTGGCAAAATGCGCGAACACCATAAAAATATGAATAAAATATAAACCTTATTCCTAAAAATAGAGCTGAAAACCGTGGACTAGAATACACAACTTGTATATCTTTTTCAGCTCTATTTTAATGGAATAAAATTAAATTTCATTCAAATACTAAATGTTCGCGTATTTTGCCGCTTGGTCTGAACTGCCGCTGAGACTGCCATTATCCTGAAAATAAGATATAACGAGTAAAAACAAGCATTGACGTCTGCCACTGATAACTGGAGGTCACACCTAAAACGTACACACACTTTTGAAAATCAACCTTGACTTCTACAACATAAGCCTGAATTTACTTAAGCATTACATGTTTACACTGTTTGAATTTCTTGTTCATAAAAATCGACTTTATTTTCAGTAAAATAAGACTGCTTACAGATTATGTAGTTAATGTAAGACTGTCAGATATATATTTAGATCGGGCGACAGGGTGTCTGCTTCGTACATTCGATGTAACAGAAGTTCTTATGGAAAATATAACTAGATGAGTGTGTAAAGGATAATTTTATAATAATAATGGCATCATATACATAATCATTGCTAATTATAAATAATTACATTTGTTGGTACAGAAAGTGAAATCATATTTAATTTCCCAGTAGTAGCCTCCCTGAATAACATAGCCCATTGACAATTTTAAGGATAATTAATTTGAAACTGATAGACATATTAGAAGTAGGTATTTCATAAAAGACTTTAAATAAACTGTACATCATATAAACTGAGGATATTACGACGGGCGTTGTGGAATGCCATGCCGATCTGAAAACACTGAAAGCTAGTACTTAGCAAAGATCGCAGTCCCAACAAATTATTGTATTATTTCTTCAATCGGCAGAGTTGCAACTAATCCTTAAGGATGCATTGTCGCCGGTATATATAAGTGTTTTCTTAAATATGCTTTAGAATGTTCATACTGCTACGTTCTATAGAAATTTGTATGAAATAATAATTTAGACGTCACGTTACTTAACCATCGTCAAATCATTATATTTGAATGTTTGGGTTTACATTTAAAAATAAAAACAAACGTGAAAATAATAACGAAACAAATTTTTCAAATTCTCGCAAGACTTAATTTCATAAAGAATCTTTCATAAAGAATCTTTTATTTTAAACATAGGATACTACCCAATTACCTTTTTAACACTTAGAAATAAAAATAAAATTTTCTGTTTCAAAAATACAATCTACCAGTACTATGTCATACTAGCGCCCCGCGGTTTCACCCGCGTAAGTCTCGATCCCGTGGGAATATCAGGATAAAAAGCGTATATGTTAATCCATGTCTCCAGCTATCTACATACCAAGTTTCAACGCAATCGGTTCAGTAGTTTTGGCGTGAAAGAGTAACAAACATCCATACATACATCCATACATCCTCACAAACTTTCACGTTTATAATATTAGTAGGATGTCAGTAATATGTCATAAGAAAAGTCCCTATCTATCATCGGACTTCTTTCCAACAAAGTTATTTTCCTTTATTAGAGGCCTGTGTATTAATTGTATAAATTAGATGATGCAACATCATCAGGTAATTTGTCACGAAACTGACGCAATATGGCGCGAGCTCATGAGCTTACTGTGTACAGTCAGACAGACGAAAGTTGGTGACCACTGTCAAGTCACATTGTCATATCTGTTGTGAAACAAGAGAAAATGTCTCCATTGATAACGTTAATTAAGGATTCTAGAAAAACAATATGTAGCATCCATCAAAAAAGAGGTTTTATATGTATTAAGGCAATCTCTTCCTGTCTTTACATGACCTGGCACTGTTTAATGTAACGAAAGAGAATGTGGAAATAATGGTAGATGCAGCCGAGTGGATGAAAAAATATGAAGACTGTTTTTACTAGGATAAGGTGAAGATGATGATAATAATGAACAGCAAGGTGTGGCATTTTTTTGCAGCTATTTAGTAGTCCCATTATTCTGTCAAGTAACTTTGATAAAATTTGCAATTAGAAGGTAGGTACTTGGATTTTTAAGTAAGATACACAAGCGCACAAAATTTAATTAGTTGACTGTACAAGGAAGTATAAATGTCAGCTCGGGAAAATGACCGATAATATTGTATATAACTGTCTGATTTGGGACGTGTTTAATCATGTCATCAGTCTCCCGCCCCAACTTGGCAGAAAAACGTCATATTATGCCACTTATGTCTACATTGCTTACATAAGAAATTCAGTTACCTAAGATAGCCAGCGAAGAAGGACCGAGTGGGTCAACCAATGAGCGAAGTTAAGCAATGTTGGCACAGGCGACGGTTGAGATGGGTGACCGATTATAATCAAAAGTAGATCCTCCGTTGTCATCACGTTAAAGCTCCGGTATCGGCTATTCTAGAAAATCGAGTCCTACTGAGAGTTTTAGAAACTCTAAAACGACTGCGTTTTAGAGTTTTCGGGCAGTCCCGTCTTATTCACATGGTTTTTACGTATGACATAGTTGTCTATTGCATCCCAGGGGTCCGGTCGCAGTCACATAAAAAACAGCATTAATTTATACATATATGTACATATAAAAAAATGTACTTGACAACAACGAGTCAAAAAAAAGGAGCAGGCAAAGAAAGGAAAATAACAAACTTCATAATGACAATTTTTTTTTTTAATTATTGTTTACGACGGTGTGAGGTGTTTCTTTTGTCGAACTATATTTACATAGCCATTGTAATATACACAATAATGACAGATGCTATTAACCATTCCGAAGGTCATGGCTCAACAGACTGAACAAACCACTCTTCAGCATGAATCATTGCGTTACATGACTACATATTGTATCGTGAACTGTGTTCCATTTACTCTTGAACCACAATTTTTTTAGATTTGTTGTTCATCGTATCGGTAACGGATGAATTTGTCTTCGAAATCTTGGATCGTTCCGATCGTCCAAACGTTTCAAAGACATCAACTTATTCAAGTGGCCTTAGTCTTGCAACAAAACGTGCGCGTGCGTTACAAACTTATCTGTAACTCAAAAACCTACAATTTTTATAGCCATTTTATTAACGACAAATTATCTTGTATTATTCTAAATTTGTATAATTAATAATATTTTTCAGTATTTTACATAAGCAGCAGTTTTAGGCTTTATCCATTTCGAATCTTAAAATCATCCAAATAAATATTCTATCAACAAACTCGCCAGAGTTACCATAGTTTCATTTACTGAGCAGGTAACCTACACATAGCTTTGGATTGAAATCTGTAGTCCACAGGCATCACTGTCATAAATATTTCGTTGTGTATTTTGAAGTTTGTAGTATGGCCTTGCTACCTTTACTTTTATTTATTACATCAAAATGTAATTTTACGAGTTTACTTAAATTTGATAGGTACTTACTAAATACTTTTTACATTCTTGTAAAAACTTTTTAGCTCTTGAGGTACCTATGTGTCACCTGATTTATTGTGACTTAAATTTCATTAATGTCTCAGTTTCTTATATAGAGTATGGTTAAAATTTACATATAATTTGTATACTAAAACTCACGTAACGGTTTTAACAATTTAAACAATTTTTCAGGATATAAACAACCGTAGACAATACCAACTGTAGACAACTTTAAGTTTAGAGGACTCTAGTTAACCACATAGCGAATTTAACTATCCTGTTTATTTACAGGTGATTATTTTTCTGATGCACCAACTGCAATTGACAATAATAGTAATGTTATCTAACAAACGTGTGATATAGCTTTTGTTGTTATGAAACTAACCCCACTACAGATATAAGTATGACGCGCAGGTCGTCCCATCAAGACACACCCACTTGGCAACACAATCGTACTTGGAATTATTCTAACTTATTCTGAAACTCCAAACAACATACGCCTGGTCATGTCCCAACAAATATCTTCATGAATCATCCAACTAAATTAAAAGGGGTCAAGTAATACAAAATTGTATTCTTAATTAGGTACTGAATAACTGAGAAAGTCGTTGGGTTCAAATTGACAAAAACAAAAATAAATTATCTATTTGGAAATACCAAAGTCCGTAAGCTAGTGAATATACAGTCATAGTGAAAATAGCGAAACAATAAGAAATGAGATACACATTAACAATTGGGTTGAATAATACAATAAGTAAAATTTTCTTATAAGGCCGTTCAATTAAATGCAAATGCATCGGTAGACTGCACGCGAGTCGCAACGCAAACTCATACATAAACACCTTGTGACGAAGGTGGCGTGATGCACGGCACCAAGAACGTAACACAAAACAATTCAGAACTTGTTAATGTAACATCCATTACTTTTCATGTTAGAGTGTACTGGAAATTACACGTATAAAGTAGCAATGAACGCACTGAATGAGATAACTTCGTTATAGAAATTACTAGAGCTGCAACAGACAATCAAGACCAATATCGAAATAGATAAGCGCAAACATAGACAAAAGACTATTACATGAACGTTTTAGTTTAAACGAGCAGTAAAACTAGTGAATCGAAACTGCAATGAAACTGGGTAAGCAAAGAACACAGTGGAAGTAGAATTCACAAAAGATTCGTAATACATCTGTAGATCGTGTGTCTCGGCACGTAGATAGCTTGTTCTAAATAATTGATTGACGGTCGTAAAAAAATAAAGAAGAAAAAACAACTTCGAGCTCAATGCATTGCTGTTTAAATGCATTTAAAGATACCAGGCTAATGTTCATTTTTTATTGTCTTTTTTTTGCAATAATTATGTTCGTCGAACTATCCAGCGGTTTTTCCTGTTGTATTTAGTTAACTGTTTGGTGATGAATAAGGGTTAATAATAGGGGAATAGCTATCGTATAATTATGAAATAGCATGAGATATTACATAAGTATACCCACCGTTTGAGTATTTTATCATTCGAGGTTAAACTACGTTTAGCATCCTTGTTTCACTGTAGAAAGGCTACATGTCATGATTTTTTTATACAACCAAGTGAATAAGAATACTGCTTGATTTGTAGCAAGCGGATACCGAAACGTATTAAATACTACCAACAACAGAGGCGTACTCGTAGACCCTCTCCTTATGCCCTTAGATCATTGAACCATTGTACCCGTCTTCCGTAGAATGGGAGTATTTCTCCAGTCTCGTTGTTATGATCCTGATAAGGAGATAGTATCGAATGTATGTAGTCAGTAGAATACTTCCAAGTACTTCAACAACTTTCAACTACGGACCTGTCAAATATCCAATTGCAAAATTGAAAAATTCACAACCTATCGATGTTTCTTTACTTGCACTTTTAGACATTGCGTCTTGCCAAATATCATCAGCCCACTTCAACGGAAAGTATCCAGTAAGTTTTTATTTACTTACCTGTGTCAAAGTATGCGGCATAGGTGGATATATTTTTATTGCCTTCACTGAGAGTTACTGCACGGATGGCACAATGGTTTAAGTAGTCACCTTGCCACTACGCCGCGCTGACTGTTGTGGGTTCAAATCCCACACGGGATAAAAAATTATGTGATCCACAAATATTTGTCCCGAGTGTTCTTTGTGTCCGTGGTTTGAATATTTGTGAAGGCCCCGCGACTCAGGAATATTCTTAATGCGGGAGTTGTCTTTTTTCAAGAAGAAAAGAAAGAGTATACAAGACTCTTTTAAGACGTGGGAGAGCCATGCTTGGCACGTATGGGCCGGCTCGACTCCGCTCGATACCACGGCCTCACAGAAATGGGCAGTGAAGCAATGCTTGCATTACATTTAACCGCGTGAGGTTACCGGAGGCTCTAACCCTTCCCTCCCCCTTATTCCCGTTCTTCCCCTCTCCCCTCTTACCACTCTCCTCCCCTTCCCCCTCCCCCTTCTCCTACTCCCACCTCAAAGGGCGGTAACGCACTTGTGACTCTCGACTTACAGGTGCCCATGGGCGGCGGTTGTCATTTACCATCAAGTGACCCGTCTGCTCGTTTGCCCCTATACCATAAAAAAAAGACCCCAAGGAGCCTTAGACCTAAGTAAATAATTTTAATTTCAACTTGATACCTCTTCACGTTCCAGAACTAGAAAAATAGGCCTTGATAAAGGGATAACGAAATCATACTGAAGTCACTTAGTAGACCTATTTATTATTTTTATTATTACACTTATCTTTATTAATATTACTCTATTAAATGGCATAAAATGTTTAAGAAACTAACGAAGTAGTGAAATACACAGTAATATATCAGAATATAGAATCAATAACAATACCCTTTTCCTCCATCTTTGTGAATTATCATAATGGAACAATTAAAATAAACAACGTAAGTTTAAAGGAAAATGTGTAATTGTTGATAAAATATAGACTTATGAGGAGACAAACTTCAGTTAAAAATACACATTTCGCATTGAAACTAAACAGTGGCCGAGTGATAATAAAATCTAAATAACAAAGAGAGCCAGGATAATTAACTACACAATTATAATGCTAAACAGTTTTTTGAAATACGTTTTTGAAATGAGAAACGACTTTTTTAGAATACTAAAACGGTTGTTCATATAATTTTGTTTTGCTTCACAATCGTTAAAATTATGTACATTATAATATTTGTTACTTAGTTAATTATGTTTTCCTTTAACAATTAGAAATAAAATACTCTTCGAAGAGTAATGATTCAGTCTTTTGCACAAACAAGTTCAAAACCACAGTCTTTATTTATCATCACCTATAACTAGAGGGTTTTCATCGACACCTGAAATCACCACAGTATACTGTCCTGTGCTATATTTCTTCATTTCTTGTTCAAATAATATATTATTTATTGCTTGCTTTATCATACTCTGTGTCCTTTCATCATGTTTTCTTAATGATATTGCGATGTATTCTCCAAAACTGTCACATTCATCTTTCTTCTTCGATAAATCGGATTTTCTTAGCAGCTTTAAAGTTTCCAGAAGCTTATTATCAAGATTACTTGTGCTCGAATTGTCTTTTTCTTTGACTATTCGTCTTTTTAACAAAGGTCTGGTAACACGGGGCCTCGCATTAATCACTCTGGTCCGTTTGATAGTTTTCCTGTTATCTCTATCATAACTCTCTCCGATGGGTTCTTGTTTAATATGCATATCTATGTCTTCTCTGTTATCATTGTCATCCTCTTCGTCATCGTTGTCTGATGATTGTTCAGATTCTTCAGACTGTGATTGAGGTTCATCGTTTTTTGTGCCCTGTGGAACAGAAAAATCGTTTTGTGAAAATCGATTTTACAATTGTTTTATTTAAACTACTTGTTTTAGTGTGTGTGTCTATTTAACTGACTTTACCATTAAGTTTATTTATTCAGCAAAGTAACATTATTAGTTATAATTTATTTCTTAATATAATTGCGAACGACAGACACAAGTATATTATAAGTACTGTTTATTATATTTAAGTTTATACACAAAGTGGGTCCACGTGTTTTACAAGTTTGTAAATATGTTGTTCTGCGGTTTCTGATGTTATAATTTTATCCCTAATTTGAAACAGAAAACGGGAGGTGGCTAAATTTGATTTAATTAAACAAGGAAGTATTGACCAATGACTAACCCGTCGCGGACTCGTTGATATAATTGGCATTGCTGATAGGTGTTAGGTGCCCGATTGACCTAATTTACTAATGATGTCGTTATTTGGCAAACGAACTGTTTCAGTTCTAGTTTAGCAGTGTCGTTAGACACAAATTAAAGATGAACTAATTTATGAAGACTAATGTTTCTTTTTGGAAGACTAGCAACATAGATCGCACTGTGGTCTTTCGTAACTGTAGAATATGCTAACATCGTAGGTCATCTATGTTCTTAATAGCATAATCATATTGCTGAATCCGTTAGCTTCATAAATCAATGAACATTACGTCATTGTTTTACGTCTTACTGAGTATCTGGATTCAAATCCTGGGCCGGGGAAAATTTGTATTCAAAAATTCTTATTAACGACTCTCTTGAGACTTTCTTTAGCATGTGGCCGCTGTCCTTCAGGAAACATCTCTAGCTGACGCCAAAGTTTGACGATACCCAATAAGAGTAAGGTCATAAGAAAACATATCTTATATTGAACTAGCTAATGCCCGCGACTTCGTCTATTTTTAAGACGCTTTATTAGTTTGGTATGTATGTAAACGTATCTATGTAACGGAGTCTTTGAACTACAGCTAGTTACAAAAGCGGGTTTTTTAGTTTTTTAAACTATTATTTATTCATCAAATATTTCGTATCAAAAGCATAGATGAAACTAGAAAAAATATTAGTCTCCCATACAAACTTTCATCCCCTAGTTCACCCCTTTCAAGTTTCAGTTTTATGACAAAAAGTAGCCTATGTCCTTTTCCAAGGTCCCAATCTATATCTATACCAAAATTCGTCAAAATTGATTTAGCGATTTAGACGTGAAAACATAACAGACAGACAGAGTTACGATCGCATTTATAATTTTAATATAGAAGCTTAGATTGTATGGATTTTTACGTGGGAAAGCCATGCTTCGGCACGTATTGGCCGGCTCGACTCCGCTCGATACCACGGCCTCACAGAAAACCGGCAGTGAAACAATGCTTGCATTGTTTTTCACCGCGTGAGTGAGGTTACCGGAGGCCCTAACCCTTCCCTCTCCCCTATTCCCATCCTTCCCCTCTCTTCCCCTCTAATCCCCCTCTCCTGTCTTCCCGCTCTTCCCCTAGTCCTACTTTAAAGGGCGGCAACGCACTTGTGACTCTTGAGTTACAGGTGCCCATGGGCGGCGGTAGTCATTTACCATCAGGTGAGCCGTCTGCTCGTTTGCCCCCTGCTCTTTTTCTATTATGTGCAAAACCTTTCGGTATAGTAGCAAGTAGTGGTAGTAGAATAGCAAGCTATTATTGTGTATTATTTAAAATAATATTTATTTATTACATTTCGTATCTATACATCGTATCGCACAACGTGTCATTGTGGAGTATAAACACATCTGTATTCTTTATCATTTCAATTTATCAATTAACGAATATTCGCAAACTTCCTTGTTTTGGGTCATAAGTGTCATGATTAGAGTATCTTGAATACTTGACGTAAATGAAGAACTAATAAAAATACCTGATAAAAAAACTTGCAACAACACGTAGAGACTCTTCATCACTAGAGATATAAAAAGGCAGGCCTGGCTCACATAGCGATGGAATACTAAATATATACCTTCGCTCTAACCTACCTACCTACCTAACTCACCGATAACATGAACTGAATGTCCTTGTATTTCGCAACAACAACTCTGTAATTTCCGTAATTTAATTTTGTAGATGATAAGCGAAGACCTTGGTACTTAACAGTTGCTACGCTAAGAACACTTGCCGGGAAACGTGACTTCACTTCAGCTTTTAGATATTATTTGGCAATCTGTTCGATTTCTAAAAGTAATTTCTTCTTTTGGGCTTCCAAAGAAACTTTACACTTTTAAGGTGGAAGGTACTGCGTAAAAAGAACTTGGGAGATCCATGCTATCAGGACATACATACATATATTCACGCCTGAATCCCCGAAGGGGTAGGCCGAGTTATATTAAACGTCCACATTTTGCCGGTTTTCATTTAGTCCCACTTACGTAATAGGGGCAAGCTCTATTGAAGTCAACCGGGCACATTTGGAAATTAAATGGGAAATTTGGGAGTATATTGATGCTTACACGGATGGGTTGGGAAGTGTAAGCGATAGCTCGAGATCAAGTTGGTGGATTGCTAATAAAGTCAAGAGAGATATTCGGTTCAAAATGTATTAAATAGAGTTTGTAGCAATATATAATTAATGTGGTTCTAGGAGAAAAGAAATTACATTAAATCATATAATATATAATCATTATGTACATGGCAATAATAAATCAGGGCATTATTTCCATAGCCAAATTACAATGTAAGTAATTACACTCTGTGCAGTTTGCACTCACTCTTAGTTTCCGAGATTTTTAGGTACCTATCTTTATGTGACCTGGATTCATTGGTCTCGAGTGTAGTTAAGCCAATAGGGAATCGGAAAATTTTAATTTCAGTTCAAAAATTTAGAAAATGAATTTTATAATTAATATCAAAGTTTTTAGTTTTTTCCCATTCAGTAAAAAACTAAACCATATTTAAGTAAAATACACGGAAGGAATAAAATACTAAAATTTTACAGCAAAATTTACAATTTACGGCAACGGTATTTGTATAGGCACAACGTACAAATCTACCCAGAATAAGTTCTTTCATGGTAGGATTTTTAAAATAGATTTTTGTTTTGCCAAGTAACAGAATGTTTAATTATCGATGTAGGATGTATTGTTCTCTCTCCAGCAGTAATCATAAAACTCTCATTTTAAAATTGGCAAAATTGCAATAGTTTACGCTTTTACTACCGGCATGACGTCACGAGGAACGAGACACATGGGGTCTAGCGTTTTCATTAATTTACGTGGCATTTAAAAATGTAAAATAATAACGTATTTGAATGCTACTTATCGAATGAATAAAACTTTAATTAATTTTGTGGTTTTTTATTGTTGCTTCTGGTACACTTTTCACAAAAGAGTGTAATACCCTATTGAAAACCGAGCGATTAAGTTATTTTGTACTAGCAACCCGCCCCGGCTTAGCACGGGTAGCAGAGAAATCTTTAACAATCATAATCATATTTCAACCAATTTACACAAAACCTTAACAAATTACATACCTAAACCTTCCTCATGGATCACTCTATCTATTGATGAAAACCGCAAGAAAATCCGTTCGGTAGTTTTTGAGTTTATCGCAAACAGACAGACAAACAGACTTTGTTTTAATTTAAAATAATATATGTAGTGATGAGAAGGGTTGAGAATAATGAAACTATAGGTATTTAATTCCAAGGATATTGATGGAACGTTCGGATGTGTCTGAAGATGTCCGCATAAAAAAAGAAAAACAATACTTTAATACCTGTGTTGTTTAGAAGTACTGGTTGTTTGGAACTGGTTAGAGAGCTCCTACTTCCCGGCAATAAATGATAAATGAATTTATTTTTGCAGATATGTTGTCGTACACACTTTTACACGTCGATAATATTCGTTCGAGTTACATACACTCTCCAACCCATCCGGATAACCAATATCCTTCCATTGCTTTCCCTTCTTGCCTTTACTATACTCCCAATTTTCCCATCTTAAATTGCCAAAGTGCCCGGTTAGCGATAATAGTCTCGGTTTAATATGCCCCTTTGGGGATGCAGATGTGAGTGTATGTGTGTATGTTAAGAAATGTGTGTCTTTTTTTTCAGGCTTAACTATTTTGGGCTATATTTATCGAATTGTCCTTAAATTATTAATACTTTACGTCACGTTACATCCTAAATAGGACCGTAAAATATGATCACACTGTTGCGTAACTACCTGACAACTTAATCTACATGAGTATATTTTCGGATGGTCCTCTTTCATTACGAATTCTGATCAACTTTCGATTTATGTATTAAATTAACGAATGTGAAGAAATTGGCAACGTTTGCCATCCAGCTGTCAGAATTTGTAGTCGCTAAAATAAAGATATTTTTATCTTCAGGAAAAATATCGGACCTAAACTTAGATATATTTCAAACTAGTTTTCGCCCGCGTCTCCACTCGTGTAATTTTTTTTTTATGGTATAGGGGGCAAACGAGCAGACGGGTCACCTGATGGTAAATGACTACCGCCGCCCATGGGCACCTGCAACTCGAGAGTCACAAGTGCGTTGCCGCCCTTTAAGGTGGGAGTAGGAGAAGAGGGGGAGGGAGAAGGGAAGGACGGGAATAAGGGAAAGGGAAGGGTTAGGGCCTCCGGTAACCTCACTCACGCGGCGAAATGCAATGCAAGCATTGCTTCACGGCCGGTTTTCTGTGAGGCCGTGGTAACGAGCGGAGTCGAGCCGGCCCATACGTGCCGAAGCGAATTTTAATTTGTCTATTGGAAACAGTAATTTTTTTCTAGCTGAAAGGTACCTTACATCTTTTTCTGTACCCCTGGCGACGCGAATACTAACTTCATGACCGATTCAGTAGTTAAGAGGTGAACGCGTAACAAACAAACTGACTTTCGCATTTATAATATTAATTCGGATTCGAGATTAGGAAAAAGAATCTTATAATCACACGCAGCATCGATAATAATTAATAATGCATTAAGAATATGAGCTTTCCGTCTCCGAGTTTCGAGGGGCAGGCGCATAACGTATCTTTCTCCGAATAATAAAATTGTTGATAAACAATGTAAGATTGTGAAGTAAGTTATGATTTGAATAAATTAAATACGATGTTGGCTAATGGTAATCGAAGATATGAGCACTACAGCGCATTAATCAAGGTCTAATCTCAATCTATGTCTAGAATAGAGTGAAAAAATGTTATTTTGAAAAAACCTTGTTTCACTTTAGAGGACTTCGAATTTTATTTTCAAAATTGATACTAATTTCTTATTTTATAAATTACTTTCTTTGAATGTTGCCATCGTGTATCTAGGTATACTTTATTTTTACCAACGACATATTATAAGTTTTTTACAGAGTTTTGAAGAGTGGATATATGTTTATCAATTAGGCAAACTTCCAAACGTCGACGGTTCAAAACAAACGTAAGACTTTGTTTTCAAACTGTCAAGATGTTAACGAATACTTTGTTCTTCATGTATTCAATTTCTTTGATCCTTCAAAATTAAATTAAAGATGAATTTAGAAATTATTTTGCTACTTCACAAGTTTGATTGTAGAAAATACAACAGATTAAGAGAGTTATGACGAAGTCTAGTGAAAGTAAGAAAACTGCATCACAGCATTCTTGTGT
Source organism: Euplagia quadripunctaria (assembly GCA_963859945.1). Classification (NCBI taxonomy): domain Eukaryota; kingdom Metazoa; phylum Arthropoda; class Insecta; order Lepidoptera; family Erebidae; genus Euplagia; species Euplagia quadripunctaria. The sequence continues at coordinate 439,596 of OY982572.1, read as the reverse complement.
TTTCTACTCAACAACTTACTCTTTGTGGATTACAAAAAAAAATACTTAGATAAGAAATCGTTATCGATTTAATACAAATTATCCGTTTCATTCTAGTCATGACCACAGCATCACAGAATGATGTCTCTATCGTGAGCAATCATGCTGTAGCCGTAGGGTTCATAAAATCGATGTCCAAATGTTAGGTACCTCACAAGTCCCTCCTATAGAAAATCTTCTTACATGACGCACAAATAATGGTTAGATGCCAGATCTGTGGGTACAGTTTTCCTGTATTTAAAACATAAACACAATCACATGACATACAAACATAGAATATACCCACGAAGTACCATGGTTTCAACACCTTACGCGCAGTATATGTTCCGGGTTTTAATTATAAATTTTACCGTATAACTGGGTTCCTTTTCGGAAATGGGTATCTAAATATTTTGTTTGGAGAACAACCTTTCGTTCGTTAATGAATGATGGTATGAGGATATGGAGACTGTCATTGGGTATTTCAATAAACAAACTTAATTTCAACATTTAACATTTTATATAAAATAACACTACATATATTCTGATATGGTGGTTGTCTTTGGCTAAATGTATCTCTTTTCTTCACCCTTTGATAAAGAATAACTTCTTTCTAGAATAGGATACTAATACAGACATTCCGCGTGATGACAAAAAGTGTGCAAGTCCTAAGTAGGGTTGCCAACATTTCTTCGGCGAAATATAGTATTTTTCAAAATTTGCTATAAAAAATATAGTACACCATAAACAATTTAGTATTTTTTTATGATGAAAAAGCAAAAACGGACAAAGATATATTTATTCCCTTCCTTCCCTTTGAACAATTTAATTAAGGCTTCAAGTTCTTAAAAGAAAGAACAAAATCAAATTGCTAATAATTACCAAATCCCAAACAAAAATAAAGCAGACCAAAAATTCGTTTAATGTTATTAATTTGCCACTATTGACAAGTGCGGAACGCATTTTGACAGATAAGTTCGCATACAGGCTCTGTCATTAGTCAAAAGCTAATGTAAAGAAAGGCGCGTTCATTAATTTTTAAATGAAGGACTTGTTTGTTAGATTCCGGTGTTGAAAATATAGTATTTTTGTGTACTATATATTTCTTCAACAATATATAGTACGCAGACCTGAAATATAGTACAATACTATATATTATAGTACGGTTGGCAACCCTACTCCTAAGGGTGTCTGTTAGACATCGCTTTTAGCGATAATACCGCCCATTGTACTTAACAGTAATATTAACATCAATTGTAGTTGTATGTATATGGTGTACAATAAAGAATGTTCTATTCTATTATATTCTATAGACATTAAACATAATCTTACGATTTAATAATGATATATTTGTATTTTTAAATACCTAGTTTTAAGTGTATGTACTATGCATTTTAATCTATAATAGGTATAACCAAGCAGGATGTATATCTATAGTATATCCTGCTTTCTCTGTTACGCTCATCTTTTAAAGAGAAAAAAATCCAGTCTCTTTATTATTTAAAGATGAATCAAAACTTTATTTCAAGTGCCATATCACTACATATTATAAAACAAAGTCCCTCGCCGCGTCTGTCTGTCTGTCTGTTCACGATAAACTGAAAAACTACTGAACGAATTTTCATGCTTTTTTCACTAATAGACAGAGTGATTCATGAGGAAGGTTTAGGTGTATAATTTGTGCCCGTGCGAAGCCGGGGCGGGTTACTAGTTAAGAACAAAACATTAAATAAATAAACGTAGAATGTGAGAAAATACTTTGCAAGCTGAGAAGGGTATCAAGGTGAACTTGGACTTTACAGTGACCGATTTCCAAAGACAAATGGATGGTTTTTGCGTGTGGTTTATTAGCGTATCATTTACATTAATTTACAGATTTATTGTACTAGGTATATGTCATCTATATTCCTGTAATCGAGTGGATTTTTAAACACAATTAGGTAGTTTCCTGTGCTGAAAATTACTTTCTTGTTCTCTCAAGTGTGTCAAAATAATATCTTAGGTCTAGTCTGTTAATAGGTCTTAAATTGTATTCTACTTACTTTAAGTTTTTTTATTATTTTAATAGCTTTTACCTGGGGCTTCGTTCGCGTAAACGCTATTTTTCTTTATCTCTCGGCGACAGTGGTTTGTCTGAATGGAATACCTTTCAGGATACCAATTATGTTCTTTTCTGTACACCTGACAACAGTTTGCAACATTTTTCATGATGATTGGTCGCGTAGTTAACCGTGAAAGCGTAGCAAACAAACAAACTTACTTTCGAATATATAATATTAGTAAGGATAATCATCAGGCGTGACGTCATGGCTTGCTATTTCATACAATTTAGTGATAAACTTAACATTTAGTTAAAGTAACTGATTTGAAGGCTAAGTTGAAAGACTACATATCAGTAACGAATGACATATCCGTATTGAATTTGTTATTTTTAACCGACTTCAAAAAAGGAGGAGGTTCTCAATTCAACTGTATGTTTTTTTTTAAGTTAGTTACTTCAGAACTTTCGACTGGGTGAACCGATTTTGATGATTCTTTTATTTGAAAGCTGGTGCTTCCCGTGTGGTCCCATTTCAATTTGATCCAGTTCTGACAATGGCATCCATGAGAAAACCATATATAAGTCTTTTATGGAATTGTTTTTTGTTGAAGTCAGTTTTTTTTAAAGAATTATCTACATGGGTTTCAGAAGGAATTTGATCATAACTATAATTGAATATTTTACCCGTACAGTTTGATATTATAGGTACCTACCTATATTAAATCATATTTTCTGTTTGGCTGTGACCTGCAGTCTTTTCACAGAAAGTTATTAAAAACTATACTTAAATAAAGAAAGTTAATTTTTAAATAGGTACCCTTTGCCAAATAGCCAGTCAAGAACAATTATAACCAAGGGAATAACATCTGAAACAAAGGTTTTATTAGTCTGAATGAAAATTTACAATTAAATCCATTCATCTGTTTTGGAGTTACGATGTCACAAACAGACAAAGGCAATGTCCATCAAACTAATTGCAACAACCCTCATTCCGAAATGGGGTTCTTAATAGTACCTACCTAACTATTTCAAGTAACAAAATACCTAGCGTAGATTGTTAACGAAACAGAGATGGGGTGAAGCGGTGAAGGGTAAATAAAAAGAGATAAAATGTGTTGAAATTCTATAAAATGAAATTCTCGATACTAATCCGTGCTTTTATACAAATTATTAGATTATTTAAATAATTGATATTCAATCTTTGGAGGATCCACAGGTTGAATTGAATGAAAATAATCGCGTTCTACATCGAAGGGCACGTCACCAATGATGGTAAGCTGTGACCGGTGTCTATGTTACTGTGAAAGTCCGATACAAGTGAATGTTAAGATGCACCGGTGGATGTTGACAATCACCAGTTGCGATGGTGTAAATCCGAAAGAGGGTGCTTTACTCTATGAGTGTAATTTTTATCAAAAAAATTATAGTAAGATAGTTTAGGCAATAGGCAATCGGAAAATGTAAGTTCTTACACTTAGATATTAAATTTTATAATTCATTTAAAAGTTCTCAGTTTTTATATCTAGGCAAAACGCAAGCCGCCATGACATTACGTCATCAGGTCTGTAAAAAACTAAGTATTTGTTGTAAAAATTCAAATATTTTATTCCTCCCGTGTATTTTACTAAAATATTACCATTAGAACGGGTTTTGTATAGGCAGAAAGTAGAATTCTATTAAAAATAAACTCTTTCATGATAGGATTTTTTTTGCCATAAGTCCCGATTTTTGATCTGCCAAGTTACGGAATGTGTAAACATTGATATAGGATGTAGGTACTGTTGTATCTCAATCACCAATCATTAGGATAGTAGCTCAGTTTAAATTTGGCAAAATTGCAATAATTTACGCTTATACTACCCATATGACATCAAGACGAATGAGCAACATGGCTGTCTAGCGTTTTCATTAATTTACGCGCGGAAATATATTTTTTTTATTTAATTAAAGACTACTAGTACCGTGGGTCACACATTACTGGTATTTATAATAACCCCTCCAACTAAACTAAATTGCTTGTGTTAGAAGTGGGTTTACGTAAGTGTGCACTGTGTGGGATCCGAACCCGCAACCACTTACAATTAACTTGCATTTTAATGCCAAGTGGCATCGATTCAATCCAATCGTCTGGTTGTTTACTGTCTTACAATCAAATTAAAACACTTTTCCAAAATGGTGGTAAAACCCTATTGTCTCGTTAATTTATTTGAGTCGAACATACACCGTCGAATGAAAACATACACTTAGGCGATTTCGTGAATCTTGGATTCAGTAATTTAACACCCTCCAGTGTGTTTTCGAAAAGCGAGAGAGCCATGCGCTGTTCACTCTTTTATCTAGGTACCTACGCTTGTTTGGGGTTCCCCTTTAATATTTATTTTTATTCCATTTCTATATTTTTTTTTGTTATCCTTAGTGTCACACTGTTTATATTTCAATTGTCTACCTATGAGAGTTCATGAGATACAACTGAGATATAAATTAAAGTGGTTGTAGCGGCAGGTATTATAATATATAATTTTATGACTAACGCGAATGTATGCATGTTCTTGGAGATATACCTATTGTTGTTTTAAAATAATTATGTGTGTTTTGAACTTATCTTTAAGTTATTTAAATGCACACCGCGCCATATGCTAATTTTTTTTTAATATTTAAGTTTTATGTTACGGTTTTGGCCTTAGCTTCTCGTTCTGTGCGTCACTTGGGGTTAATACGGAAGACCAGCGCTGTGTTGTGGCCTGCGTCACAGCCAGCATTAAGCTGAGTATTAACCTCGTTGCCACACCTGCGGGCGTGCATTGGCAATGCAACGTATTTATGTGTAACTGTGTACCTAGATTTAAGTAACATTTTATTTTGTACGCGCATTGCGCGGCTGTATTGTGAAGCAATAAATAGTTCTTTCTTTCTTTCTAAAAAAACAGAACAAATAATGAAACTGCAAAGCTCGTTGTGTTTACCACATTACTTTTGAAAATAACGAAATAATCTCAATGTATTTATGAATTTATTTTTTTGTCAACAATATGGTGAGTCTATTTTATACCGGCCCATAACTTATGTTTTGCATATATTTATATTTCCATATCAGCAGTAGGTACTTATCATATTTTCATAGTATTGTCACTCATAATAGAGATGCACCAAATCGTCGTGGTGTATGTTAACATTCACTGGTGAATGTTCGAAATCGTCATGAAAAAGAATAAATAACGGACATTCACCAGCTAGCTTAGGGGATGTTAACATACACTGCACTTCGGACATTCACTATAAAATCTATACTGTAAGCACACTGGCCACATTAGCTATGTTACTGACTTGGTAACTCACAATATGATAAACAACACTAACTCCAATCGCTGACGTGAGACACCCATGGTTGGACCACAAGTCCACTAGTCACTATTCGGGTATCAGAGTATCAGGGCTTTAAGTATCCTGCTTCTTTTAATTGCGAGTGTGAAGAGTCGGCCTTTGTTGATATATTTTTATAGAAATGTTCCTTTCAACACCTCAAGAACAGGCATACACCACTGAGCTAACTCAGTGGCATACACCCATATTTAGGTCCGCCCGACCCAGGAATCAAACGCAACTCGCCAATTACGTCATAAGCCCAGCAAGGCAGTCAACCAAATATGAAATATTTGGTATTCACAAATAATGTTTGATTAAACAAGAGAAACTTCGCTACATGCAGTCATCTTATTCATAAAGGAATTTTTGTTTTTCAAAACGCTTTGAAAACGGACGGAACGTATAGGGTCAATAAGCACTCGCTCTTATACACGCATTTACCCTATGCGTTCGGCGGCAATGACTTCATATTAATATGTATTTATGAATACAAATGTGCTATGTTTGAATTCTGCCACATTTACTAGCAGGTATTGATAAGGGAAACTCATTAAACTGAGTTAATAATTACCGTTATAACTTCTGTATGAATATCATTCTCCAAATGGTTAGGCAAGAATCTCATGTAAGGGTATAAGAACCACGTCGACCTGCCACCGGCGCGAATTTTCGCTTTCTCCCGGCGATGCGATGCGAAAATAGAGTTCAACTTTTTTCGCAAATCTGCAATGTCGCATTGGAACACCCGGGCCAAGTCCGACCAAGCCTCATATTTCGCCGTCTGAACCCTGTACAACTCATTGGTAGCATCCCACAGCTCCGGCCGCTGCCTGTACTCCTCCATCAAACGTATTGCCGACTCTGTCGTCCATTCCACCTCAGCCATCTTGCTATCCCGCTTTCACACAATGTCAAGGCCGCTAACCGCGATCACACCGAACGTCAATAACTTTTTCAAATTTCGATTGTAATCTGTTTAAATACCGAACGGCGAACGTGTGTCGAATGCGTTCGTTCGCGCGCGCAGCGAGCGGGGACTGCGGGACGGCGCCGGGTTCGGCCCCGTTCGGGCCGGCTCGGGAGTATTCGCTCGCTCGCTTGGCTGCGCTCGGCTCGGCCGCTGCACACCGTCACACCGCTACATAATGTAACGAGTCGCGTACATACGCCCACCTATCACCCTGACCGTTTTAACCTTTTCTATTTACTTACTTCGCAAGTGAGGACTTACGTGGGTCTTGTTGTCGGTGAGCTCCTAGGTTTGATGGGAAGGTTTACGAACAAAGGATCGCCATAAAAGATGATTATTTACTCCGATGAGAGGGTGGTAGCTAGCCAGGCAGAACATTATGCCTGCTGAGCGATCGTTCCCTATCCCTCTTTTACGAGCGGCTTTCGCAGCGGATCAGTATTCTTTCAGCGTTCCCTCGTAAACCTTACTACAATAGTTGATCTCCTTTTATACAATTTAAAACAAAATTCCTAAATAAAATCTTTAATACTTACGTAACAAAGAAACTGGGTATAAAATCACGTCCATTTACCGAGACCTATTACTGAGCAATAAATCTTTAAGTTGAAAGCTCACGGTAAGTTAGATTGTTAACTGGCACCCAGTCCAGTTTAAGTGGATCCGTGGTATCTTAGCAACTTCGTTGTGTTGGGAGGAGGGTGTGTCTATGTGAGGGGTCAATATAGATGGCGGGTGTGTTCCATTCAGTTTGTGTGAATGAGAGGGTAGGAGGGTGAGTGCTGTCCTCTCGTTTTGTTGTCGGAGGGCAGGTTGCCGGTTGGGTCGTGATTAAATTAATGAAATTCTATTTTCTCTGAGGACACAGTTAATTTGGTCGTAATTTATGTTTGTAGATAAATTGTGTTTAGTTGGAGCGTAATGAAATGCATCATCTCTCTCTATTGCAACGTTATCGTGAATATTCGCTATGGGGTTGTTATGGCGTTAAGGATTTTATCGTGAGAAATTGTATCATTTACTCAATGTTCCGTTGTTCGAGGGTCGTTGAGTTAAATGAATTAGGATTGTATTCAATTTACACTGATACAATTATCTTGTTTATACAATATAATAGCAAGAACCAAGTTTTTACCAAACAATCAATCATTTTGTTCCATAAATGTATCTTAGCACTATCTATTTTAAACGCGATAATGTATATTATGTGTTTTTATTACAGCTAAGTTGGCAAAAAGAGTAAGGATTGCGTGATGCATACATACACACATACATATACTCGATAGAGGTGTGTTATACACCCACATTCTGCCAGCTATAATTTGGTCCCACTTTTGTAATATGGGGTAAGCCTATTGCTTCATGCTCATCACTTTGGGAAGTAAAGGAAAAGGTAGTTAAGAAGGGGAGGCAATAGAAGGAGAGGGATATTGCTTATATGGATGTATTGGGGAGGATTAGCAATAGCTCGAGCAGGTAGGTAGGAACTGGCTGTTGCCGGGAAGTTCGAGCCCTCTAATGAAAGATGATGAACCTCGTGTGGTAGTAAGTGGTAATTGGTGCCTCTGATGTGGGTATTTGTAGTGGAACACGTCACAACATATTCTTAAATGCTATTGGTTATTATACTATTGGCAGAAATACTTCAGCTACAAACTTTTGAGTAGTAAACCATTCCTTACACAAACCTTTTTATAACATATTAGTTGCGCCCTACGGTTTCACCCGCGTAAGTACCTCGTTAAGTTTTCTTAAATTTTCTAATTTTCCACGCAACTTTCTTAATTTTTTCTTCCATGAGAACCTTCTCCTGACCATAACAAACACAAAAAAAAGAATTAACGAAATCGGTCCAGCCGTTGATGCGTGATACCGTGACCAAGGGAAACAGGGATTCATTTTTATAGATATCCATTACGATTATGACTACTATGTCTAACAGCATTAGTATTCCTTAGCTATCAATGTAAAGTCTTTGTACATATTAATATTATCAATAACTGCTACTAACTGTAACATTTATTATTATAGGAATATAATGTAATATTCACAAGGAGTCACTGAACAAGTCGGCTTGTGACCACAGTAAACGCAACCTGGTCGAAACGTCAGCCATTTCAAAGGTATGTAATACTTATTACGTGGAAAGGTGTTACCATAAATTTTAGGAAAAAAAAAAAAATTTGTTTTTGCAACGCAAACAAAATATGTGTAAGTACATGTGGTAATTGCTAAATACCATTTCTATATAAATATTGTGATTATATACTCCTAGATACTTCTAGTGAGATGGACATTTGCCATAAAGACTATTAGTGCGAAAATCTACACAAAAAGAAACACATTTCAAATAAACTCGCTTAATAAACCCCTTAAACACAAAAAAGAAACTGCTATAAAAATACAATAAAATATACAATATTGTACAACTCGTGCAGAAAACATGTATCTATAAAATCATCATATATATTGTCATATAGAGCGTGGTGCAAAAATCAATTTCTTTTCATTGTAGTCGCGCAAGTGGCGCGCTGAGTGGAAGCAGTAACGATTGCGACTTGCGGATTTCCGTGTCATTGTCCAAAAGTGTCGTAACTTAAAAACAATATGGGGCGACGTAAGATTATGCCGAATGATAAGTGATGTACTCAGCAAGTATCGATGTCGATAGAATTAATTATTTTATTTGTCACCATCATGTTGATGATATCTTATAATTTCGCTTAGTGCAAATAATTGTATGCAGGGATATGTTTTTTGCATGGTTTGGTTGCATTTTTATGTGTAATATATATATTTATACTTTTTCAAAAAATATACCTGTATACGTATATTTATCCAAGTTCCAAAAGAAATATTGCAAGCTATACAAGCCACCAATAAACCAGATTTAAAATGATCATCACTACTCGATGCTGGGTTCAGTTCAAAATAATAAAACAATTAAACAAACATTGTTAAGCAATAGAGAAATAATTACAAAATTTAAATTTTCAGCCCCAAAACATGATTGAAGCACAAGGTTCCTACAATATTTTTCTTCTAGCTGCATATAAAACTCCAAAACGCCTGCAGTTCACAGGGACACAGTAATTAATTTTTCACCCATTCTGAAAAAAAGTGTTGTTTTGAGTTAATACTTGTTTAGATCTAGGTGTCCGATATGTAAGTTAATTAAATACATTACATACAAGGACATAACTTAAAGTCAAGTAGGTAGTTTTCGTCATTTGTACTACCCCATAATTAGTCAAGTGTGACGTCATTGTTGTAAATATATATTGAAAGCTTGTAGATTTACGACACAGCTATAAATAAACTTGTATTCTAAAACAATAGGAATTGACTCAGTAGTAATTTAACATAGAGAAAACATAATTACGTGTTTTATGTCATGTTCTTCATAATCATGTTTATAATAGTTGAAATTGTGCCAAATGACTATTGTAAGATTTATGTTGGTATAACGTGAAAGTCAATTGTGAAATAGTGAGCTTTTAGCTGAAAATGTAGGATTTTAAAAAACAAAGTAATAAGTAATCGTATAATATAATAAGTAGTAGTTTAAGTAATAAATTGTATTGCAGTATTTAGTTGGAAACCAATCAACCAAAGAAATATATGCCGCTGATCACTATGTAACTTTTGATACAAAAAAGTACACACTCTGTCACAGAATTTGCGCCTTCCTTTAATTATAATAATTCCCTGTGATTCCCAACCAATCACACTGTACGCCAGTCGAGTTCCTAAACCAGCTCCTCTTACGGGCATTTCATTTGCTAACTACAGCATGATTCCTAAAAACTACTTACGGATGTACACAGTACGTGAATCAAGTCACGGCAGCTAAATATCATGAAGTTTCCAAATTGTTAATTACACTGCCACCCTTATTTTTTAACCAAGAACTATATGATTAAAACTTTATATTCAACATTCATAGCCTGATAACCATCTGGCAGTCTATAAAGAATTGGCCTCTAATGTCATTACTGGGACCGACATACCATGTAATTTACACGCAAGTATGGTAACAAAAAATACTAAAGCACGTAACACTAACACAATCTGTCACCGTAGTCATTGTCCACAGGTGTGACGTCACAGGTGCACTGGAACAGGGGCTCGTTACATTTGCATAATTTGTAATACAACGACAAACTAATTTCGTTAATCGACCCGTTGCACGAACACCTAATACGTCCACATTCTTTGATGAAACGTGCGTTAAAATTTACATTTAACTTGGTATATTTATTGATTATAATGAGCGTAAAGTCATATTACAGATCGTGGAGACCTATTCATTCACGATCAATACAAAAGGCTGGCCAAAGCAAATATGCAAAATTACCCCCAACTAGACTTACGTCATCTCCTTGTAAAGGTGTTCATTGCCACAGGATTAGAGTCACCTTGTGCATTAAAAAATTTACGCTTTCATTCAAGTAAATGATAGACAGAACTTCTTTAGTCCATATTCAAATTGTTACACTGGACAACTTATCTTCCTAATGAACTAAAGAATCATTTATGGTTCAGCCACACGCAATGTTTTGAATATAAGATTCCGCTTGGCAGTAATGACAATATCTCGGGTAATAAACATTAGTACATAGAAGGCTTAATTCTAATCTAATGCTTAACAAGCCCGTTTTAAAGCATATTTGTTAGGCCTATATTTTACTAATACACGTAATCTCTTATAGATTACAGAGAGGATATTTATGAAACCACTAGGGATTTTTATGTGACATTGTTAATATTCTATGGTTATGGTTGGAGATATTAAAAGTATTAATGGATTTAAGAGATCAGGACATAACACTTGTTCAAACAAATAGTTTAAAGATCGTTCCCTGTTAGAAAATATGACCATCTACTATAACATCTTTAACGTCACTTAATAATTGCAGAAAAAAAAACCCGAAGGGATTGTGGAATGAGCACATCGCTAGTTTCCAACAGTTACTAATTTGTAAAGTAGAACACTTGTAGTTTAAAACGTTTTTATATTTGTGTATCGATGTCGAGGCCCCTTACTACCATCGACAGTCGATCAGCGAGCAAGGATGTGCAACTTATCGCGGAACCGTGAGATTACTCGGTAGGGCCGGGGTTCGATCCTGCCTATCTCCGCTGGCAGCCAACAATGAGACGCATTTGTGACGTGAAATTTACGAGGCACTTTTACGAGTGCAAAATAGGTGGGACCGAGTTTACGACCCACCCTGTATAATAAGGGAGCTAAGCAGTATATGCAAGGCTCCGAGATAAAACTTGGTTGGTATTACATTGTGGTTAAAACCAAGTGTAGTTTCGCTGTGGGTTTAGTAAGTAATATAGCAGTAGAGGAATTTGCATTTACTATATAATGGAGATAAGATAAACTCTTTCATAATATTGTATATCCTATATTAAGCGTCTATTATAAATTGAAAGATTTTACAGCTAATGTCTATGAGATTAAGGTTGATTTAATAAATGTTTGTTACTTGCACATACGTTATATATTATAGTTATTTTTAAGATTACTTTTCATATTTAACTAGCTGTGCTCCCCGTTTAGACCTGCGTTAATCTAACACGACTGTAGAAAGTATCAAGTGAATAGAAAGAACGGTGTGCCTGAAAGAAAGACATAAAGAAGATTAGAAGAAGATAAAGAAGACATAAAGAGAAAAAAACAAATATTAAATGTCCTATTATTATAAACGTGAAAGTTTGTGAGGATGTATGTATGGATGTTTGTTACTCTTTTACATGAAACTTGGTATGTAGATAGCTGGAGACCTGGATTAACATATAGGCTACTTTTTATCCCGATATCCCGATAGTACTGTTCTACTTCAATAGCATTTATAATTTGTTTTTTCTACACATTATCTAGTATTAGGCAGACATCGTCTTTTGTTCAAACTAAAAGTTGTACTTTCAAGAGTTTGACATTTGTTTGTATCTACGATTTTCTCTCTTATTTTTTAATTTTCCCTTGCTTCTTTGCCTACCATATACTACAAAAAAAACTAAATGATATTAGACGTAGTATAGCAAGGCATTCGATAAGTCACAATTGTATACGGTGTCGACGGGGGCCCTATTACTATATAACCTCATTGTTGCTTGCCAGGGAGTCAAACTAATTTCGGCCTTTATGGCTACACCAATCAGCTATAGCGATGAATTCGTATGACTCGTGAAATGAGAAAAACTTTCATCTCAACATTGCGTAGATTTCTGGGTTATGTATTTTCGGTTAAGTATGTTAATGTTACGTTATGTTATGATTAGCCAGCAAAACCTAAGATTTACCAACTCGTATTAGTAAAAGTCCTAAATGTTCGGTGGTCGTTAGTCATTTCGAACTCTTACCACCATCCACTCAGTAAGTCCTATTGCCATTTGTATGTCATTGAAGAATTTATTATTACTAGTAGAGATTTTTAAGGCATATGTATAATCTACAGTACTGTAAAAATGGTTTTATCTGTACAAGTCTTTAATTGGATCTGGCACCAGAACTCTGTTAGTATTATCTTCTCATCTGGCTGTCTGATTGTACGAGTTTCAGGTTCCAGTTAAACCTAATATTCTAATTTAAACACCAACGTTGCTTTGATTATAATCATTTTAGTAGGACTGTATGTAAAGTCTGATTTCTGCTACAACTACATGTTATTGGAATCAAATGTAAGTAACTCAGGCCCCACAAAGGAATCTCTTCTCGTCTTAAAATATTTTTTTTATTTTCTTTTTATCTTTATCTCAGTAATTTTCAAGTTCAATTTGTCAATTTTCTGTCTTCAAAATCACATTTTTTCCTAAAATTATTAGCGCTTTAAGTTATATACGACCCTAAGATATGACCACACCTTTCTGTAACACCCTGTAAAATACTTCATCACGCTATGAACTATTGAAGTGGAGTAGTACCTAATCACTCACTTTAACAAATGTGAATTTCTGGGGTAAAGTTAATTTTATTTTACCTACATATAATGAAAAAGGTTGGAAAGATTTCTTGCTAACCATGATTTAAGTTGTCGTTCACTGGTCCAGCAGCTGACACCATACGTTAAGAACATGCATAAGTACTTACATATCAATCACAGATCCACTTAACACCGACAAGCGTAAAGTAAAAAGAAAGCGAACAGCAACAATAGCCTCGCACGGGATCGAACACAATGCCTCGCGGTAATAATATTTAATTACACGCTGTACAAAAGCAACAACTGGCAACCCTGTCGAGTGTTCCGCTTCAGCTAAACGTGGATTTAGAGTTCCGTAGTTTATACTGTTATAACTACGAAATAAAAAAAAAAATCTTCAACTAAGATACGATGACATACCTGCTTGGTCACTTGTACTTTTAGAACTCACGACACCGGTAGTATCGCGTTCCTAATTCATCGATGAAGCATTGAAGACAATAGAAGAGACCCTTTGAAGATTCTATAGGGTGGAGATGGACCACTCCACTGGTTTAGTGGACGCTCCCTACATTCTGTAGGGAGCCCTATCCTAACAATTGCCAGAAGGCAACGGTTAGATTGCACTGTTAAAATATATTACTATAATATGCTATAAATTTATAACTATTTCGTTGATAAAAAACATAAATAGTAAGCAAATATAATGTACTTTACACCCCTGAATATTACAACTTTTAACTCTCATTAACAATTTATTTACCCTTAGGAAAGTATGTATTAATTTTTTTAAAGTTTAAAAAAGGAATATGTATACCTATTTAAAATCGTCCTAGAAACAGCAGAGCTATCGCTTAAAATACACACACAAAAATAAAGAACCGAAAAAAACAGTCTGTTAAAATCTAGTCCAATTTATAAAACTTGAGTGACATTGTATTCTCTCGACCTTTTTTATGATACACGGAACCCTTTCAAAAGTACTATATCATACATGCTGTAATACTTATATTCGTACTGTATGTATAATTAGGTTTTTTAGTAAATTTCGTCGCCATTTACATATTGTTTCGGCGGGTGCCGTCTTTCAACCATGTTGTTTTTTCTTTGTTACGACAAGCCAATGTCGAAACCGTTGCTTTATACTTTGTATTTAATAGCAATACATGTTACTTCACCACAGGTAAATAAACCCGCAAAGGGTGATAATAAATCTGGTAGGTACAGATAATAAAAAGGGTTATAAAAGCCTAGATTTTTTTGAAGTGAAAACTTCTTTAGACTTCTTTAAACACTATCGGTATGGGGAAAAAACAGTGAACTCGCGTGACCGTCACGCTCAGATGACATATACACAAATGTATGTGTTTTCCCTTCTGACGTGCGTTCCTACGACTGACAGTTTTTTTTATTATACTACCAACGGACCCGACAGACGCCGTCCTGCTTAAACATAGGATTTTCATTTTCTGTGTCATAATTGATTTCAACATTTAAGAAAATACAATAAACTCAAGGCACCAAAATCACAAAAAATTTAAGCAAACAGTAAAAATATAATTTCTATAACCCGATTGCAGCGCCACGTACCGGGTCCAATTGTGAATCTAAACCATCCAGGTACCCACTCAAACACACGACCCTTCCTAAAAATACATGTGACAGCAGACTCTTAAACTGTGCCATTTTACGTAATGAAAGTCAATATCAAAACATAAAAATTCAACATTAAGGATATCTCTTTTAAAATTACTATTAAAATTTTCCAACCGTTTCGTTGAGTTTTCAAAAAGTTCTTTCAAACAAACTTTGTCCTGCAATTACGAACACAACAAAAAACAGCCAAATCAGTCGAGCCGTCCTCAAGTGACGCTCCGTCAGTGTGATTTGTTGGTAATGGCAATTGTTTTTTTTTTATATATTTCAATCATAATTCCTCACTCATGTCATGGTAAACTATCCGATGCCTATAAAAGGCAAGATGAGAGGTGTTGATATGATAACACAAAGCTACGGTAACCTTAACTACCAACAGAAATAAGACACTGTGGAAGCAGTAGGTATATGCTGTTTATATAAATTTATTATTGTTTTAGAGACCTTCACTTCACCTTCGACCTTTCACTCCTTGGTTAAGGGCCCCCGACATGTACACGCGAGTAAAACCGTATATTTTTATTAAATACTAGCTGACCCGCGCAACTTCGTCTGCGTTTGTAAATTTTCCCCGTTTTTGCAGCATTTTTCATTGATGCTCCGCTCCTATTGGTTGTAGCGTGATGATATATATGCTATAGCCTTCCTCGATAAATGTGCTATCCAACACTAAAATAATTTTCAAAATCGGATCAGTAGTACCGGAGATTACCCCGAACATCTAAACTCACAAACTTAACCTCTTTATAATCATTACATATTATAAAACAAAGTCCCCCGCCGCATCTGTCTGTCTGTCTGTTCGAGATAAACTGAAAAACTACTGAACGGATTTTCATGCGGTTTTCACTAATAGATAGAATAAATCATGAGGAAGGTTTAGGTGTATAATTTGTCCCCGTGCAAAGCCGGGGCGGGTTGCTAGTATTGGTATAAATGAATACCACTCACGATTTTTTTAAAACCTGCTGTTTATACTGTGGTCTGCTGTTTTGTCAAAGTTTCAAATGTCACTCGACGTAAAAAGCTTCTACCGAGATTCTTATGAACGGATAGAAATGTAATATTCAATACTTTTTTTCTTATCGGCTTGCAAAAAAAATTTATGACTTTCACGAGTCTCCGATGATGATTTTCCAAAAAAGATTTCCTTTGAGTCTGAAGCATGTTCAATTACTTATATATCTGCATTCGTGAGGAAACCACACAGTTTTATCCATAGCAGAAAGATATTGTCAGCAGACAGCTACTTACACCCCATAAGCCAGTTAGCGCCGTGGTGTAAGCGAACTCCACGCCTGGATCAGACTGTACTGTGAGGCTTCACTGCAATTATGCATTTTGCGCATTTCAATGCGTTTAGTATTAATAGTTACATAATTAACTTATACAGCTTATATTATAAGCAGACCGAGAAGTTAAATGTTAGAACACGGCTTCAGTCGCATGTGGACCGTAAAATTGTGACTGCGTTTGATATCGGTAGTGGTACCGATATGCAGTAATGAAAGTGAATTTCTCTTTGCTTGTACAGTTCATTTTATATATATTTAAGTATGTGTAAGTAATTAAAGTAAAAATATATGCAATTCTGATTAGTATATACTATACAATGTAACGTAATCCTAACGTATTCTGTAGATATCGAAAATGAAGTAAAGACATATTTTTCACGATCTGATCCCAAACTAGGCAGAGCCTGTAGGCTGTATGTATAGGCTATATGACTGCTGATAAACAATCTCATATATTATTAATCACATACATAAAACAGAGCCGTGCCTAATTATCGTTGGAGGGCCATGCTTCGGCACGTATGGGCCGGCTCGACCGGAGCAAAACCACGGCTTCACAGAAAACCGGCAGTGAATCAATGCTTGCATTGCTTTTCGCTGAGTGAGTGAGATTACCAGAGACCCTAACCCTTCCCCTCCCTTCTTCCACTCTTCCCTCCCCCTCTTCCACCCTTCCCTCCACCCATCCCCCTTCCACCCTTCCCCTTTCCCACCTTAAAAGCAACGCTTTTGTAATTCTTGAGTTGCAGGTACCCATGGGCGGCGGTTGTCAATTACCATCAATGACCTGTCTGCTCATTGGCTCATTGCCCCCTATACAATAAAAAAAAAGATAAATTAAAAACAGAACAAATTATTTTAATCCTGGGTGGGAATCGAACACACTCTGGGTCAGCAGTCGGGATCCACTAGGCCAACAGGCCCTATACAAACTTATATCTAAAGGGGACCACTTTAAAAGTCTGAACAGAGCGTTAGTTAAGACACCTATACTTAGAAGTGGACGTCCCTTGACTGACAAACCGGTGGACGTACTTACTTACAAGCCGCTGAAACGCTCACAAGTAAGCAATCTAACAAACGGTCCACTATTGGGTTACAGATGTCTGTATACACGCAGCTCCACCAGCTATAACATTATTATGAGGTTACCAGATATCCGTGGGTGGGGAGAATCACCGCGGATCTCTGGTAGTCCTAAGAAACAAAACACTTATACTAGTAATACTGGTTACCCGCGGTTTTGGGTGGAGTGGAATTAGGCTCTGATTCGAGTAATCGTATGTACCACATTCAACGCTACTTAAGTACTTTATATTAAAACGTTCGGAGACTTACTTTTATCTTTTATTTCAAAATTAACGTATTGAAACTTTGAAATATAGTTAAAGATTAAGTGTTTTTATTAGCTAATATAACTACGAGTCGCTACACCACATAATATTTATATTTTTAATTTTAGTAATGAGCTCACACGCTGAACTTCTAGAAACATGCGAAACAAGTCAACAACATAATTATGGTACATGACTCAAAAAACAGTAATTACCATCTCCACACTACAAAAAACACTTATTTTTTAACAACACTGTTACCAAGCGCGGCGACGGAGGCGGTTCTGAAGGGAGGTGGGGGGTAAAGTGCGCAAGCGCCGCTGCAAAATATTGACACTACGTTTTAACAGGCTGTTACGATGCCACTTTTGACATGCTTCTGTTAAGTTTCGTGTTGTGTTTACAAAAACAAGTGTATTTTAGGATGTTGGAAAAGAAAGCAGGCTTGCCTTGTGATATATAACGATGATATCAGATATTTGATGGTTAATGCCTTAGAGACTCGAGATGCATTTAACAGGTTGCATGTAACGCTAAATCCTTTCCTTCCTTCTTGAGTTTTTCCTAAGTTACAGGAGAAAGGTCCTTCCTAACACCTCGTAGAATTAAAAAAGTTTTGATAGTCTGGTACTGCCACCGAATCGATATAATTCACGTGCTTGTATTTAAGCACTTCGAAGCTTCAATCTACCGAAAATTACTTGGTTGGCTTCACTCAAAACTTAGATTCCTTGAGAAAACTTTAGTCTTTATTTGTTGGAAAGCTTCTTTGATAAGAGTTGTGTTTCATAGCCTTGAAGAGCTGAAAAAGGCTAAGGCTGTCTCATTTATATATATTTTATTTAAATTTGAAACCAATCCTTATCTAGTGCCAAGCCTTGTCGCCTTGGTGACACCGCTGTTTGTTACCGATTGCAATAATTTAGAATCAGTAGTTGTATTGGGTATGGATATTCCAATATTCATCAACCGTCAGAGCCTTGCCAATTGTCGGACTTCAAAAAGATAACTTTTTCTATATTTTCTTTGTAGTATTATTATGGAGCAATTTTCTATTGGCTTAGAAAAAAATCCCTCGAGTGGCAGGTATTTGAGATAATATGAATTAATTGCAACAGTCACTTTGATTGAGCCGTGAGCTGGTCGACCGTGCGTCTCAAGCAAAAAGTAGCTCGGTCATGGTGTAGACACTCTTAGATACCATACTCTTAGGGTTAGTGTACACTATTGGATCACCAATCTAAATTAGTGATGAGGTAGAAATCAAATGTGTTTCATATATTACTAATGCATCTATATGGGCACTGTATGTGTATATTTGGTGCAGATTTGTAGAAATAATTAAGAATAAAATAAAACCGATATACTAGATAATTTGATTTAATGTAACGTCACAGCTGTGCACAGGTTCTATAACGTACAAATATGGTTATTATCTAAAACACACGATATAAATTAAATATCTATAAATCTTAATGTTTAAAAAAGTATATCTATTTATTTATATTTCCCATATATTTTTATATGTTACTTAGCTGTTTAAAGTGGTGGATGGCATTATAAGAACCATTTACGCAACATTCATGTCATAAACATCGCAACGATCACGAACCTTCTAATGCCCTGCTATTTTGTAACAGTTTACCATTATTATCAAATAAAGGTCATCAAATATTTACATTATATTTTAGAAGCAAGTCAATAATTAAAATATATCTGCATAAAAATAACTTGTTACATCATGCTATAAACAGTAAACTTATTTATCATATTATCAATATTTCGATAATATATATATTTTGATTTGTTTGTTATCTAACAAGTATAAACGAAGGTGACCTGGGTACTAATTTTTATTGTAAATATATATTATAGGGTAAATGGAAAAGTGTTTTTAAGTTAAGCTGTCGTACTTGGGATCTAATAATAGCAGATTCGAGACCTGTACACAACTTTCGTGAACACATTCAGCGGGAGGTGTAAACTATTATTATATGATCTGTGTTACAATGTAGTCTTTCTTTAAATAAAACTCTGAACAACAACAGTGTCAGTTCCAAGTAACTACATCAATTGTAGCCCTCTCCAATTTAAAAAACCTTTTGGAAAGCTAATGGTGTTGTTTAATATTTTCAATTAATAAGTTTAATATTTAGATCAAAATATTAGGACAGGAAAAAAGGACAGGACAACAACAAAAATATCTATGCACAAGGTTTGTGAAAAAGGTTCATATTTATGTCACTGCGTACGCCCGCGCCAGTGTGGACCCCGCCTAAGTCAGCGGCATTGTTCTGACAACAAATAACGTCTTAGGCTAGAAACTAATGCAATAACTCATATGCAATTATATTATTTGCAATAATGCAATTATACATGATTACCGTTACTAAGTGTTCTCGGAATCTGAAATACATGTGTCATTTAAACCCTCGGCTGATGTGTCCGTTATGTTAGTGTACACCAGAGCTGTATCGAGTTGGTTACTATGCCATTAAACTCTGTGTAAATACTGCATAATTAGTGTAAAAATAAAAAAAAAACTCTTCCTCTTTAGTCTAGGAAATAAACACCAATTTCAATGTGTACGCTGGCGTCACGATCAAGCTAGCGTACACATGGCCGTACTCGAAAACAATTCGACAATTCGACGTCCTAAACATTAAAATCGGTTAATAGTTCTTGTAAATAATCGATATAAAGGGTCGAAAAAATCGAAAATTTCAATATTGTTTTATTCTATCAGAAATATTCCTGATTCCTTGAAACTTGGTTAACATATGTCTGCCTAGTGCCTAGGCACTTGCACAGTTTAAATGTATGCAGACTTGAGTTTGTTTCGGCGTTTCTTTTCCAGGCTAGTCATAGGAAATGCCAGCACCATCTAGTTTTAAAGAAGAAATCGACGTATAAAAGTGTTTAAAACAACCAATTATTGTCCTAGGTTAGTGACACTATCGTGGTTTATATATTAATATACAAGAAGAGTTCTAATGAGACGTTTTTCCTCGAGAAACTTATTGACGATTTGACCTACTGTAGGTTAGGTAGTTCAAACTATTAGGTATTAGTTGCAATTGTCCTTTATCCTCATATTCTTGGGGGCCTGCCCGCTATTATTGTACAAAACATTTCCTTATTCTTCTGAGTACGCCAAATGTTGTCTTTACGTCATCTAAAGTGATTCGTACTAGTCATAGTTCAGTCTGCTTGTCACAAAAGAACAGATGTTAATATAATAATATGATACTTTTCAGAAAACTGAAATCCGAAATTCTAACGTCAGTTGTTCCAAATAAAAAAGGAGTTAGCCTGGTAATTTGTTTGGACGCAAAAGGCAAAACTGAAAACATTTAATGCAGATTTTAGTAGTTTTCATTATTTGTAAATTCTGAAATAATAAAAAAAATTAAACACTTTGTGAATTAAATCTGCAGGGTCTGTTCAAATGTAACTGAATTACACCACACAGTGCTCTTTTTTATTAGTCTACTAGCCGTTCCCCGCAGTTCCACTCACTGCTCCGCTCCTAAGTGACGTAGCGTAATGATACATAGGCTATAATCTTCCTCAATTAATACTCTATCCAATACAAAAGGATTTTTTTTTAATTTGATTGGGAGTTTGACAGATTAGAGTGTTTAAAAAAATAAAAAAAACTCTTCAGCTTTCTTAAATCAAATAATGAATGAAATAAATGTATCGAAAATTTAAGGATTTAGGGTAGGATAATACCAACGGCTCTAAGATACCTTTTACGATAAGCGGTAGGTAACCATTTAAATGACTACTACCGTTGTGGTTTTATGCGATTCTGAAAGGTGACCCTTCGAGGGTTTTCCTGCAAATTAATTGTTTTTGTAGCTACTAAGTCATGAAGCAGTTTTCATTAAATCCCTATTTTTGGGTACTGTGCAGAAATTAAGTTTAAATGTGCGTCATATATTTGTGGCAGGTACGCACAAACCACCTGTACTCAGAATACCCAAGTTCCGTCTGCATAATGTAACTTGAATTTTCTGAGTACTGAGTAAGTAGGGTGAGAAATCACTTACTTAAATAACTTCTCCAGTTTTATTAATTAAACTAAACATAGAAGAGATATCAGGTGAGAATCGAGGCTCTTTGTCCGGAATTAATGTAAGAATTGTTGTTCATTTACTTAATATTTACATGTATAGGGCTGTTGTATTACTTAAAAATCATATCGTTCCTGTTACCTGCCGCCACTTCATCGACTCTGTATTGATTCGATGCTGTAAATACCGGTCTATTTCTTCACCATCGCTTTGAGCGCAACGAGGTATTTGAAATCAGAGCAGACTGAAATCGCTGTTCCATTCAGCGAAATAGTTGCAAGACTGGCTTTCCAGTCTTGCAACTATTACGCCGAAATCACAGACCATATATTTGGTTTTGGTTCTGCTGATTTTTTAGCCAACATTCTTTAGTCTTTGTTGCCATTTTTCTTGCCTGCGATGGACCTCGAAGCCGTCTTCAATGACTAACACAATGTTCTCTGCAAGCAGCATGCACCAAGGTGCCTGTTTCTGCATGCCCGATGACGTATGAACTAAGATCTATAAGTATGTAACTAATGTTTTATTTACGACCTTCGATTCCCGATCAGTGCAAAAATATGAATGCGTGGATGTGTCTATTTACATTGACCTGGATATGTATAATTATATTTACAATATTTTTTTAATATTTTTAAGTTTATCCCTGTTCTAGAACCCTCAGTACACAAGTTCTGCTTAGTTTGGGTCTAGATAGCGACGTGTTTATGTCCCAAATATTATTATCATATTTAATCACTGAAAAGTACTTGTGACGATGATTGATGATTATGCGTAGTAAAATCACGGCTCGCTTGGTACTCAACCTGCTCAGTCATATTTATTCTTTAGACGCATAAAAGACAGGTTGATTAAAATACTACTATATGTAGGCTTTGGCTGATTACAAGAGGCGTATCAGAAGAATATATTATAGTCTTTACATATTTATAAATACTAGAGCAATCACTTTAAGATTGTTTACCCCTTTTACATACTTATCAATATGTCTAATAAATAATGTCTGGTCAATCATTGACCGCTGCAGGGCACGCTGCAATCGTTACAATACCTATCTATCTTACTAGATAAATTGTAGATAAGAGAAATACAAATAACATACAATAACAATTATAATTGTACGACCTTTACTTGACTGCTATAACATGACTTTGTCTATATTACACACATCAAAAGTGTCCAGGGATCAAGTACGTTTTAGGGTATTGCCGCAATTGAGGATTATTATTTTAACTTTTTTGGGTTTTCGGTGGGGCGGTGTGTCGGAATCGAACCGACTAAAACCACACGGTGTGCCATACTGCGCCTTAAGTAGGAGGGATCCGGGAACAGCTTTTATTAACTCGCATCAACGTCCTGCCGTAGCGTGCTCAATCGCCAGACCTCAACCCAATTGAGCAACGCATGGCATATGGTCCAAAGAAGAGCACTGCCGAGTATGGATGCCGTGAATACCGCAGAACAACTTTTTGACTTGTTAGAAAGAATGTGAGCGGCCATTCCTCAAAGTGATTTTGAGGAACTAATTTTAAGCATGCCAAATCGCTGTGATTGTGTCATTCGTGTCAATGGTGGAAACACAGAATATATTTTTTTAATGTTTACAATAAAAAAATTAAAAATCCTAATTTTTGCCTTTTTTGGCATTTAATTGACGACATTAACTTAGGTTAATTTCCCACAATTTGCAAAATTTGCAATTTTTACAAAATGTAGGGATAAGTTGTTAACTTAAAACATTAGGAATTAAAGTAAGAAGCCAGACTGGAAGACTAGATTTGGTAAATCAAATCAATCAAATATTATTAATTTAAATGTGTAAACCTTTCGAAACGAATTTAAATAACAAAAATAATTTTAAATGAATTTTATATGAGTTTACATTAAAATGAATGAAAAACATTTACATTTTATGCAGCATTTACTCCGTGAGTCACATTCAACTGTTAATCATAATTAATTCATAAACTTACATCTATAATTTAAATATGTGTTGTATTATGGCTTCGTATGGTAACGTTTTTCTTTGGTATTATATTGCAGCATCTAAAAACTAAACCTGAATACTTCAAATATCAAACTAAGATAAGCGTGACTAGGGGTTAAAGTATGAAGTGTTGTTTTAACGTTTTGGCACTTTTAACTTAAATAAGTCCTGCATGGTCTAATATTTACCATTAAAACTTTATAGCATGCTTGCGTGCGTGTGGATGTGTGTGTATGCTAAAATAAATAAAGCAATGATAGTAGCCGAAGAACGAAGTTATGATAACTAGCTATGGTAGTTACTTAGTAATGAGATTCACCTATACCTATATAGATACAGCTTTTTGAGATCCGCATCAAGGGCAGATGTCTACTAACTATAGTGAAATTCAAATAATAATTTTGAATGTTTTCTGTTTTGATGCAAGAAATTTATAGGTAATTGTGCTAAACGATTCGATTAAATAATAAATACTTACCCAAAAAAAAAAGAAAATAAAGACACTTAATACTACTGCCGCTGTAGGTTATTTTTCGTCGACCTGTACTTCCGAAGTATCAACAAACTGCCAATGGCAATGAAGCTATTGTGAACGTTACGTAGGCCCCTTTAATGCTATTTTGAAGTAACCTCACCATTGACAGTCTTTTCCTTGCCCTTCCACTATAACCTGCTGTTAATTTGCGCTCATTGCGTTATGCTTATCGAAGAGATAAGTGGGTCAGAAGGCGGCTACGTCAATATAATTTCAGCACAACATTATATTATCATTAATCTGAACGTTATTGACCCCTCACTCCACTGGTGATCCGGTCTGATGTGAGAATGACTCAGTCGGTTGATGTGCACAACACGGGCACCGACCCGCCTCCGGTTCGTTACATCACAGCCTCGTAACACATCCGCGTGGAGGATTAATTGCTCAGCCACGTGCAATACTGGGGCGAATCATTGTGCCAACTTTAAGTAGTAGTTGATATAGGCGTTAAATAAAGATGTTCATTTTTTGTAGTAGACCCTGAGAAAAACGTAAAACACTTAAAAAATTTACGAATATTTCTAATTTTTAATGTAGACAACTTATGTAAAAACATTTTCTAAAGCTAATATTTCGAAAGGGCGACTAGTATAAATTCAACTTTACATACCTATTCTTGATTGAAATTGACACAAAAATTAATAACATATTGTAGAGAATTTTCACCTACACGAGAAAAACCTTATACAGTATATTATTATTATTATCCATTTTGAAAAGCCATAGCCATTGAAGATTTTTAAACTTTATGTGATATACTAATTCATCAATAGTTACCTTACAAAAATGCGACTAACATGTCCACTATTTACTAGCCGTCTCTGTTTGGGATGTCATACATAAGTTTACAAAACAGTGGACGGTACGTCCGCTGGGAAAAATTCGCACGTTATAGGTGCTTGCTTACGTCATAACACGCTTAATTAAAGAAGAGAAAAAAGATGAATCAATTATTCTACTTTCGAACATTTTGATGAAGGAAAGAAGTAACCGCTCATAGAACTTTGAAAAGCCACTTGCTCTGTCACAAGTCCTTTTGCATAATTAGTTATTTTGTCACTAGGGCCAGATATGCTCTCAGCGCTACCTTAGGGCAACGTTAAAAATGGCATCCCATTACCTAAATTGTACATAAAATGGTTATAGATCAGGAGTACATTTTCCTAATAAATAATAATAATAACTCCACACACCTCACACACGGCCGTTTGATCTGAAACTAGGCAGAGCCTGTACTATGGTAACCAGACTGCTGATAAACATACTTATATAATTCGCTGAATACACATTATATACATATAAATAACACCCAGACACAGAACAAAATGATCATGCTCATCACACAATTATTTGTCCTGAGTGGGAATCGAACCCACGACCTCTAGCTTAGCAGTCAGGATCACTAACCACTAGACCAACAGGCCAGGTAATACAATAATTTATTTGCTTTTTTAAAATAGAATGGTTACACAAAACCATCTCATATAATCAAAGTGCTCGGACACTACGATAGAACACGACAGTTCCCGTAATCAATTGCATCTGTCCATCTAAGGAGTGTCTGTCACACATTCATGATCCAGTCAGCTTGTGACCACGGCCAGTGCAACCTGGTCGAAACGTCAGGCAATTTAGAGGAATGTAATATCTATTTTGTGATCGTGGTCGTTAATTCCCGTATAAATACATAATTATATCATGGAACGCGAAAGTTTAACATTTAGTATCACACCATCACTAATGTTCGACATAAATTGTTAACTGTTCTTATGTTGTACAATAAAAAATATTGTTTCGATGTAATTTGTTACAGAAGTATCTATCTTTCAGTAGGTAAACGGCTGTGATTTTAGTAATGCTTTTGTAATTCACTCTCTAAATTGTATGACGCAATTCTCTGCGTAGTTTGATGATCGTTAGAAAGTTATTTTTTGTAGTACCAACCAGATATTCATTTGTAATTTTCGTCCAAAACGGAAATAAGTAAATGACCTCATCTATGCTTGTTACCATAACCTCATCAGTGAGCTCTAGGATACATATCATATCCCATTTTCACACCTTTATAAAAAATACCACCAGTTATTGACTGACGAATGATAAAAACATCAATTACCTTTATCACGCCAAGTACTTACAACAAAACAATATCAAAAACAATTGCAAATATTAGCCAACAAACCTTTCTATCCTTGATCTTCTTGCATGATGTAATTATATTACTTCTTGCACCTCAACACATACCTTATTCCAAGAGCATAAAGTTCACAATAACATAGGCACTAGTACACCCAATTTTATTTACATATATATATATATATTATACACATAATCTATATGAAAATTGTTTGTTGAAAAAATGGTTATCTCCTTCCAAAGCTCATTTATCATATAGTTAAGACATTAACTGATAATATATATTTGGTTTTACAAAAACATGTTTTTAGAAGAAAACGTAACGTAGGTACCTAGTGTATATGGTATGTATATTATATACTGCTTATCAAAGAAAAATGTAACTACATAATTAGCAATTATAATCAGCCATTATACAGTGTTATTGTTACAGTGGTAATATGTAAATAAGTTTTTTTCCTATAACAAAAGACTAACTAGTTGACATCATCAATATTTATAGTAGGCTTGTATTTTGTTTTTTTGCTACGGCTTAACATAATGTATTTTTTTTTTACTACCTACTATGTACTACCAGTTTTCGTGTTTCGCTCCTACTGTTGTTTTATACAAGTAGGTTGTGAGCCTACTTGAAGATAAGAGATGTTCCTCGCGCATTGACAACCTCTCTCCCAGGCTACCAGCAGAAATAACACAGTTCAATATTAGTGTTGATTAACCACAGGCTTCTGTGCAACTGTGCAGGCACTTCTATCCTGGAAGTGTTTGCACAGTCCGCTATAACTCGACCAAAAATCTGCTTTGACTTTGATAAGTTCTTTCACATGTATTCTTATCCTGCTCCATTTTTAGGGTTTTAAAAAAACTAAACAAGGAACCTTTACAGGATCAATTAGTTGTCCGTCTGTCTATCACGACCCTTTTTCGCTGGAACGCGTGGAAGTATCAAGTTGAAATTTAAATTGTAGTTGTATTTTAAACTTTCGTGTTCCATGATATAATTATGTATTTATAAGTAAATTAACGCGATCACGAAAAGGGATTACATACCTCTGAATTGCCTGACGTTTCGGCCAGGTTGCACTGGCCGTGGTCACAGGCTGACTGGCTCACCCTCCGTCATCGAGATCGTGCGGTAAAGGTTTTTCATTCACCCGCACATTTTCGATATTTTTGTTTCGCCATGTACCGTCACATACTATACCACAGATAAGAAAATAGTTACTTCGTAAACTTTACTAACAGTGTCCCTGTGCTCACATTGCTCACAGCACAAGTGAAGAAACAAACCGGAAGTCGTTCATTTGTTATTATTATGTAACATTAAAATTAGTTTTTGCGATTACAAACTTACCTATATTTTGCTCTGAGAAAATTGGCTGGTGTGGTCAAATTTTAGGAGCGTTATGTATAGCCGACAGTTGATTGTTGATTTAGCTTGAAAATGTTTTCTTTTAATTCTTTTTTTTTCTTCGGAAATTTTTATTTATTTTATTTATTTATTTCTCTTTATTGTACACCTTTAAATAGTAAATAGTGCGAATACAAGTTACAAATGTAAAGGTATAACAATCGGCGGTCTTATCACACACGGCGATTTCTTCCAGACCGGAAATATGTTTTTCTAGTATAGGTTCATTTCTAAACGACACATTATGAATTATCATGTCAATTTCAATGATTTTGTCCTGTTATTTTTTATGCAGACATTTTCAGAAAAATGTGGACTTTTTATCAACATACTTTTTTTAAAATATATTATAGGGGTAAACGAATTAAATACCCGCAGTTCGATTCATTTCAGGCTTGTCCTTTTCGATATTCTAAATCGGATCGGACTCGATTATGCACCAGTTAGGATCTATCTATGCGAAGAGGAGAGAAGATGACTGTAGTCTTTTGGAGGCCGTGTCACAGAATGTATACTACTCTCTTCATAACATACATAATAATATGTATATATTAAGCTGATTGTTGTTTGTAAACAAGGTTTTCAAAACACTAATACATTTCGTCGGATATCCGTCTATCGTCGATCTGTAGCGACTGTGGCGAGCCATTTCTAGTTATAGTTACTAAATAAATATGGTATTATTACACACCATCGAAGTAAATAAAGCAACAATTATTCATATATCTGTGTGAAAATTTAGAATACGTTTTATGACTATGCTCTGTGACGGGCACGCCGTATGCTTGTTTGCAATCTTAATAGTGTAAATTAAAAATATGCAAAAGTGTTCATGACTTCAGTAATCAAAAACTTACAACGAATAGGATATAAGACCATAATTTGCTTCGTTTGCGTATTTAGCTAAAAGTTCATACTTAATCACCTGTTTAAGTAAAATGTATTCACGAAGCTATTACAAATAATAGTTTCATTAAAATTCATACATTTATTTTCCGTGATAGACTAACAGACAGACATACATATATCTGTAGACTGGTTGCCCTTGACGTCACGGCCTTACACGGCCATGAATTTTCTTTCGGGTACAGTTGCGTAGAACAGTTGCTTTTCGCTTCTATACTTATTTTCAACATAAAAAGAAATAAAGCATTCGACTACAACTTTGCGGGTTCGAATTCCGTTTCGATATGTTGCATTACAAAATATTCGAATAAAATCTTTCGTGAGTGGTATTCAGATTGATCAAGGATATACCGTTTTACTCACGTGTAAAGTCCGGGGATTGTTCTACCGCGTCGGTTGCAGGCGCCAGACTGGACCTTCATCGTTAGCATCGATTATTTTGTCTTAATGGGCGCAGGGATGCTGGCGCCCACGTCTCCGTTGCGTTGTGTGTTGCGGAGTCGTTTACCCTTGATAAGGGTCCCCCGTCGGGTCCGAAACTAGTCGGGCATCCCGACACCAAAAATAACACCGCCAAATATACACGTGAGTAAAACCGTATTTCTTTAATTAATTACAAAATATTGTCCTTGGTTTATAAAAAGAAACTTGCAAAAATGTATCCTAAATATATGTATTTATCTATCTTTTAGAACCCACATTTATAAGTGTTACGTTGTGGACTAAATGTAATTATGTATTAAGTACATTTTTTTAATTCAGACCGTCATGAATTCTAAAAGGTCAAATTGAGATTGTGACGAGTTGTGTGTTTAGGTATAACCCTGACCGATTTTCATTGAACAATATCTTAAGTAGTTTTTACCTCTATGGGTTGAATACACTATGCATAGATAATTAAATTGCTTTTTAAGTATATGTTGATGAAATCTTTACTACAATTTATTTATTTTATTACCTAAAGTATTTGAAATTGATTCACCATTTTTTTCCACATTTAAGTATACTTAAGAGGTTGTAGGATGAAGAACACTGCAGTTTTGTGGTCAATTTGGAGGAACGCGGCTGTAGAAATCGAAAATGGCTAAATAATCTTGATTTGAGCAAATAATTTATTACAGACCGATTCAATTAATCGGAATTGATTCTTGAGAAGTGATTAAAAATACTTATTAAATGTATATTGACAATTAAGTCCTATTCTATCTTATGCCGTGGGATGTTTTTTACTCATTTACGCAAAAACGGCTTAATGGATTTGGATGAAATTTGGCACACAGATAGTTTCTGACCAGTTTTAGTTTTTTACCGAAGTAAACTAGTCCCACGCGGGCGAAGCCGGAGACGGAAGCTAGTATTCCATATAACAATCGTCACCAGTGACAATGCTTGGCTGATTTTGGTTTGACGTATTACTACTCAAGGAGGGTTCTAAAACGCAGATCTATTGTGTGATAAACTATTGTAACTCGGTCCGGTCCATGGTAATGATAGCATCATTAGTGGTGTTCCAACCCCTTACAATCGATCGCGTAAAAAAAAAAGATTCAGATAGATACTTTTCTAGTTAAGACTCACAGATTTCTAACTACTTTTTTTTACAGTTTCTTTTTAAGGTTAAGGCATCAGAATTGCGATCAAGTGGTTACGGGTTCGAACCCCACCCGACTACCGACCTGAACCCACTTCTAACACAAGCATTTAGCTTAGCTAACGGGGTTCACAAGAATATCAGTAATGTGTGACCCACGTTACTAGCATTCTTTTAAATAAATAAAAAAGCCAGATTACATCATATCCTAGTGAAAGTGACAACAAAACGCGAACCAAAATAACTAAACATTCAGTCTGAACCCTTCTAAGTGAGCACACGATTATATGATTTGTAAGTAATACATACTTTAAATATATAAAGAACGTAGAACTTGTTTCTTCAGTAAAACCTCGAAAATGTAGCCGAAAATATCGGGTGTACTGTTTACCTGACGCCATTCAACGTGCAAATTACACTAGGCTCAGCTACTGGGCGTCGGGCGGCTGACGCAACCTCGCACAATAAACAATCACTATTATTGACGGAAAATTTGCACGCTCATGGAACTGTTAGAGGAAAATATCCCGGAAACGTGTGAAACTGATAAAACTTGTTCTGTTATGGACAGCTGTTACCACTGTTAATGTAATATTGACATGTAGGTGACACGATAACAATGGTCGAATGTTAAATTTATTGTTCGCCATACAGGAGTTGGGTCCGGCATTGTTTTTTTTAAACAAACTCTATGTAGGTTTGTATTTTTTAGAAGTAATACCCATAAGCAAAAGAAATCAGATTCTAGAATATAGTTAAAAAATAACACCTTTCAGTCAATGATATGAATGAGAATGAGATGAATGTTTGTAAAAAATCTATACACTTCTTACGGCGTTTTGTAGGGTTCCGTTCTTCAAAAAAAAAAATAAGGAACCCTTATAGGATCACTTTGTTGTCCGTCTGTCTGTCTGTCGAGACCCTTTTTCTCAGGAACCCTAGAAGGCATCAAGTTGAAATTAATACCTAAATAAATACATAAGTTTGTGGTCTCTTGAAGCTGTAAAAAAATCAAGTTTCTATGTCAACGTACCTAATCAAAAGATATGGCTATTTAAGCTTTATATTTGACCAAATTTGAACATTTCGCAGGGAAATCAAAGCCTATAGGGTACTTCCCGTTGACCTAGAATCCTGAAATTTGGTAAGAAGCAAGGTCCGACAGCACAAGTAAAGGAAAATTCCGAAAGTCGTTAATTTTTTGTTTTATCACATAAAAAAATTGTTTTTATGTTCAAAACAAATTAAATAATTATAATTTTCCTATATCGTACATCGCAACCGCAAAGTTATATTTGTCTTGCGAAAAAGACTGGAAAAAAGTCTTCGAAAATTGATTCCCGAGATCGACGTACTATCTACGTACAAATTTGTTTGTGCGATTCTTGGTGCGCGAGTCAGACTCGCACTGGTCCGTTTTTTTCGACGGACGTCTTCTAACCATTTTCATCACATTTCAGTCGCAACCCACTGCGCAGTCAAATTGAGGATTTTGTAATGTTTTTTAATATTGCTGGGCTGCCACTGATCAACGCATAAGAAAATATCTTCTATTTCCTTACCTCTTTACAACAACAACTTATCTTACGACAAGACTTTCAACAGTTGACTATTTAACGCTGAAAGTATCTGATAAAAACCTACCCAACAGACAGTAGTCTAGATTAGCAGAGGCGCAAGGAACGCTTTGAGTTCCTTCATGATACACATACGAGATACTTAAGGTCATCATCTAATATTAAAGCAGAGGAAGTCGTTAGCGAAAGCTAGCATTTTAAACATGCAGAAGAGTACAGTGACCTCGACTAACGCTAGTGAGGTAACCAGTTCCAATACACTCAATGAATCTAAGACGATATTAATTGTGATAAATGTCCACCGGGTTTCACGTTGCTTAAGAATTCAAATTGTTTAATTTTCGTTGTAAAAAGTTGACACCTCTTCGTTACGCTTATGGCTCTTGAATTACATAATAATATATTATTATATCTGCCAAGTATCATAATGAAATAATAACCTTAGAACAGTGGTAACGCTTTTACAAATAGAGTTCACATAAACAAGTTGATCCATTTCTGTAAAAACAATGTAAGCAGGAGTGGCGTTAGTTCTTTAATATTGCCTGATAATTAAAGGTCGGATCGTACCTCCTTATCTTTACAGTTTACATACGTGACACCTAGGGTCTCGCAATCGTGTTGTCTACATAACAAAAACTTGAGGATCGCAAAGGTTGAATGTAGAATAATGTCTAAGTTTTTTCTAAGGAATAAGATTTTTTTTAGATAGACTTGCGGCCCATGTCATTCATACCGCAATAAAACTACCACGCCGGAATAAACTACCACGCCACTACACCCGGTTGATAACCTACAAGCCATAAAATGTATGAAACTTATGGTCAATATCGTATCTGGTCGTTCTTCTTTTTCATGGGCACTAACTCGTCTCCTCGAGAATATTATTAGTGGTCCAAAATATTCTGTTTCTTTTTATCATCTGCTTGCCAATCACCTATTTTTTTTTATCAAAAATTCAACTCAAATTTGTGTAATACAAATCATATAATATCAAACCCCGTAGAATGTCTTTTTAGATTTTTAGAATTTTATCGTACCATGAAAAAAAGTAAGAGAGGTGGAATAAATATTTCGTGTTCTTTTCATCTAAATTTTACTGCTCAATAACTCCATGAAGTCATACCTATTTTTTAACCCTTGACGCAAAAAGAGGGGTGTTATAAGTTTGACGTGTCTGGGTATCTGTGTGTCTGTCTGTGGCATGATAGCTCCCAAACGGATGAACCGATTTGCGTGAGGTTTTTTTTTGTTTGAAAGGTGACTTGTTTGAGAAGGTTCTTACATAAAATTCAAGGAAATCTGTTCAGCGGATCGAAGATCATCAGCTCTTTTGTAATCGTTGAAGGGATTTTCGTCAGGGGTATTTTAAATTTTTAATTTATGATTATTTAAAACAATTTGTGGTGGAGAGGAGTTAGAAGCACTCGTTTTTACGATAGTTATCGAGAGTTATCTATCGAAACAAAAATTCTTATTTGAAAGAAGTATAAGAACTATTTCTGTGTATAGTTAAGTTAGTTATAGTGGTCTGAAATGTGCTATAATTTAACTAGACATTTATAAAAATATATACATTTAAGTCTTGTTTTCTTTTTCAAATTAAAAAGTCGTTGTAAATGGTGAAAACTCCTGTAAATAAAGTACGAATAATGCTAACGTGAAATATCTACACGATCTACAGCCGTATATAAACTAAATGACTGAAAATGTGTTAACAATTAATTTAATTAATCATTATTTATCTTTTGTCCGAATTATTCTACACGTTTTGTAGAACAATTCGGGGGCATGATGCAACCTCGCTCTCGAAAATCCTGTTTTTTATTAGGACACGTGTACATCCGCACGTGAACAGACTAAAATACTTAAATACACATACACATGTACACATTGTACACCCTATCTTCTGACAGATGTCAAGAAATTGGCACATTGTCACGACACACCGAAACCAGATCTGGAATAAAAGCTTTTTAAATGTCCACGCTTCTTAAATGATAATAAGCTCTTTACCAAAAATACACACTTTATGACATGAAATATCCATTTATCTTCATGGCTACTAGCGACACCCGCCCGGCTTCTCACGGGTAGCAAAAGATCGAATCGCTACCAAACTTCACAGGATCACCCGCTGTACTAATCAGAAGAATGCCTGATTTTTTTATTAAAATCGGTCCAGCCACTTTGGAGTCCATAGGGCACATACGTATATATATCGGTTTTATATACCTACACATTATAAATTCCATGATAGTGTTTACTAAAATTTAAATCACGATTGATTTTCTTTCGTCTTCTTACTAAATACAACACTATATTAAGCGATACAGAAGAAAATCTAGGTGTTTCTTATTAAAAACTACATACTTTAGTATAAACAAAACATAATAACTAAAGTAATAAACGCCATTCAGTGTGGGGTTGAGCACGCGACGATCCGGAGCAAACCGGCCTCATGAAGTCACATCTCGTTATCGCTCCTGATAGCTGCTCCACTGCCGGGCAAATAACGATAACTCTGTTGTTATTAAATACATTTATTATAATACTATTATTTATCTTGATGTCTGGCCCCGACTCGGTATAAATACCTCGTCACAATTTATGTGTTTAGAATAATAATATTTACTCAGATAAATACCGTTGAGAAACAATTTAGTGGGTACTTCTTTCTTTATATAACAATGTCATTTAATTATTATAACAGGACAACGCGCGCGTCTGACCCTACCGAGTGAGTCGTTAGTAAGGGATCGTTCAGCCTAAGTAGAAGTAGAGTAAGTAGAGAGAGGTAGAACCGACAAAAAATACAAAAAAGGACCACATTTTTATTCTCCTAATCATGCATATTTAACCTGAAATTAGTATCCTTACTTAGGCGAAATTTTATGAGGATGTACTCCTAAACTATTTGGCACAGAAATAGATTATAGTCTGGAATAGCACATAGGCTACTTTTTATCCCGGAAAAATGCGATAGATTTTACTAAAATTTCCACGCGAACGAAGTCACGGACAACAGCTAGTATTATAAATACGAAAATGTGTTTGTTTATTTGTTTGTTACGCTTTCACACCTCAACTACTCAACCGATCATCATGAAATTTTACAGAAATGTTGTTAGGGGTACAGAAACGGACATGGGGACCTTTCACCCTGAACAAAGTACGGTTTCCGACCCCTAGGGGTACCTACATTAATCGATATAATGTACATTCACGCAAGCGGAGCAGCTGCCAAAAGCTGGTTGAAATATGTTTTAAAGCTTAAAAGTTGCAAATGAACTGATCTTTCATTGTCTTGTTTGGTGATAAACCTATATAATAACACAACAAATCGATTCATGTTATCATTATTTTTGCAGTTAAAAGTATACTAACGTGTACAGCGTTAAGCCTTTCAAGGTTTTAGGACGACCTAATGAGACGCAGCGCTAGAGCGTTGGACTGCAACAGTGGATATCGATTCCCGCTCAAAGCAAATATGATAAACTAAAAAAACATGCTCTAATAGTGAAGCAATAAAAAGTAGAAAAGATTACCACTATCCACATCCTGGCTCCATCATCAGAACAGCTGAAAATTTGTCATTAAACTACATTATAAATACAAAGTTTCATTTCGATACGACAATGTTCGAAGTTCATTTTACCCTACTTCTAGTATAGGGTAAAATTGACTTCGAACATTTATTTACACAGTTAAAAGTGAAGTTTTTTTATTATTATTATTATTTTTTTTTAATTTATTTAGGTTCATCAACAATTGTTTACATTAAAAACTAACACTAAGTAAATGCGAATATACAAATAATAATGTAACAATTTCTTATAGGTAAACACCACATATATAATGAACAATGATAAATAGTAAGCTTTCACTGCAATTCTATATAAAATACAGTAGTTATCATAAACCTTAACTAGGGTTTAAAAGAATATGTTGCGACTAGACCTGAGGGTAAAACTGCATTTTTGAGTTATAAATCTGTTTGAGAAAAAATATTATCACTAATATATTTTATTATGATTCGAGATCAGGTAAACCTTTGAGAGTAGATTTAACTTTAGCAGCGGAATCAAAGTGAAGATCAACTTGGTCACTGTAGCTGTTAATCGTTTTACACATTCTTGAACATGGGGAGTTGGCACTACTACTACACTACTAAGTGGTGGAACAAGTGGAGTTATAGGGTGACGAGGGAGTCTAGTGGGGACACGCAACTTGAAAAGAGCTAGTAGATGGGAATTATCAATTTTCGAGCTAAAGATTTTGCATGCCAATAGTTCTTCATTAAGAAGTTTGCGACTAGCTAAGGACTGTATTTGAAATTTCTTTAGACGGCTTTTGTATGAGCGTATTTTTTTGTCTAAACCATTACAAAATGAAAGATGCCATACAAAACGTTTTTGAATACGTTCAATACGCAACGAGTGTGTGGCATAGTGTGGTCGCCAGACTACGCTACAGTATTCTAGGATACTACGAATTAGGCTGTTATAAAGTAGTATTTTTGTCTTATTATTTCGAAATGCTCTGAAATTTCTTAATACAAAACCTAACATCTTTGAAGCTTTCATAATCATGTTATCTAAATGAGGTATAAAAGTTAATTTCCTATCGTTAATATAAACGTGTTGGAAATACTATCTAAGTATGTTTATTTATGTTCTAAAATCATAGTAAAAGCTATGTTTAGTTAGGGTCTGGATAGTGCTGTGTTATAGGTCTTAGAACGTTGTTGAATGACGTTGCAAAGCCCTTATCCAGTGTGCTAATTGGTCACGTAGGCTGTACAAAAATTACAATATAATCAAATTAATTGTATAAAAACTATATAAGCAAGACAAGGCAGTGTAGCTATATATGGTTGAACAATGAATCAAGTACCAACACGAATGTAGAACTGGGGCACTCTTCCATTGATTTTAGAGGTTACATCCATTATTAGTAAATTGCGATACATGGTCTAGACCAATTGAAGGTTACAATTCTACTGGCATTGTGTTTATAGCGATGGTAGAGTAAATAATCCGACTCCTTCAAGGATTATTTATCTATTTATATTATTTAAATAAAGTTGAAGGGATTGTTAGTTTTAAGGAAATACAAGTTTTATTAAAAATATATTTTGTACTAGCAGTGCCCCGCGGTTTCACTCGAGTATGTCCCGATCCCGTGGGAATATTGGGATAAAAAGTAGCCTATACGTTAATCCAGGTCTCCAGCTATCTATATACCAAGTTTCATCGCAATCGGTTCCGTGGTTTTTGCGTGAAAGAGTAACAAACATCCATCCATCCATCTATCCAAACTTTCACATTTATAATATTAGTGGGATTTAGAGATAGCTAAATTCTTAAGGTAATATATAGTCTAGGTATATGTACCTAGACTATAAATTAGTAACGTGATGTTAAATATGTTTAACATCACGTTACAACCTTTAGGACCGGGGCAGTTACTGTAAATGCGGATGAAACTGCACTCAACTGGTAATTATTTTAATAAAAGCATACTTTGTAATAAGAATATCAACAAAGTTTACTTTTATTGCTAATTTCGCAAGTTCAAAAAAAATCCAATAATGTTATTCCTCACCATTAAAACATACAAACACTAACGCCTGTCTCCTCCAAGGGGTAGACAGAGGTGTATTCAACACCCACATTTTTCCAACTGCAATATGGTCCGATGCACCTTATAGGGGACAAACCTATTGCCGTCATCCGGGCCATTCCGGGCACTTTGGGTCGGAAAGGTGGAAAAATTCGAAGTATATGAAAGGGGACAGGTGGGTAATAAAGGAAGGCAATGGAAGGTAAGGGCCTTTGACCGTCTTTGCTTGTACGGATGGATTAGGGAGTGTACACAATAGCTGGAGCAGGTCTGGGTCGTAGCCTGTGGCTCGAACTTGCTCCGTTACAGCATATGATACTATTGTATTTTTCAAATAACTAGGCATAAAACTAGAACTGTCGCTGACGTGAAATGCCAAAATTGTTTTTCCTCCTCCTACTTAATTATGTTGTTTTGGCATACTAATGTTATGCCACAAAATGTATGTCCCTCAGACTGACAAAAGAGTATTCAATGTTGTTCAGTTATTACCATATTAATGAAAGAACAGAGAGACGTTACTCTTAATATCATTAATAATATAATTTATTTTGTCCGTCCCAATAAACAAGAAGCACTAGCAAATTGGAACCAATTTCTTATAATTTTCTATCCAAAAACAGGTCAGCTGACCCCAGTGAACACTCCATTACAGTCTGATGATGCTTTTAATTCCAATTACTAACTGATTATGACAAATGAATAGTTTTCAGCACTTTTGTTAGCACTGCGAGAAAGTCATTAATGACAGAGCTTTTAGCGTAATGGTTCACATTTCTAAATGTATTACATTTTCTGTTTACTACACCATTTTAGCTCTTTTATATTTAGCTTTTGAAGTTTTCCTTTGATATTTTTTTAACCATTTTGTTCACCTTCTGCATATCTACTCAAGTGTGAAGTGGGATACCTTCACTCTAAGGTAAGATTTTGAACAGTCATCAATGTAAAATAAAAACAGCTCATAAAACGACTATGTAACTTTGAAATCACGCAATAATTCTAGGGGATCATTAGCTAAAAAGAATGCAGGAAGAAAGTTTCCCAGAAATCAATCTTTCGACATAGAAATATTTTCCTCGTCACAATAGAATTAATCTTAACTTGGAGATCAAAAAACCTAGGTGAATTCGCCTAGCAACGGAGGCAAGACAATGCGTTCATATACAATAGAAGATTAGCCAATACTGTGAGAATATATATGGCCATTGACCTGGCAATCTCTACTGGTAATGGTGCATTTAAATTTATAGTCTATTGCTAATGACTGTGGCTTCGCTCGCAAACTGTGCAGACAAAAACTGATACAAATACATACAAAATTAGTATCTGTCGGCTACTGTAATCATCATTTGATATTTGACTCCAGGATGGCAGCCATAATACCGTATCAGGTAATTACCTCGGCAAGTGCCACTGTTCTGATGAAATGGAGACAACCGGACCGGGGACGTGCTTTCATTCTACAGAGGATTTGTGAAGATTTAGCCATAAGCAGAGTTAGCAACGTATTGCTACTAATATAAATACTCGCAATAAATATAGAGAAGAAAAATACAAACAACTATGGCGTACTTGCGACTTTTGCCCACGCCGATCTGATGGTTAGAAGGTAAGGTTTTTAACAATTGTGCCATACGCTCCGTAGGGCGCTCGTGACTTTCCTTACCAGCGGAAGTACAACCACACTGTCGTAGTCATGCTATACCACCACGGTCTTCCGTAGAGTAGAAGTTACTTCCTCAGATAAGCGGTTGTCATTCTACCTCTGTAATAGCATCTCTCTTCTTATCTCTACTTATAAGTATTATTAAATAAAAGCATAAAGTTCTACTTCCTTGACATAAAACACGAGTATTTTTATTAGACCGTAAGCAGACATAGCTCAGTATAGACGGTATATGTGCGAGGAAGTGCAATTTGCGGCGACACAGGCGGAAGACTTGCTCATACACACACTCAAACAAAAGTGCATACATGTACTCACACAATTGTCAATTACCGGTTAAGGCGTAGACGTTTTCTTTTGTTGCTATCCACAATTATTATTACCCTGTACTCGTGTTAGGGAGTTAATCGCAGTAGTATTAATAAATCATAAATCATTTCGATCTCTGCATCGAATCGATGAAGGCAAAACTTTTTTATACAGTGCATAGATGTTAGTCGGTTACGAATAGTTAATAATCAGTAAGTTGCAACACCATCGATGTCACTTGTGCGTTTCAAATCCCAAATTAAAAAAAATATATAATTAAGAATTATAGATCAACAAACAGAGTCACGACAACAATCCGTTGCTTTGTTGAATGTAAATTCACAAAAAAAAATCGATAACATAATATCATATCATAACAACTCGTTTCCTTGCGTTGTTATAGAAGAAATCGTGCAAACAAACTCACGGCTACTATTTTAAAACACCAGATATTAGTTAATAAACACAACTAACTATGACGTTTTAAGTGTAACTTGAGAGTTTTAAGATTATCTAGTTTTTTCACTGCATTTGTGAAAATTACGTCCTATAAGACGGCGATGAGTGCCGTGCCGTGTAGAAGTACAACCATTTAATATCCAAAATGTCGAGAGCAGTGGTTCAGCATCTGTGGTTTCCTTTTGTGAAGACTATTTTCTTTTAAGTACCTATCTAGAAATAGACCATCGGTGAAATAAGTATGCAACTAGACTGTTTACCATCGAAATTTAAACGTCAATCAGACAAAATAAAACTTACTGCGCCTCCACGGCCCGGTGATGTATGGACGTAATACAAAAAATAGTTTCTAGGTAAACTGCAATTTCAATTTTGAATTTTTCACAAACACAAGTATGATTACACTCAAGGTATTATCGCGGCTAGCGTAAGTAAGGTGGAACGTGACGTCAAGCGATTTTCAATCATGGCTGCCAGCGTTTTGAGTCTTGTAAACAACAGATAAAAAACTATTGTTAACTTATTACTTATTAGCTACCATATTCAAGATATTTCATATTTTATTGTTACCAAAATAGCCAATTCACTCCTGTCGCGTAATTTACTGCCCCTTTTAGAACATTCAAGTGTAGGTATATTTATTCTGGGTTAAGTTTCTTTATCGATATAAGCCTCAACGACATCGAATTCTATACGCCAAATCACCTGATCGTAGTGTTATTTATGTATACATACGTGTGCAATTCATTACTCAAGGTCACTTTCCTCGCGTAAACAT
Organism: Euplagia quadripunctaria; assembly: GCA_963859945.1. Lineage (NCBI taxonomy): Eukaryota > Metazoa > Arthropoda > Insecta > Lepidoptera > Erebidae > Euplagia > Euplagia quadripunctaria. The sequence continues at coordinate 398,919 of OY982572.1, read as the reverse complement.
GATAATATATTGTTGTTATTTATTTGTTTGTTTGCAACAAAATAATCAATAAGTACTTCGCCTTATCATGTGCGCGAGCGCATGTAGCCACATTGTCTGTCGATAGCGAACGATCTAGCGCGACCATTGTCCTTGCGCGAGCGCTGGCTGCGGTTAACCTACAATATATAAGCTATATGTTTCATAGCTGTTTAACCATTATCAGTCTGTGATGAATGGCCGGTTCGCAACGCTAATTAGACGTAGTTGGATAGTTCTGGATAATGAATAATACGGTTGTTTGTTTGTTGTTCTTTCAGCGAATTAGCTATTGGTTGAAATGGTTAGCTTACAAGGGGGAAACAACGAACTAGTTATGCTTCTAATGTGTATAAAATATATAAGAGATAAATTAATAGTTTTAATATTATGTACATGTGAGTAAATAAACTCACGCCATTTTATCTCCTATTTATTATCTACTTTTTCTTCTACCCCTTTTGACCTTCCCTTGATATTACATATAGCAACTAAAGCAGTGTAATGGTTCGAAACCCATTCAGGACATACAGTACCTATGTAAACCCACTCCTTTTTTTTGTTGATATATGTTGTGGTTAATGTTGATTTGATCCGTCCGACCTGCTGACCATAGTGTTCTTAATCATTGTTATCAACTGTATTGCCTACTATCTAGTAGTTAATGTTCTGTAGGAACCAACTAATTATTATAAAATTATACTCCGATTGGCACAGATAACGAGATTACTATTGCTACTGATAGCAATTTGAATGATTTATAGCGTTGGCCCTTCATGTTTGACCCTGAGGTTACTGCTTCCAAACTAATGATACTGTAACTACGAAAATGTAATCAAAATTGTGGTTTGCGTTCCCCATCATACATTATTACTGTGAGTAATATAACATCACGCTTTTATTTAAGAAGGGATGTGTAGAGAGATGGCACTGGTAATTTTATTTGCGGTTTGACTACTAATCACTAGCTAATAAAAAATATACCTACTAGACTTTAAGGAGTGTCAAATAAAACAAACATTAACTCACAAGTTTTTTGTTTACCAAACCTTAATTTGCTATATTATCTACTGTTTCTACCAACGTGTATAATACGAATTAACATACCTTACCTCATCTGGAAGTGGGTTAGGTTTTTGACCTATATGTCAGTCAGTCAGTGTTAGAAATAACGATTTTAGACGTTAATATGTCAATGACCGTTTGACCTGTATTTATGAAATTTAGGATTCTAGTTAAACTAAGGGGTTTTAATATATAAACCAAATTTCATGTGTTTAAAGGCGTCAAAAGTGGCTCCAAATGGTACGTGTAATATAACACACAGCTGCTGCGTCACCAGTTCCTTTTTCTTGAACTTGGCTTTACACGCTACCGCGTGTCTAGATGCCAATTTTTAAACGATAATATCTAAATCACTGTTTAAGCTGTATTTATAAAATTTGGGGCTCTAGTTAATATAGAGGGTTTTAATAACTAAACGAAAATTCATGTTTTTATATTAAATAGATTTTGAGCTATTAAGCGGTCAAAAGTGGCTCCAAATGGTTCGTGTAATATATATAACACACGGCTGCTGCGTCACCAGTTCATTTTTCTTGAACTTACCTTTACACGCTGCCGCGTGTCTAGACTACTTAGACCTGTACCTACCTACGTATCGTACCTGTCAAGATACAGAACACAAAACAAAATATTTTACATTCAATATCTTTGTACCAAGTATAGTTGTTCAAAATACGAAGCTTCTTACGAAGCCCTTGACGTCATCAAAATTTAGGGCAAGTAAAATAATGACTAATTATAGTAATTATGAACTACCGAACATACTCAAGTCACTAATTTAACGTCCGTAGAAGCGTGAACTAGTAGATAGACTTCCAAGTTTTAATTATCTAAGAAACAAAACCAGAAGGGAAGTACAACACACTAAGACGTTACAACATATAAAAACGTACAACAAGACGAGCCACAATAAACTTCATATATATAACTTTCTTTATCGTGAATTCAAATTGGTCTGTCCGTAGGCACTATGGCCAAAGACAAATCACGGCGTCACCATGTTTACAACCCTCTTCGGCTAAATCAACGACCTATTTATTCATTTCTTTGATGAAATGTTTCCTTCCCTTGCCTTCAACGATTGGATTGTAAGATAAAACTTCCATGGCTTCCGGCTAATATTGATTGGTCCACAGTTAATACTTTCTATTGAGGCGTCCGTGGATTTTCCGTGAATAAGCCCAATCAACGGTGCCTACGATGGTCTATTTCATGCGATTGTTGCTTTGGAGATGGTTTTGTTGAAGTCTGGGTAACAAATTTGATTTTTGTACCTGAATGTGACGTTATTTCAATATTTAGACCTTTTATAATTTGTTTTTTTTATGTAATAGGAGGCAAACGAGTAGATGGGTCACCTGATGGTAAGTGACTACCGCCGCCCATGGCAACCTGCAATTCGAGAGTCACAAGTGCGTTGTCGGCCCTTAACGTAGGAGTAGGGGAAAGGAGGGAAGAGGGGTTAAGGGGGAGATAGGGGGTAAGGTGGGGAGAGGGAAGGGTTAGGGCCTCCGGTAACCTAACTAGCTCGGCGATATACAACACAAGCATTGCTTTACTGCCGGTTTTCTGTGAGGCCGTGGTACGATTCCGGTCGAGCCGGCCCATAGATACGTTCCAAAGCATAACTCTCCCACGACATTTTATAATACCTTTTATGTCGCGTTGTTGGTAAATAAAAACTAGTACAATAATAAGTTTTTTATTTCTTATACATGCTTTTATTGACAGTTTAACCAGCTTATAAATACCTATGACATGTTGAGAGGTAAGCACACGATTAGAATATCTAATGTGTCGCTTTCACGTACGGGTATTGCAAAGGACAAAGATAATCCTCCCCCACCTCTGATAGCAAAGAAAAGCACTTTCTCTTTGATTTCTGTTGCTCTGTTATAGATGGCCTGTTGGTCTAGTGCTTAGTGATCCTGACTGGTAGATTCTGTGACCTGCTATAGTTTATGTATGTACATATTTAGAAATATATAAGTATATTTATAAGCAGGCCGGTTATCATAGTACAGGCTGTGCCTAGATTGGGATTAGACGGCCTTGTGTGAAATGTGTCAAGTTGTTATTAATATTACTAGCAACCCGCTCCGGCTTCGCACGGGTACAAATTATACACCTAAACCTTCCTCATGAATCACTCTGTCTATTAGTGAAAACCACATGAAAATCCGTTCAGTAGTTTTTCAGTTTATCGCGAACAGACAGACAGACAAACTTCACTTTGCCAGAATTCACCGTGTTCTATTCTACTTAATCCTATTTGATAATATTAATGAAATAGTTGACGACTTCCAAGTCGCTCAGGCTTCAACCTGCGAAATAGATGACTGCTCTCAACTTATTGATACCTCGCCATTCAGCTTGAAGGTTATCCATCAAAATATACGCAGTGTAAACCGTAACCTTGCTGGGTTCTTAACACTTCTTGAAAGATCAAATACTGAATGGGATCTGATTGTGCTTTCAGAATGTTGGTTACGCCATACTCAAAACATCCCTACAATAGACGGCTACAATCTTATACACAGCCAGAAACATCTATCACAAAATGAAGGCGTTATTGTCTATTTCAAAAACACTATGCGTGTAACTATATTAGATTCTACTTTACAAGATGCTAACTGTATCATAATAAAGTTGGATTGCAACACGACCCTAGTGGCTATTTACCGTCCTCCAAGCTATAAAGATTTACAACCATTTTTTGAGTCCCTCAACAATCTACTAAGCAATTTAAAATGTCCCAATATTATTATCATAGGAGACATAAACATTGACATAATGCCAAATAGCAAAGATCCTGACTCATTAATTTATCTTAATCTCCTTGCCTCACATAGTATTTTACCCGCTCATCAGTTACCCACGCAAAACTTGTCTAGACCACGTCATGCTTAAAAGCATATTACCTGCTTTCTGCTACGTTGCAGAGACTTCGATTACTGACCACGATAGTGTAATAATTATAATAAAACTTCATGTCCAATATACAAAACCATTGTCAGTAAATAAAATTGATTATAATCTACTAGATGCCGATATAAATAATATAAACTTTGATTGCATTTACGACTCTAATGATGCAAATGTAGCCACTTCCCTATTATTATCAATTTTAAACTCAACGATTAAATCAAACACGCGTACTATTACAGTCTCTAATCGCAGGCGTATCAAGAAACCTTGGATGACTGCTGGTCTTTTAAGATGCATAAAGAATCGGGACAAATTGCACATTAAATCCAAGAGAAATCCTAATAACGAAACTTTTAAAATCACATATCTAAGATATAGGAACTTCTGCAACTCTCTACTAAAAAATACTAAAAGAGACTACGAAAAAAAGGCGTTATGGGACACTATAAAAAAAGTTACACATTATAACAATAAATCAAGTCTAGCTACAGATTTATTAAACCCTAATGATCCAATCTCCTCAATTAATAACGTAAATAAATTCTTTACGTCGATTGGGAAGAATCTAGCCGATAAAGTGGCCCCAGACCTGCATGCTGTTAATACATCAAACATTGATCCGTGTAAATTTTCATTTGCCTTAACACCGACCACCGAAGATGAAGTTCACAGTTACATGCTTAGGCTTAAAAAACTTAACACAACTGGAAGGGACAATATTTCGGGATTCTTCCTAAAACGTTACCATCACCTCTTAGTTCCTCCGCTAACATACATCTTCAACCTTATGTTTAGTACTGGAGTTTTTCCAAACCAACTAAAACTACCAGAAGTGGTTCCTGTCCACAAGAGTGGATACAGAGGCAGTGTCAATAACTATAGACCTATTTCTATGCTTTCAACCATATCTAAATTAGCAGAAAGTCTTTTAAATAAACGTTTAGTTGATTACCTTGAGACTAAAAACCTCTTATCCAAAACACAATTTGGCTTCAGAGCAGGTACGTCAACAAGCGAAGCTGTTCATGAATTGACTCATCACATTGTCTGCAATCTAGATAACAAAAGAAGGTGATCGCAATATTCTTAGACCTAGCTAAGGCCTTTGACACAGTCTCTGTCCCGCTCTTGTTGGACAAACTAGAAAAATTGGGTATCCGCGGAGAACAACATAAATTGTTCTCGGACTATATGACTGGAAGATACCAAAGGGTAAGGGTTAGTGAAATCACTAGTGAGGACCTACCAATTGCTTTCGGCGTGCCACAAGGTAGTGTGCTCGGTCCTTCACTCTTTCTTACCCATATTAACGATTTGTGTAATTTGCAACTAAAGAACGGCAAAATTGTAACTTTTGCCGATGACACCGCGTTAATCTTTCACGGAGATACTTGGAAAGAAACCTTTTCTTTTGCACAGATGGGATTCAATGTGGTGTCCTCATGGCTCAGAAACAATGGATTAACACTAAATGTTGAAAACACCAAATATATTTCCTTCTCAATAAAAAACATCGCATCTAATCCACCTGAAGATCACGGCATTGTAGCCCATACATGCTTAACTTTACACTCCTGTGCCTGCAATCACTTACAAAGTACCACCAACATTAAATATCTCGGTATTATCATAGATAACACTCTAAGTTTCAGCCAACATATCGATCTTCTTTCATCCAGAACGCGGAAGCTCATTTTTATTTTCAAAAATTTGCGTAACATAGCTGATAAGAACATCATTAAAAATGTTTACACATCATTATGTCAACCCACATTGACCTATTGTATCTCAGTATGGGGTGGCACATGTAAAACTAACCTTATAAAGGTGGAAAGAGCTCAGAGGGCAGTTCTTAAGGTAAGTCACTCCCTGCCTTTCCTGTATCCTACTGGTGATCTCTACCAACTTTCCGATGTCCTCACGGTTCGACAGTTATATATTCTAAACACTGTTCTGAGACAACATTCACTACTCCCATATGACCCCTCCAGCATTAGTAAGCGTCCAAAACATAAGGTTTGTCCCTCAACTCATCGGTGGAACACGGCATTTTCCAGCAAATTTAACGGCTTTCTGGGAAGATACCTGTATAATAAAATCAATAAAATTCTGCATATCTACTCTTCCACAAAGTACCAATGCAAACGTACTATCTCCAATTGGCTGAAATCCCTTAGCTATGAGGAAACTGAAAGCCTGCTGTTTGTTCCTTCATAGAAAACCCATTCGTTCATTATCTTTATTCGTCGTAGGGTTACACACACACACGCACACGCACACGCACACGCACCCGCACACGCACACGCACACGCACACGCACACGCACACGCACACGCACACGCACACGCACACGCACACGCACACGCACACGCACACGCACACGCACACACACACACACATACACACACACACACACATAGCAAAACACACACCCGAAATCTAGGCTTTTGTCTAGTTTGGGCACCAGATTTCCACAATTTATCTACGCACTATGTAAACGCCATTATAATTGTAACCATGTAATTTTTATTGTGGAATGAAATAAAATTTATTATTATTATTATTGAAAAAAATACAGACACGGCGAGGGACTTTGTTTTATAATATGTAGTGATTGGTGTATAGATGTGTAATAAAATTGTATTGAAATTATGAGAACTGTCCTTTTGTTCACAGATTTTTGTACTTTTGTTACTTAATGCCTTTTATAATTATGTATTTAAACGGGAATTAACGTGATCACGAAAAGATATTACATACATCTGAATTGCCTGACGTTCCGACCAGGTTGCACTGGCCGTAGTCACAGGCTGACTGGCTCAGCGGTGCACGCCCCCCCGTCGTCGAGATCGTTAGGTAGAAGGTTCTTCATCCACCCGCACATTTTCGATATTTTGGTTTCGCCATGTACCGTCACATACTATACTAACAGTGTCCCTATTCTCTAAGCAAACTGATGTGCCCCTATTCTGGTGTTATGTGTGTTCACCCGACTGCGCATAAAGCGCAGTCGGGTGAACACCGCGAGGTGGCATGTTTTTTATCACTGGATTTCACGCTGCACTCACGCTGGATCAAAAATATCGAAAATGTGCGGGTGGATGAAGAACCTTCTACCTCACGATCTCGACGACGGAGGGCGTGCACCGCTAAGCCAGTCAGCCTGTAACCACGGCCAGTGCAACCTGGTCGAAATGTCAGGCAATTCAGAGGTATGTAATACCTTTTCGTGATCGCGTTAATTCCCGTTTAAATACATAATTATATCATGGAACGCGAATGTTTAAAAGTTAGTTAATGCCTTTTGACATTCAATAATAGACTTTTCATAAATATTGGTTTTTAAAGTTCTAAATGCCATCTTCGAGTGGCGGGGTTGATTCCTGTCATTATCACTATCTGCCTGTCTGTTCGCGATAAACTCAATAACTACCGAACCGATTTTCATACGGTTTTCACTAATAGACGGGATGATTCATTAGGAAGGTTTAGGTGTATAATTCATTAAGGTTTCGTGTAATTTGGCTGAAATATGACGATGATGGTTGAGGATGTCGGAAATAATCAATAGCCTTGTTACCCGTGCGTTGTTTATTTAGATAAGTCATGACATCATACTATGTATTATAATAATATTCATATACAATTCAGTTCGCAGGTTTATTAGTATGTTGACGGGCATCCCGCCGTCCGTCATAATGTCGCCGGCAATAAAATACCAGAATTTCCAATTTTCACATTCCAAACAATTTTACTGTGATTTTACTGCCGCTGTGTTATCGAAAACGTCGTAAAAAGTAATGCAATGAAAGTTGACACTTGTTTATAATATAAAAAGTAAGTAAACCGGTTTCGTAAACAAATATCTAATTTACATAAAAGAGAGGGTATTCGGAGAGAATCTTTGTGAGTCAAAGAAAAGGGGAAAATTACCGTAAAAAAACAGATTCGTTTTGTAAACAGAATGACAGGAGTTGTTTTTGTTGATGGATCACAAAGTATCTAAGAAATGAAGACATTGCTTATCATTTACTTGTTATTTTTGACTTGAGTTTACTCTAAAAAGACTAAACACGATTTTATTAATGTATTTAATTAAACACGACTATGTTTTATCATCCAATAGCTCGGGGTCTAGGTTAAAATAGTCTTCACTCTTCTTGCACATGCCTTGTGCCTGTCAGTAAAAAAGAAAGGTTGCATTAAAGGGGTTGGAAGTGAACGTCACTAGTATTACAGGAAGCACCGAAAATACTATAGTATTAAATGAGGATCAGGCGACTTGAAGGAGGGCTTCGTGGCTTAGCGTTACATGCCGCCCTAGTAGTGGCCTTGCGTGGATGAGACGGGTTTTATGTCCGCCACCCGCAGTAGGGCTCGCGATGTCGATATGTCCGTGTGTGTCTGAACATTGCCTAGTTACGAGACGGAGCCCTCTTGCCATCTCCTGGGCTAGCGCTGAGTGGATCGTTGAGGACAAACCGTCTTAGCACCGATAGTCCACACATTTTAGGCACAGTATAGCAAACCGTGTGGCTTTATTCAGTTTAAATCCGATGTACGGCCTCACCAATAGCCCCGGTGCGGTTTCATCTGAAGGTTCCACCACGAAAAAAAAGGCCTCGTAGCTTCAGGAGGTTGATTCACAAAAAAACAATCATTAGCGGTTTTCTTTATCATATTATAAATTATATTATTTATTATTATATTATATATTTCATGGGAAGATTTAAAAAAAGTTTCCTTCGGCCGCAGATGTTGTATTTTCAATTTGGTATTCATATATTTTTTTAAACCCGAAGAACGCACACTCTACTTAAATAATGCCTCAACATAAAGTTCTTTCGTTCAGTGTCTAGTAAGTTTTCGAAGATAAGACTTACTAGACAATACTTCAACTAATTGGCTATTCATTCACAGTTGTTTGAGGTCTGCAGACAAAATGTCTGCAAGTGTAATAGCCTTGATTTAATTAGTACCAACAATCGACTCTATGAAACAACTTCACGGATTTTGAGTCGCAAATCCCGCTATGAACAGCATATCTCCAGCTAGATCTACTATTTCCTTAAATTCCCACAGCATTAAAACATTGTTATTCACACTTTCCTAAAAAGTATAACTTTTCTTTATACTCCATACCTACTGATTTAAATCAAAGTAAATTACTGCTTGAAGAGTAAATGATGCCTCATTACAGTTCATTTGAAACTGAATTTTTGTTTGGCGGTAAACATATCGTACGTATAATACAACAATAAACAACGGTACCCTAATTAACTATTCGAACTCTCTTCAGTGTTAACACAAAGGAACTACTTTGATAATGTGAAAATATACGACAAAATTATCTTCTACTGGCAGGTTAGCTACTAACCAAACCATTCTAGTTCGTAACTGCTCTGCTAAAAGATTGTTTTACCTTGTGTAATTGTTTTTCGACTGTAATATAAATTGGTATGTTAGGTATGAATAAGCAGTAATTTAGTTCTGATGGATAATTTAATAATCCAGTCCGTAATATGAGTATAAAAAAGTGTAGGTATAGGTTCCACTTGTCAGTGAAGTTATAATGAAGATTAATTACTAAACTGTTTTTATGTTGACATATGGGTCTGAAGAAAAGTAATAACGTGATATAAGTACATAATGGAATTATATCGAGTTTAAGAAGTGAGCGGTTACATAGGTTTAAAAAGATCTGGAAGGAGGTGGAGCAGAGCAGATTCATGTTCTTTTTAAGGTTCCGTTCTTCAAAAAGAAAAAAGGAACCTTTAAAGGATTACTTCCTTGTCTGTCTGTCTGTGTGTTGAAATGAACACCGAATACATACGTCTACTTTCCCGTGAAGCTATAAAAAATCAAGATTCTAAGTCCACGAAAAAAATAATTTGTGCGTTCACAAATTCATATTTTGAACTTGAAAAATTGACTGTGACGTATATCGATGTATAGAGTTTTATTTTTAGAACGACAAAGTTAAGTTTGTCTTTCAATGCGACTTAATGAATACCAATGTTGTACCTTTCGGGGACTTATATTATAGGGAGAACTTTAAGACTCGACTCCTGACATGAACGAATTTTGTACATAGAAAAACTTCTACCGAGGGTTCCGTACAAACGTACGGAACCATTGTTTGGTTAAACAAACAATGAAATAAAGAACTCTTGAGCTTTAGTATATTATTATAGATTACAGGTTTAAGATATTAAGTCTATATTATTATCAACAACGTAAACAATAAACAAAGCTACTACTAAGAATTTCCACCCTGAAAACCTTTATAGTAATTTGCAATGCCCGGGATCGAACATAGACCTCGGGACCTTACGCAAACATAGCGACTTTCTTTTTACACGATTTTCTATTAATTGGCACTCATATCTCGTACAAAGAATTAGTAAAACATTTTTAAGTATGTTGAAATACCTTACCTATTAATTATAATCACTATGCTATGTAGCCAAATTAGATAAACTAGAGATGGCCCGTTGGTCGATAGTCGACCATAGAGATGACCTGTTGGTCGATAGTCGACCATTGTTCATTAAGTTTCGAATGTTTTATTTTATTTCAATGACCAATATAACTTGAACTGTCTCTGTATAGACTTTCCGTACCATGACAGGTCAACATTATACATATACGGATGCCGTGAGCTGTTTGTAGTCGTTTACACATAACTGTAAACATTATTTATATCACTAAAACTCGTTATCATCATCATCATCAGCCTTTCATCGTCCACTGCTGGACACAAGCCTCTTCTAATGTACACCACTGAGCTCGATCGTCAGCTCTCCTCATTCAGTTTTTCCCCGCTGTTTTGCGCAGCGCACTCCACCTGGCCGCACGGTGTCTTACACTACATTGCTATTGACGAGGTCACCCCAGAACTCGTCTACGACAGCTGTTATCGGTTCTGCGGGAAATGTAACCTGCCCACTGCCACATCAGTTTGCTAATTCTTTGAACTATGTCGGTCACATTGGTTCTGTGTCTATTCACCATTAATGCGAGAGACAGAGAGAATAATAGAGGGCTATGCAGAGGATGTCTCAACGCTGAGTTATCCTGCAGTGCGAGGGAGAGGCCACACAACGGGCAAGAGTCCTCGCTGAAGCGAGTTCGCTCCTAGAAGCCTATGAACGCTTCAGAAGGGTTCTGCGCTTCTGAAAGGAGATAGGCTCAACTAGTCTGCCCTATCTGAACGCGTAATAGACCGTTTTTGAGTCTAAGTCCGGAAACAGAGCCCTCAACCAAAACCAAAACAAATTGGTTCTATGTCAGAGAAACAAAAAAAAAAAGAAGAAAATCGGTTGACAAACGTAGGAGAAAATGATTCTTAACTGTTTTGTCTTGCCTACTATAAGTTACGCATACAAGGTACAATATCTATATGCCTATGTATATAGATATTGTATTAAATCATAAATATTCCTCCAATTCCTTATGTATACTCAGTTTGTTAATCAACAAAAGTATAAAGTATGAAGTCATGCTCCAACAGTTTTCAGCCCCGTCCCTCTGAATCATACCAACAATGGTAGCGATAGGTCTATGGCCATATATTATGGTATAAGGAACAATGGTAAAGAAAACCATTAATTCCTTTTGCGGGGAACTGCTGCGGTCCTGCTATACAATGTTTTTGTTCAACCACTGACGTCATACAACTTTTCTTTTGTGGTCCAAGATATAAGAAAATATTTCTTGCTGGCCAGAATACCGGTATGCCTTGTTAGAATTAACTGACTATTTTAACACAATGGACCAAAATTTTTCATTGTTTAACACAGCTTAAAATAATAAAATCTACATCCAGTCTAATATAAGCGACCTAGTAGGTCTAACGACGTCAATTCACTCACAAGGTAAGCATTTAGTTCAGTTGTTTATGCAGGAAAAGATATACTTTTATTTAAAAAAAAAACGACTTAAATGGAATTTTAATATTATTTTGTTACATTTATAAAACCATTTCTTTAATTGCATTATGGACCTTGTAAGAGCACTGTGTAGTTTAACCAATCTGGATATTTCGGACTTATTTTTGTACCAATCATGAAAAAATAAGAAAATGCATTTGTCGCTTTCGCTCATCACTTGTATCGCCTGTTAGCTATGTCGTGTGGTGGCGCCTGCGATAACTCGCGTATTTTATGGCCCAATCCCGCGTATTGTGCGTGCCCTATTATTACGAATATAACGGTGACCAGTTTTGTGCTGTAAGAGAGATACCTTCGAATAAAAACTGGCGAAGTAAGTAAAGCGAGATCTAGTGTTTTTGCCTGATTATACTTTACTAGCGGACCCGACAGTCGTTGTCTTGCCGGAACGTAAAAAATATTAAAAACATCATTAAAATCAGTACAGCCGTTTAGGAGGAGTTTAGTGACATACACACTTACACACGCACAGAAGAAATATATATATAAAGATAGCGGACCCGACAGACGTTGTCCTGCCGTGACGTTAAAAATATTATTCCTGGAACCCTATCGCAGCGCTATCTACCGAGTCCGCCGTTCGATAAATTGTATCTATAATAAGACTTTAAACGGCACGTCGAATCTTGTCACCGAACGAAATCTTTGTTACTATTGGTCAATACACACGTGCATAGCGCTTGCGGACGTCGCCGGCTCCGCCTATTTTCTTTCATCTGTATCCGCATCGATTATTGCGGATGCGGATGCAGATATTCAAATCGATGCGGAAGATCTGCAATTGCGGATGCGGATGCGAATATTCGCAACATCCCTACTCCATACAATAGCATAGCTAAGATACCGCAGCCAGAGTCCCACGATTAAAAATGGTCTAATTACTTGTCTAGTCTTTTGTTCATCGAAAACTGCTTACTAGTGACCTTAGGAGGATTAAAAAAGTCTGTGTAATACAGGGCTAGGCGAAAAGAAGAAAGAATACACGTTAAAATGGTAAGAGAATCGTTTGTATTATATTTACTTAAGTGCCATAAAAGTCATATCACGAGTTTTGAAATCAATTCACCTTTTAAAATCTAAAAATCATTTTTTTAGTATTTTTTTTAAATAACATTGTGACATGATGGCATGCTTTATTAAAGCAGTATATTCTAAAGTGATTATCCTACAGTTAGTTGGCCGCATGGCCACCCCGAGCTGGTATGATCGCGAGGCATACGATTACCTCGCGTAGTTTTCACATTACGATATAGAAAGTTTTCTAAGAGTTGATTGTATGGCCCTAATGCCGGGATAATAGACCAACTTTCATGAAACTTGGCCTTAACGACACGCCTCCATTCTTTTGAGCATTCACTGGTAATATGTATCCGTTATAGTGTATTATAAGGAAGTGGTGTTTGTAAACTGGAAATATACACCTAATGACATCCTTGAGTCACAAATTTTTGTTGTAGAGCTGTTTGAAAGATACCAAACACACCTAGGGTTAGCCTGATGGTAAGCGGTAACCAACGGTAATATATAAGTAGAAAGCTGTCACTTACACATTGGGATAATTACTTATTAGTATACTATGCGTAAACTTACCAGTCGGTATCCTATGCGTAGCGCAAGTTAGAGATCGCACTCCCCGGCATCAGCCAGTTGGAGTTACAGGTATGTGACCTTGACCTGCCAATACATCCGAATAAGCAATATCCCTTTCCTTCCATTCCTTTCCCTTCATAACTACCTTTCCTTTTCAAAGTGCCTGGTTAACGGAAATAGGTTTGGCCCCTATTACGTAAGTGGGACTTCATTATAGTTATAACAAACAACTGTCAAGCTCAAAACATAATACGCCATTTAAACATACATGACGACTTCTGTATCGCAGTGGTAGAGCTATCGACTACAACGTCGGGTCGCGGGTTCGATTCCTGTTCAATACAAATATTTGTATGATCTAGAACCCATAGTTTGAGCTATAATTGTTAGTTTGGGCCTAGATAACTGCTGCTGCTGTATTATATGCCCCAGAATTAGGTTGCCCCAGTTTTTTTTTTGCGTAATCCATACGGATTTAAATAAAAAAAATATATAAATTATAAACATATAAACTATTTATGTCGTATACACGACAGAAATAATTTACCAAGGCAGATCCATGAACAAAAAATCATAAGACACGTAAAATGTAGTACAGAATGAAATCGTGTTAAAACTAGAGTGCACGCGCCCATAAATATTCCTTGAGCGCACGCGCGGGCTAGACGTAGCCCACTTCTCTGGATAAGACAAAAAATAACTAAAAAACAGCATATTATCATCACTAAACATCTTAATTTTTATAGTAATGGCTTAAACAATCAATGAATTATTCCGTTTTAAGTATAACTTGAAATATAAACGTAAACTCCTTTAAAATCAACACGATTTGAGATCTGTCAGTCTTATTTTCATATAGGACCGTTTTATTATTAACTAGCTGCCCCGACAGACTTCGTCCTGTCAAAGGTTTATGGCCTGTCGCAGTCCAATAGATTTTTTTTTTAAAAAAGGTATTTCAGAGTGATAACTTTATTTATTGATTTAATATCTCAATAATAAGCAACGATTACTTACAAAAATAAGTTTTCTATTTCGTACCATGCTAGCTAGACTTTAGCCATTGCTGCGCCAGCGTCTTATAGGCGGCATGAACTATTCGAACTTTATTTTGGGCAGGCGTAGATTAATATCCATACAGCCTAATCAACTTGAAGGCATTCCAAAAATAATCCTCACACGCCTTTTGTTTTGATTGACGTCAAATGTTTGACAGCTGTGCACATGTGTTTTAATTTATTTTTTGTTCTGTATGGCAAAAGAAAAGTGTTGTTTTTACTATTTTCCTACAATTTTTACATTTTTTCTCTCCGTAAGAACCTTCCTTGTGCCTTTACGAACATATAAAAAAAGAAATTAGCCGAATTGGTTGATTCGTTCTCGAGGTTTGCGGTTAGCAACACATTTGGCGATTCATTTTTATTGTATAGGTGGAATTTGTTTGTTATAATCCAATTGAAGCAATTATCAAAATAAATTATTCAAAAACAGCCTATGGGCACACATTCAGAAAACACGACTGCCTGTCTAAAATGATGCGTCATGCATGTACCGCACTACTTTCACTTGCTGCGGTCGCGAGCCCTGCTGTAAAAGAACACCGACCACCTTCTCCCCGAATAGACATAGTATATTGCATGAGCTGTTCTGACAATCCTGGAAGTTCCATAGCTCTGGATATATTTTGATGCGATGTACAACGATCTAGCGTCGTATATCGCATACAAATACGGATCACTATCATTTGATCACTATGATATCGTGATCGTATTTGTGTGATTATAAAATGTGATGATTTCAGGTCTTCTAGCTTCTCCACTCGTAGCATCAATTTTGTCAACATTATGGAGGGTAACAGTAGTATCTTATTTCCCTCTATAAATTTGGTCACATGAATAGTTTGCCGCCATCTATAAAGTGTAAAAATCATACATAAATATAAATACTTCAAAACTGATTGACAGTAGTTTACATGGTAATACTAACAACAAATGTATCATATTTACCTCAATTTCTCCACTTGCACACTAAACAGTAATTTCTCTCCAGTGTAGCCCACCAACTTCAACAACGCTTTTTGCAGAAGTTCGTGCACCGCGGGAGTCGACACGCTACTAGCATATACACTAGACGATTGTGCTGTAGCGATTCTAGTTAAAAAAAATATAGGACAATATTACACGCTGGGTTACATATGTAGCCCGCGTGTGCACTCTAGTGTTAATTGTATTCTTTACATGCGAGGTAGAATCTGGTAGATGCACTTCGTCACTTTTACCACTCCAAATTGAAACCAAAATTCAACTGTACCATACCTTTAATTGTCTAGCAATTAAAACAAATAGTATTTTTACCGCTATTAATCCGCAAGCTGTGTTTATGAGCTCTGATAAGGGATAAAAAATTGTAATCAGCAAATAGTAATAGCAGCTTGACGTGTGACATCTGCCTGATAAATAACTATTTTTGTATATTCCAAGTGAATATTATTATGGCAATTCAACAGCAGTGCTGCACCAAAACGCTGATCACAATAATCCGTAAGTCCCATTGAAAGTTATACTGGGCTACTTGGCGAATAACCTTCCTCGCACAGGCAATGGAAGTTCAACCACAACAGGCAGTTACAGAAAAGGACATAGCCCTTACATCCAGAAAAAAAAAATTGTTCCCGAAGGATGGACAAATAATTTTAACGCGAGAAATGCCGCATTCAAAAGCTATTCTGAAATATAAGGTCGAGGAAAAAGTGTCTTCATATTTTATATACAAATTCGAGACATTTTTTTCAAAGTTAAATTAGATTTAATTATAAAATATATGTGCCATTTTCTTCGATAACTTGTTGCCATCTTGTAGGTCCTGACATAATCCCGTTGCTTGACGTAACCTTAGGATTTTTTATCAAAAACTGCAACAAGTATTTTTGACAGTCCTCTCTTGATGTCAGCCTAACACTACCCAAAGAATTCTGAAGAGACCAAAACAGGTCACCATCTGAGGGTGCAAGGTCGGGATTATATGGTGGATGCACTAACACTTCCAGACCAAGCTCTCTCAATTTTTGCTGAGTGGCCAAAGATGTGTGTGGCCTGGCGTTATCATGATGAAAGACCACTACTTTTCTGTTGATCGATTCCGGCCGTTTATTCCTAATTTATTGCTTGAGTCTCATTAGTCGCTGGCAGTAGAGATCTGAATCGATAGTTTTGCCCGGCAGTAATGTGTGTTATTTCGACCTGAATGCAGACCTTCTCAACAAACTGGACCGCCTTCTCAATAACTGCATTCGATTTATTTTCAATCTTCGCAAGTATGACCACGTGTCTGCTTTACGTTCCGAATTAAAATGGCTCCCTATTCGCCAGTGTCGTAATCTGCGAGCACTAACTGCTCTTTTCTCTTTTCTTAACTCTCCATCTCCACCATCTTATTTAGCTCCCTACCTTCGATTTTTTTCCTTAAACCATGACAGAAATCTTCGTTCCACTAACAATAATCTTCTCTTATGCCCCTCTCATAACTCCGACTTCGTGAACTCTTCGTTCTATGTCCAATCAGTTCTTCTCTGGAATGCGCTCCCTCTCGAAATCAGGATGTCCACAAACCGCTTTATATTTAATATACGTGATCTCCTCCTCAATGAGTTGGCATAATTGTCACAGTGCTAGTACATTAACCTCAGACTCGATATTCATAGTATATGTATATATATATATATATATATATATATATATATATATGTGTATGTATATGTATGTATGTATGTATAAGTATTAGTATATTATGTATCAGTATAATGTGTGTATTCCATGTAATGTGTATATTTAGTTAATAACTTGATAAATCTTATTATTCTATGAACTTATAAATTCGTACTCGTTACCATATCTTTGCACCTACCACTTTTTATTTCTGCTTCACCCCAAGGTTGACTGGCAAAGAATGCCTAAGGCATTAAGTTCGCCTTTGTACAATATGTGCATGAAGTTTTAATAAATAAAAATAAACAAATAAATAAAAGCTCATAATGAACGATGCCCTTCCCATCCCACCATACACACAACATCACCTTATTGCATGTTAATCCGGGTTTCGCTACAGTCTATGGAGCTTGACTACCATTTAACCATGATCTTTTTCGCAAGTTCTTGTCGTAGGTGATCCACTTCTCATCATCAGTTATCAACGTTTTCAAAAATGGTTCGGTACCATTACGTTTCAATATAGAATCGCAAATGAGTACACGATTCATTAGGTTTCTTGCAGTGAGCTCGCGTGACACTCAAATATATTAATATAGCTTTTTTATATAGCCAGACTTTTTCAAGTGGGGGTTTTGTTACTGTTTTGTGGTCAATCTTCAGTTCCTCGGCTATGTCGTAACTACAAATATGCCGATCTTACTCCACTTTTTCAAGAATGGCATCGACTTTATCCCTATGAGGGCGACCAGAGCAAGCCATCTTTGACATCAAAATTCCCGGACTGAAAACGCTTTGACCAACTTTGTGCTACTCTTAATGTCACTGCATTAGGTCCATAAACATCACAAATTTTTTTCGCGGCTGGAGTCCCATTTTTGTAAAAAAACTTCAGAATGTATCGAATTACTTTGTTGGATTGACTCATTTTGGCGGACAGAAAACAATTGAAAAAAAAGAGGGAAAGTATTTTTTACTTTTTATTATCCTTTTTCTTAATGTCCTATATTTATTGATATTAAAATCAGCCAGATACAAACAGTACAACCAAAGAGATTTTTCTCCAATTTTAAACATACAAAATACGAAAAGACTTTTTCCCCGACCTATTAATGAAATATTTAAAACCTGTTGAAGTCACTTCGAACAACAAAAGAAACAAAAATTACTGTCATAACTTTTTATCATGGTCACAAACAAAAAGAATCGTTAATAATATAATAAATATTATTAACGATTCTTTTTGTTTTTGAAACATATTTTTATTGAAACTCATTATACCCCATCGACCCATATACCGCATGTACGCAACACACGTACACTACAATATGTTGTCATTAGAACAAAAGCAATTCACAAACACCCACTAAATATTCATTATCTGTGCGATCATATCATAAAAAAAACAAAAGCTGAAATTAACTTATTCACAAAAATTGGTAGGACAACAATAGCCTTTATCACGGACAAAGTAAATTACCTTATCTATAATCAAAGGTTCAATTTTTAACTAGGTGACCACAGAAGGGGTACAATATGGACGAATGGCGCGCGCGGCGCTACGGTAAAATGAAATGACACATCATTTGCCCACTCGCTCTCCAATTACTACAATTTATGGACATTAAATATAGCCGTGAGATAGGGTTGGGACACAATACAAACGTAGTCGAAATATTTACGATGTTAACTTTTAATATTTAGAACGTAGATTATATACTTATTAGAGTCTAAAGTTTCTTGTCAACTATATGTTTTTTAGATGTGTATAATTTGTGATGGGGAAATCATACATTTAATTTAT
Organism: Euplagia quadripunctaria; assembly: GCA_963859945.1. Classification (NCBI taxonomy): domain Eukaryota; kingdom Metazoa; phylum Arthropoda; class Insecta; order Lepidoptera; family Erebidae; genus Euplagia; species Euplagia quadripunctaria. Next base: position 379,858 of record OY982572.1, on the reverse strand, counting down.
TTCTATTAATAAATTTATTAACATTTTTTTTATGTTGTGAACATGTTGTACTAAAATTAATTAATTGAATAAATAGTTATGATTAATAATTAATTAACTAATCTTACTAATACTATAAAGGCGAAAGTTTATGAGAATGGGTGGATGTTACTCTTTTACTCAAAAACTGCTGAACGCATCTGGATGAAATTTGGTACAGAGATAGATTATAGTCTGGAATAGCACATAGGCTTATTTAATCGCGGAAAACTGTACGGTTCCCTTAGGATAGATTTCACCAAAATTTCCAAGCGAACGAAGTCGAACAAAGCTAGTAATATTTAAAAATGTCTGTAATATAATGATGTAAAACAAATGTCAACTGAATAGTTTTAAAATTATTACTACATACTGCCCTTAAATTACTTCAATAGATGTAAAAGTTCAGTTTTTATAGCTTATTCCAATACATTAATTTACTAAATAAAACTGTTCCCAAGCAGGAAGGCTTTAAAGTTTTTTCTTGAACATAAGACGTCATTCTTTAATTACGTTCGTAGGCAATTAAATTATTTTACTGCTTGGAATGGTGAGCGTTTCACTATATTCAGAGTGGCGAGCAGCTTACACTGTTTTATTCTTAAAAGCCTTTCCACTTTTGATTCGATTTTCTGAAAGTTTTAGGACAAGTCACTTAAAGTAATTCGTGACTTGAGTATTTTTATTGCTCCAGTGTTCTCTATAGGACTCCTATTATGAATTACGGTGACACTGTGGAATAGGGTTGTCAGAACTAGTTACGAAGATTTGGCAGAATACAAGGGTACGACTGCTTATAGGCGCTGGTACCCGCTTATCGTGCCGTACTGTTGCCGTATGATCATTCAGATAACTAGTGGTGTCAATTGTGCATTGGTAGCCCTATCCATCACCCTATGGACTGGTAACTGGTAACTGGTCACTAGATGACAGGACTTATGAGCAAAAAGCTGTAGCGCCGGTTAAGGCTGTCTGACTTAACAAGACGGGCGACTACAAATCATATCTCCTCGAACACCAAGGTACCAAGCAATGGTCGCCAAATAACAGTGTTTCTAAACATTCTAAATGTTTATCTTCAATCAGAAATACTCATATACGATATATACCTACAATAGTAATCGCGACACAGCCCTACCGGAAATATAAACCTGCCCCCCTCCGGTGTAATGGATATGGCAAAATTAAAAAGCATGCGTAGTTATAACGCAATTAATTTATTCTGGGTCCGTGTTACGATGCCCGGTCGTGATTGGCTCAATATTGCGAGACATTTGATGTGTGTATACCTTTAATTATCAATTTCTAGCTGTTTATGGACTTAATAAATGTGACGCTAAACTTTATATGGCCTTTATATGGAGTAAGGAATGGACACGCGTCAGGCCTCCGTATAACTGTTCTAGTATGTGTATGTACTTTTAAAGCGGCTCAAGTGTTAGTCCTAGACTCTAGTGGCCGTTCATAGGTTAGGAAAGTCTAGGAAACCTACTCCGTTTCCATAGAGCATAGCACATTCCTTCTCGACTTGGAACCGTCTTACTGTGTGTCTCCCTGAAAAGGGCTGCGTTTATGTTATTTATAGATACCGGTAATGGTGTACCATCATATGTAGCCGGCTCTATGACCGGCGTCATAGTAAGCGTTTCACCTACTTAGTTGCAGAATAAAAAATATACTTAATAAGTAAAAAAAACCGGCCAAGTGCGAAATATTTTTATTATATGATGTAACTAAAAATTTACGGTTTTCGCAATCGTTCCAATATCTGTGCTATAAGACGTTGCTTCGTACCAAACTTCAAGATTCTGAGTTCACGGGAAGTACCCTGTAGGTTTTGATTTGATTTTTTCACAGCTCCAAGGGACAGTAGACTTGAGTATTTGATATAAATTCCAGCTTGATACTTCCATGCGTTCCTGAGAAAAAGAGTCTTGACAGACAGACAGACGTTCGGACGGACGGACAACAAAGTGATCCTATAAGGGTTCCGTTTTTTTCCTTTCGAGGTACGGAACCCTAAAAAGAGTTAAACTAACCTCCATCATCAGATCAGCTCCAAGATGCCAAATTATAGTATGTATACACACTACATATAGATACAAAGTTTCATTTCGATACGAGAATTAAAAGTAGGTTAAAATTGACTTCCACGATTTGTTGACATAACTAGTTAGTTGAAGCTAGTACGAGTCACATTACCAAAAGCGTGTTGAAAACTGTCAGTCGTAGGACTGCACGTCAGTAAACATGCACACATATATATACATATGCATACACACACACACACACATCTATATGTCATCATGACATGAATCAGTCAATCACGAGTCAGTCACGCGAGTTCAGTGCTTTTTCCCCATCCCAAAAAATGCCCAACATGCCTAAAGAAGTTTTCACTTCAAAAACCTGTATTCACAGTCATTAAACTAATGAACAGACAGAGATATGTACTAGTTGCCCAAGTTTTAACGTAACATTAACTAACGTTAACAAGTGTATTTAGTATGTCACATACACAAAAGCAAGTTGACAACATGGCAAAAAATATAGACAAACTAACTGTATTTTTCTCCATCCTGCTTTTAGAAGCTCTTTGTTCTTCCACTATCTGATAATTGACTGTAACTATGGACGTGTGCTAAACAATACCGGCAATGTATAGTGAAGTAGGGGATGTTTGCGACAGAGTGTCGCCCGATCACTTTACGTAGGAAGCTTATTACATGCTTTGGATGCGATTCTATTACGACACACGTTTCGCGGTATGTAGCAAAATATTGGTTACTTAAGAATTAGGGCACAGTAGTGTATAGGCTTAATATAATATAGTTTCACAATATGCAACATACACTACAATAGTAAAGAGTAATTTAGAAGTAGTAAAAGTAGACGTTGATGATTGTTATTTTAACTAAACAAACCTATATATTTTGATTTATTATACTAAGAATTTGGAGAGAGAAAAATGGTCTGCACTACATTCCCTGAGCCAGTTATTGGGCGTCAAACTGTCCCTGTCCCACCATCACTAGGAAATTTGGATGGCTTCTTTAAAACGCATTCTTTCTCGTAGCCCCCTAGAGCTACCGCTCTTGTCCATTGCATCAATCCAGAGACGATGATCACCCCGATATGTTAATAAAGCCATGCAGTAATTTACCTCCCAAAGAAAGGAGACCATGATGCCGTTACCCTGATTGTCTAGCCCTACAAAGATGTAGATGTCACGTTTGTTGCATTCTTCCTATAACTGCTGAACAAAAGTTTAAAAAAAAACAGTTGACCGTTAATTTAGTTGTAAAATGTTATATGGACTGAAAATTCCTCTAGGGTGACGTGGGTTAAAATACAAGAGCAAGAGGTGTGCTTATTAGATGTTTAATCTAATTACCAAGCACTATTTATGTAGGTACATATGTACTTGCACTTCAAGGCTTTGAGCTTGTTTACATATCATTTCGGCTGTTTACTTTGACGTTATCGTAATCCACATGTTTGTATGTTCAATATCAACGTACTCATATAATTGCTTATGATTCCAAAAAAATAAAAAGTGAAGAGAAATCTGATTTCGTGATCATGATTATATATTATCAAGGAGTTGATTAATTTATGGAGCACTTATAATTTGTTTTGATGGTGGAAACGTCTGGAGTACTAAGTTACAGCCAGGATCATTCCTGTAGCTTCAAATATATATTATTAGATCACTTTATCATGAAATAAATGAGAATTTTAGTCTTTATAATAGTGTAGTTTTATCAAAAATGGATCCATTTGTGTGCTTTTTACCCATGACAGGCTCTTTTCGATCTTACGCATAACGAATTTTTAAATGGTTTTAATTACTGTCACCCTGCATGCGACAAATGCCTCTGTTCTGACTAATTAGAAATTAGTGTTTGCACTTAACAGCGATATCACTGCGCATATATACTTATCTTATATCTGTAAATTGCCATAGATAAAAATAAATTTGTGTGTAATAATTTAATTGAAAATTATTACCGGTCGGTTGCCCACCTATTGAAGTACGCAAAATCGTATACATTTTTGATCATCACGTAGATTGGACATTGAAACCCTTTTGTTATTAAAACACAATAATGCCGGACCCACGCACTTGAATTAAGGCATTTATTTCGGGTAGCTATGTCATAGTGCACTGAAAAGCAGATGGTCGAGTAAATGATACTTGGTATTTCTATAAAAAGTATGTACTTGAGGAATGCACAAGTGACAGAAGTAGTTGCGATAACCACTTACCACGTGCCGAGCTGTTTTTTAGTTTGCAAACCTACTTACATTTTATTTAGGAGTTGTCCATCATTATTCATCATAATTTTGTTATTGAAATATTTGAAATCCAATGAGTATCTATGTCACGTCAACGAACTGTATTAATGTACACTGTGACATTAGCAACTTTATACAAAAGCACAGTAATTCATGCTAATGTGCCTTTGTCGTTCCACACGCTGACCCCAGTGGGCCCAGGGGGGTCCAGTTAGTGCATTTGCCGTCCCAATTGTTAGGGGTCACTCTTTTGAAAATTCTAATTGGCTGACGGTGCGTGGAGGAATGATTGAATGCGTTGCCATGGCAACCAGTGAGGTCACCTCATCGGTGTTGTTGTATCTCAGCGGTTCTAGTCTAATGAAGACGGGCCAGGTGTGAATGTGGTTGTGAATTAAATTAACACATGTAAATTAAGTTGTTGTTTATGATCTTTTGTTTAAAGTGATACTAACTTAGTTGGAATAATTTAGATGGTGATTTATTTAACAGACTGTGCTTCAGCGACGTTTTAAGTAGATATCTATGGACTTAGGCCTGGAAGAATTTACTATTAGGGAATTCGTGCATTCGGCCTAAATTTAATGATTCAGTTTTATATGTATAACCTGGTTTTCATAAACTCTCGAAGCAAAAAGAGGAATGTATTAAGTTTAACGTGCATTTCTGAGTGCACGGGTGGCCCAATGGTTTAAGTGGTCACCTCGCCACTACGCCGCGCCGAGTGTTGTCGGTTCAAATCCCACAGGGGACAAAAATTTGTGTGATCCACAAATAGTTTTCCCGAGTCCGGATGTTCTTTGTGTCCGTTGTTTATATGTTTGTGAAGTCCCCCGTGACACAGGAATATTATAAACGCTGGAGTAGTCTTTTAAAAAAAATATCTGTGTGTCTGTCCGTGGCATCATAGCTCCTAAACGGATGGGCCGATTTTAATTTAGATTTTCAAACTTTTCAAACTTTTTAATTTAGACGTTTCAAAGGTTCCTTGATCGAATGTCTTCTTAGCCATATCTAAGAGACTATTCACCCGTTCGAAGATCGTGAGCTATTTTCTAATCGTTGAAGAGATTTTCAAAACGGAGTAATTTTTTTTTTTTTATTTATAATTATATCTATGTTTTGTACCTAGTGTACCTACTAAGAATAAAATATGAATGTTTTGTCATTTAAGTCGTTAGAAATTATTTTCGTCAGTGGACGTATTATGTCTATGAAGAACTTAATTTACAGGCAACAAGGTGACTTCTACCTTCTGAAGGTTACAAATACCTTTATTGGTGACATAAGTCTTCTTGTTTTCGTAACGAATTCTACCAAAATACATTTAACGGAGACAAAATACACCCATATTTATACCTATATTTACTGCAACTCATACAGATGACCTTTGTGGGAAATAAACGCAATGACTGTTGTTACCAACCACGCACTCTTCTGTTACTATAGACCGTTATCAATTTCGTCAGTTATTTGACTGCGAAACGCAAAGTCACACAAAGACAAACATTTAAAATAAATTCGTTTATAAGAGCTATTAACATACAATACTCATTCCATACATTATTTGTATTCTCAATATTCAAGAAACATTTTCTTAATGTCCACTCAATAAAACCACCATGACCCAAACTTAACAAAAACATCCATTAACCCTCAAATATCTATATAAAAGACCAAAAAAGACCGATAATCAATACGATCCCATATCTAACCCATACGCAACAAAGAGCCTATTTTACTTAACACGTCGGCTGCAGATACCGGCCCCCATTGGCAATGTTTATTTATCGCCCGGGGGTAACAAAGGCCCAAACTGACCTCTAAGGTCCGAGGGACCTCTAAATTTCTCGCACGAAAGAAGAAAATCTTGTAACGCGATATTTTTGGGGATAAATGAATGTTTGGGTCAGTTTAAATGTGAATATATTTTGGTCAGAGAGGACACTCTCAGGAAGGGTGTCGGAATTAAAAGATAAATCATTTATGAATTTCATGCCATATTTTTTCACAGCTGACATTGCGTTACAGGATAAGCTCGACATTAAAAACTTCCAGATTTTTATCACATTTGGACACATTTAACTACGTATACTTTGGTTCAAATATTTTCAGTCCAGTATATGTCCAGTTTCACCTACATTATAAGCAGTTTACTAAATTTTGTTAGGCCGAAAGAAATGTGAGCACCTATTATTATTTGGAGTAGTACGCGAGTATTATACTAGTTAATAGTTTAAGAGAATAAACTTTACCTACATTAATTGGAACTTTTTTTAGTCAAATCAGGCCCTTACTAAATGCAGAGTAGTTTGGTGCGTCTATTTTTTTTTATTTTTTATTGATTTAGTAACAACACTTATAAGTGACCTATATATGTAACTATATCTATATAATGTATTACATAACTGTTCTATTTTTGTTGTCCATGATAACAGGTACATATCTAATCAGCAGCGATACAATATCGTTTTATCTCGGTCGAACACACATTAAAGTAATTTACTGAACTGTTTACGGGTCCTGTTTTGAAGGCCGCCGTTCAATTCCCCGAAATAAGTATTTGAAGTATTTGTCTTGCTCACAGATTATTGTGTATGTGTGTAAGTACTATGTTTACAGGGGCTCTGCGAAACGAAGTAGGTAGGTAAAGTAGGTACTCTGGAGCAAAGCTATATTTGAAAAAAAAATCTTTTCAAACTACATTTATATGTTTCAGCAGTGTAACAGCTTAAAAATTTAATTAGTTTTTCTACCTTTTTTGGTACTGTTTTTCCTTTGAAAGCCCTTCCTATATTTTAACAAATTTTCAGATTTCGAATTTAGAATCGTGATTACAAACATATATTTTGCGCTTGGAAAATTGACTGTGACCTATATCGATGTGTATGGGGGAGTACTTTTAGGTCGGTAAAGTTAAGGTGGCTATAAGGCAGTTATAGATCGAAACAGGCAGATATGATATTATGTTATCCATTTTTTGTTTATAATTTTAAGGTGGGAGTAGAGGAAGAGGGGGAGGGAAGGGTTAACGCTTCCGGTAACCTCACTTACTCCACGAAAAGCAATGCAACCATTGATTCACTGCCGGTTTTCTGTGAGGCTGTGGTATTACTCCGGTCGAGCCGGCCCATACGTGCCGAAGCATGGCTCTCCCACGATAAACGACTTGTAAGATATCAATGTATTTAGTGTTGGACTTCTTAAGTTATGTACTATTTGAGTTTTCTTTATGTGTGGTCAGTTAAAAATAATACCTAAGCTTATTTTTTACTCAATTCAATTTAACTAATACAATTTGAAGTGACACACTTACGCAGTGCGTAAGCTTTTAGCGAGTGAGCAAGTCTAATAAAGTTTAATTATTCAACATTTGAAGTCAAACACTGAAGACTGAAATCTGGTCACTCCTAATACAAAACCTTGAACATTAGTACCTAGTGTCAATTTAAAAAACAAAAAATAAATAAGTCAGCTATCAGCCTGTACTCACCTGTACCTGAAGACGCAAAACTCGCCTATTTGTAACACGGTAAGCATATTAATAAGATCTACGCTTAAAATAACCTCCTAAATCTGGTCGGATAAGCCTGGAGTCATTAAAAATAATCCAGCCTAACTCCCCTCGTTACTTAAGGGACACATTAGCTGAGCAAGGGGACTTATTACGCGAGCGCGACCACTTTAAACCCTACACGAAATGTCTGTTTGTCTTGAAATTTATTCAAAACGTGTTTTATAAGGCAATGAAGAATGTTAAATAGAGAACTAGTGGAAACTAATAATATCAAGACGGAGATTGTTTATTCTTTAAAATGTGCGTTTTACATAATAGTGTCGCTAAGAAAGTAGTTCGACCCCAATTAATTTATTTATTAATAACAATAAAGCTCGTCAATATTGTATTGTATAATAACCTGTAAAAATAGATATAGGTATGGAAATAAATAAATAAAAATAAATAAAAGTATCTCGGTGTCCTGATCGACAGTACCTACGATAACGTGGAGAGGAGGGTAAGAAAGTTAATTTACGTTTTAAAAAAAATAAGAAACTGTCTGGTTATCTACCTTACGAACTTTGCTTTAGCTCACTCCATTGTAACGTACTGTATTCCGGCCTGGGGTAGCCCTGGGAAATGTTGATGTTTGGAAAGGGCCCAGAGAGCTGTGTTGCAACCCAAGGAAAATAGATAAGTTTATAACAAATATAACAGTATATAAAGAACTGTACGAGCTATCTTAAGTTCCCACTATAAGGTACTCTTTCGTACTTAATACATTACTAAGACGACGCTGCGTTGTTTTTTTGATGCACATCCTTCTGGGTGTAAGCGCCCTTCCGATAGGGTCTGCCCAACATATTCAGCTAAAAAAGTTCATCTATTTCGCACCGTGTTATATAACAGAGCTAATAAGCATTTATCGACACCTATCCAGATAGTGTAAAAGAATTATTGACCAATAGTTAGCTTCACTCTCATATGAAGAATTGAAGAAGTTCATTAAATGGTAAGAATGTCCTGCCCTCGCAATCCACACACGTCATACACACAGCACACACACATCATTCTCACGCAAGAAAACCTCCACACACAAACTCAGATCCACACACATACACATAGGCCTACACAACACCCAAACATACTTATTTGATAGTATTGGTCTATTAGGATTATTAAGATTATTTATTATATAAGACTAAAAATGCCATAGCACTATAATTTAACTTCCTAAGATAAAAAATCTGTAATAAGGTAGGCTGATGTCGTCTCCTTCCTAGAGGTGGGCGTTAATAGCCACAACACATACAGTTTTTTACTAACGTGGCTATTATCGAACATACCTAAAATTTTAAATGGTTTTCTTGTTCTAAATAAAGATTATTTTATTATAATATCAACTTAACAAAAAATAAAGGCTGGACAAAATAAATATTCGAGTTAGTAAACTACTCAACTGTTGAACATTTCTTAGGTTGATGTTTTCTACTTACTGCTGCTGAGTCTACAACATTTAGCTGGAGGATATAATGCGTTAGTTGTCAAAGAACGAAAATATACTGTACTTTTGCCTAAAAAATAAAAAAATGTATAGGTATTACTGCTTTACAAGCATTGAAACAAAGTCTTCATAATTCTATAATAAATAATACCGTTTCTAATTTACTTCCATTTAGTATTTAGTAGCATGAGTAGGAGTACTCTAACCTTACTAAAAAAGTCAACTCTCACATTAGGAATACATATTATGGTGCCGCGGGGGATTTCAGAAACATTTAAACAACGGAGACAAAGAATATCCAGACTCGGGACAACTATTTGTGGCTCACACAAATTTTTGTCCCGTGTGGGATTTGAACCCCCAACACTACATAATATACACATATTATATATTTTTATTCATTCGATTACGTTACTCTGAGTTTATTTAACCCTTGTTATGTATGTACAAGTGTAATTAAGTACGATTCTTCTACAAACTCTCAAAAATATAAAAGTGTATAATGTTTAACAATGCCAAAAGAAGACTTGAAATGCTACCAAGACTGATGAGCTCCCAAAAATAGGTGTGACTATTGGGGTGCAAATTAACTCTATTATATGTACGAACCCGGGTGGTTTGTTGTATACAAGGGATCCTAATCCCCGTTCCATCGCGGCCTATTGTTAAGGTTTTAAGCTGTTTTTATGCAAATTTTATTGTCCTCTGTTTTGGAAACTAAGTAGAAACAAACAAGAGATAAACAAGTTGACTTCAGTTTGTTTTATTGGGACGGTAAGCTGGCTGTTTTCTTTTGGCTTTAGTTGGACAATTTTGACGTTTACAAACTGAACGTGGTATGCACAACGATTTTGGCTAGTGATACTGTTGTTGTTACAAGTACTTATAGCTACGGCCAGCGGCTTTTCATCGGTAACAAACATAAAGAAGAATCAACTTATGAAAAATATATAGTCTCATTTAAAATTAAAAAATCCAAAAAACCACCAGCAAACCTAAATATATTCCCTGGAAATGCTTTGTTTGAACTTCTACATCGGTAGTCCTACTAGGTATGTACATGATGTCTATCTAGATCTCTTATGTAAGGCTAGTCTGTTTATAGTCTATATACCTTCCTTGATTCAACGAAGGTATCCTCCGCTAGGAACCATTCAATTTTACTACTTATATAACAGTTGGGTTCTACCCTCCGCTAACAAATAATATTTTTATGAGCAATTTCTTAAATCCGATTTAAAAAAATTAGTCCATGTATTGAAAAGGCACAATAGTTTAAGTTGCACTGTCAAATGGGTATATATAATATTACAAGATAATGTTATGGCCAAGTAATTAGTGGGTTAGGAATTTAGACCGCACTGGAGATGACCGCTCTTGATACAAGCAAACTTTAGTTGAGTGGAGTTAACGAGGATATTAGTCCCATATCTAGATTGTTATTTCCGGGCAAACTAAATTGAAGGTTGTTTTTAAGAGAAGAATGAAGAAGATTGTTTATTTTATTCATCTAAAATGAATACATTATTACAATAATAAAGACCTAGAAAAACCTTCGTGAATGTCATTATATTACTTAAATATTTCGTAAGCTTAACGTACCAGTTTAATTTTAAGATCGGTCAAATGACATCGTCTGTGGCACGGTTGAGATATTATCTTTACTAAGCTAAGCTTTAAAGGTCACCATGTCATAAACAGACTAGAAGTTTAAAATATTATTTGAAATAAACCACACGCTTCTTTTTTTTAGGGTTCCGTACCCAAAGGGTAAAAACGGAACCCTATTACTAAAACTCCGCTGTCCGTCCGTCTGTCTGTCCGTCTGTCACCAGGCTATATTTACATCCTACTAGCTGACACAAATGCTCTCAGGGCACGAATACTCCAGATAGAAGGCATTGAGAGGAATCTAAAATTATCACTGCACACATTAATGGAGTATTGGACAACAGCGACTATGGCTAGACGTGATTTGAGAGTGAGTCTAAGATAAGATTTTTTATTATTTGTTCGGGGCCAAACGAGCAGACGGGTCATCTGACTACCGTCACCCATAGACACCTGCAACTCAAGACTCACAAGTACGTTGCCGGCCTTTAAGGTAGGAAAGGTTGGGAGTAGGTACTCGGCGAAATACAACGAAGCATTGCTTTATGCCGGTTTTCCGTGAGGCCGTGGTATCACTCTGGCCGAGCCGGCCCATAAGTGCCGAACCATAGCTATCCTGTCAATACCTTCTTCGTTACGGCCTCTGTGTGCGAGTGACGGGTAAGGCCACGCTTTAATAGACACAGGCAATAGAGGGCCGCGCGACACGTTCCTCAAGGGTTTGACGTTTTGAGTTCGTTAAGTTGTTGTCCGTTGAGTCGTGTACTGTTTTAATAGACGACCAGCACTTGTTTCTCTACCAAGGGTTGTTAAGGCAACCCTCTGTAGTTACAATAATCGTTAGTTATCAACATAATTGCATACTCCTTTTAACAAACTTATTATTTAAAACTTTTCGACTGACTAAAGAAAAATTTCTATACTAAAAATCGAAGGGAAATTCTAATTATTAATATATATTCGATATAAAAATAAGTTGCTTCTTTGCTCCCTAAACGCGATAAAAAAATACACTTCACACATATGTCCTATGCAAACAAGTACACTTTTTGTTCTTCGTTAAAGGAAATATTATAAGTTTTTTGTTTATAATGTCTGTGGTTTCATAACGAATACACTTTGGGTGAAATACATCTAAATCAAATAAAAAATAACTGTATTTAAAAAATAACAAACCACTACTACACTACACCTAGCTACATATAATATTAAACATTACAAACAGGAAAGAAACTCAAACTTTTACTGTTATTATATTATACTGTAATATTGAAACCTCTTTTGAATAGAGGTATATTTGATATTCAAACAGAAGTTTTAAAATGTATAATTGGTAGAAGTAGGAACAAGAGAAGGGTGTGCGTCGAGCACTCAGAGTGAACTGCTGTCAAGTTGCTGCACCGGATCTCTTCAAGAAGCCTTTGTAATAGGCTAATGTAAAAGAAGTTAGTTGAGTCACAAATATTACTCCTTGGATTCTCATAAACTAACACTTCTACCCGACCAAACCTCTCAGCCAAGCGAGGGCCTGTGTCCTCGAAGCGGTAAGCTGCGTATTAAACACCCACATATTGCACATGATAGAGTGCAAGCCTATGGCCCTCAACCGGGCACTTCGGGAATTACAGATGGGAAAATTGGGAGTACATTGGAAGGCAAGGGAGGTAAGGAGAGTAAGCAATGGAAGCAAAGTAAACAATAACTCGAGCAAGTCAGGGTCGCACCTGTAACTCGATCTAGCTGTTACCAGGACGTCTGAGCCCTGAACACTATAATAAATATGTATAATACATATATATATACTACGAAGCTTAACAAGCAATAGCTCTATAAGCTTACCTAAGAAAGCGTGTAAAATATTAAATTTCCAATATAATATCTGTTATTAATTATTTTATTCACCTAACACTTCTTGCATTTTGCATTGCACGAGGCGGACTTAATGCCACATGGCATTATCTACCAGTCGACCTTTTGGTGATTCAGTGAGGGATATGGCAGGTGTGTCAGGTTTACAGATAAACATTTATACAAGAAAGTCAAATAATTAATAGAACAATCAAGAAAACCATTAACAATTGTAAACCGTGACACATAATTATGTATGTATAATATACCAATCATCGAAACAATCTGACGCCTACGATTACTTTCCAGACCACTCGATCGTCAGAGTACGGAGTGGGTCAGAGCTCGGGGCCCAAGTGGAGTGCACCAGCGTTTGCATAGCAACCGGAGCCCCTCGCCCTTGTAAGTCAACCCTAGTTTTGCTAAATCGTAAAATTAAATCTTCAACTCTATGCTCAACGCTTAAAGACTATTTTTGTGTAAAGTATTATGGTTGATCTTGTATTACAGACTATGAGCTTTATAGCTAGAGTATTAGAGTTTAGTCCTCTTTGGATGTAAATCACATTGCATGGATTTCAATGTCAATTTCATATACAAGGTTGGCAAGCAAAAAGTAACTTATTTTCAATGACGTAAGGTTTATAATAGCTTACTAGCGCTTTAAATGCATAAGCACTGATGTGCAGGTATACTGTCAGAGGTTCGATAGACAGAAAAAAGTGAAGATTTATGTTTATCCAACTACGCAAAAAAATGGGTTAAGTGTTTACTCGATTCTATTTTGAGCAGATAACATGTGTAACTTGAGAAGATTTGAGGTCGCCACGGTTTTTTGTCGAGCTACTGGAGTTGAGTTTGGGGATCTAATGAGCAAATAGGAACGTGGAGACATGCTTGAGTTTTGTTGATCAGCTGTTGAATGTTCCTTCAAACGTTTTACTGTTTTGACTTTGAGCTTGACTGATAAGAACACTAGGTATATTTTGTTTTTCTTTATGAGAAGTGGAGAGGATAAATTGACAATCTAATACACCATTTGTTGCTAAGTGTACGAGACACCTGCCTTTCTGAGAGTCTAGTCACACTTTATATATCTAACTAATATGATAACCCCGACTCAAAAGTGCCTTTAACAGTTAGAATAGAGCTGATGATCTTCCTTGAATTATAGAGAGTACTCTTACTCTCGGTCAAGTCATCCTTCAACAAAAAAAAACTAAATCAGAATCGATCCATCAGTTTAGAAGTTATGATGCCACAGACACACAGATAAAAAGTAGAACTCGCCAATAACGTAAAGTGTTAACAATTTCGGAAAAAAACTTAATTTTTAATACATTTCTTTTTTGAAACTGACAAATTCACTTGGAAATTTAACCGACAAAGCAAATATTTCTTATGAGAGAGTGCTGACATGAATGATACCATGGGTATATAATAGGGAATGTCCAAGAAAGAATCATTGAAATTGCAACGAAAGTTCATAATAATATGTTTTGAAATAAAACTATTTTTCACGGATTCTATCGCGATTTATTTGGTGTTATTTTACTATCTATACTGGTCCCGACGTTTCAGTTGCTTTTCAGCAGCCATGATCACGGGTAGACTAAGATGGTGGTCGTCTCATGTATCGAAGTGCAAAGTTATCTCAAAGTACCCGAAGTTTGTTGATTGTTGGTGCTACTATTTACGCAGAATGAGCTCAAAGTGTCTTGAAGCCTTGCTGTGTTTTGTATTTTCTTGGGTTAGGATTTTTTCTTCCTTCAGGTATCTATAGTTAGTTATAAGTACTAATTGTGAAGTCTCGGATAGAATGTGATGATCATGTATGCATCTCAGTGCCTGACCTTATTGAAACAGGTATTTGTATGAATGCTCATTTTAGAGCTGAAAGTAAATTCAATTAATTACTGAAATCAAACAATAAGAACAGCATTTGTAATAGAACGCCTCCTCACCTTGAGGCCATCGACCTATTTTTATGAGATAATCTCATAAAAATATCCCTCGCTTGACTTTAGAAGAAAATAGATTATTATATTCCCAACTTTGTAATTTCACTTCATATTAATATCGTGACAGTTACAAAGGCCGTATAGTGTCCCTTTCGAATAAGAGTTTCTCGCTCAGCGTTTTTGTTAGACACTAATTTCGTTTGTGACTTACTGTAGTGGGCGGGATAAGTCCCATTAGTCAGCCATTTTTACGTATATTTTCTTTTACTTTCAAATATCAATATACCGTATCCAATACTTGAGTACATATGAAAGGTAAGCTGCAGACAGTGCACACCCACGTCTTTTATCCAAAAGAAAACTCAGTATATTTGTGTTCTAAATCACAAATTTCTTCGAATATCGTAATAAATATGCAAAGTATTCGTTTTATAGGTGTAGATGTATAAATTTACATATTCGGTACCTACGAGTATATGGCGCCGGACGATATATAATGTTAGCGATATACCATGGCGCCATGGCATCGGATACGTCTTATATTCTTATATCTATATGCATATGATAATACAAATACATACTTGTGAATATTTCTACAAACTGGCTACTGCATACGTTTAAGAGTTATAATAAATATAAAATTTGATAGCCACATTAAGTCAACGGATTCCGGTTCCTCTTTCATAAAAACGTAGAGCACTCATAACTTCACTTTTTATGTTTAACGTTAAAAACTAAGCACGGTATTGATTTATTTTGTTAAAATCTAGAATCTGGATATTTGTTACACAGGACAGTATGAAAACAATTGAATTGAACATATTACAATTTTAAACTAACATAAGGCAGCATTATAAGTATGATACTTATGAAGTAATATACCATAACCCATAGTATATTACACGACTATCCAAAAACAAATGTAATGTTTTGTGGGTGGGTATGTATGTCAGTTTCTTTATTCCATCGTAACTTCTAAATACCTGAACAGATTTCGATGTATGATGTATCATTGGAATCCTTACATAATCCCGAGTGACACTGGCTATTATTTAAAAAAAAGGGCAGTTGTGTTTTTTAAATTTTATAAATTAGTAGGTAACTAGGTTTTATTATAAAGTTTACATGACTTTATTATTAATAAAACTTAATAAAATTTAATAAATTATATTTAATAAATATCTTAAAACATTTAATTATATGCTAGGACCTAAAGAACCTACGTGACAGCATCCCAAGAGTTTAACTATTTTCGCTTGAAGAGTTTCTTTATCGAGTCGGTCCCACTGCGTCCTAATCGCTTTGATTTTCCAAAAGACCACCTCGTACGGTTCTTCCGGACGAGGACACAAAGCTTCTTGGTGACGTTAGTTTGGTGTTTATTAGTGATCAGTTTAAACACGACACGTACATACATATGTAGGCATTTATGAACAACATAGCTGTGAGCCTCTGTACTTTTTCTTGTTTTGCCAATGCCAATGGTAACTGGTTTTTATTAGTCTATTCTGAATTCTAAATGCTTCCATTATACCTAATCATTTAAGCTGTTTGATCATTACATTGTTAAATAAGTCTATTAAATTTTAAGGTTATATGTAATGTGATCGGAATCGATCCTATTCTAAATTTCTTATATGTGTATAGAAGTTTTTTTTCACTTAAAAGAATTTACGATATTTGCACACAAAGTTTTTCAAATAAGTTGTCGAAGCTTATTTATTTTTTTTCGGTCGTTACCATGTTTATAATGTGAATTGGAGATTATTGTCCGAGATTTGAATTATCCAGTTGATAAACAACAAAATTTTAATGTTTAACAAAATAAAGAGTAGATATAGTTACTTATATACTTAATATATTCATTTATACAGCCTGAGTCTGAACATTAAATATGACTCTCCCACGACGAACCAATAGTCCTAACTCACAACCCCCCATCTTTATACCATCTGTGAAGTCGCACTATCGCCATCTCATGTTTCTTGAATATAACTTCTATAAATATAGACCCCCATGGAGACGATTACGGTATAAAAACGTGTTTTATGTTTTGTTGTTTTTGATATACATCGTTGTTTGTTGTTCATTGTTGTGTATGAAGCATATAAAATAGCTTATACATGTAAGTTGCTTGAATCAACGAACTGTGAAAGTGGTTTGTGGTTTTTGATTAGGTTGGTAGGTAGTATTTTCCGGTGAAGTGATGTTCAACTTTGATATTACCAAATTTCGTTATTAAAGATTGCAAACTGTTCCAATCTCGTGTTAGTACGAGTATGTTTACTGAAATTTAGTTATTCAGTCAGTCAAAACTGTATAATTACTTAAGTAGAGAGTTGATAATAGAAGTAGTATTGGATACTTTGTAATTTTTATGTTTTGTTTTCATCAAGCCTATATAAATAAATTGACAACAGTAGCGATTAATGTCACGAAACTCAATTTCATACAAGTTTCTACAAAATCAAGTGTTTGATGCATATTAAAAGGAAGCTGAGTTAACTTGAGTTAATTACTGCATTGTCATTAGTAGATAAATGTCTTAATTTACTAATCTTCGTCTTAATCGTATTAATCGTCTCAATAACTATTTTTCAGGTTTTATTATGTTATCACTATAATAAGTACTTTTTAATGTGTTTGGTGATTTTCTTTACTAACTGTGACACATTTGAATAAACCTATTTATACAATATTGGTGTCTTATTTGACGGACCTGTTGGTTTAGTCGTTAGTGATCTTGACTGCTGAGTCAGAAGTAGTAGGTTCGATTCCCACATATGACAACTAATTGAGCACGCTCATTTTTTCCGTGTCTAGGTTTAATTTACATAAAACATGTATGTAATTAGAAATATATAAGTATGTTTATCAGTAGTCTGGTTAGCGTAGCATAAACTCTGCCTAGTTTGGCATCAGATGGCCGTGTGTGAGGTGTCTCAAGTTACTATTATTATAATACCATTTATATTATGTACTCGAAAAAGCAATGATAGGAACGGAAAGAATTTTATTAGTGACTGAATATTATCGACTGGAGCTATTATTAGCACTAAACGGCTGCTTGTTTAGTAGGTTACGAGAATATATCACACTAGGCAAAGTAGACATCTTATAGCTTACCATGTAATCACATCAAAACAAAATTGCGATTATGGAATGCTAATCGATATCTCGAACTAAATACACAATCGTCCCAATAAAATTAGGGTTTAGATAGGTATATAGATAATACTATGTTCCTATACCAGGGTTTTACAGAGAATATGAGACATGATATGTATAATTAGCATCAGTAAATCTACTAAGGGCGACCTAATCGCTTAAAGCAATCTCTTGCAAGTAATCTTAAAATGGACTGGAATGGTTTTAATATACAGGAGCTATTATTGGCGTATATCAAAAAGGTTGACAGTGCTAATCTAAATGTATAAACACAAATATAGTTTAAATGTCATGGTAAATATTCTACTTTTATTCACATACAACAGATGACTGCAGTCCTATAGTGTCACGCTCCAGGGTCTTTGCAAACATACAATTAACATGCACAAAGTAAATTCATCCAGTCTTATAGGACAATCTTCTATCAACAGTACCAAGTTGGTATTGTTGATCGAAGAGGACAATTAGAATGCAATCAAGTATTTACAAGTCGCCTAAGATCGGTAGTAGACATGTCATAATGACGATTATAGACAAATAAAAAATAACTTTAGTAGAGTTCGGAACATGAAAGTCGACCAGATAGCAGTTTCGTTAACTGACCATGTCCACTACTGCAACACATATGAGTCAAAATCAGTAAAACTGTTACACTCGCACACAAAAGGAGCAAATAGCAGTTCTGATTTCTGGGCTTTCGTTTCTTTAAAGGAAAAAAAGAATCCTTATAAAATCACTTTGTTGTCCGTCTGTCTGTCCGTCATGACCCTTTTCTCAAGGCCGCGGACGAGTATTTTTAGAAATGAAAAATGAAGTTTGTCACTCGAAAAAAAAAACGGGAAAAAACCTATATACCAGTTTGTACGGAACCCTCGGCGCTTGAGGCAGACCCACACTTGTACAGTATTTTCATTAGTTTTGGAATTACTTAGAATATTCTTAAGTAGGTAGGTAGGTAGGTACGTAATCTGTTCTAAGAAATTCACGAACAAAGGACTAAAATACGAAAATAAATGTTCCTGTGCAAAGCAATAATAGCCATTTCTTAATTAATACTTCAGATCGATATTCACTATAAACATTTAATTAGAAACTCGTTCATACTAAATTCTTTCTTTGTGATACAATGTACTATAATACTTTCTTTGTTCGACTCTCCAACATACGAGGACCCATACAATCTCCGTAATTCCGGCTTCGTTTTAGGGTAAGTATTCATATTTCGTAATAACGCATTCCCTATGAATACGTTACCGAACAAAGGCGTAATATCCAAAATCAAATGAATGACGCAATTTAATCCATTACCCGAAAACCTGACGTTGAATAAAAAAAAACTCGTCACGAACAAAGAACTTCAGTACCTTTCCATGTTTAGAGTGAGAAGGGAATATGTAGTTGTCCCTGTTCTGTAAAAAAGGGGCAAAATTATTACGTAATCATAGCCCGAAGTCTCCTGCAGGAGAGGTGCATCTATTTTGTACACCTTGTTGCAAAAGCGTTACGGGCGCTTTTGGATTGGAGATGTATGGATTACGAAATTAAAGGGACGCAGCGAGCCTGTTCTATGACTGCCTAGTTAACAATAATTTGCAAACTGTATGGCTTAACTTGTTTCAAAGACAAATCAAAGGTTATGATTTAAGATCTGTCAACGGTCTGGTTTGTGATATAACACTGTGTACTAATACAGACAAACAACTTTTCACTTTTTTTTTTAATTACCTTTAAAGTCCCTCGCGTCCCTTCTTTGTTTTTTGAGTTCTTATTATTATAGATTTTACTCAGCACCGACTCCAAACGAATCATTTTAGCTAACTTGAAAAGAAGCTTAAAGAAGCTAGAACATTCTAGAATCGTCTATATTAATAATATCAGGCGTCACTGAGCTCCCACTAGTCCACCCGTGACCACGAGTGCATTTAGATCGAAACGTCGGCTAACCAAAAAGGTATTGTACTTTATAAAAATGTTATCGCGATAAAATACATGTAATATGTATGAAAGTTGCGAAAGTTTAAAAACAAATATGTATATTAATAATACTTATTTTAAATTTGTATTATTGTTGAAACAAATGCAATGAGTTTTTCAAGTCAAAAAGTATTTCTGTGGAGCAGTCGAAAGGGCAGGAAGCGAACAATTTAGCATCAGTGTTGGTTTTTGTGTCAAGATATGGTAAGTGGCCAGACCAAGGAAGTCATTATTAACGTCTGCCAAAAGCCAAAATATAAACTTATTTTTGGTTAAAATTATTCTTACCTGTGCAAAACGAACCTTTCTCATAAACATACTGAGAGATAAAGGCGAGATATTACGTTTATTTCTTCTGTTTCATGTGATTACATAATATGATATTTTAGTACAATCATAAATGATTACGTTTGCTACAACCGGATGATATTATTTGATATACGCCAATTAAACAATTTGCTTTAATGTTTTACTGAGCTATCGTTGAAATGAGCCATTACTTTTCATGTCAAACGTTTTAGCTGCCATCAATTTAGTTGTTACTTTAATGTATTTTGTATCTTCTTTTCTTCTTGATAGCATAATAAAAATCTACTTGTATAGTGATAAGTATTTCGTCACACAAAAGTTATTTAATTTTTAACATGCTACTTCAATTCCGTACTGAAATCGGCCCCCGATTAAAACAACTCTAAGACATAATATTGTTGTCTGTTATCAACGTATTGTGGTCGCCCAGATATCAAATTTCGATGGTAATTCATTAAGTTATTAATTAAAAGCAACATTGGGGGTAGAGCAAAACGATTCGTTTGGCTTACGGAAGGTAATATTTTCGTTGGAAATTCAACGAAATTTTACCGTCCGTAAGCAAAATGAATCGTTTCTTGATTATAGGAACCGGGAATAAATCTAATTGAAAATTACTAAATAAAACTAGAAAATCGTTTGATAAACAGAGATAAAAAAGTTTTGTCTTTGCGTTTTTGTATTCATACTTACATGATTACTATTGATGACGTTCATTGCGTTTTCACAGAACATTTAGGTAGATATACATATATGAGTCAAAGAAATTTATTGTTACTGCTCTGCACCTACCCTTATATTCCTTCCACCAATCATATAAGTAAACTAACAGAAGGTCAAGTTAAAAGTGCAAATTATACAAGCATAAATAAAAAAATTAAAATCCTCTGGAATCAAAAATCCCTTCAACCATTAGAAAAAAGCAAATAATCTTCGAACGACGGAGCAGATTTTCTTGAATAGCTAAGAACACTCTCGACCATGTCACCTTTCAAACAAAAAAGAACTACAGATACACACGTTAAAATTAAACACCCCTCCTTTTTGCGTCGGGGGTTAAAAAATAAACCAGCATATTATATTAGCAGGTATAGATGATTGTATTGTCTTTACTATTATAAATTACACGTATAATAATAAATATACTATCACGTACGTCATTACGGTTTTAAATGCAATACATTTTAGAGTCACGTGGACGTAACGATTTAACGAACCAAGTAAACTAGAACATGAGTATTTTGTATCGCGAGTTGATGTACAGCCCCATTCGTCTTACAATACACTTTTTTGTTAAAAAGGTGTATTGTAAGACGAATTATTTATATTCTTACGATTGAGTTCTCTATACTTCAGTGGACAACATTTGCTGCATAAAGATACTAAATCCTGCGCATTCTGAGGTTGTTTTCAACTTGATGAAACTGTCACTCATTTAATATAAAATGCTGAAGTGATTAATATCTCATGTTTAAAGTTCTAAATGCCTACATAACGTAATAATAAATTAAAATACTTATCTCTAATTGAGACAGTAACCAAAAAATGCCAACGCTGCAAGTCTGGTCTAGCGTGTTATTGTGTAATATATATTATAGCTCTGCTCATTATTTTCAAACCTTGCAAGACTTCAAATTGCGTATTGTGTCTGTAACTAACAATAACTTTATAATTCAGTTGTCTACCATTTCATGTAATAGGGGTTTTAAGTCAGTATTATCTAGTATCAGAGACGAAACAAAGCCTACCGGAGAATGTGAGATTTATTTTTATTTACCATAGCCGTCTGGCCGGGCCGGGCCGTCACGACGTGGGCTTGAGTATACAACATAAAGTTTTATGGGGACCAGTCCAGATAACAGCCCGTACTTTTTGTGCCCGCTATAAGAGTCATGCCTCTACGCATATTATCCATCTATAGTAAGATAAGACTTGTTCGTAAGTCTGTTTGATGAAACACAACACGTTTGAGCGACATGTTGTGGAAGTTGTGAAAGGTATTTCTACCAAAAACAATAAGTTTTAAGTTACTACAAAAATAATGTGTTGATAATAACGTATTCATGAATATTGTGTTATTCACCTTACTAGTTAGTGTGTGTTGTTAAATTATGGGTCTTTTATGAGTTATTAATTTATATAGTGTGTGTACTAGTGTGTAGCTAAATTATATGTAATATAAACTCTAAATTTTTTTTTCAGTAATTAGAGTGGTTCTAAATAACGTTTGATATCTATCATGGAAATTAAAATAGGTTGATATATTCATATTCAATTCATGAGAATATGAAACAAAAATGTTATTTGTTCAATCTAATTAATATTATAAAGGCGAAAGTTTGTGAGGATAGATGGATGGATGTTTGTTACTCCTTTAAGCAAAAACGGCTGCACGGATCTGGATAAAATTTGGCACAGAGATAGATTACAGTCTGGAATAGCATATATACTACATTTTATCCCGGAAGAAATGTACGGTTCCCGTCGGATCAATTTCACCAAAATTTTTACGTGAACGAAGTTGCGAGCAACGGATAGTAATTAATAAAAATCATTGACAATAATATTATTAAGATTTATGATAAATATATTTTCTATAGCGTAGGGCTTGCATGAAACTGCTGGCACCTATGTGAGCAGGTCATTGAAGAAAGGGTGAGTGTTTTGCAAAGAAAAAGATCGGAATAGTATACTCCCGTTCCGCAAAAGACGGTTCAGGCAGGCCGGAGAGTGATAAATGATCTCTAGCTTCCATGAGCATTAACATGAATGTGAAGGGAAGGAAAAGCAGTCTTCAAAAGTCTATTTACCGAAAACGTCTTTAAATGCAGACAGGAATAAGAGACCTTCGCCGGACTCCATGCGAGGCATCTGCTACTGATAGTCGGCAGCAGTCTGCTAATGATGCCAGGGATTTTCTTCTAAGCTGGATAATCTTAGTTTTACCCGGGTCCGGGGCCATAGGTTTCCCGTGACGGAATACAATGTGATTTTAGTGATTCAATTCCAACCACTCCTTTATGCCCTGCTGGGGTATTGGTGGGGATTCCAAACTCAAAAAAGGTCTTATTAGTATTGCTGTAACGCAGATAGAAATATACTTTTTTACTTTGCAACTGCTACTGGTTAATATTAAATCCAAGGTTTAACGGACAATGCCGCGGGCATTAGGCAGTATATCATAAGTGAACTAAACTGTGTGGGTGTACGTAGAAGGCATGGCTTTAATGATGGCGTTTTTTCATTCGTTTATCTATGGTACGCATTGTCAGACTCGTGCTCTATGCTAGAGTTTTCGCTATTGTTTTTAATGATAGAGAAAGTTTATGTTCTAGTTCATTTTGAGAACAATGCATTGTGTTTAACTTATGTATTTTGTATTTAAATGTACGTTCTCTGTGATTCTGAATATAGAAAACTCATTTTAATATTTACTACTTCTAAGTTGTTAAGAGGTTACATAAATACATTGTGGTGTTGGTGTATGAAAATTTGTTTGTTCCTGGGAGAGCCATGATTCGGCACGTATGGGCTGGCTCGACCGGAGTGATACCACGGTCTCACAGAAAACCGGCACTGAAGCACGTTGCATTGCTTTTCACCGAGTGAATCCATTCCCTATTCCCACTCTTACCCTACTCCCATCTTAAAGGTCGGCAACGCACTTGTGCCTCTTGAGTTGAAGTTTCCATGGGCGGCGGTAGTCACTTACCATCAGGTAACCCGTCTGCTCGCTTCTTTTTTTTATGGGATAGAAAGCAAGAGTCGTTGAAAATAAGTTAAAAAACAAGAAAAAAAGTACAGCTTACTTAACGACAGGGCGTAGTTCCATTAATATCTTTTACATCAAGATCGAGTTCTTGATCCAATAAAACCCTAGAAGGTTTAAGTCACTATGCTTTCAGTGCAAAGAACAAAGATCCGATCTTAAGCAAAAACTATAGCACCTTCTAAACAAGATCTTACTGCAAAATATGACATATTATGTCCTCGGCTGCCGGTATTCCGGCAATTATAAACGACCTACGATACTTACATTAGATATCCGAAACTATCTGTGGTTAAAGGTCGGCACTACAGAACTTTCTTGAAGAAGACTCTGAAGTGGTGATCACTACCCACTTGTCACCACTTCAACGTATACTCGAACAAGAATAAATTCTAAATATCCAAATCGAAGCAAGTCAAATCTTTAAAACGTTTTAAGGCTAGTATTAGTATATCGACGAAGAATCCTAATAGTATTTAAATGATGTCGGTTGTTAATAGCAATAAGTTTGTTAACAACTTTAAAATACAGTGATTTTTCTATAAAACGTAAATGTCGCTTACAACCGTTTCATGTTTAAGCGTATATTATGAAGTCTGTCAACTTATCCCTGGGCTTTACGACTACCATACTATACATATAAGTTATTAGATTAGTAAGACAGTAAATATGTAATTGCACTTAGCGACAGCTAGACAGTTTGACTACCAGTTATCTGGTTATTAAAACAAAGAAAAGGGATCCAATAAAAATTATAATAAACCCCGTAAAAATCCTACTAATATTATAAAAGTGAGTGTTGAAAGATGTATGTATGTTTGGATGTTTGTTACTCTTTCACGCAAAAACCACTGAACTGATTGCGATGAAACTTGATATGTAGATAGCTGGAGACCTGGATTAACGCATAGGCTACTTTTTATCCCGATATTTCCACCGGATCGGGACTTACGCGGGTGAAACCGCGGGGCGCTGCTAGTATATAATAATGAAAAAACGAAGAGCCACCAGGGAAAAGCATTATCTCTAGATTGTACGATTGTTGTACAGAAAAAAAAAATCATTTGTTTTAATTGCTTGAACTATGATTTCTGGAAAACGGATAAACATAATTAAATAAAAAAAAATTATAGTAAAACCCAGCTAAATGCAAATATTAGTATCAAGCGGGCATCACACCCCTGTACTCTGGGTCACATAGGTCATTAAAGATGAATATAATTTTATAAACTGATCTATTTCTATCCACAACCATTCAATGACAGTGTTCAATGAACAACGATCCGTCCTATGCAATAAGATATGGCCTCATTATCGTTATACAAAAAGGAATATATCCATATACGGTCCTTATCTAGCAATACTGAAACGGTACATTTATGGATTATTGCACCGGTTTTGTAACAGGACCGTTGTTCTGTGGCCTAGACCTAGACTTGGGCCATGGTGGAAACCACTGTGTCATTTATCAGAAAATAACTAGTAGGTATAGTTTTACTCCCTTAACGTTTAAATATCTATTAAAAAACTTACGGCTGTTATATATTTTCTAATTTCTTTTATTCTACGTCATTCTAGAAAATGTCTGTCGTAAAAAAAACGCACGTTTATTAATCGCACAAAAGCTAAACCATATTTTTGACGCAACAAATGTTTCAGTAACAGTATTTGATAATACTCAAATAAGGTAAGACGTCTTACAATGCCTTAGGAAACGTTTAATAGCGCTAACCTATTGAAGCGGGTCAGCGGCCACCGAGACAAACAGTAGTGGCTTATAAAACCTGTATGCGCATCGGCGCGGCTACCGGGGCGAGGCGTACGCGCATGTAACGACATCTATCAACAGGTTCTAAAGGAAGTGGATATACTACAGCTATATTATATACGCGTAGGTTTTAGTTAACACTGCTTTATCTTTCATCTGAAACTGAATATCTTTTTGACATCAAAATTCTTGACTATAAGATAGATTTACGATTGTGTTTCGGAAGATCGTGAATTTTCGGTTCGATTTCCGGGTAAAGTAAGTTTTTCCGGCCTACTACGGGAGCCTGCTGCCGTCTATCAGCCGGTAGGCTCGACTTCCATAAGACCAAAAAATAAAGTCGATAAACCAACAATTTTTTTTTTGTGGGTGTAATACACTTTTTGTCCAAGCCTTCCTTTTTTTTATAAGTGTAAGTATATAAATAAAATACAGGGTCGACAACGCCTCTAACCGGAATACATCAGCCAATTAACCAAACTTTAGTATTAAAATCAACCTTAGCTCAAACTAGTTAAATAATAAAATAAAAACTTAAGTAAAAAAATCATCAGGTTAATGCAGGCTGCACTTTCATTCCACAGAAGACAATTAACGATTTTGTCACAATACTGTATTTCTGCTATCCGTTTACAATCAGGCGAGGCGTATATTTATTTACTAAGACAATTGTATAAAATAACATACTTACATACTATACACAGATATTCTGACCCTTGTTGACCTATAAGAAACGCCTAATCAAGTCTTAACTATTAAAGACATCACTATCTGTTCCCTTCAACAAAGCTACCGATTGTGAATCAATGTGCAAATTAGTTTAAAACACAGCTACTTCTCAACTGGCAGTAGGAGCGAGTAAATCTAGATAAGGATCAACTTTACATACAAATGTCCTAGCTACTAGCTCCTCAGCTCCCCTCATTGAAAACGTAATGATATTACATCAGAGTGCAGTCAGACTGCTGTGCGGTACTTACGTCCATGATTAAGTTCTTTAACTGCGAAGTATTGTAACAGATGTCATTCATTCTAGCAGGATTTTGTTCGAGAATTGATAAATATTGAGAAATATCAAGAAGTTCAATAGCCACTATGAATACTAGCGACAGTAATGCTTTTCGCTCATCGCAGACTCAGCAAAAACCGTTGCAAGCTTTTGCGAAGTAGGTATCACTTGTATATTTGTAACTTCTAACCTACTACCAAAAGGTACCAATGGATGGTGGGTTGCCTCATATCGACCTTTTTAAATGTATGGTTTATTTATAACAATGTGAAAATTGTCATAGAGAGTACAGAAAGGTCTAGAATGAGAAATAAAAACAGTTGGATAGCTAAAGTCAATCTAATGAATCTACATATTAAGACGATCTCCAGTTTTATGAATACTTCACCGAGTTACAGACAGCTTGGACACTGGTCCAGAAAACGAAAGTTTTGCAACAGGCCTATTTCATATTTGCAACCATAGTGACAAAAAATGATTAATTTGAAAATTACATAGTACATATCTAAGATCATCTAGATATAGATATAGTACAGTATCTAATGCAGCAATGTCAATAATTAGCCAAACTGAATCGTCCTCCAAATTTGTCCGTCTCAATTTGTCTTGTCGAAGACAATAGATTGCCTTCACGCTTATAAATCTATCTAATCGTTTGTTTGCAGATCTAAAATTAGAGTGGTACATAGAAGATCTCTAAATTTCGTTCCATTACACGCTATTGCACAAATTTAATAGTTTTAAAACTCTTTCATTCCATGTGCTTAAAATGAGAGGAACGTTCGTATGAATAGAAACGACTCCGATGTCGTCTGTTTTGACCTCTTTACAATTAAACTAATGACGTAGAAAGCTCCTACACCTACACCAAGTATAAAAAATACAAAAGCTTCTTCTTCTATAGTATTTACCAATGTTTAAACCAAGTTGTTAATTTTTATATGGTTCATATCATAAATTATTCTACTAGATTTCTGCTTGCATATATTTCTTTGTTATACAATGGAAGTACCAACACCATAGAAAACACAAAGAACCATGGCTATTTAGACAAAGTGGTGTATCTTAGCAAATATATGGACAAGCCCCCGATATATCGGTGCTTTCGATACCAAAATGCATACACAATGTATAGTACGTAAGGCTTGAACTAGCATCACAAATAAGTAAACAGTACTTTCACGGGGTATCGGCCAATCAATCGTGCGCGTTCGGGTATCTCCGCCGCCGCTCGGCTCACTCCGCCACAGCTGACGCGAACTGTTGCTATGTGCATTTCCTAGGGAGTAAAACGGACATACTTCGTAGAAAGTGTTTTCACAAATATAATAAACTTGGATTTTAACTGAGTCAAGATAGTCTGAATAAATGTGAATCACTTTATTTAGATCGATTTCATAGTTTTTAATTATCTTCACTAATTATGTTACTTCTAAAATATTTGACATCGCGAGAAGCATCTTACAAAGCAAAATGGGTGTCTGATTTATCAAATTCATAAATTCAATATACAAAACTTAATAGAAAATTACAAAGAGCGTTTTACGGAACAAAGAAAAGCAGATTACACACGAATATGTCCTAAAAACTCGCCAGTAGAAGCGACTAAACGAGCCTACGTGACCGAAGCAGTGTACCGACACACACAAGTATAAATAACTGCTCATCGACACGGATAGGCACGCACACATGCGTGCTCGTGGTTAAGTCTCCACGCAACTATAGAACGTAGTAACCGCCAGCGACCTTCACAAAGAAATGAACACATCCGTCGTCCTTATGGCGCTGAAGTTACGATGTAATTTAAAAAATAGACTTCTATACCGGTTACGTTTATTCGATGTTGGATCAAGTAATAGCCCCGTTGCGCTAGCGAGTGCATTTATGGCAGCGTTCACGAGTTGCCAACCTTTTTGCTTTATTTTTTCTATTATTAATCTGAGAATAACTGTTACGACCAGTTTAATAATACTTAGTAGATTCAAACGATACTTCTGTAATATTATTGTATAGTAAAAACGGTATCTTTAATTAAATTTATTGCTGTTTGAAAATGTAAAGTTTTGATGCACACTGTTCGGGATTATTAATTTTTAATATTTAGGTACGTGATTAGGCACAATAAATATTTGGGTTACTGCGGTAAAATGCATGCTTTCTATTGTCAAGACTACACACACAGTGTAACAGCTATGTGGAGAAAATTGCTTAAGGCATAATAAAATGAAAACATTATTTCTATTTAATTTATGAAAAACTACTAATATAAACTGAAACAAACAAATTATAATAAGCTACACGACTTATTTTCGTTTTAAGAAAAATAAACATTTTGCCTGGAATAATATTATAAAGGTGAAAGTCCTAGAACAGGTTGACCTAAAAAAAGGTTGACGATCCCCGGAGCTCGTCCCGCTGAGCGCGGTTGGCAACAGGCGAATGAAAGCACTGAAATCCTTGTAAACAATATTACACCCTAAACATATTTCAATAAAGTTGAAATTTGAATACATGGTAAAAGTTATTGATCGCAACTTACGCGAAAAACTTTAGTACTTATCGCCATACAAACGATACATGTATTACCTATTTCATTAATTGGCCTAAGTGACCTGTCTAATCAATACATACTTTATTCCGTACACTCAAGGTCTACTATTCTAAATGACTAGATTTATTTTACCTCCATATCATAAAGGATTTTTTTACTTGCGAGTTAGTTAAAACAATAATTGTTACATTACTTTTTATTGTACTATCAAGAAATTTTGGCAAGTTTTTTTTACTTTCAAATGAAGGGAGATAACTCGGAGAGTTAAGTTGTGGATGATTTATAATTTTACACGATGTATCTAGAACCATAAAATTTTGACTGTGTAAAAGAAGAAATGATTAATAATTTCTAGTTTATTTAATGTACAGATTACGACCTCATTAAATACTGTGAGTGAACTTACATTATACACAATTACTAAAAGTTAATCTTGTAACAAATGTTACGTAACAACACGTCCTAAAAATTGTTCACTAATTCCTTAATGGACAGGTAGACAAGAAATTATGTACGTGGTTCGTTTTTATTCTCTGGTTCTTTTCTCACAGACGACCTACTTACTTTGACCAATTTTAACTATGGTTTGCGAAAATGTTGAGCATAACTTTCGAAGCCTAATAAATAATTGTAAAATATTTATTTAATGTTTTGTATGCTTCTATACCGCATGCTCTTAGATAACTTATGAATCGATTTGAGGTTTTTGATTGACAGTATTTTCTGGAAATCTTTGTGAATTTTTTTTGGGACATAATGTGTATGCATGAAGAGGAACTTTTACTAGTACAAGATCGTTTTAAGAATATCTCACATAAGTCGGCCCGAATATATTAAACTACTCCCGCGCTAGGAATGATCCCGTGTCTGTGCGGACTGTATCCCCAGGTAGGCAATGGCGTATAAAACACCCACTATTTGTCAACTGTAATTTAGTCCCACGTAGTAGGAGGCAAGCCTATTGCCTTTAACAAACAAAACCTTAAAACTTAAGAATAAGAGATGAGAAAATTGGTTGTGCATATTAGGAAAAGGTTGATAAGAAGGGAAGACAATGGAGGGAAGGGGATATCGCTTATACGGATGGATTGAGGAGGGTAGGAGGGAGGTGGGGGAGTTCGAGCAGGTCAGGGACGCATACCTGTATTATTATTATCTTAAGTGCCTAATGCTACTTCGACCATTTCTGGTCTTTTGTAGCGCACTCTTGCTTTAAAGTTCACTGCTCAGACTTATGGCTTCGAGAAACCTCCAGATCCTTTCAGCGTGATTGTTTGTATTTCCTGCGGTTGCCTGATGTGCAACCCTAGGTTAATACTTCAGTGCCGCATTAGTAGACCACAAAAGAATAGAATATGCATTGCAGTTTCTTCTGCCTCTCGACAGAATCGGCATATTGTGTTTTCGCCCAACTTTAGGTAAAACATATGTTTGTCCAGTTTGCAGTGTCCGGTGAGGATTGTTGTTACTGTACAGGTTTTGTATCTACTCATATCTGTAACTGGAAATTGCTTGGAAGTCCTAGCCCTCCAACATTTAATATACTCGTATATATATAAAAAACATTTTAGAACAACGGCTACAAAAAAAATAAAACTCGGAACTAGTATTTGTGGATCACACAAATTTATGTCCCGTGTGGAACACGAACCTCCAGCACTCGGCGCGCGCGCGGCACGGCGTAGTGGCAAGGCGACCACTTTAAGCATTGCTCCATCCGTGCAGTAAAATTAAATGTTACTTGTCTGTCTGTAAACGTCTGTTGGACGTTGTATGGAGTTAAGACATGTTTTTGTTAAAAAATAA
Source organism: Euplagia quadripunctaria (assembly GCA_963859945.1). Taxonomy (NCBI): domain Eukaryota; kingdom Metazoa; phylum Arthropoda; class Insecta; order Lepidoptera; family Erebidae; genus Euplagia; species Euplagia quadripunctaria. Next base: position 348,764 of record OY982572.1, on the reverse strand, counting down.
TTACACATCCATTTGCGTACCCAGATATATTCTTTTTAAACAATCAATCACGAAACACAATTTAAAAAGAAGAAACAATCCTTTATGTTCGTGGGCGTTTAATAATAAATGAAGAGGCAGGTCTGTAGAGAAAAAATATGATAAAGGGTTCGAACACAAGGCCGTGGTGTGTTCCATTGTTCCCCAAAATTATAGTCGAAGGTAGTTTGACAGCCTGTCAAGATCTTACCCCGGAGATTGGCAAGGGTTGGCGTTTTCTCTTATTTAGACGCCGACCTGGCTTGGAGCGTGTAAGGTAAGGCTGATAGTGATTAGTAATATGTACTATTTACACAGTTAGTTACAATGACAGGTATTCAATGAAACCTAAACCGTGCTTGAGTAAACGGCAATACAATGGTCCGTATTACTAATAAATATTAAACATAAAATTGAAGTGTTTTTTTGTAATGTCAAAATAATAGTTTTTTTAAGCTCATACAGTTATTTGCACGATACCTATGCCTAAAATTTTTGTCTGTCTGTCTGTCTGTTTGTTCCGGCTAATCTCCGGAACGGGTGGATCGATTTTCACGGGACTTTCACTAGCAGGTAGCTGGTGTTATAAGAAGTAACTTAGATTACATTTGTTTTGGAAAAAGAATTAAGGTTCCGCTCAAAATATATAAATATGTACACACGAGCGAAGCCGCGCGGCAACCTTTAATTGGAATATAGAGGTATGAATAAATATAAAAAATACATAATAAACAAAAAATAATATGTAGGCACACGAGTAGTAGTCTTATGCCCGATTCCTAACCTCAAGAAACGATTTGTTTTTCTTACAGACGGTAAAATTTTCGTTGAAAATTTAACGAAATCTTACCGTCCGTAAGCAAAACGAATCGTTTGTTGATTATAAGAACGCGGCAATAATTAACCCACTTGGTTGTAATTTGTATAACAAGTGTAGTTATTCGTTAATGTATAATATAATATTAAATTTCTTACCTGTCATAAACTATAACATTAATAATAAGTTAACGTGGGGCGGGCGAAGGCTTTGCGTCATGACGTCAGCGCCCGTAATGGAGCGTACAGCTTTTGTACAAGGTCTTCGAAAGAGAAACCTGAAACTCATCGCCAGAATGTTAATACATGAACTAATAGAATGTATGTGTATTTATTGAGTTTATGTTTACTTTATGTCTTTAGGGTTCCGTTCCTCAAAAGGCAAAAAGGAACCCTTAACCAAGCATAACTTCGTTGTACATCAGCATGCCTGTCTGTATGTCGTTCAAGAACCGTTTTCTGAGGGATGCGTGGAGGTATCAAGTTGTGAATTAACATCAAATACAATGTCTGCGGGCCCTTGAAGCTGTACAAAAACGCGTTTCTAAGTCAACGCAATTAAAAGATACGGCACATAAGCCTTATGTTTTACCAATTTTAACACTTTGTAGGTAAATCAAAACCTATTAATCTAGAATCATGCAATTTAGCAATAAGAAAGGGCTCACAGAACAAAGAAAAAAAATCGAAAGTCGTTAATTTGTGGTTCCATCACACAAAATTGACTAAGACGTATATCGACGTAGGGGGGTGTTACTGCACTACACACACAATAATATAAAACGCACGCTTTGTAAACAAGCATATTATTAACTAGATGATTAATTTATTAGGTAACTGATAAAAGTGCTCAGCAAAGTGCTGGGCCCTGCTCAGCAGCTACACTCTTAATGAGTAAGCACTCGTAGTGGTCTCTAGATTCAGCTTATCTTATACATTTTTGACTTGTGTATTAGTTTTAGTTAACTTCTGACATGTATCTATATATTGACATTTTTTATTATTATTATTACAGATATTGTTAATTTTTACACAATATCGACATTACTATAGACACTGTTTTGACATTTTAGAAATGTATGACCTGAATTTTTAGGTTTCATACCATAAACTCCGTGACTGCAACTGTGTATTTCTTAGCCCGAAAACGGAGCAAGGAATCAAATTCAGAAGAGTCGGAGAGAGTTCGATTTGCTATGCGCTATATAAATGTAATTCCTTGCTTCCTTCTAATGCAGTGTTCATTACCGTGCTCAGATTCTCGGGAGGGCAGCATTTTTTTTTTCTATTTGCGGCCTAGTAACATTTTGTTGTGAGTCTCAGAGTGAGCGAATTTACTCAGCATTTGGCAAAAGGTACCTTTAACATCGAACCTAACTCAAAGTAGCAAGCTACGTCGATGTGATACACTTCCTATATTCCTTTGTTTATGCATTTAACTAAGCCTATATTTGTACCTTGAGATTATCAGAATAACACATCACAATAATTTTATGACGCACAATATCCAATATCTTTTCCTAAATTACGACTAATACGAATTCCTAAGTGAGAAGAGTTGACAGCTGTTTTGTCTCACGCCAGAGCGAGGGTACTCCGAAGGTACTCATTTATTAGCTAACGGCAAAAGGAAATGTCATGACCTTGACGTTTAGATAAGACTTTATTTTGTACCTACATTTTCACACACTTGCCGGAAAATGCTGTGATGAAACATAAATGACGTAGCCGTACAGTAAGTAACTCACAGACGGTTTGTAATTGGCTTAACACAGGATGTAATGTATGTAATAGAACAAAAATAGAGAAATAAAAATATTCTGGGACCCGAGAGCGTTTTCGCATTGTTTTACAAACATCATTTTCGAGAGCTCATGTTTCATTCAAGAATGTATTTTAGTATAAGTGGCTGTAGTATGTTTTTTGTATGACCCAACCATTTATTTATTTAGGATCTCTTTTAAGAAATTCGCGTGTCTCAATCGATACATTTATGTACTTCAAATTGAGTCTCATAGATTTTTTTTAATCAGTAAATTAATAGGCGTACTTAAAGACAAACTTTATACCTGATGGAAAGCGACAGTGAAGTCGAAGATGGTACACGCCTATCCAAGAGCCTATTCACTCTACTCTGGAAGGTTTCGGGATTAAAATTGTCTGGAAAAATGGAAATATTTTCATTTCAATTAAAGAGGACGGAGGAGGTAATTGGACACTGACAACCGTTTGAAAGTTTTTCTTTTGCTAGTAAATAAAATATGCATAATCATGGACCCCGTAGGGTACACAAAGTGGGTACACAGTACACATGAACGGTTTTATGTTTATTGTATAAACTGTATATAGATATTTGGCTGGCTATTAGTTATTGAACAACAGATTATTGTAAATCCGACCAAAAACGTAATACACCAATTTCAAACAACCTTTTGTTTAACGCCTACCCTCAAATCCGGAAATGATCCAACATCCCAAATTTTCTCTCTTTGTGTATATGATGCTCTGTTATTTATTGGAGCAAGTAATCTCTTTAATTAACGAACCAAACCATTTCCTTTGTTTAAACGAAAAGTCTCTAACAGACAGGGATTTATTAAACCGCTCACTTCAATAGATCTTTTTATGTACACAGAAGTACTTGTGTTCAAAGAATATACATTTGATATTCGATCTTGTGTGAATTAAACAATAGCAGGTGACAACTGCTTTAAAAGGTCCATTCTCTTTCTTTTTACTCTTGTATTAGGAGGGAAGTCATTCTTGTTCATTCTCAATATCTTTACATTAATTCAAAAAGTAGACGGAAAGTACTCGCGAACTTAAAACGACTTGGTGATTTTTGTATGACATAAATTGTTGTATATCGATACCTGCTGTTCTATAAACTGCCCCAATACTAGGCTTTTGCCTCATATGGGAATGTTTAGGACATTGCCACACTGGCCTCGTGCAAATTGGTAGAACTTACAAACCTGCATGCTTAAGAAGTTTTTGAAAAAGTTTTCAACATTAGGAAAAATTCTTAGGTACGCTGGATCTGAAGCGTCTAATTACATTATTATTTCTAACAGTCCGTGAAACTCATGTGGACTTTGAACTGCTATCGTGAGATGCTATATCAATATCTGATAAATGGATAAATAATCCTACTAGGGCTTGATTCTTGTTTTTATTGATAAATCTGTTAAACATACATAAATTTATGATATAGTTGAATATCGATAGTAATTTTTTCTTCTTTTTTTCTTTTTCTTATCTTTTCCTTGATGCTGCTCTTCTTCTTTGTCTAAAGCAATGGCTATCATTGCCAGTTTCGTGTTATTGAATAGAGCCATAGTAACAATCAACGTCGCACACGTTTTGCCTGAAGATCCGTAGAGAAATGAGCATTGACACGTGTAAATTGAAGCACTGCCGCATCACTGTAGCACTGACCTGTGCGAACGCATTGCCGGAAGTGTGACTGCACTGATATGTGTGAATCGGCCTTAGCACACTACAAGTCTAACGTACAATGCTATAGCTATGCGTGGCAAAAGCGCATTGGTGACTTTTATAAGACCACTTTTTGCTAGTTGGGGTGTGTGGGTGGAATTTATCTATAAAATGTATGAATTTAGTGATATATAAGTATGTTTATCAGCAGTAGGTATGGTTAGGCTCTGCCTAGTTTGGGATCAGACGGTCGTGTGAGGTGTCTCAAGTTATTATTATTATAATAACCGGTACGGAATCAAGTGACAGCCATTTATCTGAAATAACACGTACAAAACTTCATTAAGTAGGCATAGATTATGATTAAAACTTTTTTATTCTTAACCTTTTTACACGCTAAAATGCTGGCAATTTTTTGTGCACCATTAGCTCATAGAGTTTTTTATCAATTGTCATTAGAGGCATTGTTAGTAGGAGATTTGAACCCACCCACAGTATACCGATACAATTTAATAGCTTTGTGTGGTGCTGGGAATTTAGGGTTCCTTGGAATATTCTTTTCTTGTAATTTATATTCTGAGTTTATATTATCGTTAAATGATTGCTGGTATCTAAAGAAATTAAAACATAATATTGTGTTCCTACTGGTCAATTGGGTCGAAAGGTACCCACAGAAATATGCATAATGTAGCTTAGTTAGGTACCATAAACCACTTCCCAGGGTTCTGAAATCGAAATAGATAGAGTCAAATACTTCCAGAGAAATAGTCCAGTGAAAATGAAGTTATTGACACTAAGATAAAAATATCAAGTTTCAACCTCGTTGTTGTTCGTACAATCCATAGTATTTATGTTTCTTTGAGCAAGTCCCGCTCGAGGGAATTACCTACATCGTGTGTGATACTCAAACTTACAATAAATGAAGTGTTAAGTATACAATTGGAAGTATAGTTCAAAGTCATAATAGTAGCGAGGTGACCACTTAACCCACTTGTCTATACATCCAATATAAGGATGAAAGGATATGGATCCTTTCATTACTTATTATTCAGTGATTGATAGGTAATTTTTTTTGACTACAATTTAATACATAGCGAAACATCGAAATTAAATTGAATAACCAATCTTCACTATAATGTATCATTAAGGTTTTATAAAACATTTCAATTAATATAAGTAACAAAGGAAGACTGACTTAAATGTAAAAATCTAAAAACTTTATCCAAACAAATAATAATGCCACATTGTATGTTTAAGTATATTAAAAAATACAGCTACGGAACTCTCCAATAAATTAAAGTTCTTTTATTCTTTTTTCCTGCGTGAAACGCGTGGGGAGGGGTTCGATTCCCGTCTCGTTTATTACGGATCAGGAATGGTCGCCATTGAATTATGTATTATCCTTTGATCTAAACAGTTCGCACCCTAATTGATTGGGTATTTAGTTTCATGGTTTCCTCTTATACTTACTTGTTTTTATAGTATTATATTATTTGTATAAAGAGAATCTTGAAATTTACAATAAAGTTGGTTTATGAGACATCTAGTTAATTTGGAAGCTTTTTTGGAAACACATTCCAGTAATTGATCTCTTGATGCTGTTGATACGCTATGATGTTGTTGTCGTAAATGGAAAGCAAAACTCGTAAAATTGCTGTTATGCTTATACACTTTCTTCGTTTCTTTTCAAAGACACATATAATACACATACACATATACAGATATTACATAATAAAGTTAATGTATACAATCCATATTTTAATCAGTACAAAGTCCCTCACGGCCCTCTTGGTATTATTTGCGAAAACTAGTATCGCTCTAAACGAAACTGCCTTCAAATAGTGTTTTTTTTCACATGTTGCATACGGTTATCAGAGATCCCGAGGAAGAGACAAGACCACATGCCAGTGATACTACTACAAACACCCACGCATGTATTCCCCAAGGGTAGGTAGAGGGATATAAAACACCCACGCTTTGCCACACTCACGTAATAGGGGGTAAGCCTTTTACCGTCAGCCCACCACTTTGGGATGGAGAAAATGGGAGTGCATTGAAAGGGAAAGGTAAGTAAGAAGGGAAGACAATGGAAGGAAAGATATGCTGCTTATACGGATGGATTAGGGGTCAGCAATAACTCGAGCAGGTCACGGTCGCAGGGGACGCGGTAGAGGCCGCTAGCTCCCCAATCGTCACCTAAGGGTCGTTTGTGGCCACATCTGGGGATGATGAGACCGCTGTAGGCGACCCGAGACCGGTGACACCCCGGTGCGGCCGGGGGGTGTCGTCCAATGCGGATCGGTTTTCCGCGTCTTACTGTCTAAAGCGGTGAGAGGCGTGACATCGACCTACCACGGGGGTGACTCTGGTCACCCCGGGATATACCTCAGACATGAGGTACGGCAGTGGGGACTCCAGAAGCCACCGATGCGTTCCTGGAGCTCCTCCCAACTCCCGAGGTAGGCCGCCGCGGTGGTTTAGTGGGTAGACTGGTCTGCCGGGAGTCCCACACACGCCCTTCGTATCCCCGACGGAGGGTATGGTGCGAAAAGCATTCCCCGAGTAAAAAAAAAAAAAGTCACAAAACAAGTCTTTGACCACGCACTGCTTTTGTAAATGTGTTATTTATACCCATCAGTAACCATTAACCAATTTGTCAACTTTGATTTTACCTTTGTAATTACTAGCGGCTCTGGCCATAGGTCAAAATAAGACCGTAATTCATTTAATTATTTTGATAACAAAAATGGTTTCGTCGATGGAAGAAAAAGAACTGATTCCAATAAAATTGTACATGACACTAATCCACCTCCTGGATCCTTCGTCTGATCAGCTACAAGATGCCAAATTATAGTATTGTCATCGAAACTACATATACATACAAAGTTTCACTTCGACAAGCAGAAAGAAGTAGGTTAAAATTGACTTTCAAGATTTGTTTATAAAGTTAATTATTTAGATAGTTAGTTCCAAGTGAAGCTAATAAAAGCGAGTTAATAAAAGAAAATAAGTTGATATACGGTGAAGAAAAAGGTACTGAACTGTATTTTTTTTGGATACTTATACTACATCCTACTAATATTATAAACGTGAAAGTCTGTGAGGATGTATGGATGAATGGATGTTTGTTAGTCTTTCACGCAAAATCTACTGAACCGATTGCAATAAAACTTGGTATGTAGATAGCTGGAGACCTGGATTAACACATAAGCTAATTTTTATCCCGATATTCCCACGGGACTTGCACAAACGCGGCTGAAACCGCGAGGCACCGCTAGTATTTATATACGAGCTAGAGACCGCCTGGAAATTCTTCAATTTTCATTGGCCAGTATAACTTGAACTGTCATTGTATTGACTTATGTACCATGACAGGTCAACATATATACTGCACTGTTAGCTTGGTGTGGCCGTTTTTACGTAATTTAAAAAAAATCCTCCAAAAATAAAAAAATAAAAATGCGTATAAAGAATTCCGTTCACGTATTAATATATAGATATTAAAAGATAAGAATGTTAACTATCAAGATGTTCATCACGGCCGAACGATTGACAATAATACACAAATATATTGTTTTCCGAGAACCTTCATAATCCAATTAGGTTAGAAAGCTCTTGGAGATCGCCCGGGAATCAGGCCACGGTGGGCCCTTTATAAATCTCTTATAAATAATACAGATATTTGCCCAGCTGCACAGTATGTACACACTGTTTCCTTAACATACCCTATAGTTTTGTGTACAAGGAATGGGTGAACTTTTTGGTTTTCCTCTCGCTGACTGAAAATGTTTCATGTCAATTAAAAGTAATAAAAAATTTGATGAATTGCCATTTGTATTAGAAAGATTTCAGATTTTTAAATCATAGAGGTGGTAAAAAAATATAGTTTCAATGCAGTAGGAATGCAATTTGACGATTGGACATTGATAGATTATAAACTGCATCTTCAGTTCAGTTCTTAATATTCCTTCAGTTTATAATATCGCGAGATTGTTTATAAACCAACGATTTTCACAATCTTATGGTGACAGAAGACGAATTGCCTATCACCCGACAATACCGCCGCGCCGTGTCCCCACCTAACACAAGTATTTAGTATTTAGTTCAGCTGAATGAAAATAACATATACAACAACAAACACAAAAATAAGTCATGAATCTCCTACAACTTTATATATTATATCACACTTGCATTTTAGTCAGAAAGATTATTATTAAAACCATCCATACCAACTTTACTTTTACGAAAAAATCACAAACGACAAACCGTAGTAGCTTCGACGTCCGTCCAACTACGGGAAGAAATTACCATAACCTTCGAAGGAGCGCAATACCTATGTACCAAAATACCCTTACATATAAAGAATGTAACTTTATTTAACAGTTTTAATTCACAGTTATCTGAACATAAAATTACAAAATGATACTTATTCTCTGATCTCCTGATTAATACAATAAAATTATTAAATACTTAATAATAATAAAAAAAACTACTTAAAACGGTCAAATGACAACCATTGTATCAAATTAATTATTATATGAAACTTTGCTCTCAAATCAGTGAATTTATAATCTTTTCTGATTATAAAACTGTCTAAAATATGTGTACCTACCTTTTTATTACCCGAAGATTTTTATTTAATTTAGATTTTGTGTTGAAGCATCCGCAACTGTAATGTCTAATTCAGTTTCACTCGAAGTTGTGCATTCTTTGTTCGTAAGATATTTTGTGTGGTAAGAATAAGATAAAAAATTTCGAGCACCAAGTTGATCGTTGCATCAAATGCTGTCTTCCTATAGATTTTAACTGCTTGTCGCGTTTCAAAAATAAAAAAAACATTGCCATTAAGTGTTGTTTCATACACAATACATGCTTTTATTATTTTACTAAATAGTTGTGATATCAATTGTCATGAATTTTTTTTTACGGCACGCGGCATCACTAGTAAGAAACCAGAACCAGATAAATACGAAAGAATCTATCTCGAAGGTATATTTTTTGTTTATCACAAGAAAGATACCAGGATTAGATAGACTTTGCTACTAAATTAATTTGCTATTTTGCGATAAGACCGCCCTTTGCACATTATTGATGCGATACATGTCTTGTTTCATATTCTCTGTAAGACGCTGGTGTACAAATAAAGTGTAATCTATCTATCTGTTTTTTTTAACAATGTGTATGTACATTATGTTACAAAAAGGCGTGTTTTAAAAAAAATAAGCGTAAATTCACTTTTCTAAACAACGTCTAATGAATATTGATTTCAATTTCAAATAGAAATGACACAAATAGCTGTTTTGCGTTGATGTTGCGTATCTTTCTTCCCAGCGATTGTCTGTTTTCCAGACCATAATATATACCTGAACATTTGCACACTATTTCGCAAATATCAAGGGCCGATACTTGCTCGTAATAATGATATAACAATATCACCAATATTCGACAGCCATAGTGACAATAATATAATTAATATCGTCTCTATCAAAAGTCTCAACTACCAATACTATCAATATTTCGAAATATAGGCTCTTATCTACGGTATTTTTCATATTAAGTATATTCACTTCGACAACATTGGGGCTACCAATTTTAATACAATATTACTGACGGGATCTAACTCTCGATATTACCACAGTATTGCTATATTATGTCGATAGTATTGATTCCACTATCAGTACTATCAGAAGGCTTATCAATAGTGTAAGAGATTTTCAGGTTAACTATTTAGAGGTAATATCTATATTTTGGCTACACTAGCTTTAAGAATTCATTTGGTGCAATGGTGTCACAATATCCAGTAGTAATAAAACAATGTATGAAGAAAGTATATTCCTTGCCTTCTCTTTAAGTAATTTGTCTGAACCCAGTAACAATTTTGCCAGTCTCTAGAAGTCGGAAGCAATTCTTACTATCGCATGCAAACATAATAAGTCGCCAAATTATGCCAGGGGGAGGAACCAACCAACAACCAGGCAGTAACAATTATTGAAGTTTAGTAATAATGAAATATATATATACAATAGTATTATTGAGAGTAGCAAAAATACAATATTGTTGTGCATTGCTTGCACAAACAAACATTGTAGTTTAGTAACCGCTATTACACTTAAACCTACTTTCAAGTACTGAACAGGGTTAAAAAATCCCATTTGTCTTGTCCTCTGAGAAAGTGAAAAGTACCTAGTTAAAATTGAGTTTATAGCTGGTATAGCTTAGTGCAAGAGCCTTTAGTAATACATTAGATGTATAAATCGCCACTCAATCGAATTATTCATAAGTTACGATACCTTTTTGAATATGTTTGTGGAGACGGTTTAGTAAATTTGCACACATGATGTATATAGAGAACAACACAACATATATAGAGATAAACACTATTAGTCAAAATGTAAACCATTGCTGACTAACCAGATTATAAGTTAAGCTTTTCAGTAAAAGAATGGAACACTGGATTCTAATGTCTAGACCTCTCAAAAAGATACTTTTAACTATGTCCAGTCAACCAACCATTCAAAGAATTGGTTTCCATTCTGAACTAGTCGGAATCAGTATGAAGGAAGTGTAATAATTGTTACTATTTGCTATTTAGCTAAGGAGGGTTAAAGCGCGATTTTATGTGTGGCGGCCAACCGTCGCATCCTGACGACGCTCAGGAAACGACAGAGTTTTTACTTTCAATGAGTGGAAGTCGTAAACGGTGGGTGGTGATGCTCCCTAGGGATGTACACTGCACAGGTTTTATATTGCCACTACTATTGCGAACTTAGGATAATGTGTAAGTAATTTTGTACATATTTTAAACGTTCGTTATTTAGACACAAACTATGTTTGTGTATTTAAACAAATGGTCTCTTTAATTTCGTGTTTTAAATATTCAAAAGCTTTTGACTTTGCAGACCCACAGCACGGTCAAGTCCTTTGTGTTGTTAAAGTAAATTCTTAAGTCTATGAAGTCAATACAGTTAGGGATTTGTAAATGATTAAGTTTTTACTATTACACTTCTACATGAGAGATTAAATGATGACATTAAAATGTAAAGCATGAGGACTAATAGGAACATAAATGACGTTTACATAAACCCATTTCTATGGGTGTCTTCATAATAATACAGGTACGTCTTTTATATGCACTAAAAGATATACCTATTACTAAAATAAATGATAACAAACTCAGCTGTCGTAGCTAAAACGAATAGCGCTCTGTTTTGCATTCGCGCTCATTCGTAGTCACAAGGCATCCCTAGTGTCAAACAGCATTAAATGTTTAAGTGCAGTGCATGTGGTGTGCGAACATTCGCGTTTCATTGTTTCGTCACGGAGCCGAGGGGAGCGAGGGGCGGATGTCGGTGCCTATTTGCTTTTATTTCTGTACAAGATGTTACTATGATTGGTACTTCTTTTTATTTTAGAAGATAGCCATTTTTGTGACGTAATACAAGATATCTAAGGCTGCGATGTTTTTGGTAAACCTAGTGACTTAATTCTCACTCTCAGTTTATCTTCGGCCAGTTTTCTGTTTTACAAAGATTTTAACTCTCCAACTCTCTAGAACAAGTTAAAAAAGGACTATTTTCTTCACACATGTTTTAATGTTGTATGTTCGTCTGTAAACAAGGATGTGCAGTTTAAACACACAAACATATCTCTTTGGGAACTAGTCAACGTTATCTCCGGCCATTAGTGTCCGGCCGGTCCCGACGCCGCGCATGCACAAACGAAACCTTATGGCTCCACGAGTTTATTATACACATATTACATATATGTACTTACATTTAACTTTAAAAAATACTATATTTACTTTTAAACCCTCGTGTTCCATGACATATAATTAAGTATACGTGTACGAGAATTACAGCATAGGCACACTCTTAGTGTAGTAGTGTAGTCTGACATTGCACGGCGAAAAGAACATATCGAAAATGAGCGCACGAATAAAGAACCTTCTACTTCACGGATTCGACGACAGAGGGCGTGCACCACTGAGCCAGTCAGCTTGTAACTCGCGGTAATTACCGTACGTAAGTATACACAATTAAATATGTACTATTTTTTTTTTTACATTAAAAAGTATGTCTGTGTGTTGTAGTAGTAGCAGCTATGTGTAGAAAGTGACTACGTACCTATTCGTGACTACGTAGACACGCAATATGTGTGCAGGGAATAAAACGCATCAAAATCTTAAAAGATTCAAAGAGCTTAAACTATAGTTAGTCCAGAGCATATTGTGGCCATATACCAGGAAATCTGCCTCGTCGTGCAAGAGGCATCAGTTTACGCATAGGATTCTGACATTTTGGGTTCGATCAATAGGTCGTTCAATTATAGTTATTGGATTTTTCTATTTAGAAATCCTTAATGCAGCTTAAACCTATTAACTTAGTAGTGTTTGTTTCCCGTGGTTTGGAGATCAGGTAAAGCGTGCCTGATCCCTACTCGTTAGTATCCTAGGTTAGAGGACATACTTGTACGCCGAATATAATACCTCTTGTATAGTTGGCTAGGCTCATTAAGATGAACCGCCTTGCCCAAAATGCGGTTAGAAGTACAGGATTCGATTTTTTTAACAAAATAATAAATAACGAAGTGCTGCAGCTGAAAAATAAATGTTATTAAATTTAATATGCTAACTGGTCTATTTTCCCCATTTTATCAGAATTCATGAATGTGTTATGAATTAAAAATAAACTAGTAACCCGCCCGGATTCGCACGGGTAGCAGAGACTTCTTCGAGAGATCTTCAACAATCATCAACATATTTCAATCAATTTACACAAAATCTTAACAAATTATACACCTAAACCCTCCTCATAAATCACTCTGTCTATTAGTGAAAACCGCATGAAAATCCGTTCAGTAGTTTTTCAGTTTATCGCCAACAAACAGACAGACAGACGAAGCGGGGGAGTTTGTTTTATAATATGTAGTGATATTTAAAGCGATGAGTTAGAAACTAGCTTGTAGACAAAAGACACTAATTAAGTATTTTCTTTTTACACAATCAGATTTAACCTACTTTACATATTTATGTGATACCTACTGATATTTTTAATGTAATAATTTCAATGTATAAATATAGATGTATGTGAAATACTAGTGTTAGAATCCAATCCTTAACAGCAGTCTGTTATTATGTAACATATACAAACTTCACTTCCGAACACTCCCGAGTATCTCCGTGTGTAATTCCGAAATACAATACACGCTCACTCTACCATATTTACTTACGTCCTTTATACGCACCACTCGAATAGTGCGTGGTAAGCTCACCAGCCCTCCGTCCTCTCGACACCCTCTCCTTCCCAACCCCTATTTGCTCAACAACTTGCCAAATGTACTAAACAGCTGACAAAGATCTACATGAACTATAATATATATGAAGCGTGATACCTAACTACGTCTGTCTCTTTCTAGTCTATTCAAAAAATGTCATCGAGCTTTTAAACTGTTTTGTAATGATCCTGGCATTCTATAGTGCCATTGTTTTCTTTTTACGTTCCCAATTAACTCTTATCTTTCTTTCATCCGTACTCGACAAACGATAGACATAGAAGAAACATCATTTAGCACTGATTATAAATATATAAAAAAAATGCGTTAGTCTATTAGATGTAATAGCATATAACCGATGTACCGAACATTAGATAAGTCACATGTCAAAGTTATTATTCAATCGATATTAAGTCTATATTGGTGAATAATGTCGATTCACTCAAAGGTCGTAAATACATTATGACTTTCTTTATCCATCAAATTTTCCACCAAGTTTCCGTTGTGTCACGAGAATTGCTCGAAATTATAGACATTAATGTGTTACAGTGGAAAGCAATAATCGTCGTAAAACTATGACGGGGGCTCTGGAGTACCTATTCTATAGGGTAGAGACGATTTTATTGTATCGTTAAGAGCATAAATTTGTATAATGGCCTATTAACCTATTACGTGTTTTAAATGGCGATAAATTCAAATATTCCTTTGTAATTTTATATATAAAACGTAAAAAGGTGTCGTAAAATTAGTTTTTGTAATCGTTTCATTCGGTATTTTTTGTGAAATAAATTTGTTAACTTTGGGAACGTTTTCCTAAGTATAATTGTACATAAATAGGTCATTAATTGTGCTAAGGGATTCATTTACGAGATTAGAAAGGTCGTTGTCTTCGAAAAAACGGTTTTATTATTTGAGTACCTGATAGAATGACAAAAAATATTCAGCGGGACTTCCATGATATTAAAACGAATAGGAACATGTATAATATGCAACTTTATTTACAAAGGTCACCTTCATCTCCTCAGTTAGGCGAGCAGCAGTTCTGCAAAGACGGTCTTACGAAGAAGGTTTCAAAAGACTCTCTGCCACTTTGTCCAGGTCCTTAATTCATAAAGTGGACGGAAGTCCCAGATACTCTTTCTTCTTTTTTGTATACTTCTGTTTACCTAGTTACGCATTTAATTATAATTTTAAGTCAACTAAGTACCTACTACAATTACTGAAACACGGGGCACACATTACTAGTATTCATGTTAAATCCCACCATCTAAGCTAAATGCTTCTGTTAGTGTGGGTTTACATCGGATGTGTTCTGGGCGGGGTTCGAACCCGAAACATGATTATTGATTCCAAGTTTGACCCCTTACTTTATTACACTACCGTCCGTTAAACATAAGTCTGTAGGTTTTGATGTACTGATTCAATTTTCAGTTTATAGTTCTCAAATAATAATATTAAACTGGTTACATTTAAATTCATTTAAACCGCACAAAATACATTTAATCTCTTAACCAATACAGTTCGAATTCATTTCCAACAGTATTCGACACCATTCGTTCCGAGATTGGATCGCTCGCCGGTCGCCTATCACTCACTCGTTCGCAAACTGCGAGTAGTTTGGCAATTGACAGATGCAATTTTTTACCTCCTCAATGCTACTTTTATGCATGAAAGATAAAAAATGTGCCGTGTATGTTTACGAGGCTCTGTGGGTACACTGGATAGCCAAGGGGCGAAAAATAACGAAGGGGAGAACCTTTATCGTCGCTGATATTAAGACTGTGGAAGTGTCATAAAACTCGTAGGTATGCTTATACCCAGTAGTGTTTTGTATGTTAACGCATCGACGTAAAAAGCCTTTTTTATGCCCTTCACTTTATTGTTTTATCAGCATATATTTGGCATGCCGGCGACGCGCACGCTGCGTAGTTCATCCGATGATTCCGCCTTGTGTATTCCACCCCGGCGGCAGTAATTTAACCTTTTATACAAATATTATGCAGGATTATTGGATATTATTAACATAAAGTAATATTTTTATTGGCTCATGAATGGTGTTCCGATTTTAGGTGTATAAGAAAAGGTATTCATAGTACCTTTTTGTTCGCAATAAATACTCAAATTCTCGGTGAAGGACCACTTTAGAATTCTTTAGGTTAAGTTGTTAGTGAGATCTTGAGGTATTAGTGTAAGTACATTCAAATGTTATCGTCAAAGCTCTTTCTGTTGAAAACAAATTACGTTCGTAATGAAATATTGAAAAAATCTCACCCTCCGCTTTTGGAAATTGCGTGGCGAACAGCTGATTCCTTCATTGTTTCGAGGTACACCCTTGACGATACCTCTCATCACAGAAAAACACGCTCTATCCTAAAAGGATAAAGCATAATTTTATTCGTGTACACCTAATGACAGGGCGGCAGGAAGTCAGCTGACTGCATCGCTCAGATGTTATTAGAAACGAAATTTCGTTGAGGTACGCATCAACAGACAAAACTTTTGAATAGCTCAATAATTTAATGGCCATATTTCGAATACCTTTACTGAATTCTATCTTGTTTTAGAATAATTTGAATTTATAATTTTATCAATAAAACGATGTTTTGGGAACGTAAATATTTAAAATAACATTTTTAGATTTTTATTTTTGTTGAATGAATAAAATTTTTAACCTCTTACCGAGGTAATGCTTACTTATAGAGCCACTGTCCCTTGTGTTTAATTAGCTTTTAACTGGTAAGGTGTGCGATGAACGACGTTGATACAGGTGGCAAACTAAAATACCTTTACACCTACAGAAGGCCTGACAAATAACCCCAATAACACGAAGATCGTTTTAGTAAAAATACAAAAAAGAGAGTAACATATCTCTTGCTTCTATCGACAATATATCGTGGTCACGGTAATTAATATCATCTTTCTTTAGATATTTATGGAATGAATGTATTTTTTAATCGTTTCATTTAAAGCGATTTCATATAATTTAAGACTTTAAAGTTATAGTTCGTGTAATCCGAAAATAGACGATGGTGGCGTTTTATAAATAGGCCATTATACTCCTAAATCTGCGTGTATGAGAGACCCTCGATTTTCGAGGATATTTAGTAGGACACGGGTACATTCTGACATTAATTGACATTTCGAGCGGTGCGGAATCCCTCAAGGGGGTTAAATACGTGTGCGGATAGACATAAATATTAAGGGTGTATTTTAGGGTTAGGTTTCAGCGGTAAGTGAGTTAAGAGACGACTTCAGGAATACAAGTATTGATGGATGATATCGTTATGTTATAGGTATGGATTGCTTTTAGATATCTGGTGTTGAATCATTCACTAAGAGTGGGTAGTGGAGATTTATAAAATTAATATTATAATGTACTATTAATCTGATACAATTTTCCCATACAATTTGAGTCAACTACATATGTAGGTAATTTATACCTATACTATGTTGAAATTGTTTCTTATATTCACAGTATTTAACGATAGAATAAGAGCCTCTTTAACAGTTGTTTTGTTTCACTCTCTCAGAATAACTTCAAATTCTTCAATATGAGCTTGAAAAAAGCAGGTCCAGTGAACTGGAAAAAAGTCCAGTGCTCTTTCATTTTATCACAAATACCTTGTAGCTATACTAGTATATTCCAAGCGTAACCTTCGAACCAGCGAAGCCATAACACTGTTTGAATTTTAATATAACACAAAACAAAACAGCAGCATTCAAAAACTAACCCTTAAAACATCACGGGAATCATAACATTCCTTCACGCGGTCCCCGAGGAGCGAGAGGGATTCGAATTCCCTCCGCCCCTCTATTTTGAATACCCTTCATGCAAACACGTAGAATATGAGCAATTCTTATCGCTTTAAAAAACTTGTTTCGTATTAAAAGGTTTTGGAAATATAAGCTACGTTTATTGCTGTTGATAACACTGTGTTTTATGTGGTAAAAAATAAAGAAGGGTATTCCTGCCTCACATGTTTCTCCGATCTCATATGTTATGTATGACGGAGAAAGTTATTTATTTGTGTTATGTATAATAACAACACAAGCTCTTTGAAATGAGTTACACATAGTTTTTGACTGTTAGTTTCTTTTACTGTTATTACTAACAAATTAACAAGATTATAACTCAGGTAAGTAAGTTATTTCAAGTTTTTTAGTTTTTCATGAAATTTATTGAGTGTTTAATATAGAGACGAATAGTCGCCTGTATAGAATATCCTGAAGATATTCGGTTTTCGTATAAGCGGATAGTTACAACGTATATTTATAACAGCAATACGACAAATTTTTGACGTTTTAATTTAAAACTGCGTTCCCTCTAGAAATTAATAACATTTTATATCACTCTATATTCAAGCGAATTCTAATTTCGAACATTCGAATGACGCGATATAAGAGTGTGGTGTTGGTGTAGCGTATCACAGATGCGTATTACGTATGACAAGCACTCGCCGCGTATAAGTGATAATGGAGCGATATAGGGTTAAGTTGGGGGGAATAAGAGCTATTGATTTGTAGGCATTACGATTGCGAATAATTGGGCTTACGTGATTGTATTTTTAAGGGTGTTTTGAATTTGGAACTGGGTTTGTATTATTACTCTTATACTTTGTTTAATGTTTCTCCACGCGTATCTTCCTCTAAGATTAATTACTTAAGCTCTGAAAATCTGAATATGGAGATACATCGTGTCCGCTATAACCAGGGAAACCTAAGTATTTTTACAGATATTGTCTTCCTCGCAGACCAGAAGAAAACTTCTGGTAAAAACGATCCCACCGTTCAGGCTTACACGTTCACCCAAACCAAGTTATGTGTTAAACTAAGTCAGAAATAAATCAGACATGACAAACCCCTCCACCCTCTTGTCTTTTCTCCGCTGGACCCTCTGTTAAGACAGAGATGTAGGCAGTTGCAATCATATTTTTTGCTAACTGTTCTTAAAGTAGAATAATTTAAAAATTTTAGGAATATGACTCGGTAAAAGTGAGGCGGATTGGCGTCCTGTATTGTTACTATTTCACCGTTTTATTATTTTTATTCACCTTACTTAAAAGTCAGTAGTGCAGATCATTTATAATTTTAATTTCTAGAATAATCCTTTTTTTTTCGTGTGGAAACCCCACGGGTCATCACCTCACCAACAAGCATGGTGTATTAGTTGATATGGTGATTTAGTGACTTTTTTAAACGCTAAGGATTGAATTTAATCCTTCACTAAAAACTAAAGGAAGTCGCTTACAACATAGTCAACTGACTTTGTTGTTACCGTTAAAACAGTTCCTTAGCGATGATTATATATAGATGATGCATAGCAGTTGACGCAACAAGATATCTATAAGAAGTTGTTATACCTATCTACGTACACCGTAAGGAACAAAGATAGTTTTCGTATCGGAATGCCGAGCGAAAAAGTGCTTGTAATTATGTGTCTTCTTTCTTACTGTTTCTTAAGTATATTGTACTGCCGAGCTTACATCTATGACAATCATGGCTTGCCTAGGAGCAAATGAATTGAAATGTGATTATACGTGCCTAAGTATATATTATTATTATTTATTATGTACATTAGTTTTATTGCGCTTCACATTGTGTGATAAGTGTGTAACGTGTTAAACAATTGCCCCGCAACTGTCACGTCTGAGAAACATATTCTTCTGAATATGATGTGACTTGATGTTTTGCCTGACAACACTCCAAAGATACCGACTTACTCTCTGAGGAAAACACTTCCCTATTCAACCACCAACTACGTTTTACCTAAAATATAATACAAAGTTACCATATACTCAACGGAACAAAGATCAAAATTGTATGTCATGTAGTTATTTGGGGGCGCAAATATAAAGAGATCCTTGCTAGGCAATCTCACGCTCAATGTCGTTTTATCGTTATAATGTAGATTCAGTGTAACAGAGACATGTGTATACAACAGAGAGGGACGGAGTATCTTGATGAAATTCATGAAGTCAGCCAGCTACAAGAATATTTTGTTCATGCCGTCGGTTATGTAGTCGATAGTAGTACGGTTATGGAGTCGGTGTTATTTTTGAATTTTTATGTTATACACTGTTTATCTGCAGGATGCCAAGTTACTCGGTCAAAAAATTGGCTCAGCTTCTGTAAATATCCACAGGGATATACCTACGCACTGATATTACAAACATTTTTTATCTTGACGTCGAGGAAGTATTTACTTACCGTATTATTCAGGGATTGTATTTATCTGGTATTTTCTCATGTGAAAATATTAAATTGGTAGTGTGATGCTACTAACGTGTATCAAAATAACTTTCATGTTCTTCCTCTCTTCGTTGCTTACCGATTAAAAACTTTCGACTGGGTGTTCCCATATGCGATTGTTATTAGGTCACTATTGTTTACAGAGGGAGGGACAACCTAATTGATTTTTTTTCCACAGTTAAAGAACATTTTGTTTTCTTTTAGAGACCGATTATCTACAATTTTTTTTGGACAGAAATTTGTAGCCTTTGGCCTCAACATACTCGCCATTAGATTTCTAATCGCTTTGTCTACATATAGGGACTGTAGATACTTAGGAAAAACAATGTAAGTACATATTACTTTCAAGTATGTTCTTGATGCCAATTAATCATTATTATTTTTATCTTTGATGTTTTATTTTCGTTATAATATTCCCAGAAAGTGAAGGTCTTATAACTGTGTGGCATTTGATTTTTTGCAAAAATATACTGTTTGCATGGGTGTGGTTTCGAGTCCGACTCTTTAGAGCTCTAGTGCTCTTGAGCTCTTCAGTTATCAAATATGAGTCGTGGCGTTTCATACATTATCGTTAAAGCCTCCAACTAGTACCAATGTATTTACGTCAGTATTTGGTAAAATTGGTAATAAATCCCACTAATATTATAAACGTGAAAGTTTGGATGGATGGATGGGTGGATGGATGTTTGCTACTCTTTCACGCAAAAACCACTGAACCGATTGAACCGATGAAACTTGGTATGTAGATAGCTGGAGACTTGGATTAACGCATAGGCTACTTTTTATCCCGATATTCCCACGGGATCGGGACTTACGCGGGTGAAACAGCGGGGCGCCTAGTAGAGTAGGTATATATATCTACACACAGTATTTGTACTCGGTGATGCATGAATAAAACCCTGGAAGCATTCCAAACTACTTCTAAACTTAATATCTCACAAACGTATTGATTGTATGCACACATCGGCAGGTACCCTAATTAATATAATATCATGCTAGAATCACAATACATAAACTTAATTACTTCATTTATGTACTTACTGAAACAATGTATTAAAGAAATTAGTATTTACGTTATAGGCAATTAGTGTGTTTACAATACGCTTCTACGAATTCACTCAGTCGCACGGTTGATAAGGTACCCTGCTCATACTGCACGGCCAATCTGTTGATGTGACTGACGAATCTGACTTATTAAAGATTATCATCCTTCAGCTAATAAGTCTATACTTTGAATAATTTTAGGACAAAAAATAACTTATGTAAGAACTTAAACACATCGATGTTTTATGTTGCATTAATAACTTGTACGTGTACAATGTTTTAATGAACGGCACGGTTAAATTTTAGGGTCGTAAGACACTCTTACAGCGTAAAGTGCAAGTATTTTTTAATTCAGTGTTTATTTATTTTATTACTAAATTATAACTATTAAATTTATACTTATCGCCTATATGATTTCTCCATACAAAATTTTCAAACTCCTCTTTCACCCAGGTAGAGGTGGAATTTTCAGAAATCCATTGATATTGTGTTTTAAACTTTCGCGTTCCATGATATAATTATGTATTTACGGGAATTAACGCGATCACAAAAAGGTACATACCGTGGCGTTGCACTGGCCGTGGTCAGCCTGTGGCCACGGCCAGTGCAACCTGGTCGAAACGTCAGGTAATTCTAAGGTATGTAATATCTTTTCGTGATCGCGTTAACTCCCGTAAGTACATAATTACATTGATAGTTGTTGATACCTGACTATCTGTGTGAAAAATTTCAACCCAATCCGATCAGGGGTTTGAGCTGTGCGTGGATAGTTCAGTCAGGCAATCACGGTCTCCTATTATATGTAGGTATTTATATTATTATACAGATTACTACTTTTCAACTATTTATCTGCTACACATAACGATTCTTAAATATGACCATACATTACTGTAAAACTTTGTATAAACCTACTTCGGCTGATTGAACCCAGGAGTCTCACACTTTCATAGTACAAGGTGCGCAGTGAAGCAAAGTTAAAAGTACCCTCACATCCTCTCACCTCCTCGCTGAGTGAAGGAGGCACAAACAGGAACCGTGCCCGGAACTTCTCGGGCGCAATGAGCCGTGCCCGCCGTATCTAACTACCAGTGCAATAGGTATGTCCGCTAGGCGTTCATAAGGGCATACTTCCCGGGAACTTCTACCTACTTAATATTTTCGTAGTTATAACGAAAATGCCGAGGCGATACAAGGAAGGGTATCGCTATCAGCTCAGTTAGACGCAGTGTAGAGGTGTATTTGATGTTGCTATTTCTGTTACTAACAAAGAAGTAACGATTATGAGATTGGATAAAATAATATCCGAAAATACAGATCCAGTTTTGAAAATTATATTTTCATTAATGAATAAAAAGTATAAAGGCATCGAAACCTACTATTACTAAAAGAATATAATCTTGTTGGTCGTGTCGTATCAATATCAAGTTCAATGAACTTTATCTCCAATGAAATTTACAAGGTATAAAATATTGTGGTTAGTTTGTTGGCTCGAGATTACCTATATACATATGTATCTAATCTTTGGTAGACGAAGCTTAAGCTGTCGTATTGTGGTGAATGCAAAATCACTCGGTAGACTGTTGATCAACTTAATTTTTTTAATGAGGCCATTGACCGAATAGTCTTTAGAGTTACTGAAAGTAATTGTGCCGAATGTGTTTACAATAAGTAACTGCAGATTTTTTAAACAAATTACTTTAATTGCTCTTCATTTTAATACTTATGTTACAGAAAAAAATATTAATCAAAAGTTTGCAACGATATAATCTTTTTCAAACACATTCATGCCTTGACTAGAAACACCAAAATAACTGCACACATGATTTTCAAACCATCTAACACGCGAGTGATAACCCTGCTGAACGCACTTGTCATGATTGGATCAAGTAAATTAAAAAATTAAGACAAAGCTGATATGTCAAGCGAAATCTCCGAAAATCAAAGGTATTTTATACATATACATGTCGTCAGAGATGACAGACTACCGTTTGATCCTTTACCGTCACATATGCTGTTGGACACGGAAGCGCGTAGTTAAATTATAAAAAGCCAAGTTGTGGAGAAATTATAAAATTTCGAAACTAACCAAGTTCCATAAGCAGTAAGTACAAACTGAAACCGCATTACCAGGAAAACGGCTTGATTACGACATACATATTATGTTTTGGTCTATGCTTATTTTTCATCTTTATCGAAAGAAAGTCTTGTTCTAAATTAACCAATTTACATAACATGTTGAAAGGAAAAAATCTCAAAACACTATTAAATCCTATAAATTTGTACATATTTGTACAATAAATAATATTCACACGCACATCTGACCACTCCAAAACCTAAACTTCAGACATTTTTAATATTCAATAGTTTCTTTTAACCCTTTGAATGGCGAGTGAGTGTAAAAATGCACCACAAGGACCCTAAAGACCCCTTATCGCACGAAATTTTCTGTGGGCCCGTATACCGTGAGTAAAAAGAAAAGAAATTAAACAGCCACAGTCTTTTGTTAGCAGGGAGATAAGATCAGGTTACGGGTCGAATCGGCCTCGGCCGAGCAGGCAATGTGGTACCTTTTTATAGAGGTTTTATGCTTTTTGCGGATATATAAATATTGGGTTGTTTAAAATGGGATACTTGATGACTTTATTGAGTTTTATGTGATTACTACTAAGGTTGTAATATCGCGTTACTAAATATTTAATGAACCGATACTATTACTAGCAGGTAAGGAAAAGGAAAGATATTATGAATTTTGATATCACGAAACTTGTGAACTGATTGGTCTCCCATACAAATTTTTGTCCTTTGTTTCACCACCTTCATTATTCTCGAGAAAAACATGTAAAGGCTTGCATTTGTGACTCTTGAGTTACAGGTGTCCATGGGCAGCGGTAGTCACTTACCATCAGGTAACCCGTCTGCTCCTTTGCCCTACATCATTGTCAAAGAGAGTCTTACTATATAGCGGCGGTAGCTGTTTGAACTCCGCCCAGTACAGTAGCCATCGTGGCTTTGTTTAAATTTTATTAATTTATTTCATCCTTGTAATCGTTGCGTTACAGCTGTGTCATGCTGTTTAGTTTTATCTTATTTGCAACACCTTATATGAGAATATAAATAAATCTTCTGACATCATTCGCGATAACGCTAAATGAGATCTGTGCAGATGTGCCAACGATAGTTTCATTATGTTCTTTAACATAACAGAGTGCACTGTCAGAGATAAAAATACACTGATAAAGTATCTGCTTGCATAAATAACCCAAGCACTTTGATTCACGATGTCATCTACTGATATTATTTCTAAAGTGTAAACAAAGTGTATATTAGTCTCCTGTAATAAAAGTAGCAATTTTAAATGAACTTAGGAATTATATATATAGCCACCTATTAATTAAGTTATTTCTTGATCAAAACGGATATATTTATATATATGCTTAATATCTATTCTGTGTAAGTCTTAGTTCACACTAATATGACTATTTATTTTTCTTTTTCGCATTTTCGCAACTAAATTGTGTATTGCCAAACCTATCCCTTTTCTCGTGGAAATCAGATGTCCACTTCACCCTTCTCGCCAATATAGATAAAACAATACGTTTAATTTTGTGTGAAGTTATTATTATTATAATTTTGGTAGAATCGATACCACTCGACGGTAAATCGGTGTCCTACAGTACAAGTACCGACAGTACGAATAAAAATACAGGCGGACTAAGGGCATACCGCTCCTCGCAACTCATGGGGGCGTAGCTGAACTCACATCAGTCTACCCGAGACTACTATCGGTGAACTTCGGAAACGTCAGCTGAACCAAAAAATCATATTATGTTAAAAATACTACCGAGATCAAGTGCCAATTTATATCTTATTAAACACATTTATGGCCTTTGCTTCACTCCTAAGAGTCGTAGCGTGATGTTGAATAGTCTATAACCTTCCTCAGAAGTAGGCCTTCAAATCATAGTAACTTTAGACACCTCATAAACGGCCGTCTGATCCCAAAGTAGGCAGAACTTGTACCATGGTATGGTATGGTAACCAGACTGCTGATAAACATACTACTAAATACATACAGGTTATATGTAAATTACACCCAGACACAGAACAAATGCCCGTGCTCATCACACAATTACTTGTCCTGGGTGGTATTGAACCCGCAATCTCTGGCTCAGCAGTCAGGATCACTAACCACTAGATCAACAGGCAAAATATTTTTATTAAATCAGACACGTATTTACAGAAGTTGGCGCCTGTAACTAAAAAAAACACGCTTTAATGACGCAACTAATCACAAAGTGAAAAAGAGTTCCACCATCCACGTCCTGGCTCCATCATCGGATCAGCTCCAACACCTCAAATTATAGTATTATCATCCAAACTACATATAAAAAGTTTCATTTCGATACGGCATTTAGAAGTAGGTAGAAATTGAGTTCCTAAAATAGTTTCCATAGTTACAAGTGCTGCACTTGCAACTATGGAACAGCGTGTTAAAATAAACTCTACTACTACAGCCTTATTATATTATTAGTATATGTACCAAAAATACATTTTTGACCACCAAAAATTGTCAAAAGAGTTGAAATAACCCCAACGGATGCTTCGTAAAGCGATTCCACAAGTTGTACTCGTAATTCGAAGCCGACCTTGTTCTGTAACCGGTTTCACTTTGTTTTCGTCCTTACACATTGTGTTTGTATGAATCGTATACGATTGCATCATTACACATTATAGTTTTATTCCAATCTCCCTTTGTTAAATGGACCATGCGCATTGTTTTGGACAAAGGAACCCTTTGGAATTTAGAGTTGGGTGCTGATGTCCACCGCGAGGCCCTATTGTACTACGAGAGTTAGAAATTAAATTGTTATTAAAAAACTTCTGAAATATAATGGTTTCAGCAACTTTCACAATGCTCTCAAGAATAAAAGCTGGTTGTCTCATACATGATTAAGGTCAAAATGGGTTCCCGTCATAAAAAAATACGGCTTTGAATTCAACTTATGTGCAAGTATAAAATCAGGTTATCTTAAATTTTATGCATTAAAAATGTTTCATGTGCAATAAATTTATTTATTTGTATGGAATAGCAGAGAGTGAAAGTGAGGGCTGTGGTCGCAGGTTCAAACGCCACCTACAGACGTTATCCCACTTCCCACTCCTATAATGTACTACTAACTTATAAAAAAATCTCAATTCGAAAACGCATTTTCATTCGCGAGGACTTGCATTCATTATAGCATTCAATTCTAGATTAGTTCTGGTCCCGTTGATGTTGTAATAATGCAGTTCTAACACCTCTTTTAAGTGCAGAGTATAGTACATGAAGGATTTTAGCGGGGTAAGAGATCCACCGCAGAATAAATAATGAGTTGGTACTAAGTTGGTTTATTCATCGGATAGAACAAAAAAAAAACGATTAAAGCAGATAGTTATTGAAGAGATTGATTTAAAAAAAAATATGACAAGTGAGTTTAATGTAATAAAAAAACAGGTAACTGTGATTTCCAGTACCATTCATGGCAGTAGCGGTGTAACACGTAGGCAGCTCTCCATCTAAATCGGACCGCTTGAATATTCAATTCAATGTGAAATAAATCGCCGCCAAGTGTAAATAATTGCTGAAAAAGATTTCATTATGTTTAAATAATGAAACAATTTAGTTGCAAAATCTACATTAAAATATAGTTTTTATTTGATGAAGGATATTAACAAGATGTCTTTTACAATAACTGTATAAATTGGCTTTTTTCTGTAGACACGTTTGAAAAAACCGGCTAAGTGCGAGTCGGACTCGCGCATGAAGGGTAAGGGTACCATCGTACAAGATTTAATACTAAAGCCAAAAAAACACGTGTCTAGTAGGGGAGCACCTTTAATTTTTAATTTATTTGTGGTTATGGCGGCAACAGAACTACACATTCTGTAAAAATTTCAACTGTCTACCTATTATGGATCATGAGATACAGCCCGCTGACATGTCGGTGTTATAAGTAACCTCTCTCGTTTATTACAGAATATTTATTTAACCCAGGCACATAAGACATGATTTATGTAGGGTGCAGGCTTTGATTATTTACTCTCGAGAGTTAATAATCAAAGGGTAGCTCTCGGTTTGTAAGTGGCGTAAAAAAATATAATAGGTACTTTGATAAAAACATGAAGTAAATCTTGTCGCGCTGACTCACTAACCAAAGTGTTGTTGAATCAAGCATTTTTTGCACGTCTAACGATAGGTATTATAACCTGAAGTAAACGCCCAAGTAAGTCGTACTTCCGTATTTTACCTGTTTTTTGTATTATAGAGATTGTACCAATCTTTATTATTTAGTGTTCTAATATAAAGCTCATACAATGCAATCAAGTTTGAAGTTTATATTTATTACAATCTTCTTATCCAAATAGGAACTAATTAGGTTTTTATTTTAATAGGTTGGTAACAAAACATTTTTACTACTATTTATTAATAGTGATAAATAAAATTGGATGTAATAATTTAATATTTGGAATATTTTATGCCATTATTGATATTTTATGTACCTATATAACAATACTAATTATAAAAATAAGCTGTAATATCATAATGATTGCATGCCTATATGGGTGAAATTTGTGGGTCAAAAGCTTTTTGTAGCACCTAAAATGTACCATTTTTCATGCAAATAAACAATTCTGATTGTGAACCTGAAGAAAATTTCTCAATTTTGCAGAAAACCGTGAATGACTAGTGCTACTCGTGGAATATTACAGTTTCACATTAGGAGAGTGAGATCAGCAGAACTGCGTTATTTACTAACAACGTGAAAGTAATACTACTGGTCTTGCAAGCGTTTCTAAACACAGGTAACCTCTTACCACATATTTATTTATTTACTTAACATACATTGCTCTTACAGGCTAAACCCAATATAACTATGTAGTACTATTATTATTAGTGGGTACTACATATACAATAATAAAAATAATTGTTGGTCGTGATCATGACAACACTGAAGCGTCACCCTTTCAAATTCCGTCAGTGCACAAATATGAATATCAATTCTTTGCGCGACACGGTTTAAAATGTTGCTTGTACGAGAGGAGAGTACTGTAATAATTTAGTTTGAGATACTGGTACATCAAATGTGGTCCCCCTCGGCGCCTGCCGCGTTACCTAGTGTTAAGAACAAGCAATCTTAACGATTCCAATATTTGAGGATGATTTAGTTTACCACGGAACAGCAGAAACATATATTTAGCCAGGGCCAGATTGCGCCTCACCTACAGCTTGTAGTATTTAACCATCCCTATAACAAGGCGGGTTGGATACATAAGCGGGTAAAAAGGGTATATTGTTTTAAGTAGAGACACCGAGTAAACTTATTTTCCATTTTTTCCACCATGGAACAATACCATCCTGCTCCTTACTAAAGCGTTACATAGCGACTTAACGACTAAGGTGTTTTGGAAGTCTCTTGTCTCCCGCATTATGAAACCAAGATTTTTAAAGGCCTTTGCGCAGATATTTATGATGTGGTTTCGAAACGAAAGGTCAGCAGAGAATAAAATCCCTAGGTTTCATACCAAGATAGCACGTGGGATGGTCACCCCTCATGCTGTCTGTCTGTCTGTTCACGATAAACTGAAAAACTAGAACGCATTTTCATGCAGTTTTCACAAAAGAATTGAGAGAGTGATTCATGAGGAATATAAGGTTTAGGTGTATAATTTGTTAAGATATTGTGTAAATTGATTGAAATATGTTGATGATTGTTGAAGATGTCTCTGCTACCCGTACGAAGCCGGGGCGCGTTGCTAGTATATATATAGTTTAGTAAAACTAAAAAAACACGCTTTAATGGCGAACCGCATTACGAAGTAAAAAAGATTTCCACTATTGATACACTGGCTTCATCGTCAGACCATCGTTATCAAGGCCCATCTGTTCGACTCGTCAAAGCCAATCATATGACTAACTAGCCCAAACTCGAGGGGTTTACTAGTAGCCCCTGCAGAGTTCCTGGCTCCATCATGAGATTAGTTCCAAGATACCAAATTATAGTATTGTTCTCCAAACTACATGTACATACAAAGTTTCATCGATACGACATTTAGAAGTAGGTTAACATTGACTTCCAAGATTTGTTGACATACTTACAAGTGAAGCTAATAAAAGCGTTTAATAATAAAATGTCGGCCATCGTTGCAATTATTTGTTTGTAACTGTTAACATTTCAACCTCTTCAATTCTAAATGAATGACTCTGTGTCAGACGAACGGAATAGGCCTAGTAACAGGATTTCATAGTCCTTTATAGACAGGGAACCTTAAAGCCTCGAATAAAATCTTGACTTTAATAAGTCGTAATAAATTTTTCAACTTATTACAGAAACGAGAGTAAAAAATTGGAGTCTACGTAATCATGCCGCCTGCAGTGTTACTCCATCAATCTCTAACAGACTTAATCAAAAGTAAGAGATGAGAGTCAAATGTTGCAAATTTTGACGAAGTACTGCGAGCGAGCCTATCAAATTACTAAATGTTTTAAGGATGCTGTGTTACAGTGACTCGCACCTCATATCTATCATACTCAAACTTGGGGCTCCCCCGACCAGCCATTGTAGACATCTGCCAATCAACGTACTACATCCAAATCTTCGTTATACTACGCATTTTCTAAAACGGGAGGGGCCCACACAAAGTGGTTGTGTCGAATCAGGGCTGCTAGCAATTTCGCGCAAGAATTCCCATCCGCTTTAACTTGAAATGTTTGAAGTTATACCTTTTGAAGGGTATTGAGATGTTTTTATGATCTAGTGAAATGTTGAAATTCGCTTCAGTAAATATCTTCTCTTTTATCGATGTAAGTACCTACACATGCACATGTAGGCAATAAGTAAACTCTGTAGGACACATCTATTGCACATAATATTATGGATATTAAGAAACCACATCGACTGGAAAGGTAAATGACGTAACATCGATTTTATTGTAGTAAGTACCAAAAATGTTGAAAAGTGTTTCTTCTTAAAAATACATAGAGAACTGATGTGAAAATATTTTCGATGTTTAATTTTTCCTGTAATCTGTTTTATTTTAGTTTATACTTTTAAAGATAAGAGGAAGGGGAATTTATCGGTTTTCTTTTATTTATTTATTTATTTAAAACTTTATGCACATTGGTACAAAGGCGAACTTAATGCCTAAGGCATTCTCTACCAGTCAACCTTGGGGTGATGTAGAACTGCTATAAGGTAGGTGCAAAGTTACATTTGATTTTTTTTATAATACAAACTAATATTTACATTACTTACATGTACAAATTTCTTAATATCATTACGACATAATATACACAGTTTCATATAATTATACACAAACATACATAAGTACTTTTATTATATATAGATTACATATATATATTCATACATATCATATATATAAGTAAATACACTACAAATACCACTATAAAGTCGTGTACTAGCGTTGTGGCTATTCCGCTAATCCGTTGTGTCTTTTAGTATCTATTCAAAATTAAAATCAGAAAGTATATAGTATATAGTGGAATTCTGAAAACTGCCCGTTGCTGGCCATGTCACACATTTTATGAAATCATTAACGTACCAGATACAAACCTAAAAAGATCTGAATAAATTCTGCCAAGAGTTCAAAAACCGTTACATTTCCCAACATTTGTAGAAGAAATTATACAATATGATATATAATAATGATGATATGATAAGTAAGTGAACGACATATCGCCTGTTATACTCATATCGCAATACAACAGTGTCTAGTACTCGTGTGCTAGCGAGGGCGTTTGTCGCTTACATTGGCCCTTGTTATCAGTTATCAGCCGATGATAACACTGATAAGTGGGTAGCAACAGACTGTGTTTACTGTTTACTTTTTCGTGTAATCACCTCGAACAACACGCGCGTTCAACAGGCGAGACAGAAGATTAATTTTGATTTGTCTTTAAAAATTTGACGTGTATATCTTCATTTAGCAAATGTATTAAGGTAAATTTTCCTTGTAGGGGTACATAATTATTAATTTATGTTTAAATTTATAGATAAAACTAAGAGGTTGTGCGTTCTGCGATAGAAGAGTGTTGTAAGCAGGAAAGTCTAAATATTAAATTTTATATCCTTACATTTGAAATAAAAAAGTTTATTACGTATATGTATATTACATTATATACCCGAATATTTAAAGTATTAAATTACTAATTGTATACGTAGGTACTGTACGTACATGTTACTAAAATTCCTTTATTTTCTGCCAATTATTATAATAACAAATTGTAAAGTCGGTGAAAACATTTAAAGCGGTTTGTTTAGAGTTGCTGGCGATTATAGAATCACAACTAACTACTAAATATCAGACAAGCAGTTTATATTTCATTGTTATATTTCTTCAAATGTACTTGGAATGTATGTGAATGTAAGAAACAGTCTCACAACCACTGATATAAACTATGAAAATCACTAACTAACAGTAACTACCAAGTTGTTCGTACCTCTCTTCGCACTCAAGTCAATGTTCTGAACTTATTCCTACCTTTTTTATAACCCCACTATTCATTAATATTTATCAATCGGTCAATACCATTGCGTTACCGGTATAACCAGTCAAAATAATGTCTATTAACTTATTCTTATTAAATAGTGAACTGTGTTATAATCTATTATAGTTTGTCCTTATTTTGAATAAAATAAATAAGAGTTTTTGATGTGGCGACGACATGAATATGTCACCTTTCCGAAATAAAACATTATCTTTAAAAACAAGTTGATCCACAGCTTTAAGTTATATATCTTATACATTTAACAAGTTAGTATCGAGTCTATAACATACGCAATACATGATGTAAAGTTCCCGGTTCATTGCAACGTTAAAACTTAAATTAGTATGTGCATTGTGTGATCGTAAATATAATAAAATTTATATAATATCTGTTATTTTTGAACTGATTCTATATTGTAGGTATTTCGAAAACAGACTGTTTATGGTATAACACCATATTCGGTGCTATAACCTTATTTGGTATAACTCAATGGGCCCAGACTTATTGACATTGTAATTAAAATCTGATCGAAACAACATGACAGGCTGCCGTTACTGATATTTAAAGGGTACCAAATAATGTTACTGGATGCAGGAAAACGTAAATGAAACAGAACCATAATTGTTTTTTTTTGGAAATAATCAAATAGTGCAATGTTTGTGTTCTAAAAGGAAGAGTTATTATCAAACCTTTATGTGTGTGTAAATTAGATCATAATAAATGTTGTTTAGTTGTTTGTGGATTTACAAAAGTTAAACATGATATCGATTTGTTTACTTATTCATAATAAGTAAACAAATCGATATAACATTGTAAAATAAAAAGTAATTTTAAAGTTATAAGCCTACAAAGATCCAAGTTGTAACCAATAGAAGTTGCTTGAAGTTTCCAAAATAAATCCGAATATAGATAATCCCATCAAGAACATAAATGTGAAAATGGAAGCCAAGTTCAATGTTAAGAATATGCATGGTTATAAGTGGTAAAGTAATGTTTATTAGTAAACTAGTCGGTACGTCTGTGATTTATCACATAACTAATCAACGATTTGACTAATTGAAGTCACGTTTACAGAATATGTTTGGTGTCCGAGGCGTTGGTGTATTGTTTTAGCTAAGTATATGTACGTCGTGTCCAATCTTTTTTAGATAACTAATCTCATTCCTTACATTATTTGTTTTCATTTCGTAACAAAAAGTTTTTGCCATTATACAAAAACTTTTCAATGAATAAGTAGAATTTATCTCCGTAAAACAATGAATACCTGTCCTCTTTGTATCCCGAAACTTTGTGCCGAACAAACCTAAACTTCGTCATATAAATCAAGGCTTTATTAAATTAAGAAGTTGGACACCGGAACCGGATACAGGGCGACGAAACAAAATGGCGAGCCAATCTATCATCGTTACACCGAGTTCATTTTTAATACTTCATTAATTGGTGGCGTGAAATGTAAGGCTGGCGCTAGACAATCGGCCTTTTCCCGAACATTCGTTCGTTCGACATTACACCTTACGCAGGAATCTTTATATTTTATATTGTAGTGGTTGCTCATCTTTTAAACTATCATGAAAAGTGTCACAGTGAATATTTCGATATATATTTGAATAATCGATATATATAAAAGAGGGAGAGATCCTAGCATATATTTATGCTTCGCACACTTTTTTATGCCTCGGTGTAGAACCGTATACCATACATTAGACGGTTGTAATCTATGAAAATTGAGACTTAACTGAACACGAAATGTGTGCAAAGAAAGTAGCTGCATTGCCGTTATAACTCGAACCTGTCTATGTTATTGAACTCAAAAGACTTTAATCACAACAAGAATATTAGACTGTGTGCGATATCGAGTAGAGTTGTACACTACTACAGTCTCATGATAGATAAACTCATGTTTATCTATAAAATACTCAATGGTAAATATCTATCATTGTTTTCTTTGTATACAAAAGGAAGCACACGCTGGTCAACTTTTCACCACCAACGCCCGACACCAGGTAATTCCATTATTTCTCATGTAGAGTTTACTTCCTTTCTGGCTGCTTTTGGATTTAATGAAATGTTGATGGATATTATTATGCTCACTCTGCTTCTGGTATCTGGCCAAGTTGTAAAAATGTTAAGACTCTTAGGGCCCCTTCACACTAGCGTTTGTCCAGCGTAGGCGTTCGCTGAACATGCACAGCGCAGACGCTGCTACAACGCAACGCGTGCATCGCGATGTCGCGGCGTTCCCTCTTCAGTAAATTGAACGCTGCGGCGCAGACATCATACAATTTCGTTGTCGTTTCAGTATTATCATTAACAAAATGGATTCCAACGAGAAAACTCTATTGATGGCTTTGCTTTTAGAAAGTAAATTAGTGCGAAAACGAGAAAATAAAACGCAGTAAGTCGCGCAACTTACTCATGTGCCCTGGCAGAGCCGCAAAAACGCGACGCCAGCGTCGCGTTGTCGCCGCGTCTGCACTGTTCATACGTTCATCGAACGCCTACGTTGGACAAACGCTAATATGAAGGGGCCCTTAGAATGGAACTAAACAAACCTTCAACGTTATCAATACAGGCGAGGCAAATATAAAGAGGCGTCAATCTGCCTCAGACACGCTCGTCTAAACCGTCCATAACAATGCTGCAAAGACAGGGCTAACGCATTAAGGAGCAGATTTGACGTTACTGTTTTCTTGACGGGTGACGTCACTTTGGTGGCTACAGCCATTTTGACGGGAGCTCATTAGCTAATTCACCGTGAAGCTAAGCACGGAAGGGTTGATGTCGCATTTAATCAAGAAACTTTGAGGAAGTTCCGGGTTTTAATGTGTTTGTGTACTACCGGTAATAGCCTTAAGTGAAAGACATCAGGTGCCTTGAAGACTTTTGTGGTAATGTGGCGGTGTTTTTGTTTTAACACTTCTGTTTGAGGTGTTTAAGCTTAAATTTTACTTGATCGAATTTTTATTCGCAGGATAAGTAGCATGCAACTTGCGCACTATGTATTTGTGTCTAATAATTTCCTAGTACAGAATAATAAAAGCAAGGGAAAAGTATGTCATGCTTAGTTTGTAGAGGGACCAGTGGTGCCAAACTAAACTGCATTTCCAAAAATAATTGTGATTAGTTATTTTGGACAGTCCAGATGTCGTGATTTATAGGCTACACAGCGCGTTGCGGATGTCCGGATAACTGTTAGTCGCGAGAGATCAGTATATTAATTTGTTTTTTTATTCTTTAGTGGCAAAAACTAATACTGGTATAGTACCAAAGTCCTGCGTTTTAGTCTATCGCTATAAACGTTGAAATCCAAATTAAGGAAAGTGTAACATTATGCCAAGATTTATCCATACAAACTTTGTAGCCATTCTTATTGTCCTGGGAAGTGTAACGAAGATTGTTTCATATTAAAGGATGCTTAACAATATGGTAATATCTGTTTGCACTTTCTATTATTATGCTGCATCCTTCTACAGAAGCTCTCAATGCGTTGCCACGATAGACGAAATTAGTCTTAATTACGTTAGTTAAAAAATCACCGAATACTATTCAATATATGTAGTATATTCGCAATAGATAGTGACAGCTAACTGAACCTTACCAAAATGAAAAAAAAACGAAGTGCATACTACACCGTGTTTCGTACCAAACTCCCGAGGGATTCAGTTTATAAAACTATTTAGAATATTTAAATTGAAAAAGTACCAGCGTTAGAGGAATACCAAACATTGTTATACAGAAAATAATCCCAAGAATGTTCCTAAAAACAGTGAGGTGGACTTTAAAAAGTATTTTATTAACCTCATTTACAGTGTATTTTTGTGTTAAAGTTGTGAAAATTACTGTGTTCAGTGATAAAAATATATTAGTGGTGGTTTAATACTCATTATGGAGATAGATATTAATAAAGACGGAGCACACATCAGACAATGTAATACTGAAGTGGACCACTTGTCGACAGATAATGTACCAACACGTGTTCACCAGACCTCCCTCAACAAACGCTTGCAGCCAATCGACGATACAATTTGAATCATATCTAATTAATAGCAAGGTCCAATTTACATAAAACCATAAATCTATATTTAGATCCAACAGACAAGTGGATCGTTATATTATCACAGTGCAAGGCATTAATTAAAATGAAATTAGAGCTGTTGTTGACACTCATCAAATTAATTTCAACCGTAATCTTTAAAAGACTGGGTTCGCTTTAGATTGTGTAAAGCTGTTAAAAAAATTAAAAGAGTTTCAGATGTAAGATTAAACATGAAAGTTCAAATGCGAGATATTATGTGCATGTGTCTTGAGGGAGCTTCAGTTGGTTAACACTTCATTACAATATTTAACGTTGACTTTATGAGACACGGTACATTATTCTGAAACGATAACTATTTTTCGTTATTTTAAGAACCTTTCCAAACTTTATTTTACTTATATGGATCTTTGTTACTCTTTCACGCAAAAACAGCTGAACGGATCTGGATGAAATTTACAGAGATGGACACATCGCATAGATTATAGTTTGGTATAATACATAAAGGCACATTTTTTTTCTCATATAATAAGAAATATATCATCCATAAGATGGTAAGGAAGTATATTTGGATGTAGCTGCAGTCTTTCATTATATGTTTTGACTTTATTCTTTATTTCTTCTTTCACTGTTTTGATACCAAGTTCGCGGTGAAGTCTCGCGTTAGTGACATACCATAGTGCATCTACAATTATCCTCAACATTTTTGACTGCAACCTTTGCAATATTTCCAGTTTGAATTTGCGGCAGTGCCCCATAGTTCTATACCGTATGTGCAGATGGGTTTTATTATACACTTATATAACAAGAGTTTATTTTCCATTGTGAGTTGACTACATATTTCTATTTAACAGCCAGAACATTTTGCATAATTGCTGTCCCATTGCTAGACGTTTGGTAAAGATATGCTTTTTCCAAGTTAGGCGTCGGTCCAGGTACATGCCAAGATATTTTACCTCATCAGATTGTGGTATTTGTACGCAATTTAGTGTATTAGTGTAACTGTGGTGGGCAATTCTATAGCGTGGTAGTAAATGTGACTTGAAATTATTTTGTCTCGTTCGCTTTAATGCGAGAGTCTTTCTACCATGCAGTGATTTTATTTAAACTATTTTGTAGTTTATTAGTGGCTAGATTTGGTTCATCATCTGAGGCCATGACGACTGCATCATCAGCAAAAGTTCCCATAACAACATCATCAGATATCGGCAGGTCTGCGGTATAGAGGAGATACAGTGTGGGTCCCATAACACTACCCTGTGGAACTCCTGATTTGATTTCTTTAAGTTCTGTAGTTTCCTCTCCTTGACTGACAAAGAAGTGTCTACCAATCAAGATGGATCTAATTAAATTATAATAGTTATTAGGCAATGTCTTCTTTATTTTGTAAAAGAGTTCCATATGCCAAACTCTTTCGAATGCCTGAGATATGTCTAAGAAGGCAGCTGTACAGTATCTTTGTAGTTCAAATGTTTTAGCGATTTCCTCAACGAGCCTGGATGGATTTGTAATTGAACAAATCCATCCAGGCTCGTTGAGGAAATCGCTAAAACATTTGCCTGCGCTGTGTTTTTACCTGACTGATGATCAGGTATCAACATAGACTCTTTGACTATTGGGTTCAATCTTTTCAGAATCAAGATTTCCATTACATTGGCACATAGGGCACATGGGCTACTTTTTATCCCGGAAAAATGAACGATTCCCGTGGGATGGATATCACAAAAATTTCCACGCCAACGAAGTCGCGGACAACAGCTAGCGAAAGTTTGTGAGGATGAGTGGATGATTAATTATTACTCTTTCACGCAAAAACGGCTAAACGAATTTGAATGCCATTTGGCATACAAATAGTTTATGACTTGGATTAACATAGAGGATACTTTTAACCGTGGTAGACGTTGCCCACGCGGGCGAAGCCGCTGGCGAAAATGAAGAAATTATAAAAATAAACTGATTTGATTCCATTGGGTTTTAGATTTT
This sequence comes from Euplagia quadripunctaria, assembly GCA_963859945.1. Taxonomy (NCBI): domain Eukaryota; kingdom Metazoa; phylum Arthropoda; class Insecta; order Lepidoptera; family Erebidae; genus Euplagia; species Euplagia quadripunctaria. The sequence continues at coordinate 311,367 of OY982572.1, read as the reverse complement.
AATTCTATACCTAGTGAAGCAGAGCCCATTTAAAGAGAGGACAAAAACTAACATAGTATCTTGAGATCTTCGTTCCAGTATATTTAATGCACTGTTGTGAATAAATTTAAAAACAAAGATACGTTTAACCTGTTTTCTTTGACATTCACTTTAACAGTTGTTTGTGTCATTTGGTTTGTGACAATTTAATGTAATCGGATATGAATGCGTTTTATTATTCTATCAGAAATTTGGTCTTATAATTGACTGAAAACTATTACATAATCAACGTGTCAGTAGAATAGGAATGTTTTGCGAAAGGAAATTTTGAGCATTAGCATTAAGAAACTACTTACATTACAGACACGAGTAATTTACATCCTGGAGATTAGAGAATGATCCATCAACATTATCAAGCTTACCGACGTATGTAGCACCAAATTGAGTGTAAGCTCAAAAGCCTCATGACGTCACAGCGAGGCCCTTTAAGGCCGTGTGAAATAATCGGTACAATCTGGCCGGATTAAACATCGCCTTCATATATCAGGATTAGTTGTAGTTTTGGCTTATCATTATTTATGGTTAGTCGGTTTGATGTAGAAATAAGACAGTAGGTAGGTTCCTTATGAAGGAGATACCTACGGAATGCCATGGTTTCGGTAAAATCGGGACAGAATTCAGGCACCGCACCGTTATCTATTTATTAAAAAAAATATTTAAATCTATTCCGAGTCAGTCCGGCCGTTCTATCCAAATGATTTGCTTAATATTTTTTTTAATGAATTGTTGTTTGTATAGTTTTCTTTCTTCATATCTTCGGTTGTGATTGAGGTTCGTTTTGGTCTAAGAACACTCGCTGGAACGAGTTCTTTCTGTAATATATTCAATAAAACTCGTCTTGGAAGTCTTCAGAGGTTTATTCCTATGTCTTATAAACATTTACAAGAATCCTTATTATTAAACTCATGAGCCGATGTTTTACATGTAATGACTTGAATCCAAGAGAATGGCAGCTGTCAATGTCCTAGACACTTGACTTTTTAAAAATACGTTTCGTTCTACTACACTTTCATTTGAGCTTTTCCCCTCATAAATCGGTTGAGTTGGAGGGGAGCTAGGTGTGAAAATTGAACGAGCAGAACGGGTTCTTAGTCCTAAATGCAATTAATCTGCACTGTTTTACTATTACATCTTTATTTACTATTGATTAATAACTTATTCACTACTACTACTAGTTCTTTAGATAAGTTTAAAACAAGAAGAAAATAAATTAAAAAAAGCGTTAGTTGGCTTAAGTTTCTCGGCAACAGCCAGTTGCAGACATAGATATGCGACCCAGGCCTGCTCGAGCTATTGCTTACACTTTCCAATCCATTCGCAAAAGCAATATCCTTTCCTTCCAATGCCTTTCCCTTTCAATATACTCCCAATTTTCCTATCTCTAATTCCCAAAGTGCCCGGTCGACGGCAATAGGGTTGCCCCTATTACGTTAGGTTAGTAGGACCAAACTATATAGTTGGCAAAATGTGTGAGTGTATGGGAATATGAATAGAAGAACCAAAGAAACCAAATACCTATTTCAGTAATCCAATAGTTATTAAATAGGAAAGATAAAGAAATAACCGAATGATATTTCATAAAAACAAACAAGCCTCGCAATATCAGAGTAAAGACGATATTACACGAACGCTTCAAGCAAAAGTAACATCATTAAGAAAGTTACGAAATGCGTCAACGTAAGTCTTTGGAATACTTAGCAACACTGAGAACGAAATGAGTTCAAAGGATCTGCTAATAGGAAATAATTGGGTAATTTACGCCACCGCGGTAATCATTATCGAGATGTTGATTTGTTCCTAATGGCGCATTCGAATATTCCCCGCGCTGTAATTAAAAGTAGCCCTAATTAACCCCCCCTCCCTTCTCTCATATTGAGAGGAGGTTCAAACCGAGAAGTGGAACAGTTTAAAAAATAGCTGATTTCGGTCGATAACTTTATATACTAAATAATTAACTTTTAAATATATAACCGACTTCAATGTACCTAAATCTTGATAAATTGTAAAAGCTTTATTCTTCATCCCTAAAATTTATACCCATAGAGGTGGAATATTTTCTTTAAAATTTAATGGGCCCGACCCTGTGTACAATCAATTCAATTAACAAAATAATTATTGAAATCAGTTTATGAAAGGCGACGATATCTCGTAACATGCACACACTAAAAAATCTGTCGAATTGAGAACCTCCTCTTTTTTGAAGTCGGTTAAAAAAGCGACTATGCATCCAATATGGTCTTCATAATTTACATGAAAATATTTTAATATGTAATGATTTTATAATAATATGTTATGTATATCGTGATGTTACATTGTGAATGTAAATGATCTTCATCTATATGTTAGACTATAAGTCAAAGTTCACTGAAAGTAATATGATTGATAACAACTTCCTACAGAAACACTTCAAACTTTTTGTTATGTGAACATAATATGTAATGTGTTTATTATAAGTAGGTACATATATGATATGATATAATATATGTACTGTTTAATAAAATGATGAATCATCTTTTTACGATAATTTGTCACCATTGTTTTTGTTATTTTTGAAACTGATTATAAACATGATTAAAGATTAGTAATAAAATATTGAAAGTAGATACAACGGATATTTTTTCAAAATCTTCCTAACTTTGTATTCATTGAGTCATTGTAATTTTCCCTATATTTTCTATGCTATTGTTTTCATACTACTAAATTAGAAAATTATCACAAGTAAATACACTCGCAACAGCAGTCCGTTGCCAACCCTATTGACACAACATGCAACTGGGACGACCCTGCCCACTAGTGGGCAAGTAACATTATGCTCGTAGTGCTGATCAACGATACGGTAGGTATCCTGTCTGTAGGGTGGCGCTTAGTGATGTTCGGCGTCAAGTAGAGTTGTCATATACTCGAGTTTTTGAACTATTGTGTAAAGTATTTAATGCTTCCAGAATTCAAAGCGCTCGAATGTACTTTATTAACTTTATATTGCCAAATTGGCTTTCATTGTAACGAGCTTTTGCCAGCGGCTTCGGCTTACGTTTATATAGAGCTTGTCAAACAATTTAGGTATATTTACGAATAATATTTATAATTATTCTGGATAAAAGATACCCTGTGCCCTTTTCTGTACATCTGTTAACGTATTCCATGTTGGTCGGTTATGTAATAAATGGCAGCTTAACTCAATCAAACAAACTCAGCATTAGATACAAAATTCAGCAGTAAAATCCTACACTCAAAGAATGGAACAGAGTACAACGGAATTACATCAGTCTTTTTATGTGGAAACAAACTCGACAGCTGAAGGTCCAATTTCCTTTGGAAGTGTTACAGCAATTATCGGAGTACGCCAATTTACGTCGCTACCATTTACGCCAATACTGTGTTAAAAGAGAGCTCTTTCCACAAATATGGCGGCCATTTAAATTATATTATCGTTCACGAATTATATATATATATATTTTTGATTAGTTAGTATCCGCTCGCAAAAGTAATATGAACATACATTTAGATTCCCGGGAATTAAAGCGATGGTTCGGATTTGTAAATAGCCTTGAACAGCCTGACGCTTCACAAGCCGTATATCATGGAATGCGAAAGTTAATAGTTATAATATTAATTTCTCATTTGAAACCCACCAACGTACATACAGATACAAAGCCTCTATCCCACTTTACATTTATTTACACCAATATTATTATTAATCCATATATTATTACGGGAAGGGAATTCTGTGAAGATACAGCGTGAATTTGAAACACTTAAAGTTGATGCATAGAAGAAGTGCATAATATGTGTGCAAATTAAAAAATGGAATGAAAACGGCTTCATCAAGCTACACGCCTCCAGTATACATATTTATATTGACCAGTCATGGTACGTGAGTCTATACAATGACAGTTTAAATTATACTATAGTGGCAATGGAATAAACTAAATAAATTTAAATAAAAACTTATGTATATATACTTGAATTAACGCCATCACGAAATAGGTATTGCATACGTCTGAATTGCTTGATGTTTCGACCAGGTTGCACGGGCTGTGGTCACAAGCTGACTGGGTCAGTGGAGTGAGAGCCTGGTCATGTTCAGGAGGTACTCAAAAGTAACGGATATCAGGTGAATTGAAGACGGAAGCAACCGACAATGAGACGCAAGCACCCGGAGGTGAACAGACAACCAGCCTGTGAAAGGAATAACGGATAAGATCGGCTCCGTGTTCTTTCGTGTCCTCAATACTTCATTCCGACAGCATAAAATGAGCGGAGTCACTAGGCACGACGAAGATTGGCTGCTCAACCTTAAGTAGAAACTTTGGCGTACGTTATCACCACCTATAGATTCACAATTTAGTGGCTAGGACTCTACAGTCACCATAAGAGATATACCAACCCTGAAACCAATACCCAAGCGTTGAAACAAACATCTTTTTAGACGCAGTGGCCTATATATGTAACTAAACTCACATGCACAAGGTTCTGGTACATTCGTACTTACTTCACATCAATGACATTAATGTTTATCAATTTAATGTAACAATACAATCGGTTAGATATTCATTAATGTTATTATGCGATTATAAAGGTATTTACATACTTTTGAATTGCCTCACGTTTTGACCTGGTTACACTGGACTTAGTCACAGGCTGTTAGCCTATCAATACACTCATTACTTATGGGTACTACAACTATTATGGTAGTCTTACGGTCACTCACAAGGGAACACGAAAATTTAATAGTGTTTAATCAAACCTTACAAAAGTTTAGGAGCATTCTGAAGTCTTGTCTAAACTGATTCAGGTAATATGTGTATTTGTTACCTCAGAAGCATTAAAAAGATGAATTAGGAACAGTAAGCCTTAGCCTGGATAAAAATTACATTCCTTAAGCATGTAATTACAATAAATTATTTCACATAAAATGTAATTACTTTTTCACTTTTTAGGATTAAAAACAAAGAGTACACAAACACTAATTAAAACTTAGTTCATTATTGAAAATTTGCAAAGGGTCTTTTTCAAATCTAAATTCCCAAAATATTTTTTTTATTAGTTATTTAAAAATATACATTTCACTTAAATTAAAATAGTCAATCAGAGGAACCCGTCCCACATCGCACCGCACTAATAAATGAAATAAGTTACATTCCTCTAGCTACTAATTTAAACAGGCAACTCAACTTAATGATTACTTTTTGCTCATTCTCATTTTCTATATAAGGACCGCCTAGAGCGGTGAAAGTCCCCTCCATATCTGTATTCTCCAGGCTGGACACCGCCGTCTCTTAAACACAAAATAATCAATCTAAAACATAATTGCAAACTTAAATTAAGTCTTAACACATAAAGTTAAAATCTATAAAGAACCCCGTTGCCACAATGAAGGGTGTCTCGTGGGACGCATCAAGTGTGGCGCAGAAAGATAGCTATCATCCACCATTCAACGATACCTTCGAGGATTTCCACTTCGTTACCACTTTATGACTTTGCTGGTTTGCGAGTCCCCGGCGAGGAACACGATGCTTGTTAGTGGGTTCGAGGCCAATTGAAGCACTTTTTTATTGATCACTAATATTTTAGGCGGGCTGATTAAGATCTACCTACTTGATTAAAATTATACCAACTTAAAAGGTGTATTTCAAACGGATGTTGCGGTTTCGATTCCCGCTACGTGCAAATATTTGTATGCTTAAATGCTATTCGCATCGGTATATGAGTGTTTCTGAGTAATAATTGTACATATATTGAAACGAAGTTCCTTATCGCACGTTACACTTCGGACGCTCGCGCGGATGGGGTCGATTCTAGGGCCGAAAAAAGTGTTAGCGCAACGAAAAATGCTGACCACGATTTGATTTAAAATTAACGCTATCCATAGATTTTCCGCGATACTACTGTACTTTGACGTTCGTCGTACACTACGTTCGGGCAACTTTCACAGATATCGCAATTTTAATTTCAAATTTTTACAATATTTACTATATTTTGATACAATTTGTTTGTTATAGCGAAAATAAATTCATGCCAATCGAATGTCTCAAAGACACCTCACGCGTTTTTTCTGTTTAATACGAATTTCAATAGGAACATTACGTTTAGCTGATAAATATGAGGAAGAAAATTACCGCAATTAATTAAAAAGCTACTTATTATCTGAAGTTGTTACACATATGTAGTTGTTATTACAAGTTATTAAAATTATAAAAAATCGACTGCTGTAACTATTGGAGTAGTCGTATATTTTTATATTATCAAGGTTTCTTAAACTGGTGTCTTAAACCGCAACAACACTGTATTACTACGTAACGGTAGTAGCCAAAAACATTTCACCGTCAAGAACACACGTTATAAACATTACTGAATGGTGTCGTCACAGTCGCCCGCTACTGAATTATTCACTTCACTCATCCACATATAATTCTTTTCGTTTAAACCATCTTAGGTAGCATACATCATAATATATGTAAATACTAGCTTCAGCCCGCGACTTTGTCCGCTTTAACTTTAGAATTGGCTCCAAAGAGAAGTTTCCTAAATATTGTGTAAGTAACAAAAAAAAAACAATAGGAATAAATCCTTCTAATATTATAAACGTCAACGTTTGTGAGAATGGATGGATGTTTGTTACTCTCTGACGCAAAAACTACTGTATTACGTTATATCAGAATAACACATGGGCTATAATTGTGTTCCATAAAACATATCTCTATCAAATTTCAAGTGGGATCGTCCTGTAGTTAGTTTTTTGATAATCGCACAGTATGCTATTAAGTATAAAATTTTGCAAATAAAAATTAAGATAACTTAAAATAATAAAAATACAATAAAAAGAAAAACAGTAATCAGGCAGTTTTTTAATTAGTATTCTTCTTCGCTTAACGAAAGAGTCACAGTGTAGGTCTGTGCATTCACTGTATCTATTTAACACTTTGCACATTCTTGCAAAAGGGGAATTTGCGCCTAGCACTGTCCTTCTCAGTGGTGGTCACTAGCGTCACTGCTCTGCTCCTTACCCTGATATTACATAGCCTATACCCTTCCCCAATAAATACTCTATTCAATACAAAAATAATTATTTCATTCGGACTATTAGTTCCAGAGAAAGAAATATATTGACACGTCACCCCACCACAGGGATGGACGACCTCATTACTCTTGAGTCTTTATTAGAGCTCAATCAATTATAATAATATTAAATTTTACTTTATTGCAGTAAAAAATAATGCAAAAAAATAGGAAACACATACGAGAAATACATTATTAAGTAGCAGTACAATGGGCGGTCTAACCGAAGAGCATATTAGTCTTATGCATAAAAAAAAATATTGTTCAATTGAATTTTGACGAAATTGACAGTCGAACTATTCTGAAATTGATAAAATAATAATAGTAATTTCTGTATTTTTAGGTAAATATTCAATGTTTGCGTACGTGACTCGGTATCTCCCCTCATCCTCTTTCCCCTTTGAGCTTCCTCCCAACGATAACGATAAAATGAGAAATATGCGATTATAATGTACATTTTTTTTTTGGTGTTTACATAATATGTTGTACCTAACTACAAATATTTGAACTCAAAAAACATTTTCAAGGACACACGAGTATTTATCAAATTTAAAGAGTCCTATATAGCACTATGATACATTTCCTTTTTAGGGTTCTGTACCTCAAACGAAAGCCTAATATAAGATTACCTCGTTGTTCTTCTGTTTGTCTGATAAGACTCTTTTTCTCAGGAATGCTAGCAGCGTATATAGAGTCGAAAATAACATTAAATACTTATGTCTGCGGTCCCGTGAAACTGTAAAGAAATAATGGTTTTAAGTATACGCAATCAAAAGATACGGCCATTTAAGTCTTTTATTTTAACCTATTTTAATATTTCACACATATGGGGTTGGCAGTTTAAGAAATTTGGCAAGAAGCAAGGTCTCACAGCACAAGTAAGGGAAAATCTGAAAGTTGTTAATTTGTTGTAAATTTAAATTACAAAAAAATGCGATTATAAACTTATATTTTGGAAAATTGACTGTGACGTACATCGATGTAGTATTTTTAGAACTGCAAAGTTAAGTTTGTATTTCAAACCGACTTGAAAGATACCAATGTTGTAGTTATACGTAACTACCTATACAAGTATGTACTAAACTCTCGGTGCGCGGGTCTGACTCGCACTAGTCCTTTTTTTCTATTTTTTTTACAAAGTCGAACAAGACTTTGTCCAGCGAGCCAACTACAACCGCAGGGTATCTCCGACATCTTTTAATGACAACGGAGTTGCATACATAAATAAGTACACACTACAAGACCACCAAGCTTCCAACCTCTGGCAGATCCTGGCCACCATTTCTTCTAACTTCGTCCACTTGACGGAAAGCGGACCCTCCCTCCTCACGAGAAACACGTAAGTATAGTAAATATCAGACCGTACCTACTGCCTCCATACTTAATCAATAGTATCGTATAGTAATATAGGAATCTGTATAACCTTTACGCGAGGCCGGGGTGATTAATTAAATATAAATAACTAGAATGTAATAATTGTTAAAAGGCTCGGACTTCTCGGCAACAGCCAGTTCTAGTTGCAGTTGCGTCCCTGACCGGCTCGAGCTATTGCTTGCACTCCCCAATACATCCGTATAACCAATATTCTGTTCCTTCCATTGCCCTCCCTTCTTGCCTACCTTTCCCTTTCAATATACTCTCAATTTTTTCGTCTTTTCCCAAAGTTCCCAAAGTGCCCGGTCGGCGGCTAAAGACTTGTTAATCTAGTTGCCAAAGTGTGGGTGGTTAACACGCCGCTGCTTTGTGCCCCTACCTACCCCTACCTGTATGTAAAATAATTGTATTAAAAGTATAATCAAGTTACATCTATTCTCTCTCTGTCCAACATCATGTAGGCCTGTTCTAAAGTTCATTGATGTGTGAACAGTTTATTCACCGTTCTAACAATAATGATAATATTTAACTCCTAACAGATTAGTTTTTTATAGTCATAAAATAAAAAGTAAATTGTATTTGGTTTTGTTTGGTTTTTACAACCTGTACACGTAATTGGGATGCTGACTGACTAATTTCTAAAACTCTAATAAATTAATCTAATAAAACTCATAGCTTCTGAAATAGTTACTAGTTTCCTAACAAGACATGCTTGTATTCCCAATTATTGATTAAAGTGCGATCTCAAATTGCTCATCAAACTAGACCGACTTCTCAAAAGTTATATCACATTTAATAACCGAAATTTCTATCATGTAAAAAAGGAATTCTATTTATATCCAACGGTCATGGTTACTAACTAGGTGGTGACGACACTGGGTCTGCCAATGTATCGGGAAAGACAAGGAAATAAATATGAAGAAAGGTAAATTGGCAACGTTAAAAAGTTTTCTTTATCAATAAATTGACGGCAAATAGTTCGAATGTGACGGATCCCGCTATCAAACCCCGCCCAGCATACCTACTAGATGCAAATCTACTTCTTACTTAAGCCCAGTTTAAAGGTTAACAAAAATACTAGTAATCTATGTTACTTGTAATTATTTCGACAGAAAAAAAATACAGAATACCTTTAGTATAAATATACTAAAAGGATGTTGCAGATTTTGAAATAAAAAAACATTTCTAATATTGTCACTAACTCGTATATCAAAAACAAGGGTGCAAGAGAGCAAGAGAAATCTGTACTATTAAACACGCCTATCAAAATCACCTATATCTACAACATTTTTTTTTACACAACGCATAGTTACTTGGTATATAAATATTATGATGTCACCCGTTAATCATTTCATCTTAATCGTTAATCTCTAGTATTACATATTTTCTCGTAACACTATCTAAAATGTACAAGGCTTAGGGAACAGGCCATATTCATCATTGTAATCTCAATAGCACGACACATGATAGTCCACCTACCCAGAATTACGATGTATGTGCCCAACATCGTTCACAAGAGTCACAGATAAGGGTGACAGCTTCCACAGAACTTTGACTCATGTAACTGTTCTATTTTCATACTTTTATAGACTTGCTTTTGACCACATCACACCTGCTTGTTATTTCCTCAAGAATGGTTTAGGTAAAAGGTGCTTATCTTTTATATACTACATATATACTATATTTTATATGCGTTGCCCCAGCGTATGACCTACCTGATGGGAAAATAAACATGGCAAAATAATGCCGTCCCTATCCCTCTGACAAAGGATCTTCTTGTTTTGACAGTGCGTTAGATCGTCATGGATGTCACTACACCACTACACATGATGGCACAACACTACTCTATACAAATAGTGCTATTTAACTGCAGTTTTCTGTACGGTGCACGTACTTCGTCACTCAGATGGGTGAGCACAAACCTGCTGTGGTTTTTATAACGACTGTAGAATAAGGGATTAATTTCTATTTCCGAGAAAATTTAATTTTCAGCTAGTTCACGACTTATTCGCCATTCTCTAAATGAAAGTATTAACGTAAATCATTTCCAAAACTAACAGACACCTGTTTAGTATTTTATAGTAAAATTAGTCTTTTTATTTATTATATACATATAAATTACATTTTTAAATATATTCACATAAAAAATATATATTTAAAAGTCTTGCTCTTCTACATCTCGTTGCGATCTGTAGTACTGAGTACTTCTGGTTTGCGCCAGTTCTCTTTTGCTAGAGCAAGCGGAGTGAGTCCACTGTCAACTACCACCACATCTCGATACACATCCACGTCAACGGAGAGGAAGTAATTTCTGAGGTTGCATACGTCGCGATTATGGAGGGTCTTGGTATTTAAAAAACCACGACCCCCACATTTCCGCAGGATATACAATCTCATGACCGATGAACGTGGATGGTGCATTCGGTACGCAGTTAGTAGTGTACCAACTCTTCTATCTAGGGCATCTAGTTCAGTTTGAGTCCATCTAAGTATGCCATAGTTAGAACTGGTATGACCCGATCATTATAGGGCCCGCACCTTATTACCATCTGACAAAAGACTTTTTAATACTTTTTTCAGGCGGCCAAAGAAGCGCACCTGTAACGATTGCTTCATAGACAATTTATTTGACACACCTAGATACTTCTAAGTTTCGTTGGCGGAAAGACATCTAGGGTGAGTGTAATCTGAGAGTTCCATCCCATCAGATTTCACAATCCTGCCTCTTTTTATATGCACGACGGGGCCTCACTACTTGTAACACTACTTATAACACTTTTTCCTGATCTCATTAATCGTCGTTAATGTTAATACGCTCGCCGTCACCCTAAGACCACCGATACCCTCGATAGTAAAGAACCGTGTTCTCCATTGCATACATGCCTTCAAAAAAGTATCAATCTTGTATAGATCATCACCCTCAAGAGCCACGTATGTGGCACAGAGTCATATAGGTACCTTTTTATAATCTATCCAACAAGTCACCAAATCCTTTCGGTTAATGATCGTGTCAAGTATAGGGAGCTCTTTAGTGCCACGGGCCCCACTTCAACATCCATTCTGAGAGTGAGCCATAATGGTGTTTTTGGTTATATGAGATGTTATCTTTACGCTCAGAATGGACGTTAGTAATTTAGAAACTGTTGGTAGACACGTTATTGGTCTGTAGATTTTGGGATCTGTGGCACTGCTTGCTATTATTATTATTATGTTATTCATAAGCTATGGAAAGCTTACAGTGTTTTCAGTCTGACCGTTGACAAAAAATTAAATAACAATTTATCTAGGTACTCCCAATCACAAATACGTAATGGAAAGGATGATATTATTTTAGGACAAAATGTAAAGGTTGCAAAGTTGTTCTAAGTTCACCTATTTCGCATTAGTCTGGGCTAAACAAACTGTCCTACTTAGTTAGGCACCGCTTGACTAAGTCGGAGCTTGTGGACTTAGCATCATTTATGAGACAAGGGGTTTAGATGGAACCCTAAATAAACTTTATTTAGGGTACAATTTCTACAAGGCTCTTCATAAGACTCGTGCAATAGCTAGAGTTTTTTAATACATTAACGGAATATTTTAATGTTCATTATCTGGATTTTTGACAAAATGAAAAGAAATAAAAAAATATTTTTATGTATATTTTTATTAACATAATATTATTTTTATATTTTCTGTCGTAAATGTTGATATCACATTTTAGTACTAAAATCAAAATAAACATGGAATAAAATTCAGTAATTTATAACCTCCCAGGCATCGCGAGATATAGTTCAACAACCAAAGTTTTATTGCAAAAATCGCTTTTTATATGTACAAAAAGTATTATAATACATCGTAAAACTAACAGTCAACTAATATAATAAAACGCTAACCGTACTTAACACAAAACATAATAAACCCGATTTCACAAAGAAAAGGTGACGATTTCAAAAAATACAACTAACAGTAACGAATGTAACGATTGCTCCAAAAGCAAAAACTCTATCTTCACGCAACAAGGGTGTAAATTGCTTAACCAATCGTTTGTCTGCATGTGAACATATTTGTGTACCACCAAAAACCTTTTGGAGCCATAAAACCGTATATGATTACATATATTTTACAGCTGCTTAATAAAATTTACCATTGTAAAGGTACTTTTACGATCGGTATAAATCGTAAAAATGCGTAATTACTGAACATCTGTTCCTGAGGGCTGCGATAGATCGCACACAACTCTCCTTGCCTACTTTATAGTGCAATAAAATGGCGATGGGCGGAGTTCTCTTTGTTCCTTCCAACATACGTATCCCTGGTCTAGTTTTGTAGTAGGTAGCTTCTAAATGCGGTTTAAGTGTCATAATCCCGGATTACAAGACCCTGCGAAAAAAAACATGTCGTTAGTACAAATAATAAAAAATCCACAAAACTGTTGAGAACTGGCATGACAGGCAGTGCAATATGGACGATAATTTTATTAAATATACGTTATGAAAGTGTCAAATTAACACTTTAATTAACAACTTTCCCACTAAGAACGATTCCTTTGTCGCGGGAGGCTTTATAAACATTCAAACAACGGACCCAAAATACACACGGGACAACTATTTGTGGATCACACATATTTTTATAGTGGCGAGGTGACCACTTTAAGGTTTTGCTTGATGGTGAGTGGTACCAGGCGTAGTTCATGCCTGTCCAAACACCGCTAGACATTTAAGGCCCAGAAACTATGATCTTTCGTGTAGGACGTTTATAAAAAAGCTTAAAATTTTATTAATGGAATAAATAGTTTAAAATTATACTAATAAATATAATTTTAAAATGTATATAAAACAACAAATAACAATGAAAGTTAGTTTGAGCTAAAGTAGCGTTTAGCAGTTTCCTGATCCAATTGTAATTCCCTAGGTTTATACCTGGACCCCACAGAAGACCGCGATTAGACATCACTCATAAGGTATTGCTGTTTTTAACACACTTTTATTAGTTTCATTTGTAACTGTGTACACAAATTTTGGAAGAAAATTTTAACCTACTTCTATTTTCATATCGAAATAAAACTTTGTTATAACTTGGCGTCTTGGAGCTGATCTGATGACGGAGCTATGAGGTGGATGGTGGAACTCTTCAGTAGCAACTAGTAAATCCCTAGAGTTTGAGCTCATATGAATCGTTTTGACGATTGCAACAGATTTTGATTTTGACGATGGTCTGATGATGAAGCCAGAAGGTGGACAGTGAAACTTTTTTAAATTTTTGATTTGATTCACCGTTAAAGCTTATTTTTTAAACTATGATTGGTGATGATTAGGATCACCGTTACTCTATGGTAAAAAGGATAGGATTAGCAACATACCAAAAACAGGTCTGATATCACAAGTATTTATAGGAACCGGTAACCGCTTCCCATCAGGCAGGCCATGTCATTGTTGCTAACCTAATAGTAAATCTATTTATTAAACACTGATCTCCTAAGTTTCAAATAATCATATTATCATATTTAAGATGCGAGAGCTCAGACTTCCTGCCAACAGCCAGTTCGAGTTGTTGCCGGCAATAGGCTTGCCCCCTATTACGTTTATGGGATCAAATTACAGTTAGCAAAATGTGGGAGCGTATCCCTTCGAGGATACAGTGAAGGGATGGATGAATATTGTCATATTACAAGAAGTACAGCTTCTGCAGATTTCTCCTACAATTGCAGCTACCTAAGGAAGTGTCTGATCCAACAGGCGAACACGGTTAAGCAGTACCACTAGTGTGCTGTTTTAGATCGATTGCTGTAATTAAGTTGGTTAAAAATACCAAGTTGTGTATAATTTATAAGGCTTCGTTAATTTAAAGTCATTAACATTAATTATTCTTAGCTTAATAAAAATAATGCATTTACCGCATTATAAAATGAAATTAATAGCGTAAATAAATATAAAATTAATCCACCCTCTATGGTCCTTAATTACAGCATAAAAATGCAAATGACTCCAGTGTCTGTCCCTTCCCTCAGCGATGAAATTAAAAAAAAGTCACCGTCAAAATAAGAATATTCTTTTCCCCTTGATTTTAATAAAATCGCGATCTTGAATTTTGGGCCGGAATACAGATTTCCGATCTCCAACGCCTCCAACGCCTTCGCGTGGAAAATTGAAAATTTTCACTTTGTTTTGATTGTAGGTACGGTTTGGTGTACGGATGAAGTTACATGCCGAACAGAGGATTCTTCTGTTTGGCTAACTTACAATATTCACCTTTATTTTAAGCTTCCTTCCAATACATCTATTCTTTACTCTTTCTACACAAGAGCCATCCACGTTATTTCATTCCAGTCCTAGCCTATCAGAAAGTTGACTGGAAGATACTGCTATTTATGATTACCCTTCAAATGTGCATTTTATGAGTAAAATATTTTGTTTTTATATATTTATATTTTGTTTAAAAAAAGCGTAATACCTACTTACTTTCTTTTCCTTTTAAGACATACTTTTATTTTTCCTAATTAATTATGTACATAACATAATAATAACTGATTCGTTTTGTTACATATTAACAACTTTTATTCCTTTCCTCCATTCTTTAGAGTTTACCTAAAGGTGGATTTTACATGCCTTGTGTTTGAAAATGGTTTCCTCACCTCAACTGAAGAATAAAATAAATTTTGATTGTCTGGAGGAGATTTTATACAATGAAGAAAATAAATTCTCTTGAACGTTTTCGTTATTATCAAGAAAACGCCTTAGACTATGGGTGTTAAGTTTTTATAATACTAGTCAGACATACACAAATGCAAATAAAAACAAATTCTGAATTAAAAGTCAGTTATGCGCTCGGGTCAAACATATCACACTTCATAATTAGCATCTAATGCAAATTGCGCAATTCCAACAGACGTTTTTTATTTCACCGTCGCGTCAGCGAATCCATTAAAAAAGGGGATTTGCTTGAACCTCCGTCTGTCCCATTCAGTATTCCAAACGGGTACCGACAAGAGCTGTGGCTCTTTGTAAGGAAGAAAACCTCTGTTAAGAATTATGCCGATGTCCTAGTGACGCTCAGGAAGCCAGAGCAGCATGGACTGATTGATCTTTGTAGAGTTTATACGGTTACAAGAAATTGTGGGCAGGACCTGGACTTAGTCGAGCATTGCATTTACACCTAGTATAGTATAGTTTTATTCAATTCAACTTGGAGATCTTATTCTTCATACTGTTGTGACCGTTTCATAAAAAGGCTTAATTGTAAAGCATACTACTTAATCAGAACTGTCAAACAAAACCTGGCAAAGCATTACATTACCTATGTTTGAGAAAAACGCAGACACATGTAATATGCACTTCTTGAGGATCTTCTATAAGTCTTACATAACATATTATGACAAAATATTTGCAAATCATTACCGTGAAAGGTATATTGTAATGATTTAATTTCTGTAAACACTGATAAAATAAAGACTTCACGATATTTTTTATCATTTCATCATTTCACGTCAGTGTCATTCGTCTGGCGAGTGATAGATATAGCTAGATAAGGAATGCTAGCGATAAGTGTCTGATAATGCCTTGAGATAATATTTACTTTAATTGGCTTCAAACGGTCTAAAACCAACTAGACTGAGAACTAGATTAAGCTTTCACCCTTGTTATCTTTGGTAATGGGTATAACATAGCTGAAAAAATAGTATATTAAGAAGTTATGTTTACCAGCTAAAGAACTAACAATTGTCATAGATGGCATGGAAGTTGGGACGTAGGAAAAATGGATAAAACATTATTAATATTCTCTTCAAATTAAATACTTCTGGTTTAAGTGGATTCGCGTCATTCACTTGATAGGTTACGCCAAAACGGATAGGCTAGGTAGGAAGGGTTAAGTTCACTATATTCCAAAATTACATATGATTAATCAATAGATCACACCACTGCATATGACTCAACTTCTTGATGGAATTTTGAATTTGTTGGTAGACTTTAAGAAATGGTAGTTACATTAATAGAAGGCCTTCACTACAATGAACTTGTAAACTCCATGTTTTGACTTTTCTTCTTGAAATTATTTAGTTCTGAATCCAACGAAATAAATAACTAACTTTTAAAATAAATAACCTCGAGAATAATAAATGTAATTATATTAACACAATACACTTTTTCATTATGTTTTTAAGTATCTCTAATTGCCGTCATTCTAAATGAACCAGATATCGTTTGTTAGTTACGATGCACAATTACATCTATTGCTATCTCCAAATTTTGTTTTATTTGCTCACAGCATGCTTTGTTATGGGACAGTACAACGAAGTTTTAACAATAAAGTTTTACTATAGACAAAAAATAGTATAGACATACATAATTATAATAAGAAATTTACATAGAATAATAAAACGACAGAAGGCTGGCGACCTGTTCAAAACGCAGAATTCGCTTAACAAAAAAATCGGTAATAAATAAATAGATAGGTAAGTACTCCACAAGCCAACAATCGCCATAACAAAAACACTGTTGTTCTAGTGTCCTTGGCGTATATTTTTTAGCCCTGTGTTTGCGCGTGTATATTGAGTTTGGAGTACTTATAGTGTGTCTGTCGAGTGGCCCACGCGCACGCCGCGCCCGCGCCACGCCGTCTCCGCGTGAAGACAGAGTGCCGCCCTCGTGTTCTCCTCGCCGATACATGCTACATATTTATTCTACTTGTACATTGATATAGGTACAAATAATGTTTGTACACTTTGTATGTTTGCTGTACGAATAATGGTAATGACTGGTACACGCGATCAATTTACCGTATCGTTTTCATGATGATGAATCTTTATAGAACTAAATTAGTGAAGATGAATACAACTCAAGAGGTTAAGTTACTTAACTAAATGTAAATTAATCATAAAACAAGGTTTCAGGTGGTATGTTCTAGTTTCAAAGCATTTTTAACTAAGTTTTCCATAATTTAAACGATGTTTTCTTCCTATATTACAGTAAAATAAAATTTGTATGTACCTAGTGGAAATCTAAAATTATTAATAACATTCGGCGGCAACGCATTAATAACATCGATGTAATCATTATACCATAAAGAACCCAAGGCATTAAGTTGTGTCATCAAGTATGTCGACTAGTTGTAGTAGTAGTACAGTATTTCATCACTTACCTACGATGAAAACCTTTTTTAAAACCTGTTTACAAGATTATTCTGCACATCATATCAAAGAAGTAGCCGCTCCCAACAGATTCACTTCCGCTCCTAACTTGTAATAGCGTGTAATAGTCAAAAAATCTTGAGGAAGTGGATTTTCAAAGCCGACTAGCAGTTTCCGAGATTATAGCGTTCAACAAAAAAAAAACTCTTTTTATTCTATTATTTTAATATAGACTAGCAACCCGCCCCGGCTTCGCACGGTTACAAATTATACACCCAAACCTTCCTCATGAATCACTCTGTCTATTAGTGAAAACCGCATGAAAATCCGTTAAGTAGTTTTTCAGGTTATCGCGAACAGACAGACAGACAGATGCGGCGGGGACTTTGTTTTATAATATGTAGTGATGTCTTCTTAAATAATGTTACATAAATAAAAAGCTCTGCTGAGATGAAAAAGTTAAATGAAACTTGCGAATCAACAATTCTCTAGGTTATTTTTTCCTGAGTCGTAAAGAATCTAGTACGCGTCATGTTCCTATCATTGACTTTAGTAGACTTTAGATTGACTGTAGTAGAAGTAATATGCGAACATAATTTATGGAAATTTACAACTGTCCGTGTGTAATAAATGTAATAATACTTCACTAGGGCATTTGTGATTTAATCTCCTTGAATATAATATAATATGTATTACAACAATCACTAATAGAAATCAAGATTAGGTTTATTATCTAATACTAATTTTTGTGGGGAGTTTTCTTTGTGAGGATGCCAAATCGGAGAAGACAGCTTTGAAGAAGGTTTACAGAGAGGCTTCTCGCTTATAACATATTCATGAATGGGCCGATGATGTCGACTCATTTAAAAAAAACCGGCCATGTGCAAAAATATTGCGGAGATGTGAACATCTCCGCAATATTTTTGAAAGACCTTTGAAAGATATTTACACCCATGCAAAATTACACTAGCTTTCTAGTACTAACAGTCTCTAAGCTAAGCTGCGGATGGACGGACGCACAGACAGACGGACATGGCGAAACTATAAGGGAGGAACCCTTAGGTTAGGACTACGGAACTCTAAAAAGCTCACACTGTGTCGTTTAAGGTTCAATTCCGATAAAGGGTTTTACCGATTGTGACTTATCAAGCGTGTATATCTCATTTGGAGAAAAAAAACCATATGTTGGTACACTTACACTATTATACGTGACATAAATTTGAGTGTTATAAACGTGAAATGCACGTATCTAAACACTTAACAAACATGATATTAGATAAGGTGAAATTTAAACAGCTGATAAATCACCCTGTAATTTATCATTTCAAATAATCATCAAGATTTAGTGGAAGTGTCATGACACGATGAATAATATATTACAGAACGTCACTATTACGGGAATTTTAATCTTCAAGAGTACAGGAAAGGAACGTTTATCAGAATCTGGTCACCCAAAACAATCTTGTTGATTGTTCACAAGGGCATCGGGAACACGATCGGTTAATTAGAAAACACTTTTAATCAATAACAATTACTTAGTACCACACTGATGACTGTACTCTATATTGGGGAAAATTTCCGTTCTGCACTTAGATCAACCAAGAAATAATGGTGTCCTGCCATTCGCAATGACCGAGTCACAATGCTAGTTCAACTGTTCCTCTGGGCGTCTGTTCCCATAAGTGGTCCAATTTTATTTAGAGCTCACTGTGGAGAGCTCTGAAAGTTGAATTAACAGAAATACTTACTGCTAATGTTTCAGCCACCCTAATACAATATATCTTACCTTAAATAAGTCGGTAGCATTGTGATGACAGCTATTATATTTTTTATAACATTTATTTTTGTACCTCATTTTAAATCACATAATGTAGATGGATGAACTTGATACGTTCTTGCTCAATCTTCTGCGTAAATAATGAATATATTTTTTTAAAAGTAATCACCAGCAAAAAGAAAGCCTCCAGTTGAAGCAACCCGATCCGATACTAATAACTTATTTAAGTAACAGTATTTACCAACAACAAATAAAATAATCATAAAAAAATTAAAATGATCATGATTAAAATAATCTATATAAAAGTAAAATATTTGCACCATTTATGTAGAACATTCTAGAAAGACGAGTGATATAACAAACACGAAGCACACCAGAAACTTGGCTCGGATTCAAACATATGCTCTTGCAGTTAAATATATCCACGTTTGACCAACCGACCTGAACCGAACTCTACTGCAGACTACATTTTATATCTCAACACTCTACAAATTATATCACCTGTAAGACTTGAAAAAATATTTAGCCTCCGTTGCTGTTAGAAGATAACTGACATAGATACTATTATTATACTAAGGCGATTTAAAGAAGTACTTAACAGAAGATTATAGCTTAAAGTTGCATTGCATTGGAATCTTACTACGGATCTCGACGTGATCATTTTTTAAGCGACGCGGCGGTAGCGCAGTGGCCAGGGTTCGAACTTGCGATATAGTGGTTGCGGGTTCGAACCTCACCTAGAACACTACCGATGTGAACTTACTCCTTACAAGCATTTAGCTTAACTATTAATATGTAATGTGTTAATAGCAGTCTGAAATAAAAACCGGCCAAGTGCGAGTCGGACTCGCGCATGAAGGGTTCCGCACCATCGTACATGATATAATACTATATGCCAAAAAAATACGTTTCTAGTAGGGGAGCCCCCTTTAATTTTTTATTTATTTTTATTATTTGTTGTTATAGCGGCAAGAGATATACATATTCTGTGAAAATTTTAACTATTACGGATCATGAGATACAGCCTGGTGATAGACAGATAGACAGACTAACAGTGGAGTCTTAGTAATAGGGTGCCGTTGTTACGGAACCCTAAAAAAAAACACTTTTAACAATACGGAAGTAAAAAAAATCACTTCACAAAACAGACAAAGGAACATTGTATAAATGAAGCTAAACCAGATAAACTATCGTAACTCTTAAACAGTAGTGAAGAAGCATTTGTGGAAATATGACAGAAGCCAAAAGAGTAAGTATTATCTCATCTGTGCCAAAAGTTACGTAATTATTGCGGTATAATTTGACTGATGATTTATTTTATTTGTAATGTATTGGAGCCTCCACCCGCAAGTTCCTCTGATCTCGGATTGCTCGTGTGTCTGTGTTTGTTAATCTAGGAAACAATGAGTGTAACTCTCCCAAGTCCGCTGAGCGTTTAAAGCCTCATTGAAAATTAAACATTCAAATATCTTCAAGCACTTTCCCGTTTTAATATTATGGAAGATTGCATTTTAGGAATAGAATAATTATCATATGTATAATTTGGTTATTTGTCAATGGTGGATGATACACACACAGAATTTTTAGATTAAGTGCAGCTAAATTAGACAGAAAAGAAATTTTTAATGATAGTATTTTTTTTTAGTTATTGTGTATAAAATTAAATGACGATTCATTATTAATATTGGATTCTATTTTGCCTGTGCCATTGAATCCCATCTCGAGTATGAATGGAAAGCCTTCTTTTTTTAAAAAAAAGTTTTATTTTGATCCATACTCCAAATTATTTCTAATTTAAAAATGCTTGGACGTAGGTCCAAACAGTTTTAGACTATTATATTTACACTTTTATTGTTCACAGTACCTCAATTCATACTCGTGTAAATATTTTGGATCCCAGTGCAACGATATCAAATTCTTTGGATTTTTCTGAAAATGGAATATAAAATAATTATTTGCAGGATCCAAGGACAAAATGAGAAATTGGGATAAACGAGTTGGCAGACAATGAAAGAAAACCGAGTTTGAAAACCATAGTCTGTATAGATTTTTGGTGACGTGCAATACTCAACATGCTGAGTGCATGTTGAGTAATGCACGTTTTCTACACGTAGATTTAGAGAGATCTTTGTTCCATTCTGTGTAAGCTTTAAATAAACCAAGCAATCAAACTATAATGGACTTATATGAAGTCGATACAAGATAACTAAAGCGTTGCTGAGAAAATTATGTGTTTCGCCAAAAATATCATCCATTGTTTCAGTAAAGGAAGATTATAATAATGACAACAAACTTGTTGGCAACAAACTGATCGTCAGATTACACAGCGCTGATGTCACATACAAAAAAGCTTTGGTCGGTTTGTAGACATCTGACAATTAACAAATGACTCGAGTTTTTATGTAAAGTAGCTTCCTAAATTTAGTTATTTGTCTCTAAAACATAAAGAGTTCCGTTTAAATTTAATGCCAGGTATGTATTACATAATAGATATCGCACTCGGCGCCTTAAAGAAATGACTAGCGTGGGTGGACGCTTTGTGTCGTTGCAGGAAGTCCCTCGCAGGAGATCGGATGATTCTGTTAAGTGTTTAAAAATACATTTCATAGAATAAGGATCATTCTTCCCTGCACCTATAAAAAAAATAATACTCGACAAAATTTCTAATGCTCAAATTAAAAAAATACACGTGTTCCTAACTCAGCTTCACTTAACTTCTTTAATAGGATTTACAATTAAAATTAAACTACAATAATTTATTTCAAATGCTAATTGCTAGTTTTCAGATAGCAACTATACATATGTTAAACAAATAATTGTCCAAAGAGGGAAACCGAGTCCCGAAATGAAACAGTGAAATTGGGAAAGGTGAGTAATTAAACTATTGCGCTTTCAGTGTGCCCTACCGAAGTGAACTCGCTCCAAACACAAGCATTTAGTTTAGCTGGAGGGGTTAACAAGAA
This sequence comes from Euplagia quadripunctaria, assembly GCA_963859945.1. NCBI lineage: Eukaryota > Metazoa > Arthropoda > Insecta > Lepidoptera > Erebidae > Euplagia > Euplagia quadripunctaria. The sequence continues at coordinate 289,049 of OY982572.1, read as the reverse complement.
TACCAGTCGTATGACTGGCTGGCCTGTTGGTCAAGTGGTAAGTCTACTTGAGTTGGCTCAGCAGCAGAGGTAGATGAACACGATCATTTGTTCTGGGTCTGGGTTTAATTTATCTATAATAAGTACTTACTTGTTATAGATAAATTATAAATTACGCACTTATTATAGATAAATTACACCCAGACCCAATAAATACATATTTGGTAATATAGAAGTATGCTTATCGGCAGTCTGGTTACCTAGCATAGGCTCTATCCAGTTTGGCATCAGATTTTCAACTTGAGACACCTCATACTAACTTTAAAAGTTCACGTTCTTGATATAATTATGTATATATACGGCAATTAACACGATTACGAAATAGGTATTACATACCTCTGAATTGCCAGACGTTTCCACCAAGTTGCACTGGCCGTGGTTACAGGCTGACCAACTCGACTGGTCGAGGACGTCGACGTGTACAACGGAGGGCGTGCACCACGTATATAATTATGAAAAAGTGGCTACCTTATTAGTACTCTTAATTCATATTCAAATAATATACCTATGTCTTCAATAAACTTGCTCTTAATATTGATAACAATATTTAGAGAAGTTTGTTAACGTTCCATGTTTTACAGATCTATCGCCAAAGTTGTGACATTATTTGCCACAAGTAAAAGGTAAGACTGAGTATAGTTGACATAGCCTACAAATACCATGGAACAATCTGTGTTGTATAACAGCTGCGCAAATAGTAACATACTGTTGACAAAGTTGCTATCTAACGTAGTACAAACACGGAAAGCATGGAAGTTTTGCACACACCCAGACAATCACGTGTACGGTTAGTGCCAGGTGATACACTTATGGCGTCCCGTGACCTTGCTTGTAAGGTGCAAAACACGGGTGTAGTTTCTAGTAAGTATAGGTATAGATGAAGATCACTTGAAGCCTCACTTACTTTATAAAGTATTGGATATAATGTATATGGGTTTAAGCCGACAGGACGGAAAATAATTGTCTACTCTCTCTTATGCATTACTTGCGTGTTTAACAGGCCTTCTGAACAAATGTTCAATAGTATGGTATTGGAACACTGTTCATATGGTAGTTACCAGTGTATACCGCTTTATAATATATATTAGAGTCGCTCCTTTGGTTAAAATAATATTGTATAATATACTAGGATATGTGTAATATACACAGACTATCTATATTTATACGTGGGAGAGCCATGCTTCGACACGTATGGGCCGGCTCGATTCCGCTCTATACCACAGCCTCACAGAAAAACCGGCAGTGAAGCAATGCTAGCATTGCATTTCACCGCGTGAGTGAGGTTACCGGAGGCCCTAACCCTTCCCTCCCCCTTATTCCCGTCCTTCCCTCTCCCCCCTCTTCCCCCCTCCCCCTCTTCTAGTACTCCCCCCTTAAAGGGCGGCAACGCACTTGTGACTCTCGAGTTACAGGTGCCCATGGGCGGCGGTAGTCATTTACCATCAGGTGATCCGTCTGTTCGTTTGCCCCCTAGACCATAAAAAAAAAATAGATTCAGACTGAGCAAGCATAGCTTGTACTATGACCTCTAGAGCACGAGTAACCGTGGCCTGAGATGGTAGCGCGACGTGTTCCGCGCTTCTGTCTAATCTTGAGGGGGATAAAGTCCCCCGTACACAACGATATGGTTGTCTGCTGATCAGGTGCCAAGGGCTGCAGGGGTTCTCGGAGGATTCCTTCTTAGGGTCCCTAGATCACAACACAGTGTTCCTTCACAAGTAGTGAAGGAACACTGTGTTGTTTTAGTCGGTTTATTTCAACACTAGGCAGTCTGCGCAGTTTCACCTGCGTTAATGGGTCACTGCTCCACTGCTAAGGATCATAGCGTAATGTTACATAACTTATAACTCTATCCAATACAAAAATATTCAAATCTGACTGATAGTTTCAAATAAAAAAGTTCTTCAGTTTAGTAAAAACATTGTATTTGGATTGAAACGATTTCTTGATAGATTTTAATATTTCACTGGGATACGAAACATGTTGGTTTGTCCACCGAGATTATATCTTACAGGCCCAAAAGACAGAGTCACCATATTGGTTATTATATTTGCACACTTTTCCTTCGTCGCAGTAGAAAGATTTTAGAAATAAAAAGTAAATGACCACTAGGTGTCATCCCCTATACAATTATTGAATGACATTCAACACAGTACGTAGATAGTGCTCACAAGCATCAGCTGCGCGGCGACGGTTACGCTCAAATGCGGGTCACTCGCCACACCTCGAGGGTAACAGGCACCTGTCAGGTGCAGAATATATTATGTACCCCTATAATAAATACCTAATTTATTCAGGCTTCAGGCTATAGCCGGTTGGCTGTCCCATTCGTTTTAATTATTTTGATAGAATAAAGACAGCTAGAGAAAGAGCAGTATCAAGTACTAAGTAGTGCATGGAAAACTTACTCGTAGAGCTGAGACTAGTTAGAACTATCTAAGCTTTTGGCAGTAAGGTATCAATAAGTGTAGTTAAATGGACGACCTACGAGTGTCTCGCGGGGCGTATCATTTTTTTAGAACTCGTAGTTGGTACAATTTATGCTTTGTTTGGGTCTAGAAGGCGCTGTGTATTGTTTGATCTCAGGAACAAAGTTTAAGTATTTGCCTCGAGCTTTCTTGACCTCCACAAGCTCAGCTCAGTAGATTTGTACAAGCACCCGACAGTCGAGAAACTTGCTCCCTTCAAAAGACGGCAAATGATCAGCGCTACCTACCACGTTTTGCAATTTAATTGTATAAAAACCATTCTTCATAGAAATCTACTAGGGCTACAGATAATTATAAGAAGAGTACTACAAAAACTACCCTCCGAACCATATACTATATATATAATATAGCAATTATTATGGTCACTGCAAAAAAATTGTTAAAATACTGACGTGTTCCAAATTTAGCGCAAATTACACAGTCTGTCATTAATCATCATTAGGTACTGTTGGAGGCAAAGCCGCGGGCGACAGTTAGCCAATATTTAGCCTATTAAGAGAGCCGACGTCACCTTTTTAGCGGACTAGACTCCTGTTCACGACTGAACGTATATTTTTGCTATTAATCATTGCTAATTTTATTTATTTACGTCATTTGTTACAATGGTTGCAAGTCAGTAACATGTAGTTAAAAATATTCATCTGTCTGCTACCGCCACAATATAATAATTGATGCACATTTATGTATGAATGTAAATATTATTGAAATAATTTATTTATAATTAATATTTAAACTTAATTGTAATATTGTCATACTGTCCGTTAGTCAGTACTTATTATCACAATGGTGCGAATTCATTCGACTGCAGCGTGAGAGGTCGCGGGTTCGCCTCCCGCTTGTTACAAATTCTTGTATGCATGAGTGTGTCTATGAAAGTAGTGTTATATGATATGTGTTGAAAAGCCTCAAAAGAAGAATTTAATGGTAGGTGCATGTTAAACTGAAAACTATTTTTATTGATAAGTAGTCAGTAATTTATAATAAGCAAAATCACGTTAATTAGGCTGGGTCCTGATTGAATGGAGTCGATATTAATGGATATCCAAATTTATCAGTTCGAAAATGATTATTGTAAAATTGTAGTTAAATGTAGGTACACAATCTACATATTATTTTTAAGAAAAAAATTTGTAATTTACTAATTATGATTGATTTGACTTGATTATATAAAATAAATCGATTTATTAAAGCTTTACTCAAGTGTGTAAGTCTTGGATGTCCGACCATTTTGGTACCCCACGGGGGCTCTTTATTAAGGAGTAAGGCTCCACCCACTCCACTCCACACCACACACGAGAGTATTTACAGCAGTCATCACCTGATATAAATTTTCACCATAACTACAATATTCAATTGTAGGTAAACGAATATACGTCATCAAAGAAGGTATTATAAAAAATATAAAAAAAACAGATAGAACAACATATTCGTTATCAAGGACAATATGTCAAAGGCTCTCAGTTTGAAGAGTACTCGATGTAAAGTGGTGACATGTGGCTCTGTTGTGTCGCAGACTAGTCTAGAACTATAGACAATAGGTCTATTTGTACTCCTTATCTGTGGCAGACATATCTCGAAACATAATTGTGTTCAGAGACTGGTCATTGTTTGTTTATTTACTAAATGTATTATCCAGCTACCTGACTTACTCGTACTTCAAAATTTCAATTACAATAAACATTTATGTCCACAACCAATCTATTAGACTCTAAGCTACTCACCGAAATAGGGCACCTGCTTAGGGTCACTAGTAAAAATAGGACACAGATGTCTTCAAGCAAAAGCATAAGTTCGGATTTTTTTTTAAACCATTGCAGCGAAACCCACTTCCATATTTTATTAATGACCGTAAGAACATTTACATCATATATCAAACTGGTTAAATCCAGTAGTTTTCAAAGCTGTATTAACTAAATCATTATATTCCCATTTCTATTCTATTACAATAAATATAATTCGATCCACATTCACAACGATATTTTAATGAACCGCACACTGTATTCTAAGAGCCCTTCTAACAATCTAAGTATAATTACACCATCTCATAAATTAGTAGAAAACATAAATAATGCATGGCGTACGTGTCGGTCTAAAGTTCGAGTCTCGAGTAAAAAAGCGAGGGTTAAGTGGTGATCAAGCAGGTATGCGCCCACGCACTGACACGTGAGCAGGTATACGCCCCAAATTCTGTGCCTCGTTTGGTATCACTTGATTGGACCGTCCAGTAAGGATATCACTTACTTTGCATTGCGTGCAATAATAATCTTTTAACGATGTTTTAAGAATTGATACATAAAGATGAACACAAAACATAAAGATAACTGCAACTTCTTATAGTAATTGCTGTATTATTATTAATTGTTTTAAGATTTAGTACCATATTTGCAGATGTAATTCTAATTTAAATATAAAAATATGAATGAAAACCAATTTGATTTCTATTCCAAATGCCATATATACAATGCGTATATACTCCTTTTTATATAAATTTATAAACTGTTGTTTAATATCGACTTTAAAGGTTTATAGTTTGTAAATTATGTATTAAATTAATGTATGATGTCTACCCAACCTAGGACATAAATACACTATGGAGTTACAAAATATGTGTATAGCTACTGGCACTATTACTGCCGTCGTATATGAAAACACAGTAACTACAGTTATACAGTAATTGGAGTTACTGTGTATACAATAATTGTATTATTTTTGATCTATCTATCATAAACCACTTTGTCTAATAAAATAAGTAGGAAAATAGAAATGAAATAACTTTCTCTCTTTAAATATTTTACAGTTGCGACACCACACAATTCATCAAACACAGTGCGCTCTTAAAATACCGTCCGAGGCGGGCTACTGGCGCGAGTAAGCGAAGCGTTCAAATACGCCCATTTCCTTCACTACCACTTGACAGTCCGTCGATAAATTTACATCGAATGGCCATCCGATGTCTCTCACTTTATGGTTATAGCACAAAATAACATAAGTAAAGGCAAAAGTGGTGGCTATAGGCTCTTGGACCAACCACCATAAACATACTAATGTTCAATCTTAGATCGAAGATCATATGACTATGGATGAATCGTATGGTTCGAGGATTCGTTTGATTAGACATAGCTCTGTAAGTTCATCTATATTATTTTTGTTTTCCGCTGGAGTATCAGATATTGTTTTTATTAACAGTCTTAAGTCTAATCTAGTTAGTTGAACGCCATTATCACGTATACATATGTGACAATTTGTGCGTAATTAGTGACAAACGAAAATGAATGTCTTATAACAATATAAAAATACAAAAAGGCGTGTTTTCAGGGTTCGTGTGTGCATGTATGTGTGTGAGTTTCTTTATTCTATCATAACTTCTTAATGCCTGAACTGATTTGGATGTATCGTTAGAATCCTAACATCATCCAGAGTGATACTGGCTATAATTTTTTTAAAGAAATAAATCAATAAGGCACCTGTGCGTGTATGGCGCGTAATTAGATTTTTGGCGAAGCAGTGTAGCAGGCAAGTATTTTGTCACAGATAAGCCCTTTTCTTTCAGTAATTGGGGTCGTAGTGATAGTAACATTTAATACAATTATGCGTATTATGTAAACCAAAAAATATTACACAAATAATATGTTAAATCATGTACTGAAAACTTAATAAATATCTTTTAAGTTTTTCTTCTCGAATTTATGAATGAAGAGTGTTTCAAACTGCAACGAACCTTATCATTACTTAGTGACCTTTACGTGCAAATTGTATCCTTTTTCAAGTACAAAGGGACAATAAAAACTTTATGTGTTGCTGATAAGTGTATGCACATTACATAAACTTGTATTTTGCTTGGGGAAGGTCAAAAACACACGTCACTAGCAAACGCATGTCCTTCGATTTGTCATTTAACCTCGCCTAATGTTTTAGAAACGCACATCCCTCTATGCCGTTATTCCACAAAAGTGGTAAACAATCATACGGTTCTGCATACCACCAAGGATCACTCGGGTCTCGGGCGTTGCCGAAGTCGTAAAACCTTTTCAGGCATGCAGGTTTCCCCGCTGTATTTCTTAAGTTCGTCACTTTTTATTGTTTATTAGATAAACAATAGTACTTTATAACAATACTGTATGAAAAACAACACGTTTCACTACTTAAAATTGTTTCTTTTATAGGGGTGACTCATACGGCGCGATAGTAGCAATATAAAATTATAAATGGCTATTTTTATAACGATTGCTTTTATTTTTTCCGTATTGCAAAACATAAAATGTCGACTGTTCTGTGAGTCATCGTAGTAAATGAACACTTAGCACTGTAACGAGCGTATTAAAGGACAGAAAACATGTGAAAACAAAAGCGTTTTGAGTTTAATAAGAATAACAGCGGCACAAATATTAAAAGATCATGACATCATTCGCTATATAACAATCTTATTCTGCTCAAACATTTTACTTAGTTTTTGTTCACGAACGTATTTAATAAGCTCACGTTCGCTACGTACTGTTTGGAATATTAAATAGACTGTATTATTAGTATTACATTTACTAGCTGTTAGTTTAGCTATGACAAATGTTATGTAAGGAATATTGGAGGCAATATGCACAATCGAAGGTGAAGCTAAATGTTAGCAGAATGAATTCAGCGGAATTTAATAGAATATACGACGGCCGAGACTGTTTCCCGTTGATTGTAGAAATCTATATGGACGCTGCTTTGTAATAGGCTCTTACAAGATCACGTCACTTATAGTCAGCATGCAGTGTAGTGTGAACCCAACTGTTTTTTATAAGTGTTATCAGCATTTTACTTTCACCTTCCTAAGTAATGTTTAGATTCTGATGGCTTGTCACCGATACCTTCTCAGTATGTGACCGATGGTGCACACAACGAATATGCATACGACTACATTCGTATGGAAGGTGAAAGTGAAAACTGGCATCATTAGTAAAAAAATACACGCCTTGACAGTAGACTGTACTGACTAGAAGTCACTGGATCTTGTAATAATATAAGGCTGATTGCAATCAGCGGGTTGCAACTTAGCCGAGGCACGGAGTGCCTTTACAAACGGCAACCATTTTGGTCGAACGGAAAAGATAGTCATCTTTTTCTCGATAATATATGTAAAGTTAGGTATAAATATTACATAGTGTATACTTATATAATGCAGGTCTTTTTTGACGGACAGTATTTGATCTGTAGTTTTTATTTTCAACTTTATTTAATACCAAATTTTGAACACATTAAAATTTCAAAATGCCTTAAGTACTTTTAGTCTGAAGCCTCAAGCCAGGTCTACGACTTGTCTTCAGTCAGTCATTACTGAACAACGTATGGCACAGATGTTCACGTTAGCCTTAAATTTTAAAACGCCTTCCTTAAATTTTTAACTAGCTTTAAGACTGGGTCCTATGACTGTTAACAAACTTATTACATAATTGATGATGTAATGTGTCACATTATATAAGTTAGAATAAAGCTTTTTTTCTCTTATTTTCCTTTACAAAGATATTCATCGCTCTGTTACTAGGTCAAGAAGCTGACATTGTTTGATTCTTGTCAAGTTATATTTTTTACTTTTTTATATTACAAGGGGCAAACCAGCAGACGGGTCACCTGATGGTAAGTGACAGCCTCGCCTATAGACACCTGCAACTCAATGTTGACTATATACAATCCTACGTACCTAAAACTATAGTCACGGTAATTATTATTTATCAACGTGATTATAATATTATTACCTACTTAATCGGTTAAAATATTTATATTACATTTCCCTTTCAAAAACAGTAAAGTAAATTACAATTATTTTTATTGTTATTGTTCTACTACATAAAAACTGTAACTATTACGATGACAAGATTTATCTTTTACACTCATCATCCAATAACACCAAAAGTAGTCTTAAATTTAAACTATCATTGCTTGTGGCTACGGTATAAGACAACATATAAATAATAACAAACCATTATGTACGTAAAAAAATGTCATAAAGAATAAAAAACTAATTTGAAGCGACTAAGAACGTCTTGGTTCGACAACCCTGGTTTTGCAGGGTGTTAGCATTGCTTACAGTCTTATGTTCTTAGTGATTAGGGTAAAGATCGCTTGACAAGCTTTAAGCGAGTTGCTATGAACAGTATAGTAGGGTTGGCATGGTTACGCAGAGTATTAAATTTAGCGTGTCTCTGTAATGAGTTGGTGGCTCACATGTGAGATTAAACGAATTTTGTATTAAAATACTTAATTCCGTGCGATGTCAGATACCCATTTAAGAGTCACATACAATATTATTACATAATATATATTTTCATTAAAATTCACAAAATTAGAGACATTTTCTCCTACAGAACTTAAAAAAAAACAAACTAAAGTTTATGTGTATTGTGAGTTCAATCCTTCCATGGGATATTTTTTGTGATACACAAATATTTGTTGAGGCTAGCTTTACTTTGTATCGTAGGACGTCCCTGCGATATAGTATCTTACCTTAGTGCTGGACGATTAAAAAACAAAATAGGGTTTGTTATAAACCGTACTACTGTGTCCAGAACGCGACATGTGTATTGGACATATTTATGTAAGTTTAGTTGCACTTAAGATTCCTTGCACTAAAACTACCAAACGATGCAATAAATTAAAAATTTAAAACACCCCGACTCTAGAATCCCTTTAACGATTAGAAAAGATCTGATGATCTTTGAACAGCGGAACAGATTTTCTTGAATGATATCTAAGAACACTCTCGATCAAGTCACCTATCAAACAAAAAAAAAACGCACTTAAATCGGTAAATTCGTTTGGCAGCTACGATGCCACACATAGATACACAGACACCTCAAACTCATAACACCTCTCTTTTGACACCTACATAAAATCGTAATAAGCACAGTGACTTCCTATTATGCATTAACCCCAACTCTCCAACTCCAACATCTTTGGTCTCAAATCCAACTCCAACACCTTCAAACACAACACTCACGCCTGTATCCCCAAAGGGATTGGTAGAGTGATATTAAACCGATACATTTTGCCAACTATAATATTTTAGTCCCACTCACGTATTAGGTGGCAAGCCTATTACCGACAACCGGGCACTTTGGGAATTAAAGATGGGAAAATTGGGAGTATATTGAAAAGTGGGTAAGAGGGAAGAAAATAAAAGGAGGTGGATATTACACAATTTATATAAGGACTTCAACCTTCAGCAATCCGAGTTATAGGCATTTTTAAAGTATAGTTATAGTTAAAAGACCGTCTGAAAGTTTAGTTTTTAGGTAAAAAAGCATGTGAAGTTGACCTCATCACGAGATCTCCAAGGTACAATAAACTCAAAACTCAAATCTTTTATAGATAGAAACTGAACCGGCTCTGAACACAAGTCTTGATACCGAGCACGCCTCTCCACCCACACGAAACTAAACTAAATTACAACTATTCCTATATTACCTACAAGTAAATGCACATCGCAACGAAAAACACTTTAACAATGAAAGTAACAAAACACATTTATTTCTAGGATCCTAATAGAATTATTCAAAGGAAATCCATACAAAACCTCTGTATTATGAGTGTATGTACTACCTAACAACTTTTCAAGTTTCAATTTGTGAAAACTGGCTCTGACAGCTGTCATGAAAAAGATAGAAATACACGACAGTAGTATGTCAGACAAAGATAGCAATACTACATAGCTTGCCAGTTTAAAAGGTTGTAAATCGTAAAGGTTTCTCAAATAAAATTAGGTTTTATATCAACGAGGCAAATTCTAATATTATTTGAGCAAAATAATGTCAAAGGATGCTCAAAATGTATGTTTAACGTCAAGAAACTTGAAAAACCGGTCGCCATTGGAGGCTTGCCTCTCGTTCCAGGGTCATCAACAAAAAAAATATTTTTTTGATTATGTAGACAATTTCCATTTTTTAGATTCGTAAAATTAAAGGGTGATTTTGGCCGTATGCATAACATGGCATGTCTGAATGTAGATATCGACCTTTTCACCACTAATGTTACTAAAATGAAAAGGATCATGTGTAACCAGTTTTTCGATTAATAGTATTAAGTTATTATAAATTTTAAAATTTTTACGATTACTTATGTTGGTTAACCTGTAAGTTGTTTAGATGTTAACGAAGTTATTTAGTTGTATGTGAAAACTTATAATTGGCCATTACTAGCTATTTTTAATTTGTACACTGTCCTTTATAGCTGTAAGTTTTCCAAAAGTAATAAAATAAAAATAAAATACACTATAAAAGATATCGCGAAAAGCCACGCATTTGAGATAAGTTTTAACATCAACTGTCAGGAATACATATTTATATTTAACAAATAGATATTTATATTTGACGAATAGATATTTATTTCTTTCTTTGTTTATTATAATTGTTTTTTATAATTTTACCAATACCATCTTCTTCGATTGCCAAAAACAGTTATGTTTCTATCAAAGCTTATTTTTTTTATATCGACAGAATTCGTGTGCATTGACAACCCTACCGTATTGTTTTGCCACCGACTTACGCTTCTTTTTCTGTACACGGCCACGTCTATTGAATATGTATTGAAATGATACATGTGCTTGTGGATGTGTGTGTGTATTGTTAGCTTGAGTATGTTTGTGTGTTAGCACACTCTATTAGTGCCCAACTTGGGCTGGGTGTGGTCACTGTATTATCGTTTTTATTTCACGTCATGTCACTTGACGTCATCCTTTGCTACTCAAACCATTTCTTATCTAATGAATTGTTCTTATTTGTTGCCTTGTAAACATGATTCCTTACATCACGCTTGTAAAAGCTCGGTAAACGAAATCTTCACGCGCTCGTTGCCTTGCTAGCTCGAAGATTTAATCTCTAAGATTCACCAAGATATCAGAATTGTTTTTAATTATTGGGGCTATTACCGCTACATAAACAAATATCAGAATTGTTTTTAATTATTGGTGCTATTGCCGCTACATAAACAAAGTTAAATGATCAAACGCGTAGTATCCTCGGCTTACATGAGTACATAGGCTTGCCACCCAAAGACGGATATTTGTACTCGTTGCTGTAGGCATACTTAGGAATCACTAGTCAAACTATCAATTAAACTATTTGGGACGACATTTTTCTCATTTATCATTAACTCTTGAACTTATATGTGCCAAAGGCTTTTCTTCCTAAGCCCTTCCCAGGACAGCACTTGATACAACTTGAACCCTTTCCATAAATCTAAAAATTCGTACAAACAGTCGCCAGGGGGTGCCACTAACGAAACTAGTTTAAACTTGTCCAAAGTTGCGTAAAGTTAGATGAAAGCCGGGCTTCGAGCCCCTAACGATTATGGCAAGTGCTATTAGCAATGATTACTTCACTAATATTTGTATAAAGGGTGCTTTAGTTCCTTGATACTTACGGCTGTTTGAACAATATACTTGTGTATTATAAGATAATCATTTTTAGTCTATAGGCCCTTTAAATCATGAGAGATAAACGCAGGTACCGACATCTGTAGAAATTCTAAAACTTTTCTAGTAAACTTATGACACTCCATATTATTTCTATATAGCATTTGCTCGCTGAAGCATATATCGACAGCATAAAAATTATGAACATTCCAAAAATACAAGTCATATTTCCACAATGTAGTCATGTGTATTTCATTCGATTCTCCTTTACAAAGAAAAAAGTAAGAATATTGACAAAGGCATACATTCAATAATCATACCAGACGGTAACAATATGAATGCGTTACAAAGGCCACACAAAAAGCGGCACAAGTAGTTACGTAACATAAGGGTTTCGTCCAATTTCCTCAACGCATGCTATTGTATTCAGAACTCACGGATCAAAGGGCTCCGGAATTCGTACTAAACAACAACTGTATAAATTATGAACTTTCCTAGTCTTACAAAAATACCTACTCCTAACTTTAATATTATCAATGCTAACGTGGGCGTGCTTGTCACGCTGTCACGCCCTAACTGCTTAAACGATCATCATAAAATTTTGCACACACTTTGTCTAGAGTACAGAAAAGGACATAGGGTTACCTTTCACCCAGAAAATTCCAGTTCCCGAGCGAGGTAGCAAAAGCTATCCTACTAATATTTTAAACGTGAAAATTTTATGAGGATGTATGGATGTTTGTTGCTCTTTCACGCAACTGATTGCGATGAAACTTGGCATGTAGATAGTTGGACATCTGGATTAACGCATAGGCTACTTAACATTTTATATCCTGATATTCCCACGGCATCGGGACTTACGCGGGTGAAACCACGGGGTGCAGCTGGTTAAATATATAATCCTTAATCATTAGAAATTAAGTTTTGACTGCTGCGGCCTACACACAAATGTTGGGAACAAAAATTCACATCTATAATATTAGTACAACAATTAAGTCAATATTAAATTGTTACTTTGACATAACATCTAACTATAATAAAATTATTCTACACCCACCTTCTACTATAGAACTCCAGGAGACAGGCCAAACCAGTCCAATCTGCCTTATCAGAGAAGAGTCATCACTTGTCTTATCAAAGAAGTATGGACTCGTTCTGATATTTCGTTTTAATTGGAGACCCTACACAACTTTGGCGCAATCACTAGAATTATCCATTAAATCGATACGCAAGACAAATCTAATTTTGTATAAAATAATATAACAACCAAAATTAAATATTTGAAAGAGAATATACATATAACCGCTTTCTGTGCTTCAGACTAAGCGGACTATATAGAATTTTTATACGCTACGAGACGGTAGGTTCTTATCTCCTAACAATTAAAATTTTCATCAACCAGAATGTTTACGAGCAACGGTTTATGTACCATTAAAGCCATGGTAAATTAAAATGAGATGGTCTAAGAGTTTCACACAACGGTTTAAACGACGACAGTATTCGACCAAAGACTTCTTGCAATTACTTTAATATCCCTTACAATACCATATGTATAAGATAGCTCGACGTTGGTACACATTGTTAAAAACTGTCAGTCGCAGGACTGCACGTCAGAAGTGAAAACATAACTTACACACACATCTGTACCCCGCGGTTTTACCCGCGTAAGTCTCGATGCCGTGGGATTATCGGGATAAAAAGTCTATGTGTTAATCCAGGTGTCCAGGTGTACTTGGTATGTAGATACCAAGTTTCATCGCAATCGGTTTAGTAGTTTTTGCGTGAAAGAACGACAAACATCCATACATCCATACATCCTCACAAACTTTCACGTTTATTATATTAGTAGGATGTGTCTGAGGGTGACGGTCACGCGAGTTTAGTGCTTTTTCCCCATATCAAAAATGCCCAACATGCGTAAGAAGTTTTCAGTTTAAAAATGCAAGGGGCTAATAGGACCCATGTCATTATATATGTTTATGTAGTTTCTATAAGACCAAAAATCGCTATCTGTAAAAGGGTCACCGAAACACGAGTCAAAATAACAGTGTTACAGAAAGTTATGGTCATATCTTAGGGTTGTGTAGTCAGTAGACTTCGTGATAATGTAAAGCGCTGTCAATTGCAGGAACATTTGTGATATTTAATACATAAAACTAGTTTTTGTAACTGACAAATTGAACTTGAAAATTGCCTGAGTGGGCTGACATTAATGAGACTATGAATTTTGCATACCAAGGATATCGATGGAAAGTCCGGCTTTTTCTGAAAATGTCTGCATAAAAAAATAAAACTATATCGTTGAAATTACATGAAAATTCTTAAAATATTATTTCGAAGTGTACACCTACACCAGGTTAAGCATTTTGCGAAGAAAAAACTCAAAACAGATTTTTTTTATTCAGTTTTTTCAGTTTTTTTTTTCAAATTAAATCAACGATTTTTCGGATACACACCTTTAAAATTTGAGCACTCCTTATTCTGAGCACACATTATCTATAATAATCTATATGATACCTTTACCTTTGAATAGGTTAGAAAGCTGTATTTCACTTATTAAAATGTACAAGTGAAACAATTATGCTACAGCTTGTTATACTAACAAGCAAAAACGTTCGCAAGAAACTCCGTCTCATACATACACGCTCGTTATACGACGTACGTATCTCGAGAAAACATATCAAACATGCTTTTATTTGCTGAAGAGTCTTTTAACTAAAGCAGGTAGCTAGCAATATATTTACTGACGTAATTCGTGGCTGGAGTGAAACAATTAAAGCACTGCTTCAGTCTATTTAGTTCTGAAGGAATTTAGCGTTGGTAATGTAGTCAAAGACTTTTTTTATTATTATTATTATCAGCAATAATTATTTACTATGTTGTCCGATTTCAACGATTGTTTGTATAATGTTCGAAAGACGGGACTTCGGGAATGGTAGAACAAAAATAAAAATAAATATTATAAACACTATTTATCTGCAGCTAAGTCATAGTCATGGAGGCAGTCAATTATCAAAATTTGACTTGCATGGTCAAACTTAAATAAGCATTCGGTTGTTGTGTCAAAAGTTTGGAAAGACTATTACGATAAACTATGTCACATCTCACTCACACTCTGTACCTGTAAAGAGTCAGCCTAAACTTTTGACAAACATACGCACTTTGAATATTTTTAATACCTATATAAACCTGTATAAACAAAACTACAATTGAAATAAGAAAAGTTCCAGCAAAACACTATGAATCCTCTCTGTCTTCTAGTTTGAATTTCGAACAAAAAGCGCTACAGCAAAGTGCACAGAATTTTTTTTTTTTGTTTTTTTACCTTTTGTTTAAATTGCCATTGGTTGGTTATCAATGGAACGTCACTAGGTTGCGCTAAAAACTGTACCGCAGCAAGTAAAGATTAACACATATACACAACATATAGGTATATTGTTATCCATCACTTACTACGAAGCTCAGATCACAGAATCAAATAGATTTGCCTTTTAGGTCGCAATGTATGAAAACCGCTGTCTCCAAATTGTCCCTTCCATTAGCTTACAACTACATATTATGCAGTTCAACAGAACCAATAGATGCGTAGACTCACACGCACTTACTTAAGTGCGTGTGAGTCTAGTTCTAGTCTAGAGTCTAGTAGATATCTTATATACTTGTATAAGATATCTACAAGTCAATGAGTGACAATCGAATAAACACAATAGCGTATAAGACATAGCGTTTATTGAGTTACTGTCCGCCTTACACTCACATAGAAATCAATAATTATCGTTGTGCTGTGCAAAAGCAATTTATATTTCATATACGCTAGTGATTTCAGTTACAAAAATCATCTTAGGAAAGGTCTATAGAACTTTTTGATGCTTTTTTTTATGTGAAACTTTTAGTTGTTTTTTGTTTGTTGTTTTTTTGTTAGTTAAGATGAAATACGAATAAATAAAAAGCACATTTAGTGTAAAAAATATATGTTTGAGATAAATCAACGCTATTACCGTTTAGGGAAACCTACTAGTAAGCAAATGACTTTAATGATCACTAAAATGCTAATACTTGTTTAACATAATTATGCCGCTTGAATTTTTTTTTTTGATATATAATGCATCCAATATATTTTTTCATTACCGCAGCAATATTAAAAAGGTCTATATTAGTCATTGCTTTTTATTCGGAAACCAGTTTGGGCCCTGGCCTGTAGCATTTATCCACTTTCTTTTTTTTTTTTGGATCTTTTGGAAATGTAAAATAAAAATAACACAACACTAAAAGTATGTCTGCACAAATTGACACTATACATTTATATTCATATATTTTAAAGTTCATTTGATAAGCATAAAGCTAAAATGTGTACTCAAGTACACAGTAAAAAAATCGTAAGAAACAAAAGCGACGTATCATGTACATCCCTAGTTTACGGGAGCCAGCTGCGGCTGCGTTACGAGCTTATCGTGCTAGCGAGAGAATCGGCAAACAAAATCGTACATTGCGTTGCTAACAGTACGATTTATTATGTACGCCGTGCTAGGCCAGCAATGGTTTTTGTTTTAATAATATGGTGAATTTAATATTTCATCATCATAAATATCAGTGTACCATATTTGCTTATTGATTATTATGGCAAAATATAGTTTAATTATTGTAGGGTATAAAATAAGATGTCATCTTTCATATAATTCAATTTAAAGTTGTTATTTCCGCAAACAAACATTGAACAACGCGGCATTTCGTAGTTTTCGAGTTGACACTCGATTAAAGACAGAAATGAATAACAAGCGCAATTTAAGCCAGATACGGGCGCACGCGCCACGCCTTCTTAACAAATCTCCCTTGATCTGTGCAACGAAGTAATGTAGTCACCGAGTTTAAAGCTAGGTTTTACGGAAAGCAAATTTTGCCAAAGGGAAGAGTACAACTGATTTCTATATACAACCTGTACTGACTTCGGGTTAAACAAATATTAGCAGTACGGTCGTAGTGTCCTATATGTGCTTCTGAATAAGAAGGACTAATAAACTATAATACTTATCTTATATATATGTGTGTGTGTAATATATTGTGTATTCATGTAAAAGTTAGGATACAGCACACCCGTCCTCGAAAGGACCAAATCGCTTGTAGTAAAATTTTTAACTCTCTGCAGCCTTGGTCGGTGGGTAGTATAACTTTTATCTTTCTTATTATTATTAGTGCATTAATACATTGTATAGTTTAAAAAAATATGTTTTTTACTTCCATTCTTTATTTCACTATTACATCAAAATTTAACATTTTCTATATCGATCGCATTTATCTATACTTATAATAAATCTGTAACGGGATAAATTTTGTACACTGAATATATTTAAAAAAAGTCGACTGAGAGGTATTAAGATATCGATACTGATGCCAAATATGCGATTCTAAAAATTTTTGTCTGCCTGTCTGTCTGTCTGTTTGTATGTTCACGATAAACTCAAAACTTACTGAAGGGATATACTTGAAACTTAGTATGATAATAGTTTGAGTGCCTGTGCAGGTTATAGGGTACTTTTTATGCCGGGTTATATTTTGGTTTCCACAAGAAAGTCGATGAAAGTTGTAATAACATTTTAAAGTAAGTAGAATGCATATGCTTATTTCACAATAATACGACAAGCGTTTGGTAATAACTGGTACAGTGTACGCTTTCTATTCGTCTGCATGCCGGATCGAATCCCACATTGACACTTTTCTTATTTAGCACTTTTTTTAATTTGCTTTAATACTTTTTTAACACTTTTTTTTTAATTAGGTATCGTTTTCGCAAAAGTGGCCATACTGCCTAACTTACAACTAATATACTTACTTTTTTTATGCTATAGGGGCAAAAGAGCAGACGGGTCACCTGATGGTAAATGACTACCGCCGCCCATGGGCACCTGCAACTCTAGAGTCACAAGTCCTTTGTAGGCCTTCAAGGTGGGAGTAGGAGAAGGGTGGAAGGGGGAGGGAAGGGTGGAAGAGCGGAAGGAGGGGAGGGAAGGGCGGAAGAGGGGGAGGGGGGAGGGAAGGGTGGAAGAGCGGAAGGAGGCTCTGACTCAGCGGTCAGGGTCACTAACCACTAGACCATCAGGCCAGTTAAGGAAATATACATACATTTATAAATACGGTTATAGACCAAGAAGATCCAATCCTTTAAACTTTCGCGTTCCATGATAATATAATTATGTTGACGGAAATTAACGCGATCACGTATTTAAAAAGTATTACAGTACTTACAGGCCTGTGACCACGGCCAGTGCAACCTGGTGGAAACGTTAGGCAAATCAAAGATATGTAATATCTTTTAAATACGTTATAGAATAGAATATTTATTTAAAGCAACTATGACTCAGTTGTTAGTATAACTTAACACTATGTTTGTATTACAGTATTTTACTATAATAAAGATATGGCAGACACTATCACCAAAAAATTACATCTAAGCTGAAATCTTGACAGGTAACCGGTGAAGTTTTTAACATTTTCAGAAGATTTATTTTCCGTTCGGTAACATAAGTGTGAACTCTTATGTTACACCGTGACTAAACAAAGCTCAGATCTAAACATTTATTTGTTGCGGGGGTGGAACTTAGTATTGACTGGGAGTAATCTGTTAGGTATACCGAGGGGGCCGATAGTTTCTAGGAAGCCGCACTGACTGACTGACTACAGCAAGAATCTTCCAATTGGTTGAACGGATCGAGGCGTTAGGTCGTCACAGTTGTTTTATCGCGATTCTCTGCGAGGAGAACATCTAGCGCAAGGAGGAGGTGACGATGTGGATCCGGTAGGAAAACTTCCAGGTGGAACTGTTTCGCGAATTGCTGTTTTCCGAAAAAAAATACGAACGAAGTCGCAGGCACAGCTAGTCTACAATAATACAGTAATTCTCAAGCCACCGCTAACAGAAAAGAGCCATAATCTACCCATAAATGGGAGAGAGAGCGCAATATTGCTATCCTGCTTCGATGATTTATGACCGAGTTTGCACCGGGTAAATAATTTTACGGTAAGTAAATATCACATGTTTTCTATACAATTAATTAGTAAATCACAAAGCAGCCGGTAAGAGGTTACTGGTCCCTGTGCACCAGAAACACCAAAAACAGTATATGATGACCCTTGCGCAGTCTTGTATCCCAGCCCGTATACTCAAATTAGATGTTTTTTTTTATGGTATAGGGGGCAAACAAACAGGACTACTGCCGCCCATGGGCACCTGCAACTCAAAAGTCACAAATGCTTTGCCGCCCTTTAAGGTAGGAGTAGGGGAAAGGTGGAAGAGGGGGATAGGGGAAATGAGAGAGGGGGAGAGAAGTGTTAGGGCTTCCGGTAACCTCACTCACTCGGCGAAAAGCAATGCAAACATTGCTTCACTGCCGGTATTCTGCGAGGCCGGAATCTACTCCTTTGAAAACTTAACTCTGTTGCAACTTATATAAGTATTTGTAAAGAGTACATCTTGTTACAATACGTACCTACTCCATTAAATTGGATGCACATTATCACATAAACAAAAATCCCGGCAGTTTCGTAAATCGCCTCACATGTTAGCTAAAAAACAACAAACGTAATGGGATGAAACAGTGTGTTTATCTCCTTCAGGACTCGTTTAGCCACTTCTTATCAGCGTCCCTTTCTAATACGGCGATAGAGAGTAGGACGACCGATACCGGTTCACTCTAACCAGTTAAGGTTTGTAGTTACAAGTTGAAGGCTTAGGGCTCCGCAGTCGTTAGATGATATTTACATTGTAATGATAAACCTGATTCTCCCCACTACAATTTACTCCGCCCGGCACCTAAGACACTGACACGGTTGGATAGTTCATATGGGAAGAACAAATCTCAGATAGTCGCAAGAATACAGACTCATTCTCCCTACAAGAAAACGAGACACAAGAGCTAACTTACAATATTTACAGGCCAGATTCGATTTCCACCCAGGATCAATAATTTTGTTATGACCACGATCATGTGTTCTGTCTGGTTAAAATTTCTCTATAATATGTAATTATGTATTTAGTATATTATGTAGTAATATGTATGTATATTCTGGTTTCTGGTTTAAATAGAGAACTCCCGCATTAGGAATATTCCTGTGTCGTGGGGGGTTTCACTATGGTAATATGTATGTACTATAAATATGTACTTATTAGGTATATATTATTGGAATGAACTTGTGATGAACCACAATCATTCATATTTTTTTTATTTGGAATGGTTTATGCGCCTCTTCTATTCGTCTCACCATCACTCTAAGCTTAACTGGAAGAGAATGCCTAAGACATTATATACGTCCGCCTTTGTAGATGAAATGTTGTACATAAAGTGATATACACAATTAAAATTACAATATAACTCGACAATAGAATTAGAGCGGTTCTGTTTATCGCTAGTTTCTCTTCTATGTATCTTAATAAGAAAGATAAATATGAACATGCATAATGTATTAAATGCCAAGAGTATTTGGTTTTAAAGGTTAAGGAACTCTGGTGTACTAAGATTCTGTAGATTATTGGTGAACCAACCCACACTTCATCTATATTATACGATACGATACTTATATCATAGCTTTTATCCCATAGTCAAGCTTTTAAACCACAAAAAAATATATTTTTGAAGATGAGCGGCAGTCGAAGATGATTAAAAAAAGTAGGTAAATACATTGTGCCATCAAATATATTTAATGGAGCTTTTCAGCATTATCAAACATGTTAATAAGAGTTCAAGGGTAAATACTTGCCTTACTTGGTGCTTGTGTGTAAGGCAAGTAAGTTTTAACACATTACAGTGCCAAAAACTAAATAAATACAGGTCGTCTCGCTTGAAAACTTTACATATTATTACAACGACCTTCGAAGCTTAAGGGATCAATCGATAACTACCTTCAAAGTTATTTTTTTACACTTTTAATTTTGGGATTTACTTAAGCCTGGCCATTCAGAAGCCTCTCTGTAGGCCTTATAAAACAGCTCAAATTCACCTAAAGAGCAATGGAAAGGGCCAGATTATTCAGAGAACCAAAGTAACCGACATAGCTTCATCTAGCATTTTTTTAGCTGCATCTCGAATGAAGGGGGCGCGAGACCGGTATTTAGAGTCTTTAAAATAGTCTTATATTGGAGAGGATGATGAACCTGGCCAGTATTATTTATATATACGAGTATGTAGTAGTAGTATCACCGAGGGACCACTTGCCTAAGGAGAGACTTGTGCGTGTTCTACCGCTTGTATAATAGATTAAGCTCCGAGGAACTATTTGACATGCTGCCCACGGCCGCATTCTACCACCGCAACGCTCGCCGCCGGCAGCATCTATCGCGCATGGTATAGTTCCAAAGGAATTTCCTCTAATGCGGTCCTTGCCGTGGTTTTCCCGAGAGACTACAGTATAGGGCTCTTCGAGAAACGAGTGTATATGTTTTTAAAGGGGCGGCAACGGGCATGCGATTCCTCTGAAAATGCAAGCATTCATAGGTAGTATACAGTAACTGCTTACCATCGGGTGATATAAAAAATGAATTTGAAAGTTTGAAATTTCGTGTCTACCTATCAGTTGTAAATCAATCAGTCAAATGGTAAAAGGTTACCGCTGCCTGTAAACATTAGTAACTCCGAGACTTGTGTCCCTTGGATGTTCACAGCCCCTCTCTCCTTGCAAACTCTACATCCCTCCTTAAGCATACAGCAATGTGCTAGCTAGCGTTCGACATCTGCATTTAGTTACTTTGAGAATAATGTATTAGGTGACCGTAACTGAAAAAGACGAGTGATGATGTCTGACGACCCATCATCCGATAAATAGCCGCCCGGAGGTGCACATAGCCTTTTTTTCATCTAACGATGAGCGGAGCACGAGCGGACCAACCTGCTCAGTATCGTTTTGTTTTGATTTTATTTTGTCTTAACGTTCTAAAAATAAGAACAACACTCACGAATATATCGTGTGTGTTGTTCTTATTTTTTTTTAATAATTTTCACGTCTGATTCCTAACACTATATATTAAAATGTGAAGAGAATTCTTTGTAAGCGTTGTTAAGAAAAAATGGCGAAAGGAGGAACATGAAATTTGTAATATTTATGTATTTTTTTATTTTGTAACAAATTGTTACAAAATTAAAAATTACGTGAAAACGGGTTTTTCAAGCCACCGGTCCAGTATATTATGTTGAACATTTTTTTTTACCTATGGACGGATCGTCACCCCATCGGGGCTAAGATGTAGGGTGGTATGTCGGACTCGGACCAACTAAAACCACACGATGTTCCGTCACAGTCCTGATTACCAGGGCCTCGGGTGTACCTTTACAAGGAAAGTGAAAGTGAACCCTGGCCGATATTATGTTGAGCTGCCATGGTACGTAAGTCTATACGATGACAGTTCAAGTGATACTGGCCAATGAAAAAAAAAATATATATTTTATTGTAATGTTGTCATGACGCTCACTACACAGATGTATTTTAAAAAATCTTAGCGTGTCTACCTGTTCCTCTGCTTCTGAAATGTTTCTAGGTCCTAGAACAAATAATGTTTCAACTGGAAAGAATCCCGGAGACCTTAGACACTGCCGGTACCCTTACGGTCACCGGGAAAGCCTGGTATGATGGAAATGTAATCATTTCCTGAAAATATAGCTCGGTCATTCAACCATTCGCTCTTTGGATAAGATCGTTGAAGCATTAAGCTAAAAATATCATGAACGGGTATCAAATCCGATATGGAACGTATCACATTGTGGCAATAAAGTGCCAAACTTTATTGTCCTTCGTGTCAAGTATTTTAACATAAACGCTGCGGCCACATGTAGTCTCTTTGTGCAAAGTTGTCATTTCAAACAAACAGATGCAAATTAAGTGCATCCATATTTTAAATGTATCTTTTGCAAATTGTTTGACATGTTTAATTATTTAGCGACTTTTGTAAAGTATGTGTAGTTTTTAAACTTGGTACCTATTGAACATATTTCCGGCATTTTCTTTTCTATAGACGTAATTTGAATAAGTGACTTCAGATTACTTATTTTGAAATTTTACTATATATTTTTAAACACTTGTAGTATATGTATTAGTCTATACCTAGACTACACAATACTTGATGAAAAAAACAGGAACATTGCTAGATGTGACCAGGACAACAAAAAATAGTAATCTCTTGCTCTAAGAATGCAAAAATTATATTGGTTAAATGATGAAGTAAATATGAGGGTTCATGGCTACAATGGGGCTTGGTCTTCTTACTAAATATTGGTCATGATTATAAATACAGCTCGAGAAGGATTTCGTGTAGATAAGCAAGGAAATAAACCTTCACGACAGCTTCAATTAAAAGCATGAATACTTAGTCCCGCGACAATCATGTCTGCTAACGGTTACAATTTTATTTAACCAAAATTTATCAAAAATTGATCAGGACCAGAGATCATTCTGCTTGAAGACTTTACACGAATTAACATTAACTAAATGTGTATTTCATTGATCAATAAGCTTATCATTTATTCTCATACTTGAAAGGAATGACAAAAACACAAGTCACTCATTACGTTATGTAAGCCTTAGAGAGGGAACCACAAAGTTGTCAGAAATTTCTTAAATTGTCACATTATTTGATCACACTGTTTGCATGTACTGAGCAAGTAAGGGCCGGTTCACACTCGACCAACTTTCAAGAAAGGTACATACGCATGGGCTTATGTTTGATCATTCTTTTTCTTTTTGTACTTTGAGTGTAAACAGGACAGGGTCACGTTAAACTTTGCTTTAAAGTCGACGCTCTAACGGATTTGATCATCAAAATGTCCGTATTTCAATTGGTAATATTCTTTTTAACATGAAATCGAAACTTAATCGATTTGTCACGGCGTGGGACCTTGAATTTTTTATGTTTCAATCTCAACCATCCAAATAAGCTCACATCTACTTCTTGTTATAACAATGCAACTTAATAAAGTGGGTATGGACTATTGTTAATTTAGTTTTTTTGTTTAATTTATGAATTTTTTATATCACCTTAATTTGTTATAAGATATAATATGTAAAAAACTCATGCTTGGCTACTTACGTACATTTTATTATAATCGATTGACTGCGTTTATACATTTTGTTTTGATGATCAGAATAAAATGGAAAAGCGCCTTGAAGTTAACAAAGGTCACTTGGTCTTAGTCTTTTTCGCTTATAAGTTTGACATTGACAATATTCCTAACCTCTAAGGGTAGAAAATTAAGGGATGAAGAATACAGTTTATTACAATTTATCATGATTTTGGCGCATTGAAGTCGGTAATACTTTTTTAAAGTTAATTGTTAATAACATAATTTATTGTTCGTATCGTATGGTCTAAAGGCGTCAGATTTGACATCAACTATGTACAGAGATTAACACTCACAGATTAACACTAACCGTAATGCGTGACCTAGCAGTATCATAAAAGAAATACGATTGGTCTACAGAAACGTCTTTTTTAACTTGAGGTGTAAAACTTTTCTACCATCAGACTTGCTTAAGGTTAATCAGATTCTGGCTCTTTTTTGTGTTACTGTGAAAATACAAAGATTATGTGTCTTTGCCGACGTACAGGCAATTTCTGTTCGAATATCAGCCTAAACTTATTGGGGACTCGCTCTATAAAACTAGCAGTGTTCTGTTTTAGATCTACCTATTCAGTAATGTCACCAGACCTCAATAAGGACTAAAAGGGAGACGGCGCGCGTGTACTTATTTGCCATCTCTTTAAAATAGAGAATATTGGTTTAGCTTCGTTTGTACTATTATATTATACAGGTATAAATTACAAATACTGGCCAAGCGGTTGTTCCACTTTACTGTTTCAAGAACGACAAACCTGCAAATTCTGTTCAATGTTCAATAATAATTTTCAAATAACCTCATATATTTCCTTTATCTGTGACTCCCTAAGTTTTCCTTCTAACGTAGTCCCCGTGATGTTGGCAGGGAGAACAATGGGCTATTGATTATTCCGCCAAGCACTTGGCGGCCAAGATTGATGGGCCGAGTTCTGCCTACCGCCCGACTTCGCCCGACAACGCGCAGGAAATGGAGATGAAAATAATACAAACATTTAGCTCACCGTGTTCCCTTAAGGTGAAGCTCTTTTGTTTTGTTTATTACACTCCTCATTTTTTTTGTTGTTTGTAATTACTCGCAGGCTCTGTATATGCGCGAAGAGGTAGGTAAGGAGACCTTACAGAGATTCCATGTAGTGCAGACATGTTACGCGTAAGCTACTCTATATGGAAATGTTGTATTTTATGTCTAGTCATTAAATTGCCTAAATCCTTAATAAATATGTGCATGTATACCTTCTCCGGATCAATTTGTAACATTTGTGCCCTGTGCAAACTTAAGCATATTTATTAATGCAACTGAAACCTTATCTTATTAAGGTGTATCTGTAGCAAGATTGTATAGTACCTATTAACTGTGGTTTATTTAGCCATTTGGAGCGACTAGCTGTGCCTTAAGTGTATCGAGAATGAGGAGCGGAGAGTCGTAGTGCCGGTAGCCAATCGGTCGAGCCTCAGCGTTTTACTCCTCTTGTCTTTTTATACATTTTTTTTTGTTATTATTCTCCCGCAGAATTAATAGCCATGGCTTTATCGTTTATCTTGTTCAAGAAAAGGGTTACTATCCACTATGGAGAAAAAAGTGTTATTTTACTAGGTACTAATATTTCGAAAGCATTTTTCCCTATGCATTTCTGTATCGAGATTATTCTCGAATTTAATTCATAAGCTGAGTAAAGTTCTTTCTGTCTGGAGTCAATTAATCATCTTGACAGATATTCTCACTAAAAACATATTTAGGACTACGTCATATTTTTTAAACGTTCTATATGGATATGACTATGTACTAGGGATGTTGCGGATGAAGAATTTTTTAAGACTCGCATCCGCGGATGCGGATCTTAATATTTGTTTTTAATAAACTTTATATGAGATCAGAAATAAATTAAAAATATAGTAATCTTTAACAATTATATTAAATATTTATTTCGTTATTAATATGTGAAATTAAAAATTGGTGCATTATATTTAATAAACAGTAATATCGCCGCCTTTTCAGGTTCGAGTCTGTTTCGCAGAGGTTCATAAATTAAATCAGCGCTACTAAGCAATTGTTCATTAGAACAAGGTCTGGTGGTGTCGATAAAAATCTGCAATTGCTTTTCTGTACAAATCATCAAACATATTAACCTCTTCTGGGTACATCGATCTTATATGATTTTTCGAAGACGAGGTGATGCGGCCTTTGCGACAGTACGTTTTATTGCATATTTTACAATCAGCCTTATCCTGGTTATGTTCATTTGATTTAAAATAAGTCCAAATCTAACTTTGTGGCGTTGGTGGCATTGTAAAACCACTTGTTAAATAATCTATCAACTGCAGAAAACTCCCTTAAAACACAAAGCTCACTGCCTATTCACAATAACACTCAAAAAATTAAATATTCATACAAAACATTCATACACTTATAATCCGACAAGTGATTGGCTTCATTAAACAGTTAGTCCCGGTCGATGTAAGCACGCGAGATTGCTTCGCGATATCACTGGCACTATTTGAGTGTCAGCGTGCCTTATTGGTAATCACGAAACATGTTCCTCCGGCTAATCAAGTAATATAAATTCTTCTAAAAAATGCTTAGATTATATAAAGTAAAGGAATGGTCTAAATGCCTGCCTCTTTCATTTGGTAATACTTTTTACTTATTCAAAAAACAGCACTGTGTCGGGCACTCGGGAAGGATGTTACGAACTTACAACTAGCGATTACAAAGTACACTCAGACTCAAAACCGTTATTTGTAAATGTAAAATAATGGAATGCTAACATGTGGGAATCAAACCCATAACTCTCTGTGGTTAGCGACGTGACCAGTCAAACCACTGCGCTATCTGTGGAGTCAAAGCATGAATAATACAAGTATAATAATTATCTTTCTACCGGTAAGCCAGTGGACCTTTAGTAGGAGGGGTGAGTGACGGCACTGGTATATTTAGTAGGCAGTCCGACTTATCCATAGGCGGGTCGTGTGTTAGTTTGAAACCTTCTTGGTGTAAAATAATATATCTTTAAGAACTACAACATTGCCAATGTAAAATATACGATATAACCCACTCTCCGTAGTTTGTTTGGTGAGTGTTCTCTGACATGTCTAGTGCGAGTATACCTTTAAACTTCGCGTTGCAACTTTTATTGTATTTTTTATACCTACATCAATTTTAATTCGAAAGCTTGTTTTTAGGGTTCCTTATTGCGTTTAATAAACTCTTGACGCGTTTGTGAAATGGTCCGAGATAGCTTTAGCGGAAACGCGATACGATGTGTTATGAATTTAAAAATTATAACTGAAAATTATATATGTACCATACAGATTTAGATGAAATTTAGCACACTGATAGATTGAGGAAACAGAACCGGAAAATCACTTTGTTCCTTTAGATCGGACGGTAACAGTAGCAAAATTAAAAAAATTCTAGATGCTGTATTTACTACCTGATGCACAACGCAATAGGGAGCCATAGCCACGGAGAAAAACTTGTGGCCACTCTGTTCTAACCGCCATTAATTACAATATTTATGACAACAATCTAGTTTAGTTGATTTTATTGAATTTTTTTTATTTTTTATTAAAAATAATGTTTTATTTTCAAACATGGAATGTTTACAGTAATTTATATACTTGGTCTAGTTATTGTACATTCGATAATTTCAAAGTAAGTTGATGTGAGAGACTGGTGTCTGAACTAGGAGGACCTGTATGACAGATCAGCAGCCTCTTCACTCTCCACAAGGAATTTTGTTAATTGTGTGTGTGTGCGTGTGTGTGTGTGTGTACGTGTGTGTGTGTGCGTGTGTGTGTGTGTGCGTGTGAGTGTGTGTGCGTGTGAGTGTGTGTGCGTGTGAGTGTGTGTATGTGTGTGTGCTCGTGCGTGTGTGAATGTACTTGTGTCTGTCAAGATTTAAGATGGGACACGTAGCAAATTTTCACTTTCTTCGTATGTAAGAGATTTAAGCATTTTTGTGATAGTTCTTTTACAATTATATTTCGTGAGCGAGAAGACTTGAACTTTTGTGTTGATTTTGTTGATACAGATATCCTCCTTAGAAGCAAAAGAATTTGCGAGAGTAGGCTGTGCTAAACTGATTTGCTTTTCTAAAACAAACTTTATATTTCAGCCTCTTATTAGAAATAAGCGATGGATCGTAAGTAACTAGGGAGTGCAGTTTTAATGTGACATTAAGGATGTACAGCTGGCCCACTGTTAGGACGTCACAAAGGCGGTAAAGGTCTTTTGTAGGATAGAAAAATGGTAAGGACCGACTTACTTTTGGAACTGCTCTTTGAGCTCTTTCAACCTTGATCATGGTAGACTTGCATGTTCCGCCCCAAACAGTAATACAGTAGCTTAAAATCGATTGGCAAAGGGCTATGTATACCATTCTAATAAAAATTTTGTCGGCTATGTGACGTAGGTTTTTAAAAATGTAAATAAGTTTACGGGTCCTTGATGATAGAAGGTCCAAATGATAATTAAAACTTAGCGTGCTATCGATCATCACTCCGAGATATTTTATGTTAAAAGTCATTTCGAGATGATTACATGTGCAAGAATGACTAGGTAGACATGAGTGGGCTATAATGGTATGGCCCTCCAGTTCTGACGAGGGAATTGTTTTCATATTTTTTTAGTTTTTATATTTATTTGTATTTAGTTTTCCCAACATTTAGTGTAAGGCCAATGTCTCTTAACCAAGACAATACTCTATTGAATCCAATCTGTGTAAATTTATAAGCCTCTTCCCATGTGGCACCATGGAAAATTAAAGCTGTGTTATCAGCGAACGTTACAGTTTTACCGTTTTGTAGTTGAAGGTTGCATAAGTCGTTGATAAAGGAAAGAGAGTAGGGCCAAGCACACTCCCTTGAGGAACTCCAAAGTCCATTGGCAAATCATCACTAATTAGTTCACCAACTCCATTAAAACATTATAAATTGAAACAAGACGAATAAAAAATTATAAGAACTGCGAGACTAATTTGTTGGATATATCTTCATATATCCTAATTATTATCTACTATTAACTAATTTACTGCCATGCTTCGATCAATTTGATCGAAGCTACTATAGAAATATATTATGTCCTTACTATGATTAATAAAATGTTAACCTTATTCCATTAAAATAGACCTGAAAATTGTATGCAAGTAGTATAGTGGAACAAAACTTTTGTACAAGAGCAAACTGAAAAATACAATTGGAATCTGCTAACTTAAACCTTTTTTTTGTGGGTGTGGCTACCTCCTCGGGCCGTCATTTCATCAGGATTTTTGGTGAGGTGGTGTGTCGGAATCGAACCGACTAAAAACCGCCCGTTCCTATC
Organism: Euplagia quadripunctaria; assembly: GCA_963859945.1. NCBI lineage: Eukaryota > Metazoa > Arthropoda > Insecta > Lepidoptera > Erebidae > Euplagia > Euplagia quadripunctaria. The sequence goes on along the minus strand of OY982572.1, from coordinate 259,724 downwards.
CTATCCTATCGTCGAAAATAGAAAAGATAAACGTGAAAATTCCAATAAATTTTGCTGCATGGAAAGGTGGGTGTTTAGAGTCTCATTGATGACGTTGTTGTCTATACAAACTAGGCAAGTAAGCTTAATGACAAGCATTACCTTTATAAAAACTCTAAAAAGGGCTTAAATATACGTTAGAGGGCTCGCACTTATCAGCAACAGCCAATTCGAGTTACAGGCTTACACTCCCAGATCTAGCACAGCCCTGTATACCCAGGGGTATCCCCGTGTACGGGTAGACTGTATGATCAATATCCCTTTCCTTCCATTGCCTTCCCTTCTTACCTACCTTTTTCCTTTCAATATATTTCCAATTTTCCAATCATTAATTCCCCATATGCCCGGTTGAGGGATGGGACCTAATTATAGTACACAAAATGTGGGTGTTTAATATACCTCTGCCTACCCCTGAAGGGGCACAGGCGTGAGTGTATGTATGTTTATTTATACGTATGGTTAACAGAAAAAAAATAGAGTGAAGCCTTTTCTTATAGACACAAGAACGCAGGAACGCAACATTGCGTGGTACTTCATCCAGTGTAAGTGGTAAGAAATATTAAGGACTGGTGTCATTGTAACATTTGTGCATTACCAACCTTATCGCCACCATGGAGTTCTGGTAAACTACTCAGCAATAATAGACTATAGCTTGAAAAAACTAAAGAAACACTTTATCGCTTTAATAGGGAAACAAATTATTAAGTTAAAAGAGTTCCTCCATCCACCTCCTGGCTCCATCCTCAGATCATTGCCAAGATGTATAAATTGAAGTTATATGTCATCTGAAAACATTGACTTACAAAGTTTCATTGCGCTACGACAATTAGAAGTAGGTTAAAATTGACTTCTTAAATTTGTTAACAGAGTTAGTTAGTTGGAAGTGAAGTTAATAAAAGTACGTTAAAAAACAGAACTATACTTGTACTGCTAGTGTACCGCGGTTTTGTATAAAAGAGAGATAATGCCCATGTTGGGCGACTGCAATTTTTTTTTAAATCTTCCGTGCCTTCCCTTTTTTACTTAAATTAGAGGTGGGATCTTAAATTTACAGCTGTTTGATGCATAATTAATAACAGGCCACTTAGATCACTTTACATATTTCTTGTTTTTCTGCCCCACTTTACAAAGGAGTGGATTTTTATACTTTTATCGAACTTACACAATTAAGTCCTCATTAAATGTTTGGCTATTTCCAAGACAGTATAATTACCTCTACAACTCTCCCAGTTTTATGCGTAGAATTCTCGTGAATGCTCTCGATCCTGGCACACACAATTAGCATCACAAAAAAACCCCAGAAGGTTGTTCTGTACGGAACCACTACAGCCTTATAAAGCGTAAATAATACAACGTATTCAGTTATCTGGTTGTTTATGTGAAGGTGTTGTCCGGTCGACTTCATCATTCGTCAACCGTTGCCGATTAACAGACGGAAACCAAAAAAATATATGTTCATTAAGTATATACAATACACATTCAAAGCATTAATAAATGAAGATTAATAAAATAAGAGTAATAACAAGGTTGTGGTGTAGACGAGCGACTGTAAATACAACAAGCTGAGAGTTGAAGAGTTGTCTGATTCAAATCTTTGGTCCCTTTTGTGGTGTTTCCTTTTAGGGGCTTAAATGGCAAAGCTACGCGCAGAGCTCACTCTAGAGCAAGGCAGATGTAAACTTATTTATAATATTTTTCTTAAACATTATATAAGATATATATATTGAACTTCATGATTCTTCCTACAAAAGTGATGAACTTCGTATATAAACTTACAATCCCTAATTCACCCTCTTAGAGGCATTTTTATTATCATTTATTTATATTTTATATATATTTATATTTTTAATAAGCCGATTTATATTAAATTCTAACCAGAAGCAGGTATATGAAATTTCGTGCTCCTTACTTCAAAAACGTCGAATGTCCGATATAAACTTACAACCCCTAATTCTCTCTGTCAGGGGTAAATCAGAAGTAGGCATATTCAATTTCGTGTTTCTTACTTTGAAAATGACGGACTTCCATACAACCGTTTATACAATTCAAATTGTTACAATTCAAAATTCAAGTTTGTAGCCCCAGCAGCTTATGCTCTGCGTTGACGAACCAGCCGGTCAGGACAAGGAATTACGTATGTATAGATCATCATTCTAATTAGATGAATACCATAGGAAAGTATGCAAGACAAACGAATAAATATATTGCACTACATCATTACAAAATGAATTTTAAGTGTAAAATACGTGTGGTTATATTATAGACCGTTTTTTTGCCGATAAATTCTTGAGCCAGCTTGAAAAAACCTAGATTTTGTTAAAATATAAAAAAAATTGTTAAACACACTTACACATTATAAACATTGTTACCAATTTGCATTTCAATGTTATGATTGTTTCTTTATTTTCTTATACGGACATTATGCATAATAAGGTGTCAGTCTTAAAATATAACGAACTTCTTTAATTCCCAAAGTACCCGGTGGATGGCAAAAAAACTTGCCCCGTATTACGTGAGTGGGACTAAAATTATAGCTGGCAAAATGTAAGTGTGGGGGTTAAGTAGGCCTCTCCCTACCCCTCCGGGGGTAACCCCGGAGGAGTAGGGAGAGGCCTACTTATATAGGTATATAACAAGTACTTATATAAGCGATAACTACGTATGTACGTAGTTATCGCTTTAATTTAACGGGCTCTATAATACAACCCTAAAATATGTTTATACCCTTCCCTACCCTTAAATGTTGTATAATATAACACAAAAGTTTGGTCCCTCCTTGGATTTAATCACCTTGAAACACCGGCGATAGTCAGATGCTCACTGGATGCTTAAATAGTCAGAATCTAGTATTTTGTTTTAAAATGACAACTCCCTCTTTAGCAATATTCCTGTGTAGCGGGGGCTTCACAAACATTCAAACAACGGACTCAAAGAACACCCAGACTCGGGACAACTATTTGTGGATCACATAAATTTTTGTCCTGTGTGGGATTTGAACCCATAACACTCGGCGCGGCGTAGTGGCGAGGTGACCACTTAAACCATTGCGCCATCCGTGCAGAAAAAAATAATTAGTTTCATTGAAAAAGTTCTTATCAGGTTTATCGGTCAGGATAGGACTTGTTTGTTCTGGCATAGACTTATAATGGCAAGAATATTAGAAGGAGGGTACCTACTGAAGTGTGTGAAGTTAAGCGTCATAATTGATCGATTCTAAGTAACTCTTGGTTTGGCATTATGTGCATGCGTCTTTGTCTTTTGTTAATCGCCGATTTCCCTTATTTTCTTTGTTTTAATGTACACATCATAGCACTTAACCTCCATTGAACGTCCGCCATTTTCCAAACACATATAGTATCTACATATGTAAATACGTATGTATTTGCACATGATAAATGTTCAATATCTTTTGTTAGGGGGATGACTCACAACATAATTTGTTACACGTGTTTACATTCTCAAGTAATTAAGTTTTACCAATTTGTTTTTACTGCAGCATTATGCTTTAACGCAATCGCGTAAGGTTTAAATTTGTTTTACTTTGGTGTCGGGTAACTTTGTAAATTGACAATGTAAACTTTACGGGTAATGTAGTTCTTATGCTCACGGGCTAAGGGTGTATTTTAAAATTTATTGATTAACAAATGATGTGGTTTTAATAACGAATTAAATTATGGGACTAACACTTTGTTTTCACAGTTATATACTACAGTATTTTTATACATAAACATCTGTCAATAAGACTATTACTATTAGATACTGTATTTTGACTATTTTTATTAGATAGACATCTAGTAATATCTAATCTAGTAGATAGGAACAATAGATATTTCCTTTAACCGTTTCTCTTTTTCTTTTGACAATTCTTTTAAAACTGTATTTTCTTTTAAAAGACAGATGATAGGTTATGTAAACAGTCTATGCTTAGGTTGCTGCAAGGACTTAAAAAGGCAAATAATAATTAAATTATTGTTGAGCTTATTTTAGTTGTTTTAGAATCAAAGGTTGTTACGATTTACCATATTATTATTTATCTACCATATTTGCAGTTAACTCATTTATGATCCGACTTCATTCATTAAATCACCTAAAATTACACAATTTTCTTTTTAAAATGCAAAAGTGAAAGTTTGTTTGTTAATGAGTTTGTTACGCTTTCACTCCTTAAACACTTAACCGATCGTCATAATTTTGTTTATACATGTTGTCAGGAGGTACAGAAAAGGACATGGAGAACATTTCATCAAAATAACTGTAACGCGAGCGAATTCGCTGGCATAAGCTATTTTTTAATACATATAAGGGACGAGGGCCAGGGCTTTAGGCAGGCAAAACTAATAATGTTGCAAGTATTTATAGGATGTGATACCCGTTTACCACTTATATTCCGAGTTAAATATAAGTATAATCTGGAAAAAGTGTTTCTAAATTACCATTTGATTTGCCCCAATTATTTCCACAAAAGTAGCAAAAAAAAGACACACGGGTGGCCTCCTAATAAACGGTCACAGTTGCTATCAGACTTTTTCAGCATCAAGAGTAATTAAAACTAACCATGAAAATAGTTATCGCAGTTAGATTAACAAAGACTCATAATAGCAAGCATATCAATGATAAGACTCAAGTAACTCTGAACACCAGTCATTATCTCTTCGAGACAGGCTGGAGATACAGTTCTAAATAGTGCTCCACGAAGCCGGAATCATACCCAGTCGAGGACACGAAGGGCTTGACGTGAAGGGCTCTGCTCACGTCGAGAGGACACTTCAAGTTCCTAGTGCTTCGTGCGACTGTTTAGAGCTTGTGAACACTCCGACGGCGAGGGAGTCGATATATTCACCGATATATTATTTTGGTTCATGATACCTGGGTTACTTACACAAAAATGCATTTTTTTTTTATTTATCTAAGCTGGCAACAATAATAAAACCTGTCCGAAATAGTAAAAGGTTCCCGCTGCCTATCCACCCAGCCATTTACAGGATTATATAAGTAAGTAGGTATATGGCAGAATCACAACAAAGTTTATATTCTTTTTTCTTTTTATGATATAGGGGGCAAACGAGCAGACGGGTCATCTGATGGTAAATGACTAACTAACTATATCATCATCATCAGCCTTTCATCGTCCACTGCTGGACATAGGCCTCTCCTTATGTACACCACTGACCTCGAAGGTCAGCTCTCCTCATCCAATTTTTCCCCGCCGCTCTCTACAGATCGTCGCTCCAGCTGGCCACACTCGGTTTATATTAGCTTGACCTGCATCTATCTATCTATGTAACGGCATCTTTCAAAGTTTCACCAACTCCAAGACGTCCAATTAACTCGTAAATTTGCACGTACTTATCGAGGACCGATGACAATACAAGAAAAAAACAAGTAAATAATAATTACAGTTCAGTAAAACTAAACAAAAACAAGCTTTAATGGCAAACCGAATTAACAAGTAAAAAAGAGTTTCACTATCCACCTCGTTGCTTCATCATCAGATCATCGTTACCAAGCTCAATCTGTAGGACTCGTCAAACTCGAGGGCTCCCTAGTAGCCACTGAAGAGTTTCAGTTTCCACCTTCTGGCTCCATCATCAGATCAGCTCCAAGATGCCAAATAATAATAGTATTGTCATCAAAACTACATACATTGACGAGCCTAGTGGTTAGTGATCCTGACTGCGGAGCCAGAGGTCGTGGGTTCGATTCCCACCCAAGACAAATATTTATGTGAAGCGCATGATCACTCGTTCTGGGTCTGGATGTAATTTATCTATAATGTATATGTATTTAGAAATATATAAGTACCATAGTACAGGCTCTGCTAGTTCGTTACGACAATAAGAAGTATGATTTGTTTATATAGTTAGTTGCAAGTGAAGCGAATAAAAGCGTGTTAAAATGTAGTTTAAAAAATATTTATGCTTTTTAATAATCAGAAATGGTTTTCTACTTTTAAGTTTAATGTTTATTGTTTCGAAAAACTTGAAGCTTTCGCTACACAGTTTCAATTGGATATTCGGCTTCAAACAGACCAGTAGGTAGCTAATGCCTTTATAGTGTTACTTATTATATTAAAAGTGCCACATGTATTGTAGTATTTTTTAAATCGATTATTTAGCGCCCGTTGTTAGTGTTTTTTGAAGTCGGTTTAACTTTTTTGAAGAGTGTTTATTTTCCATTTTTAGTATAAGGCACGTACCTACTGAGTAAATACGGTATTTAGAACATTACGCACAGTACGTGAGATTATTTTAACTTTAGTTTAATAATTAGTTTCTGGAGCGGACGGTCAAGTAGATAAGCCCGATACTTTATTCACATAAGGTGGTAAGATTTTTAGTTTGTCTAGCAACTTGCTGCACTTCATTGAATAAGTTATGAAAAACATACTTACAGCCGAACGTAGAACCACTACCCTTTTTTTAAGTCATAATATTGATAAAAATAACAATCACTTTAAACAATCAGTTTCTAGAAAAATCAAGAAACACTACATCTTGCCTTAATTTCTAAGGGTTTCTCTCTTTTTTCCTCAGGTACCATCATCAGATCCGGACTAGCTGACAATGGGACCATCTTGGGCGCATACCCTTTCAAACAAATAAATAATTTTTGAAATCGTTTCGTAGATGATGCTGACGGTGACGATATCGGTGAACATACATAAAAAATACATACATACATAGAACCTCCTCCTTTTTTGAAGTCGGTTAAAATATAATACATGTTAAGGTATATAACATAGCATATTTTACGAAGAACTTTCCAGAAGCGTCCATAGCAAATTGATCTGATACGAGCTTCATAGAGCATATACAATCAACTACATAATTTCGCCTTATACGTAATCGCCAATTAAACCATCATTACCAGGCATAAACTAACTCCACCAAGAGAGGGGAGGGGGTCAATATCCATCGGTTGGTGATGTGGGGTCGTTGACCTGTTGAACTTGACACGGCTGACGTCAGCATATTGTGAGTGACAGCGCGGTTAATGAGTGCCGGTATTAGTTCGGTTCGGAGTGATTGCTGAGCAGAAGCGTAACAACATCTACGGATGTGTGGTCATAGATTATTTTTAACTCATACAAGCATTTGGTACTCTGGCCAAGAGAGTTTAATTACTAAGTTTTAAATTAAAAACTTGCAGGTTTTCTAAGATAGTTTTTTTATGTAGTGCTAACAGTCGTGAAACGCAGCTAAGAACACTATTACAAATAATTAGAAATATATTGGTAGTGAATTATTGTATTCAAATGAATACAATCAACATCGCATGCATGCTTAGGTGCGTAGTATGGCACATTTGCTGGCATCTCAAACTTCGAACCGGAAAGGCCTAGGATCAAAGTTAAGAGACTTCGCGGTTGTGAAAGTTCTCCTCGTCGAATAAAGCACGGGAACATGTTATTGTAATTAACTTTGTTTGCTTTTTACTTCCCGCTAAGAAAATCGAAGAATCTTCATTCAATCGAAATCGAAAGATAGGAAAGTTGCCTATCTGTTTCGGTCCAATTTTCAAAAACCGAATTTTCTACAGATTGACCGATTTGGATCGTAGAGATCGATCGTTACTACACTTATTACGTATCATATTTTCTGTAAAAATTGGTGTACAAATAAAGTATTATCTATCTATCGTTAAGTCTCTGGAACGCATCATTATTGAACATGACGTTAGGACGGAATCGGTCAACGATGGGAGACGCGAGGCTAAAGGCTCAGTGGTCATAGGGAAAAGAGGACACTGATTTTTTTTCAAATTAGGACAACGACCTAGACGCCTTACGTTTTATTGAAATACTTAGTGACTTTAATAATAAAAAAATATTTCTTAAATAAATTTTTGTATATATTTTTTTCATGGCAGGTGCACCCTCATTAACACCCCACCGGCGGCCATGAATGTTGAAAAATTTTTGCATTTCTCTTTGTTGTTGAGTGCCGTAACACAAGCTCAGAAGGCATCGTCATCAGATATACTGTAACTGCTTGTTTGCAGTATCTATACAAATCTAATACTGTTCGTGAATGTGTCAATCAGTCCACTGATTTGGAAAGTGCTCGTGATAATCCAAATAATAAATAACTTGGTGATAGAAAAATATGATAAGTGCCCTAAAAAATTAAATTTTTGAGAAAAACTGCACATGCTTTTTCCTATGGGAGAGGTAGACCGAGCAAAGGCAACCCCCTTTGCTCAAACGAGCAGCCGGGTCACCTGATGGTAAATGACTACCACCACCCATGGGCACTTGCAACTTGAGAGTCACAAGTGCGTTGCCGCCCTTTAAGGTGGGAGTAGGAGAAGAGGGGGAGGGGGGGAAGAGTGGGAAAAGGGGGGAGAGGGGAAGGACGGGAATAAGGGAGAGGAAAGGGTTAGGGCCTCCGGTAACCTCACTCACGCGGTGCAATGCAAGCATTGCTTCACGGCCGGTTTTCAGTCGAGCCGGCCCATACGTGCCGAAGCATAGCTCTCCCACATAAAAACCAAACTTTGGTGAATTATAGGCTCATTAATTAACAAATGGCTTTTAGCAAAAAAAAACTGTACAATAGAGTATTAAAAAAAAACACATAGATACTACACATGAGAGCCTGTGCTTCTCCAAAGTTTGATAGGCCTACATTTACAATTATTTATTTAAAAAAATATTTAAAAAAGATCGATTGTCGTCAGTTTTTCGCAATTTATAAAAAAACTAAATATCGTATTGAAACGCACCAGAGCTCATTTTGTAGGTGTTTTTGATATCTACACTTACTTCTATTCAACACATTTCTTCCTAAACAGTCGAGAAAAAATTATAATTTTCCTGGCAAATTACCCAATTATGAAGCATTTTTTTCCTGAAACACCACTCAAATAGACTCTTTTGGTCGGTCTAAGGAGTATTTTTGTACATTAAGGATTTTATTAAGTTTGTCACACAGATACAGTAGGTAGGTAAGTTGAATTTAGAACTGAGCAACGGGTCATTCTGCATACCTTATTCGCTAAAATGGAGATAAAGTGATTTCGCATCGCATACAGCTGATTGAATACCAACTTGGTGTCAAATCTAACGTATTACTCTCTACCAAAGTATGAAGAAAGGTATTGAAAAGTACAGTCCTGTACACGTAACTTCAGTAAAAATCAATTTACATGTTTACATGCATACACTCACCCCTGTATCTCCGAAGGGCGTATTAGACAAAAGGCAAAGCTGGGTAAGAAGTAAAGACAATGGAAAGAGAAGGATATTTTGGAGTCTAAGCAATAGCCCGAGCAGGTCAAGGTCGCATACCTGTCCCTAAAGCAAAACTTTGAGAATATTTACAACACTGATTAATAAAAATTGTTCGATATACAGTAAGTAACAGAAAGGTGGGGTCACATTTTGGGGTCGACACCGTAAATAACGTAAAACGCTAACAACTTTACGAACAATCGTGATTTTCAATACAGAAATCTTATTTGGTAACTGACAAATTGAACTTGAAAATTGACCCATAAAGTTAATATGTTGATGGAACCTCCCTCCATCCACCGGAAATGTCTGCATAAAAAATAAAAAACAAAATCACTGAAATTGTCATGAAAATACATAATATTTTGTTGAGAAATGTGCACCTACTCTAGGAATGAAACTAAGAAAAAAATGTTTTCCAGAATCCATTTTTTTAAGCGAACTTTTTGTCGGCCGCACATAACGCTCTTAAAATTTGACCACACCGTTCTGTAACGACCTGTAAAAACAAACAGCAACCGAGCTAGAACTGCCAATACTCTTCTTAGTGTAATAATACCTACCCATATCATATACTAATTGTCTCATAGTATGCCTCTACATACACTCAATTCGCATTCGAGTTTCCTTCATTTAGAGTGGCGCATGAGCACCGTAGTTAATTCGAACCACTTCCCTCCACCTTTCTATTCCACTAAGGTTTTACCTGAACTTGTCGAGACTTGCAACACCGAGAATGTGACGCACCCGTTGACGACCCTGTGTAAATGGAAGTAGTGGTCACGTAGACATTTAGGAAACCCATCGCTGCGAGCTCATTAGACAAACTGAAAAAGCAATAAATTTGTTGTAAAGGCTAATGGAAAAGATAACCGCAATATTTTATGTTGGTGATTATTTATTAGAAACGCGGTAAAAAAATCTGACCCCTGTCAAGTCGGGTTCCACTTGTAATTTACAGTACAGCTGACTGTTTTGTGCTTACTATTTGTAGTAAAAGTAAGTAATAAGCCTAAATAAAGTGTAAACTTTCGGTGAAATCATAGATATCTACTACTCTTCGAGGAAGATTGTTAAACTTTGTTACGACTTTGCTCGATGTGTACTGAGTTATGTGTGCTAATTATGTTATCCGATATTTGTTTCAAATTTATTGTTATTCATGACATAATTATAGACATAAGATGCGTTGCTAATACCTGTACTCAAGACATCTCGAGTGTATATATTGTTACCAAAGGACAATACAATTTCATTGATGATATATAAAATGTTACTTCTTGACGTATGTAAAGAAGAGCATAAAAACGCAGCGTATTAACACACAGAAGAAGCTTCTTCCCTATTCAATATACAAGTTTTAACTATTTTAGCGTATTAGTATAGTATTAGTGTATCGCAAATGGACACATTTGAAAACCTCCATCAATGAGGCAGATACTTGATACTTTCCAATAAATAAAAATCGCCTTAGGAGTTTAAGTCGTCCCCACCCTTTGGTCGCTCGATCTCACTATTCGCCAGGCATAGGCTGGAGTTCCGTGGTAACAGCATTTAAAAAGTAGGATTCATTATTTCTTTCCACCAATAATCGAAACCAACCTTCGTTGACCTTCGCAAAACCTACGTCCATTCTATTTTGGTTGAATTTTATGTTTCCTAAGGTCTATTATATATATACCCATATTGTTGAATGTCAATGTTGAAAAGTCCACAATTTATTATTCATAAGTATGCTACACTATGTATAAGGTGGTTTGGTTGTTATCTTAAGGCTTGTGTTGTGAAACACAGTGTTACCTTTAACTATATTTCTTAACACTTTCTGTCTAATGTTTTTTACATTTTTTTACTTTACATTGTATAAATATATTATATACGTTAAAATGAATTATTTTAATTATCCGCTGTAATGTTGAAGCTCGTCCGCTCACGGGTCGGTGCGTTTTAAAGTAACCGACATACATAAATTAAATATAGTTGTATAAAATAGTCATAACAAATTTTAATATATGTTTACCACTAGATATTCGCCAATTATTCGCGCCTCGTTTCTCGTTGGAATAATTCATAGTGCTGCACGAAGCGTGGCGTACCTACGGGTAAATTTGGGATATTAATGGTATTATTAGTTTCATAGAAACCGAGTTATTATCATATACTATTTTATGGCGTTTTTACTTTGTCGATAGTACTAAATTAATCCAATTGCGAGAGGGCACAATATTTTATTACCGAGACTCACTCGAATCACTACGATGATTACTTTGAGAGCAAATAGACATTTCTAGATTGTTACACAGAGCGAGCCTGAATGGCAATAGTCACAGTTTGTCGCTATGCATGTTAAGGTGCCTTCACATCTGTGGCAGAATAGAACTTTATCTATGTACTTCTTTAATGTCAAATACCTTATGATATTGATAGATCATACATTCAACAGAGCAGAAGAATAGAGTTTAGAGAATAGTATTCGCAATCGTGACTTTACGGATTACCGAAGACTTTTTTCTTATGGTATAGGGGGCAAACGAGCAGACGGGTCTGTTCGTCGCCCATGGACACCTGCAACTCAAGAGCCACAAGTGCGTTGCCGGCCTATGAGGTGGGAGTACGCTCTTTTCATGAAAGTTTGAAGGTCGTATCGGTCCGGAAATACCGCAGGCGACAATTTGTTCCCCAGATTAGTTGTGCGAGGCAAAAAGTTTCTGGAGAACCGCACAGAAATGGATTGCCAATTATCCAACTGATGGGGATGATAGTTTTGTAGCGTTGAACGATGGCGAAACTAAACTCGAATTCGGGTTAGATGTTGACCTTTTCAATATCAACACCATAGCTGTCACTTGTTGTAGGAGACGTGTTACGGGCAGTTTGAAAACAGCCAGTCAGCCTGTGACTACGGCCAGTACAACCTGTGTTCACGTAGTATTAAGTCTAACGTAGTGTTTGTATACTCTTTGGTATTAAGTTCACACGATCTTGTATTGTTTAGTTCTCGTGGCGCTACTAGGTGGCGTTGCCTACAAAATACAAGTCGGTGTTAAGACTCTCAAGAGTTCAATGACCTCTGGTAAATTTTTGTACATTTGTATTCCGAGATGTGCGGCTACAGAGATCATCAGTGCAATCTCTTGGGCCCCATCTAAATATAGAACAGGTATATACTATCAGGTATTTCATTTAGAATCCTATAGTAATATATCCCGCCCAGTTCATCCCGACCTCGGCCACAAACATTTGGTCCTTCGAGCCGGATAAGGACTAGTCAAGGTGGACTAGTCTTCGGGGAAACGGCGTCGACACAGTGGTGGATTGCTGCTGATGGCGCTGGGGTGCCGGCGAGGCACCAGGGTGTTGAAGATCAAGCTGAGGCCAACGGCGGGTGGAAGCGGAATCGAGAACCCAAGCGGATGTGGTTTGTGGAAAGTTTGTACAGTCGAGTGAGTACAGGTGGACAATAAAATTGTAAGTACTTTTATACTTCACTTTGAAGAGTTCTAGTGGATGGACTTGGAAAAATTTAGAAGCCATTTGAAACATTGGACAAATGTCTCGGACTTAGAATTAATTTGTAGTTTAGTTTTAGACTTAGAATAATTGTAAGAAAAGTGCACCTACGGGGAATCCATGCCCAAATTTTCCAAGTTTCGTTTGTTTTAAACACTTAGAATATATTTTGAGATCTGAAACTGGACTTGTAATATTTTGTAATAAAATAGTTCGAGGTAAGCTAAATGGCAGGATTGTGACGCAGTATGTCACTTTGACTTAGAAGAATTTGAAGTATAATACAGTTGTTGTTTCTTACTATATTTGTACACACAAAATGGAGTCATTATTCAATTTACAAACTGATACAAGAAATAGAATTGAAAAAGCTAAGATAAATTTCAAAAAATCACCAAAAGACAGAATCACACAAGGTTATATACAAACTAGATTAGAGACTTTAGAAGAACATTGGACCAAGTTTAATAATATACACAGCAAAATAGTTGAACAAGCCACAACACAGGATATGAAAGGTGTATATTTTACATCGGAGATGTACGAAAAGACAGAAGAAACATATATTAATTACAAATCTGAATTGAAAGATATTAATTTAAATATAGTAGAACAAAGTACTAGGGTCGAGCAGGTTTCTCCTACTTTTAGTACAGCACGTAATGTTAAATTGCCTAAGATCAATCTTCCAACTTTTTCGGGCAAGTATGCTGAGTGGATAAGTTTCCGAGATCTTTTTATATCACTCGTGCATAATAATAATGATATAGATAAAGTACAAAAAATGCACTATTTAAAAGCATCCTTAAGGGAAGAAGCTCATCAATTATTACGCCAAATACCTATAACTGCATCTAATTATGATGTTTGTTGGGCACAGTTAGAACATAGGTACAATAATAAACGTCATTTAGCTAATAACATTTTGCAACGTCTGTTCAGTCAAAACCGTGTTAGTGCGGAGTCATCGGTTACTCTCAAACATATATTAGATACTACAACAGACTGTATGAATGCTTTAACTAATTTAGGAATTAATGTGACTACCTGGGATATTATTGTTATTCACATTGTGACATCTAAGCTCGATCAAGAAACTCGCAAGCAGTGGGAGTTGAAAGTTGCCACTGATAGTTCCACCGAATTACCCACCTTAAGTCAGTTCAAATTATTTATAGAAAGTCGTTTTAGAGCACTTGAGTATATGGAGCCTCAGTGGGAACTGGGGCAGTCACGTGGTACCAACTCTTCAAAGCACAGGGTTATGTTGGCGACTAATAAAACAGATTTCGATTCTAAATTATGTTGTGAGTTCTGTACAGAGCTCCATAAATTGTGCTTCTGCAAAAGGTTCATGGAGTTAGATTTAGATCAAAGAAGGCAATTTGTATTTGAGAAGAAAATCTGTTTTAATTGTCTCGGTGGTAACCATATGGTAGGTCAATGTAAAATTAATAGGTCCTGTCGTGTATGTAAGAAGAGACACCATACTCTTTTACATATGTATAGTACAAATTATGGGCAAAAAGATCAGGCAGTCAAGCAGGGTAACTCTTCTGATGATTCTAAGCCATCAGATGGGAGTGTGCCCTTAGTGTCTTGTCTTTCTACAAAAAATACACATCTTCGTCAAGTTTTACTAGCCACAGCGCTAGTAAGAGCTCAGACAGCGTCGCACAATTTTCAGGTAGTTCGAGCCTTGTTGGATCAAGGCTCTCAAGCTTCATTTATAACAGAAGCTGCAGTTCAGTTCTTGCGGTTGAAGAAGAGTCCAATTAGGGGAATTGTCTCTGGTATAGGCAATCAAAAAACGTCTGTTGCCAACTACATGGTGACGCTATTGCTTCAGTCTTTGGCTGATTCTAGTTTTGAGATACAGGTTGAGGCTTACGTTTTAAAGAACATTACTTCTTATCTTCCAGAGCGGCAGTTAGAACCTTTAAGATGGCCAGCTCTAGAGAATGTGATATTAGCAGATCCACAGTTCAATAAGCCCAACAAAATTGATATTTTGTTGGGTGCGGATGTGTTCAGCAAGGTGTTGAGAAATGGAGTAATGAGGTCTCCAACTGAATCATTTGTTACTCAGTGCACCAGCTTAGGTTGGATCCTGTCTGGTACAGCTTATTCGAAAGCTGAGGTCAATAGTACAAATAAGATCACGGCAATGCATGTACACATGAGTGAAAACGATATCCTGAAACGGTTCTGGGAAGTCGAAGAGCAGTTGCCGAAAGAGGGAAAGATATTGACTGAAGAAGAACAAATGTGTGAAGAGTGGTTTGCGTCTACAACCAAAAGGAGCGCAAATGGTCGTTATATTGTAAAACTACCATTTAAAGAACAGAACCCCTCGTGTGTAGGTGGTAATAGTAGAGAAATAGCCCTGAAAAGATTTAAATTATTAGAGAGGAGATTTAGTAAAGATGAAGACTTAAAAGAAAAATACACAAATGTTATTAAGGAATATTTACAATTAAATCACATGAAGAAAGTAGAAAAGAATGATAGTAAAATAAAAGAAGCTGTGTACTTACCGCATCACGCAGTCATAAGAAATGACAAGTCTACTACGAAGGTGCGGGTGGTATTTGACGCTTCCTGTAAGAACGAGAATGGTGTATCGTTGAACGATACGCTTATGATAGGTCCTAAATTACAGTCAGATCTTCGACATATCGTTCTTCGTTGGAGAACACATAAGATAGCACTCGTTGCAGACATTGTGAAAATGTATCGTCAGGTCGGAGTCACAGAGGAAGATGTTATATATCAGAGAATCGTATGGCGAGACGATCCTAATGAAGATATACAAGATTACTGTTTGACAACAGTAACCTTTGGTACAGCATCGGCTCCATACTTGGCGGTAAAGGCATTGAATCAGGTCGCAGTGGATGACGGAGAGCAGTTTCCAATAGCAGCTGAAAAGATTCCTACCAGTTTTTAAGTGGATGACTTTATGACTGGTTGTTCAACAATAGAAGAAGGAATAAGATTGTGTAGGGAAATGAGAGACTTACTAGGAAAAGCTGGATTCGAGTTACAAAAATGGAACAGTAATAATACAAAAATTCTGAAGGAATTAAAGTGTTATGAGGATATGGATAAATTCAAGACAGACAAGGGCTTAAATAATTCAAGAGAAGAAATAGAAATATTCGAGACTACAAAAATATTGGGCCTTACCTGGTGTCGTTGTGAAGATGATTTCAGGTACACAGTTCAGCTACCTTCGACATCAGATAGAGTATCAAAACGCACTATTATATCTGACATTGCGCGGTTATTTGACCCTTTAGGCTGGTTAGCGCCCAGTATAATATTGGCGAAAGTAATGATCCAAAAGCTCTGGTTGGCAGGAGTAAATTGGGATGACGAAGTGCCAACCCTTTTAAGGGAGGAATGGCAGACTTACTGTAAAGAACTGTTAGAGTTATCTAAAGTGCGCGTTCCTAGATGGCTAGGAATTACCAGTAATGATAACTGCGTTGAGTTGCATGGTTTCAGTGATGCCTCGAAGACAGCATACGCAGCAGTGATCTATACTAGAATGGTTAACAGCGAAAACGAGATACGTGTTTCCATATTAGTTGCCAAGACAAAGGTCGCACCGATTAAACAGATCAGTATACCTCGCCTCGAGCTTTGTGGTGCAGTCTTATTAACTCGGCTGTTAGCAGACGTGACTAAAGCCATGAATATTCCTAAAAGCAAGGTACATGCCTGGACAGATTCGACGGTTGTACTTTCTTGGTTGAACAGTCACCCAAGCAGGTGGAAAACCTTTGTGGCAAACCGAGTCTCGGAAATCTTAACCACACTCGACTCAGATCAATGGGCTCACATATCATCTAAGGAAAACCCTGCAGATTGCGCATCACGAGGAGTTCAACCAAGTTTACTATCCGAGAACCAACTTTGGTTTAGTGGACCCCATTTTCTGTATAATCTTGATATAGTCTATAATCGCCCAATTAATGAGAAGATTAGTTTAGAAGAGTCTGTAAAGTGTCACGTCGCCGTAGCAGAAGATGAGTTCCCGGGGGCAAAATTCAGTTCTTTATGGCGATTGCTGAGAGTTTTAGCATTCTGTAGAAGATATATATATTTTAAGAACAGAAGGAATAGACCGAATTATTTACAAAAGATAGAACTAGAAGAAGCTTTAAAATGCTGCATAAGACATTGTCAGAAAGTAGAATTTCCAAATGAGTACATACAGATAAAGAAGAAAATGCAAATAAAGTTCAAAGGAAGTAAAATCAGATCCTTATGTCCCTATATAGATAGTGATGACATACTTCGTGTTGATGGCAGACTGCATGAAGCTCCTCTCTCAGATCAATTGAGGCATCCTATAATACTGCCTCATAACGCGCATCTCACAATGTTATTAGTAACAGATGCACACGAGAAAACTTTGCATGGGGGTCCTCAGCTTATGATTAACTACTTAAGATCAGCATATTGGATTATTGGAGTAAAGAGCCTGGTCAGACAACATGTGCGTAAATGTGTGACATGTGTCAAACAAAATGCCAAGGTTAATAGCCAATTAATGGGATCATTGCCTACTGCGCGAAGCACTCCAACAAGAGCATTTCTTCACAGTGGGTTGGATTACGCAGGTCCAATTAATCTGAGGACGTCTAAAGGTAGAGGACACAAAGCATATAAGGGCTATATTTGTGTGTTTGTTTGTATGGCTACTCGAGCCGTACATTTGGAGGTCGTGAGCGATTTAAGTACTGAAGGTTTTCTCGCGGCTTTTCGACGCTTTGTGGCTCGTCGAGGGCATTGTGCTCAAATATGGAGCGACAACGGTACGAACTTTGTTGGGGCCGCAAGAGAACTAAAGGAACTGACAGCTATTCAAAACAATATTGCAGAATATTTGGAGACTAAAGGCACAATATGGCATTTCATACCGCCTCATGCTCCAAATTTTGGTGGATTATGGGAAGCGGCTGTGAAATCCACTAAATTTCACCTCAAGAGAGTTATGGGAGAGTCAACTCTAACTTACGAGGAGATGAGCACCTTGCTCAGTCAAGTAGAAGCTTGTCTTAATTCTAGACCTATGACTGTTCTTAATGGTGAAGATCTTGATGAACCGATGCCATTGACACCGGGTCATTTTCTAGTTGGTGAACCATTAGTGACAGTCCCCGAACCCAATTACGAGGTTTCGTATATTAGTCCTCTTAAACGGTGGCAGCTAATTCAAAAAATGTTGCAGAACTTTTGGCGGCGTTGGTCTGCAGAGTATTTAACCACGCTAGTTCATAGATATAAATGGTCCTTCCAAAATCCCGAACCAGAGATCGGTGATGTTGTTCTGGTCAAGGAAACAGATTTACCTCCTGCTCGTTGGTTACTTGGTCGAATAGTTCAAAAACATCCAGGGCCTGACAATATTACCCGTGTAGTCACATTAAAGGTTAAAGGGAATCTTTTGAAGCGACCTACATCTAAGTTATGTGTTTTACCGGTTAATGACTAGATCGATTTCAATAATAGTCACTTAGTTATATTATTTGGTTTTAGTATAACAGTTCTTGTTCAGACAACTGTTGTTTTAGTTCATAAGTTCATTTGGGTTTGTCAGTTCAATGGTTTATTTAGGTTTGTTAGTTCATAAGTTCATTTGGATTTGCTAGTTCATAAGTTTATTTGGGTTTGTTAGTTCATAAGTTCATTTGGGTTTCTTAGTTCATTGAACATTTACAACTTATTGTTTAGTTCTGAGTTCATTGATATCATACTATGTATGTATATTGTCAAGGTATATGTATACTTTTTAGTACATAAGTTCTTGTTGTAATGTTCAACCCTCATCAATGACATTAATAAGTGCATATTTTTTTGTCTATTTTTTAAGGACATATTCTCTGATAATGTCCTTGGTGGGCGGTATGTTCACGTAGTATTAAGTCTAACGTAGTGTTTGTATACTCTTTGGTATTAAGTTCACACGATCTTGTATTGTTTAGTTCTCGTGGCGCTACTAGGTGGCGTTGCCTACAAAATACAAGTCGGTGTTAAGACTCTCAAGAGTTCAATGACCTCTGGTAAATTTTTGTAAATTTGTATTCCGAGATGTGCGGCTACAGAGATCATCAGTGCAATCTCTTGGGCCCCATCTAAATATAGAACAGGTATATACTATCAGGTATTTCATTTAGAATCCTATAGTAATATATCCCGCCCAGTTCATCCCGACCTCGGCCACAAACAACCTGGTTGAAACGTCAGGTGATTCAGAGGTATGTTATGCCTCTTTCGTGGTCGCGTGAATTCCCGTATATACATTATTATAGTTTGAAAACAATTCGCAGTAAATTAATATGATTACGATCAATCACGAATGGAAAAGAGAATGCTGAACGGAATTGAAGTGATTAAGTTCAATTCAATATATTCAACCAGTGTATATTGCCAATGACAACATATAGGAATAGCAATGAGATATTGCCCGTAACTATACCTAATGATAAATTCGCCAATCATAATTCCACCAAACCACAAAATTTATGAACTAAAAATACCGTCGTAGCATTTTTTATGAATATGTGACCCGAATGTTGACCACAAACTGGAAAATAATACGACGGAAGCCTTTCCCTGGATTGACTGACGACCTGGCGAAATATGTAAATAGCGGTTGGTTGGAAGTCTTTAGGAGGTTCCTGCTCAGCTCTGAACGTCCCATAACTAAAACGATGGCGAGATGGATTCAATCTACACAGATTACATATATACATTTATACACTCAGCTATTCCCGCAGGGGAAGGCAGAGGTAATTAAATATCCACATTTAGACAACTATTATTTAGCCCCACTCACCCCTAATTAACGATGGAAAAATTTTGAGTATATTGAAAGGGAAAGGTAGGCAATGGAAAGAACAGGATATTGCTTATACGGATGTATTGGGGAGTCTAAGCAGTAGCCCGGGAAGATCGGGGTCGCAGGCCTGTGACTTGAAGTGGTACTTAGTGCATAATTGTGTTTTACCTGGATTGAACTGTGTTGAAGGTTAGAGGCTGCATTCATTTGACAGTGTATACATATTTTTACCAAATCTGATGAGATGGAAAATGACACACCTTTTAATAATTTACTACATATGTAATTGCAGGTGTGTAAGAACCTTTAGATGAGTGCAGTCGTGCAGCTAGCGAATTGGCCACGTGAGACCGGCGACGACTTGTCTGCGGGCGCGGCGGGGGAACGCGTGCAGTACGGGGCAGTGGGGGGTGGAGGAGGAGAGGCGAGGTGAGGCCATGACTCACAGCGGCTCCAAGGCGAGCGGTAACCAGATATAGTGCATGTTCTATACTACATTGTAATATGCACTCCGCTATACGATTCAAATGACATCGCCTATTTTATTATACCATACATACACTACGTACACATTTTATAAATAACATAACATGTAGACATACACTATGGGAATAGGGATGCTTTCTTCTGAGGATTTTGAATATCATTTGTAAGCAAAGGAATTGAACATACAAAGGATTATACTGATGCCTGATACACAGACTCAGACAGTGACCTTGAAAGATATTAAGTTCACGAGAATGAGGTTCCTACCAGTGCAACTAGCGACCCAGCCCTTTACATAAATTTTCTTTGGCAACACTAATGAGCTAATAACATCCATGATGTTAGAAACGTTTACAGACGCTAAGAGCCGCTTAATATCTATCGTGCAGTGTGCTTGTGTGCCTAGTTAGTTGTATAAAAAAATTGGAGACGCCTACAAGTTCTAGCCTATACAAACAGCGGTTAACCAACACCATGTATAGTAGGCACTGCCTACACCTGCGGGATGCCTACGTCATACAAAGAACACACCCTCCAAGTTTCAGGTCTCTACGATCAGCAGTTTAAGCTGTGCGTTGATTCGTCAGTCAGTCAGTCATTCAGGACAAAGCATTTTATATGTATAGATAGATATCTAATTGTTCACGCCGCTCACTGTCTGCCTGTGAGTCTCTAAAATCATACAAGCAGTATCACTTATTTGTCTCGTATGTGTGTGTGTGTGTGTGTGTGTGTGCGCGTGTGTGTGTGTGTGTTTGTGTATGTGTGTGTGTGTGTGTGTGTGTGCGTGTGTGTGTATGCGTGTGTGTGTGAGTC
This sequence comes from Euplagia quadripunctaria, assembly GCA_963859945.1. Classification (NCBI taxonomy): domain Eukaryota; kingdom Metazoa; phylum Arthropoda; class Insecta; order Lepidoptera; family Erebidae; genus Euplagia; species Euplagia quadripunctaria. The sequence continues at coordinate 238,788 of OY982572.1, read as the reverse complement.
AGCAATAAACAAGTGTAATTAATATCATGCACACACACCAGCACTAGGCCGGTTGTGGAATACAAGGATATGTTTACAGTGCAAGCGAAAATATTTGGATTATAGTTTCCGCTTCAGATTTCCACGATATGTATGTAAAAAGTGTAGTAAGGACTTCTTTATTATACCTACACGTAATTTGTTGAAAATGGTTAACCATTGAACGAATTTGAATGATGATAAGGACTGTATTAATACATAATGTAGTTTTACACACAGAGCAGAGATATAATATTTTTGTAAAAAATTAGTTTTAAAATTGTAAGAAACATTCTCACAACCACTGATATAAAATATGAAAATCACTAACTACAGTAACTGCCAAGTAGTTCGTACCACTCTTCGCACTCAAGACAATGTTCTGAACTCATTCCTACCCTTTTTATAACCCCACTATTCATCAATACCATTGCGTTACCGGAATAACCAGTCAAAATAGTGTCTATTAACTTATTCTTATTAAATAGTGAACTGTGTTATCATCTATTATAGTTTGTCCCTAATTTTAATAAAATAAATAAGAGTTTTTGATGTGGCGACGACACAATGTCAATTCATTACTACGTAACTAACTTACGTTATAAGGTCATAAATTAGCTGTTACCCTACATTTCATAACTACCCTTCGTACACTAAGTCTAATTAAAAACTGTGACTTCCTTCCTTGAAACCACATTTATATCATTCTTATATGTACAATGAGATAGCTCGTTCGTGCCGTCTAATGCTGTCTGCCTGTAAGCTTCGTTCAACCCATTTATATTAAAATCATGATAATTCTCAATTGGGGAACGTCAAACTATGTAGTCACGAAATATCAAAAAGTAATCATAATGTTATATGTATATCTATATATAGGTACATATAGGAGCTCCATAGCGCAGGCATCGCATTGGCTACACCACACACATCAACACGTGTGTGTATATCAACGACTTGTTTACGCTTCAATCTAGTATCGCGTTGCCAAGTTCAGTGTGCACACGCCTTACACACCATACCCTAACATTAGATAATCAATCTTACCTCGTCCAAATAAATATACATTTCGTTTGTCAGTTAATGGATCTATGTAGTTTAGTGATGGGTAAGTTTGCCGTAGGTTTACTGAATGTAAGAAGTGAAGCAGTTAGGTTTATAGCCTGACTCCCGTTTTGGTGCCGCATTGATTTACGATGTGTTAAAATAACGTGTTCAACTATTGGGTAAGTTCCAACTTGATCTAAGTAACCTTGAGCACCTAAATCGTGGGTCTCGATAACTCTCTGTTCTTTTAAAGTTTTCGGAGCAGTGGGATCAAACCGATGATAGCCCTAACTAAACTACACAATATACGAATATAATTATGTACTTATACGGGAATTAACGCGATCACGTAAAGGTATTACCATACCTCTGAATTGCCTGACGTTTCGACCAGGTTGCACTGGCCGTGGTCACAGGCTGACCTGGTCGAAACGTCAGGCAATTCAGAGGTATGGTAATACCTTTTCGTGATCTCGTTAATTCCCGTATAAGTACATAATTATATCATGGAACGCGAAAGTTTAAAAGTTAGTATAACAATATACGAAATTAGCCGTAGTTACAAATGATTCGTGTTTGAGTTAATAGTGACCCATCATGGTTACATAATGCTTTTGAAGTGTGGGCAAACCATCCGTAAAGTTATATCCTGTTTTACAGGTTTATATACAGTCAGCACGTTCAAATATCTCGCTATTGCTGCTGTGGCGATATCCAGATCCGGCACATATACAATGCATTCGTACAACTTCCCCACCGTCATCATCAACCGTAGGACCACAACCCCTCAGACATGATCACCTCGCCTGGTCAGAGGATATGCTATTTGCCTTTGTCTGCCCGTTGACGTACACTAAACCAAAATTTGTTTCTACCAGAGCTTTATCTGATTCCGTTCCACTTAAGAATGGATGTACCATTTCCCCCGTCGAACAGAAGCAGAAGGTGAACGCTTCAATTCGAAAAGAAAACCACCCAAGGAGATTATTCCTGACTGATACTCAAGTACTTAACTTTCTTAGTTAAAAACTTAAATCATTATTTAATACGTGAAGAGAATTCTTTGTAACCCTTTTCAAGAAAATTTTGCGAACTTAGTAACTTGAATTTTGGAATATTTACAGTTTATATATAGAAGAAGTGTAGAGAGCTGACATTTTTAAACAATTTGTCTTACAACTTTAAAAATTACGTGAAAACCATGGTCGAAATTCGAAAACCACGCGATCTCCAGTATTTAAATAAAACAGACTAGACATTTGGCTGTAGGAACTAAAGTCTGAGTTTCCTTCATAGGCAAATGTATTTAGACTGAAATATGTCTACACCAGCAAACTTCTAGAACTGTGTAAGCTTACAGACAGGAGGTATGTCCAGTTTTTTTTATTAACCCCCGACGCAAAAAGTAAGGGTGTTACAAGTTTAACGTATGTGTTTGTTTGTGGCATCATATATCTAAACGGATGGACCAATTTTCATTTAGTAGGTACTTTTGTTTGAAAGGGACTTGATCGAGAGTGTTCTTAGATATCATTCAAGAAAATCTGTTCAGCCGTTTGCAGATCATCAACTCTTTTCTAATCGTTATCGTTGAAGTTTTCTTTTTTTTATGGTATGGGTGGCAAACAAGCAGACGGGTCACCTGATGGTAAATGACTACCGCCGCCCATGGGCACCTGTAACTAGAGAGTCACAAGTGCGTTGCCGCCCTTTAAGGTGGGAGTAGGAGAAGAGGGGGAGGGGGCAAGAGTGGGAAGAGGGGAAGGGCGGGAATAAGGGAGAGGGAAGGGTTAGGGCCTCCGGTAACCTCACTCACGCGGCGAAATGCAATGCAAGCATTGCTTCACTGCCGGTTTTCTGTGAGGCCGTGGTATCGAGCGGAGTTCAGCCGGCCCATACGTGCCGAAGCATGGCTCTCCCACGTTAATCTTTAAACTTGTGTATAATTGGAACAGGCGTTTGTTTTCTATCGCAATTCGCACCTGATGGAGAGTGTCGATTATTACATACATTAAAGGACTTATTGAGTTAGCTATATACAGTTACATTTAATTTTTTCAGTGACTTTTACCCGTATCTGTGTCTAAATTGCTACAAATAACATGTCGTAGTTAATAATATAACACCCATTGCACAAATACATAACAAAAAGTCGTTGTCATCATATTGATCGGTATTCGGTATCCCACTGAACGAATTGTTCACAGAACCGACAAAATTGATTAACACACACTTTTTGCTGGAGTACTGCGAGCTACTGTTGCTACCTAACACTATAAAGATCAGTTACACCAAGGCCACAATCAAACTACTAAAACTGGTTAAGCGTGAAACGGATTTGTTCTCGGATTCTGAAGAACCCTGTAATATTTTAAAGTTGAAGTTGTAAACTGCTTATTGAAACACAAATAACATAACTGAAATGGATCTGTTCTAGACGGAACTGAGAATTGTTATCGCCTCATCAAAAACACAAAAACATAATAAAGGGACAAACTATAACAGATGATAAAACAGTTCACTATTTAATAAAAATAAGTTAATAGACATTATTATGACTAGTTACACCGGTAGTGCTACGCTATTGGTCGGTTAACAATAGTGGGGTGTTAAAAGGACAGACATGCAGTATAAGTTCAACAATCACTTGAGTGCTGACAGCAACAGTTGTGAGATTATTTCTAATGTATATATAATGTAATATTGTAGAACGTAACTTAACTTAAAAGTAGTAAGAAACACTTAGTTCAGCATAGAAAATAAAAGTAAAGAAGGCTATCAAGTTAAACGAAAAATGAACCCGCAGGGATCATGTAAACGAAGATATTAAATGTATGGAACATAATCGCAAATAATTCATGCATAGAAATGTTAGCACAGAGTAGAATTATAATCCGGGACCCTTGTCGTTGCAATCGAACATCAAAGTGACCACCTAACGCCATCTATCTATAAAGGCGGTAACCCTAGCTCAACTAGTTCTCGATCAGAGCTCGCCGTTAGCCCCCTGTTGCCATGGCTACAATTTTTTCATCAACCGTGATTCGACAGAAACCTTGACTTACGCGTTTTTTGCAGCATTATGTCATGCCTTCAGTGCTTGCTCTCAGCTGGGGCAGTATTATTATTTTGCAACATTAACTAAACCGCCCACACTAGTAACAATCACACTAAATCAAGCCATATTAAATGAACATAAGGTTCAGTATAAGTAATCCCAATGGCAAATGTTAGACAATACAGAAACAGTTCTTTTTTGCTCGTTGAAAAAACCGCGAGAGTTGAGTCCATGGGATGTCGTAATGATGGTACATTTCCTTTAATAATAATCACGATTTTTTATTGTGGATTGTAATTTCGTGTCGAAATATCTCTGCGTATCCTGTTTACTGAGAAATTATTAATAGTTGCTCATGAAAAAAGTTGATAGCATGGTTCTGAGTCCCTCATTACCGAGTGCTGACGTCACGAGTGTCATGACTTTGTTAGACGTATTGTCGGTATTTCTTTTACTTTATGGCGTACTTACAGCCGTGGATAAGTTTTTGGACGAAGTCACGCGCTCATCTCTGTAAATGTCTTCACATAAATGGAAATATTTTAAAATACGTGAATATAATAATGATAACAATATTCTGTACAATACTACAAAGCGCTTTCTAAACCCTAACTAAGCATTCTAGAGCACGGATATACTTAGATACTTTTTTAATAAATACAATTATGTATTTGTAATTGAATTATACATACAAACACCCAGATCAAAGCAAATAAACAAATATTTGCACAGAGCGGGAATCGAACCCATCGGACGTGAGGTCATCACGCTTTTGTTCTGGAGTATTTTTATTGAATAATCTTGACTGAATAACGAATATGGTTTATTTACAACTAGAATATGTGTACTCCCATCACAATTGCAATTCCATAAAAAAGAAATATATAGTATTGTCCAAACTAGACCACAAAATAATTCCTTAACTTACAAACTTCTTTTACATAATATGTCAGAAAGGACAACAGAAACAACCAAAATAGTCACCAAGCACTCATAGTCGATATAATAAGAGATAAGGACTAGGTGGCTAACATTATCTTAAATAACGAGAAGGATGCGTGTTGCTCCTACTCACACGGTCACACCTAGCTTCCCTCCAACTCAACCAGTAAAAGTAAGCAAAAGCTGAAATGGAACGAGCTCGTTCCAGCGAGTGTTTTTAGACCGAAATGAACCGCGTGCCTCAATTAGAACCGGAGATATGGAGAAAGAAAGCCATGAAAACATAAGAAATGTGCAGGAGGAAATTGTGTTTCAATATAACTTGAGAAGGGTAAAAGTTAGGTCCCTTCCAATACTTGATGACAAATCTGTGCATACAATAGCTTTTATTTAAATAAAAACGTTTTAACAAAAAATTAAACCAACGAAACAAGAAAAGAACTGAAAAATCAAAAATATACTTGTTATCCTAACTAAACTCCTACACTAATGTAAATAGGGACTTACATAATTATGAGTCGGCGCCAATCATACTCACAAGCACATTATACGTAAAATGAAGTGATGGCGGCGGCGAAGCGACTTTTTGTGTGTTTGTTTGGCGCCGACTCAAAATTATTTAGGTATTTACATTAGTGAAGGAGTTTAGTTAGGTTAATATCCATCGTGTTATCTCAAACATTACAATATCCGATACAAGCATGATCACTTACTAAATTAGGTAAAATATATTCAATTGTTCTTATTTATAGTGGGAAAGTACATGGCTAATAAATTACCCCAAAAAACAGTACAAAATAAATATCAGAAAATTAAATTATTCTCTTCGTCGGTTTATATAATTCTGAAATGGTTCGTAATATCGAAGCATAATTCGCTAGAGACTGTATCTAATTTACAAATCACAGTAGTTTTATTAAACGGAATTATCGTACACGGGTATATTCTACTGTAATTGTTTGTAAATTAGTTGCCAATGTTATATTGTTATTGTCCTAGCGCACAAGATACGATTAATCCCGCACTGTTTAGCGGCAATTGAGTCACCTTGGAGCGACCGGAATCCTAATGAGATCCACAATAATTATAATGTGACGCGGCAAAACTGACCAAGAATTTAAATATGCCTAGCTACATTAGATTATTGGACTGATACTATTGTTTTGCCACTGGTCACGTTGTACTTGTCTTTTTTTAACAATTTGCACTTGTAACAAACTGACTTCTTCAACAGACCTGGTCGACACAAATGCTACAAACCAGTTCTTTGGTTTCTATGTGTTAAAGCTATGACCATAAAGTTTTTGTTTTACATTTCAGCATTTTTGTGGTCAAAGATAAATTTTCAGTGGAAATACATCCTAAGTAGTCTATATTTTTCTCTATCTTAATTTTTAACCGACGAAAGAAACAGAGGAGGTTCACAATTTAAAACGTTTTTTTTTTTATTTATGACCATGCATAACATTTTACAGGATAGTTCGATTTCGATAATTATAAGTTGGTCTCGTTTAAATTTGAAATAATAAAAAAAAATTAGTTTTTATTCAATTAAAAAAAAATATTTCAAGTTTTCATGTCTTTTTTAATTGGAATTATTAGAAATAAAAACCTCACTTTGACTTTATTTGCTGCTGACCAGACCAGGTTACCAGACCTGGGAAGGGAGATAGGCGTGGCGAACCACGAGGCTAGACCAGGCTTATATAATTTGTTTGTACATAATCACTTGCCATCAACAAGCTGCCAATTAAATGGAATAAAAGTCCGCGTTACGGTTCAAAAGCTGTATCTTCGTGCGTCTAGTTAATTTCTTATATCAATACGTTGGGTCGCGCAAACTTGGCCCCACCGGCCAACTGTCCCGAAACTTGGGACAAAAAATGTTTTATAATATAATTGACATTTACGGTGTTCAATTTTTTGTTCAGTTAAATTTTTTGTTGCTACCGTACGTTTAAGTGAAACAAGAAAAAATGAAGGTTATTGAAAGTGTACTGCATAACCGTTTTGGCCAGATTTGATTAAACTTTGTTTTTGTAGATTTACCAACATAGTTTATTTGCACAAAATGGAATTGTCCATGTTATGTTTTGAAGTGAAACACTTACCCACCTGAAAAGTGCGTGTTTTCAGTTTGTTGCTGATGCCTGATTTAACCATTGATTAATGCTCTTACACTTATTAATATGTAAATTGGGCCTAAGTGTACCTATTTCACAATACAAGGACAAGCTAGCAAATATATTTTTTATAATCATGTAAGGTTCATTATGTAACATGACTAATTATTACCCAAGACCGATGTAGAACGTTGCAACCAAAATTACATCAATGATTAATTAACAAAAAAGACAAGGACGTGTTTCTTTGCTTTTGTTAACCGACTTAATGAACGGACTTCAAAGAAGGAGGTTCTGTGTTCGATCCGTAGGTATGTATATGTACAATATACTCCAACACACTTCACACACGGCCGTCTGGTCCCAAACTAGGCAGACAAGGCCAATATCCAGACAGGACAACTAGGCCTGTACTATAGTAACCAGAGTGCTGATAAACATACTTATATATTTCTAAACACATACATATTATAGATGAATTACACCCAGACACAGAACAAATGATTATGCTCATCACACAATTGTTTGTCCTGGGTGGAAATCGAACCCACGACCTCTGGCTCAGCAGTCAGGGTCACTAACCACTACATAATACTTTGTTAACTTATTCTTAGCTTATTATAATAAAACCAATTTAGTCTTTCCTTTATTGCCATAATCTATATCTATACTAATATTATACAGAGGAAAGATTTGTTTGTTTATTTGTTTGTTTGTTACGATTTAACTTAAAAAGTACTCGACCGATTTAGAAAATTCTTTCACCGTTAGAAGGCTACATCTTTACCGAGTAACATAGGCTATATTTATTTACAGAAATGTCTCTCATCGCATCCGCTGCGAAAACTATTGATGATAGATTAAAACAATGTACTACAATATTAAAGAACATTTCAATATCTATAAAAAAATCCGCGATAGCATATGCCTATCTCCGACGGATAACTCACCATAACTGCTTTTACGATTAAAATTTTAGATTAAAAAGAATGTTTTTTTGCGAAACTTATTTAACCCATATGGTATTAATTTATATCTGAATAAATATGTTTGTTAGAACGGAAATTTTATATGAAATATTTGTTCCCTTTTCTCTATATAGTTTAAACAAATATCTTAGAAGATATCGCAATATAAAAATATTCACGCGACAAAATAATTACGCGCGCGACTATCATTCGGTCCGGCCGTCCGCGTCGCGTCGTACGTGGGGATTCTTTTATACAAAGATTATTGTAAAAAAAAATTCTGGCCATAATGTTTACAAGTACAAGGTCTTATTGTATATTTAATAGTAATAGTTACCTATAGTAATTCTCACTTTAATATAATCTAAACTAATCTATACTAATATTATAAAGAGGAAAGATTTGATTGTTTGTTTGTTTGCATTGAATAGGCTCCGAAACTACTGAACCGATTTGAAAAATTCTTTTACTGTTGGGAAGCTACACTATCTCCGGGTGACATAGGCTACATCACATTTTCAAAAAAATTAGGGATCCTTACTAAAACTCCAATAATGTAACCCAAGGGGTTGAAAAATTCTGCTACCCGTGCGAAGCCGGGGCGAATTGCTAGTATAATATAAACAAGTAGTGTTTACCTTTAAGTGATTGCTACACTGTATTCTTATTATTGCATATATTATATTGTAAGTGTTTCTATGTGTAAGTAATTGTTGGTGAACCTTAAATAAATAAATTAAAAAAAATAGACCAACACGCCAGTCAAATATATGTTTTCAAAAGTAATGAACCAATTTTCATGATTGTTTCACTAACGTATTCTACACATTATCAGGAAGGTTTTAGTATTATATTACTTTAGGTATTTATTAGTTCATTTTTTTCACAATCATGTTTCTTGTTGAAACTTTAATTGTTAATTACAGAGTGGAAAGCGCAGTGCCCTAGCGAGATGAATGGACGACCTGGTCAAAGTATCAGTTAATCAAATCGTTTTGTGGAAGTCGTTACGAGAAGTCTATGTACAGCAATCGTCGTCCCATGGCTGTGATGATGTCAACAGTAGTAAAAAGTAAAAATCTTTACAGATTTGTCAAAATCACAGTGACAACGATAAAGCCATGCCATCCGTGGGTGAGGCATGCTTCGACACGTATGGACCAGAGTGATACCACGGCCTCACCGAAAATCAGCATAAAGCCATGCTTGCGTTGTATTTCGCTGAATGAGTGAGGTTACCGGGGTCCCTAAACCCCTCTCCCTCCCCATACTTCCACCTTAAAGGCCGGCAACGCACTTGTGGCTCTTAAGTTGTAGGTGTCAATGGTCGGCGGTAGTCCTAGTACCTTACCATCAGGTGACCCGTCTTCACGGTTGCCCCCTATGCCATAAAAAAAAACATATGTAGTATTAAAATATTTTACTGTGACTTCGCTTTAGTACTGGTACATGAATACTTAGAAAGTTCTTTATAACTTACTCTGATTACTTTTATACAGTTTTGATATAAAAGTCAATTTGCAACCAACGCCTGTGTCAGAGTACCTGCCTTTATTAACAAGACCAAGTAACAAGGGTAATGGCTTACATCTTATTCTCCTATGTGTGTTCTATCCGCTGACATTAGTTTGTCCTCAACACGTCACGTGCCACCCATTGGAATTAAAAGGATTAACGCCACAGTCTAACCTACGAAAAAACGCCGTCCGGAATTGATTTGCACCCTGCAGATTTAGAATAATTAGTTTTGTCGTACCACCGCACCGTGAAGGTTAATCATACTACCTACTTCGTTTTTGTCTGCACAGACATTACAACTTAATATATTTCTTTTTCATTTCTATGAAATACAAAATTCGGTGTTTATAAGGAACTTTTGTTTCAAATACCAGATTCAATTGAATGGTATAAAAAGTAGTAAAACAATCAAAACATAAAATAATGTATACAGACATTTAAACTAGCCTGTTGGTCTAGTGGTTAGTGACCCTACCTGCTGAGCCAGAGGTCGTGGGTTCTATTCCCACCCAGGACAAATAATTGTGTGATGAGCATGATCATGTGTTCTGTGTCTGAGTTTAATTAATGGGTGAAATATTTATTTACATATTACATCTGTAGCCAATCTTACTACTATTATAAATGCGAAAGTTTGGATGGACGTTTGTTACTCAATCGTGCCAGAACGGTTAAAGCGATCTAGATCAGATTTGATACAGAGATAAATTATTATTGGCGATCGATAAGTCGCGGGCAACAGTTTGTAAGTACTTTATACAATAAAACAGGAGCTTAGACCTTACTCTAATAGAAAATCCGAGTGCTTAATATTCTGAACAAATACATTTGTCGTCAGGCGCGACAGAGAACTACCATACAACGCTTGATCGTCGGGGAAGATTACGAACAATAAGGCAAGACTATAACACTTCATAACGTGGTAAGTATCCATATTAAAACGCGTGGTTTTATGCGGTTGTTCTGAATAATATATGTCGTGACCTAAAATGATCTGCATTTTCAACTAACAGTTTCATATATTATTTCATATATTCATATATGAAGACATTGATCAGACGTGAACGAATCCCATAACAGGATCTCCTTCGATCGTTAAAAATAAACCACGCCTGTATTATATGTAGGTATATACGTATGTAGATGTAGGTATAACTACATATTATAAAACAAAGCCCCCCGCCGCGTCTGTCTGTCTGTCTGTCTGTTAGCGGTAAACTCAAAAACTACTGAACGGACTTTCATGCGGTTTTCACCAATAGATAGAGCGATTCATGAGAAAGGTTCATGTATTTAGTTTGTTAAGGTTTTGTGTAAATTGGTTGAAATATGATGCTGATTGTTGAAGATGTCTCTGCTACCCATGTGAAGCTGGGGCGGGTTGCTAGTAAATTATCGATTTTCAAGCAAAACAAATAGAAGAAACCCTCAGGTATTATAAGTTGACAAGTTATGTTAGAGTAGTTAGACAAATGTGTGATATATTTTATGTTCGTTTTGCCTTCCAGGAGAGAAAATTCGTTCAATATTGTCTCACAAAACCATTGGCTTAGAACACTTTTTCGCGTCCAGCCCGACGTCGGCCGAGCGTCTGAAGTGTAACGTGTGATAAGGAATTTAGTTCCAAACATTTGTTTGCAAAAATTCAATGTAGACGAAAATGGTGGCTAACTAAAAGAGCATGAGGAGAGTTTGGCAACCCACCTCATGGGAATGGGTTGCCGGTGCCTAACCTTCAACACTTGCTTTACAAACCCTAGCTCCCTGAATGAGCTGAAGTCAAATAATGGAATAGGTAAGTCACATCAAGCAAGGCAGAAGGAAGAGTAATCAAACGTAAAACTACCATACATCAAATTAAAAAAATCTATAATGTTGTTGGTGGAACACAGGAACAGAACAGCGTATATATTTATGTTAATATTGTGTTTAAACACATGCATTGAAAAAATCCGAATCGTTAATCAAGTTGAGGGTTGATGATCTTCAAAACAGCACTAAAGACTTATCATCTAATATAACAAAGAACTTAGAGGTATAAAATATATTGCGAGGTAGCCCTGCTGATCTTGTGTGCGCCGGTCAGGTGCGCGAGAGAAATGCGATAGTGCCAAGGTCGAGGTAACTGATAACACTGCATTCCTATTTACGCTACCACCGGTCGAATGTGAATGTGTCACACTGCACTACAATGTTGCCCTGTACCATGGAATATTGAGTGGTGCTCCTATCCTCAGGGGTAACAAACTTAGAGCTTGATTTTTATTGAGCTTTTACAAAATTTTGCTGAAGTTAAAACTTCAGCAAATCGACGATTTTCAGGGTAACAATACTTTTTTATGACTTAATTTTTTTCAATATATCTCTTCAGTTTGTCCTAATTAATAAAGGACAGTAATTGAAGAAGAAATTTTAATTTAATTGTCTATCTGTTAATTTAACTTTCAATTTAGTGGAGGAAAGTAACTAAATATGGAATAGTATCCCTAAAATGGAATACCGCCATTTCTCAGAAACGAATACTCCTAGTTGTAATAAACAGTGATATTTTATATCTTTCCATCATTATACTCGCGTACAGCTTTTGACTTGTCAGTGGAGCGAGCGTTGTGTCTGCAGTGAGTGTTTGGTTTTGGCGCTGTAAGAAAAGTTTTTAAGATACCTACGAAAAAACTAAATATTTCGCGACAAGTGATTGCAAATAATATCATATATTATCACTATGCATTGATTACATGTTTGTTTGAATGTTTCAGAGTTTTTTCTCGTCTGATTGTGTTTAATAAAAAAATCTGATATACATTTTGATTAGTTTGAAATTGTTGAATATGGACTGTCCGTAGGGTCTAAATATGGACTATTTCAGAAATTGGCATAGTCAAATTCCATAATTAGGTGACTTTATGTTCGTTTTGTTTTTGAGAAAATTTTACACTTTAAATTAATATATGTAACACAAGAGTGTTATTAAGTTAAGCGCAACTGTATGACTGACAATAACTAAGAATAAAAGTTTTTGATTTAAAACATTTTTTTTAAAACACAAAAACAAAATGTTATTCAATATTTGGTTACTTTCCTCTATTGAACGTGCATTAAAATTGCTGGTTCTTGTGTGACTAGAAGTGACAGAACTGGAAAGCTCTGGCGCTGTATGCGTAAGTCCCACACTGGTCGACAGATAACATAACCAAATAGTCTAGATTATGGTAAGAGAGGTCGAGAGGAGGCAGAAAAGGAGAGAGAGACCTATCTGTCTGAGGCAACCGTATTTTTCATGAATTGGAGCTGCCCGAATTTACACTTTAACCCTAAATAAGACATCGGTCAACTGTAACTTTGTTTCTTTTACACGCTTTTTTACCTTAACCTGTAATTATGTAAACAAATTCTGGAAGTCAATTTTCAGTACTTCTTACAGTCATATAGAAATGAAACTTTTTATTTATATGAAGTTCGTTTGATAACATGTGGAGAAGGGAGGTGGATAGTGGAACTCTTCAGAGGCTTCTAGTAATCGCCTCGAGTATAACCTCATATGATTCGTTTTGACGAGTCATACAGATTGGGCTTGGTAACGATAGTTTGATGAGGGAGCCAGGAGGTGGATGGTGGAGCTGCGTGTGTTTATAGCTTCTGGTCACCCCTTGTTATCTGAGAAGACGAATTTTTAGAGTTACACACAAGAAGGTTGCCCTGACTGGTTGCTTAACATCGGCGATAGGTTGCTGCACACTTGGGGACTTTATCTTGTTCTACTCGTATGACTCTCTTTGTGTTAAGGCCTGTGACTCATCTTGTCTTCCATCCAAATACTGTAGACAGTGGAGAACTGCAACTGTGGAACTAAACATCGCCAGTTGCCAAACGGTTTCTCAGATTGAATCGCTATTGAACAAAGTAAAAACTAATTAAGGCTTTATTAAAGCTTTGGAACGCCAATCTTTTCAAGAAACGGATCAGGTATCGCGGGGTACCGAAAATAAAATCTCTTGTCAAAACGCAAAAGCACACATGTCGTTGAAAATGTAGACTTTCATAACTACTTATATGTGGGCACCATTAAATTAGTAAGTTAATTTAATTAAAATGCCATAACAGTAACGATAACATAGTTTAAAACTGTTTTCTCTTGCATCGCAGCTGAAGAATTGTTTATTTATATTAAAAGTGAGGGATGTACTTAAATATTATTATTAAATCACGGTAATTTTTTTTTTCGAAAATCTATTAAAGGGTCATCAGCGGGACAATTTAAAAATCTCTGGCATATGCCTGTTTCATTTTTCATTTCTATTACTTGATACTAATAGTATCGTAGTGCCACGTGTATATAGACAGGTTAATGTGACCGCTTACCGTGAACTACTTTTTCATCATCCTTTTGCTTCGTTATTTCCGTGGATATCTAGCCATAGTAGAAATCAAAGTCAGTTAGTATTTGCCGGGATACGATCTGCCTTTTTGGTCCCTTTTCGCCGACTTCCTATCGGAATCACCTCTCCACATAATGACCCACTGAATCATATGAACGGGAGCTCTTGAATACAAATATAGAAAGAACATTCAAGTCTGATAACTGTGGGATAACTAGTAAGCACTTATAGTTGTTTGCTAACGGACGAAGTTCAGAGTACTTCAGATAGACAGTCGTTGTAATAATTTGATGTTGAGTGATGGGTATCAAATCAATCCTCGATTATTATTTTATTGACCTTTATTTAATAATAATAGCTCGAGACACCACCCACACGGCAGTCTGATCCCAAACTAGGCAGAGCCTGTACTATAACCAGACTGTTGATAAACATACTTATCCCTGTATGTATTTCTAAATTACAGGCAGACACAGAACAAATGATCGTGCTCATCACTTGATTATTTATTGTCACACATTATCACAGTTGTTTTTGGCTCAGCAGTCAGGATCACTAGCCACTGGACCAATAGGCCAGTCACTGTGTGCACTGCTAGCGAGTTAAATACATTTGAGTATGTCAGTGTTTATAAGTGTGAGTGAAAAGGTATCTCCTAGTGCGGTTTATTGTAGATCTCCAGTGATAAAAGTGATGTGTGCCATTCAAGATCGAACTTGGGCTGTATATAGATTAAGCAGCAGTTCAGAGCTGAAGTACCACCGGACCTTCGAAATGACTCTCAAATTCTCGGAAGATGTCTGTGCCATGGAATGGACGTGGCTGTAATGCCCAGAAGCCCTAGATGATCAGAAATCGTTAAGGAAACACCTTGGAAAGTGGGTGTAAATATACTCGCGCATTAGACCTATATATCTCTACAACGGTGTTGTCATCGGTGTAGCCAATAATGTAGGTAGAAATTAGTAGAAAAATCCTTGAGATAGCGTTGCACCAGAGTCGCAGAAGAAACGGGAAAAATCTAAGAAAGTTTGTTTTATCTTACTAACTTTAAATCACATAACTTTCCTCAAATTTCTTGTTTAAAAAATTCGGAACTTGAGTCATAAAAAAAGAATAAGGACGCCAAATGTTAATTATTTATTAGCGTGAGAAGCCGAAAATATTCCGTTTAAAAAAATAAAAGGAATCTATACTTATCAGCTACCTACAGTATTGATATATAATGTCATTAATTTCCATGGCGTGTTCTTATTACCTCCACATATATGTAAACATATGTATGTCCGTGCCATTGTGTGGATGTATTAGGTGTTATCAGCGTGACCGATCGGCGTGGCGGCCGCGGGTAGAAGCCTTGCTATTATGTCATCGCAACCATGGGAGGTAATTGAATTCTTTACAACTGTTACTAGCGGGTGCAGTGATATTCAAGGTTATTGGAAGAAACTGTTTATTGCTACCAGCATGTACAAAGCTGGTCTCTATTCGTAACATGATACCAAATGCTATAGCTGCAGTCTTCCATCACAATTATTTAGGTACGATGGGACCATGGTATATGAATACAATTATCTAAGGTACAGACTTCACTAAAATGTTCTGGGCTTAGTATTGTGATATTTGGGATGAGGCGTATTAAATCGGGAAAGGGATGTCTTTATCAGAGGAGATCAATTGAAACAGCTGCAAGGAAAAAAACCTATTGTATTGAAAACTGATCAATATCACACTTTACGAACATTATAGCTTTTATATTTTATTCATCGAAGCCTCGCTTCTTGAGAGACGGACTGTTCTCTCTGCCGTCTGCGACGCGAGTCTTCTCTACTCTGACATTTATACAATTCAAACATTGTTCTAAAGTAACTCAGTGCAGACTTCTCACACACCAGTATTAACGTATGTCACAAAGGTGTGACAGTATATTTATAAATGTGCATCATGAAAAATACATTTTTATTTTTAACTGAAACAATTTACTTCCGCGTTTTTGGTCAGTCCTTGGGCGATATCGGTGAACCTTCGGGAATTGATAGCAAGTCTTTGAGGCCGCTGCTTTGCTACACTCTGATACTACTTAGATAAATATACTAAAGTTAAATCATTTTTCAACATTCAGTAGAATTTTACGATTTTATACGATTAAGTCGGGATACAATCACAACTTTCATGTATTCGAAAAAACGTGGTGTTTTTTACACATTGCTAATACTCCTATGTAGCTCTGGCTTCAGTGCTGTCTAACCTCAGTGTTCCTCTTCAGGGTTACATTCGAGCAGAAATTGCCTTGCCACACTACTGCTATGTTATCTTGTTTTATGTCTACACAATTATTCTGAATATAGTTCAACAATGTGACCGACACGGTGGGTTGATTTCGTGTTTTATTGTATATTTCTTAAGGTTAAATTATTTTATGCATATTAGAACATTAACTGAGGAATGGAACTAAAATTAACCAAAGCAGAAACAAAGTGTATGGTATATACAATATAGTGTATTGGTTTCCAAGACCGATAATACTACATTCAATATTAACGTTGACTGAACATTATTCAAATAATGTAATGGTCCGTAATAGGTAGACAGTTGCAATTTTCACGGAATGTGTATTCCTGTTGCCGCTATAACCACAAAATAAATAAAAAATTAAAGGGAGCTCCCCTACTAAAAATGACTTTTTTGCTCGAACTTAATAATGGCAACAAGTAGACGCTTCAAATACTCACAGTGTTTGTATTGTTTAGTATTAAATCTTGACAATGCGTAACCCTTGATGCGCGAGTCCGTCTCACACTTGGCCGGTTCTTTTATGAGGTGTAGAATTTATTTATTTACTTAACAATAGGTGGTAATAGTGTCACAAGCTCTAACGTTAGTATACTTGCTGCTTTTCAAACATTTAAATTCATATTTATTAAAAATAGAAAGTGTCGGGCATCCCCGTAATACACTCGATAAAGGGCCCCGTCATTGGGGTTAACAACCCCGCTCTCGGCGAACAGTTTGGTTACGTACGTCCAAACTCGTGATGCCGAATCTTCCACTGTCACGAAGTGATACTTTGACACGCGTTTTGCCTCCACAGAATGCATCTTTAGTTAAACATGAAATGCTCGCTACAGGGTTTAGAATTTTAAAATTGATTTTCGACCCGTAAATTGATTAGATTGGTTTTTTTACTAGCCGACTGAAACATTCGGTGGGCAAAAAACACAGCGAGGATTGTTTGGAGGTCAATTCGAAGAGACAAAGGCCCGGCCCACATAATTACTTTACAACAAGGAACTGGTACAAACGACATTACGTAGCTCTAATTTTCCACACACAATTGATCGCAATGACGCTGCATCTGCACAAATGTACTTTTTTACTTACCTACCGGGGAAGGCGCTAGCAGCACCATGATGTAGATTTGTGTTGCAGACACATATTATATAAAATTTAATATGGTTATACCTACCTCGGCTATTAGTTAGCGTGTTGCTGTACCCCTCGTACTCGTGCATCGTTAAATTTGCAAGAATGATTAAGAGGCTTGTGCTGATCAAGAGGCGGCCAAGATCTGCATCCGGAACCAATAGGCAGATTTTTACCAAACATATCTTAGACCCGTCCCGGTGTAGCAACTATGAGATACTATGCTTACGAAGCGGGCAGCAGTTGGAATTGGAATTGAAGTGGCTATAATAGTTTTTTTTTCTATTTAATGATTTTACAAACCTCTGAATCATATACAAATCGTCATCATCATCACACACATTTCTTTATTCCTCATTCTGATAAGTGTAATCGTTGCAATACCCTTTAAAGAAAATGAATTTAAATCGATCCAACCGTTACATACCATAATTATGGTACATAGGCCTGAACCTAAAAGCAATCCTCATTTTCTAAGTTATAAAAATACAATAATTTTATTAACTTTGAAATAGTATTGTTTTATATTTTTAATAGTTAGAGTCCGTATAGAGCGGATCGCTTGGTCCCCCCGAAGAGCACAGCGGGTCGTTTTGTTTTTGTGGCTTACACTGTCGGATGATATCATCACCATAAATAACTGATTATCCAATACTCTATGTTATCAGGCACTAGAACATATCTCGTGTTGTTAGGTGTTAGTTATAACGACGTGGAAAAACCTACAATCCCCATGATTTAAGTACCTACTATATTTTTTACTTCTAACCGTGGCTACCTATGAACAACGCATGACATCGGTGAGTGTGTAGAGACAACTAATATTTGTTCTTCAAAAAACTATCATTGCGTATTGAGGGTAGGGTAGCATCAGCTTGCCAACCCTTTCTCCCTTTCCAAGGACCTGTGTGTATAAGTCGACAGTGAACTCGCATCCAAAAGCATTTTTTTTAACTGACTTCAAAAAGAACTAGGTTCTCAATTTAACTGATTTATTATTTCTTTATTTTGTGTGTATGTTACGCGATTGTGTGTATTGTATCTTTGCCATTTGTGAACCGAATTCAAACTTTCATTTTTTAATTAAATTGACTGTACTCAAGGTAAATTTGAAGAAAATATTCATTTTATCTCTAAGGGTGGAAAATTAAGGGACGAAGAATACAGCTTATTATAATTTATGATTATTTAGACGCATTGAAGTTTTTTTTAAGTTAATTATGCTCAAGTACGGACGCCCCAGTAGAATCCCAAAAGTGTCCAAGTAACGCTGCTAACCATGGACACGGAAAACAGTGCCACTGACTCCATCAAGGTAGACAGGTAAAACTTAATTAATCTGATATGATATGAAACCCTGTAGCAACTCAACTGCTTTTTCTAAATATAGATGTTTTCCAAAACGTTCCTTATAATAAATATACTGCAATCTTCTCTTGAACGGATTTTTATTACAAATACGTGTAGGTCATTATAATTAAGAAACATAAATATTAAAGGTCTGTATGTACCTGTATTTGAATGAAAATAGCTTGTATAACACGATTTTGAAGATAACGAACCAATTAGATAGCCGTAGTAATTGGGCAGGCGGGTCTGCACACAGGCTGAGTGACCGAAGGTTTTTGAAGCTAAGTTCCTTGTAGCAACCACTACCTCTGCACCGGACGATATCACAATCAAACAACAAACATTTGGAAACTAGAGAAAGGTAAGGATGGCGCCTACCGGCACGTTTAATAGCCGCTACTTCCAACTATTGCGTGTGCTTGATATCATGAAAAAAACAATTTAGAATTTTTACTTAATTATGACAAAAAAACATTCTCAATTTATCCAACCATTGTATCATTTAAGGGTTAGAAGTATTGGAACGGTAAATTACTTTTATATTTGTTGAAAGCAAATCAAAATCGAATCCACTCGAACTGAAGAAATCACACTTTGTTACATGTTCATTTTGTAAAATGGTTTTGTGAAATAAATTTATTGTTTTAAGTATTACGGGTTTAATGAATAATAAAGCCTGCAGAAGTGTGGAGGGTACATCCTACAGATATTGCGGTTCACCAGCTGTAAGTACAACCATCCATATCCCTACAACAGGGCCATATCCTTATGACTGTGGGCTTAACATACTATTAAAGTTATTCAAAATCAATATTTTTCGTCTTAACATCTATCATTATAAATCATGCTTTTACAGTTTCGCGGTAAATGAGAGATAGAAACCACGACGAAACTACTAGATTCTTTTGGAGCAATATCGTATGCGCAAACATCGCGTCTCGCTCCGCTCCGCTTAAGAACACAGCCTTACTTCTTATCGTTTAGCGACAATATATCACCTCACCTTGAAGAAGGCTTGAACTAACCGAATGTATCGTTTGCATGCACTCGACAAGGACAGGAAATAGATTAATAATTTATTAGAACATCGTTTTATAATTCTAACCTAGTAAACGAGCTGTCGTTAGTGACTTCACTGTTAATGCATATTTTAAATCCTTGATGTACGTTCGGGGCGGTCATACCGACTATTTATTATTTAGTTTGTAAGTTTTCTTGGCTTTCTCTTCACAAGTACTCCATCTCTGCATTATAGTTTTTACTCGTTTCGTACTCTTTAGTGGCATTTAAAGGCATACTTTCCTTGCTACTGGCATTGGCGTATCTAGGGATTTTGTCCAGGGGGGGCCTGGCCCCTAACCTGAGATACGACGCATATAGTCGGTTAGCACGATTAGCATCATACTTCATAAATAGCTTAACACTTCTTATGAACTTTGTCGCTCTAACGTAACATTATGTTTCGCATGTTTGAATAGCTAAATGAATTTAAAAGCGTTACAGTCACAAAGTATACATGCTGTATAGATCTAACAATGGAACACTTAGTTAAATCACTGAAAAGGCATGACTCTAACATGCAGATATAAAAAAAATTAAAAAAACATACTACTTCGGAAACTTTTTAAGTGAGTTTTTATGGATTTTCTCAATAACAGAAAATGCAAAAATGCAAAATTGCAAAATTGCAAAAGGTAGACTTTCAAACCTGTTATTCATATTAACTATTATATTATCAATCACTGGATAATATAATTAAATTAATTTTCCAATATTCACTGGCCGGTGAATTAGGTAGTCAGTATTAGTAAATCAATCCAATTTTCTTTACCAAGTGTGCATTCAATATAAAAGTCTCTCCTCCACCGGCTCGATTATGTTTTCTTTTGCTCACTTGTAAAGGTTCCTGACAAAGTTCATGCTTTCCTGCAAACTATTTTATCTCCTTCCAATGTTCATCAAAATAGTTTTGATTTTGTTCAAAACTATATAGTTATAATTCCAGTTGCACTTTTAATCTAACGTATTTACTCAATACATGGATTAAGTACTAATAATACCGAATGGAACACGTATAAACAAACAATGAATTGTGGTTTTGTTTAGTAAGTTAGTAAGTAAGTTACTAAACCTTTGGCTTCCGCCACATTTTTGTCTTTATTTTGACTTATTTCTTCTTCCAGTGCCGTTTTAAGTGCATCATAATTTTATTATATTGCAATTTCACAACCAGATTTTATATTAAGAGAATCTTAATTGTTTTTTGTAAAGTAGCGTGACATTTTACACACCCTGGTTTGTAAAATGGATATACAGTGCTTCGAGATTATTAAAAAGGTTAGTTGCAGGTGACACATTAGCGCATGAGTCTACAACAGCTAGATTAAGTTTATGTGCTAGACAATGCACGTAAGTAGCATGAGAATACTTCTCCTTAATGATTGCTTGTAAAACTTTGTGTTTTCCAGACATCACACTTGTGCCACCATATGACTATGCAAGTATGGGTACGTTATCTAAAGTGTGTGGAACAACCAATCAATAAATTCCATGAACGACTCTTCAACTTCCAACCCCATCACGTATCTCAAAACAATCCTCATTTTATCTTCTTTGTAACATCTTCCATCATCTACCGTTATAGAAAAATAACCAGATTATTATATTTCTTTTACAATTCCTTCTATTGTGATCTGATTCATTATATTAATTAAATAATTCTGTATATCACCACTGCAATAGGTTACATATTTTTCAAAATGTTTGGAAAAAAATTCGTCGTATTTAGCACAGTAGTAATAACAGTTCAATCATTTCTATAAAGTTACGTCCTTTATTTTTCGCTTCAGCATTTTCACGATGGCCTCTTAAAGGCAATCCTTGACGTACTAGATACAGTTTGATATCTATATAAATTTTCTTTATTTTGCTCAACTTCCTTTTCATGGTGGGTCATAACTTGCACATGGACTCCCATGGATCTTACTAGGATTATGAACCGTAGACTGTGCGTGTTTTCAGAGAGCTTCTGACAACTTCTTCCAGTTGTTGTATCATTTCCTTGCCGAATTTTCTACACAAAAAGCAGTATATTTTATTATAACTGATGCCATATTCTAACCACATATATTTATCACAGTTTTGTGCAATAAATACCAGCAGTTTTTTCTCCGAATTTTGTACGGAGAAAGTCAATTCTGAGCTGACATGGTTCACAGTCTGAAGCGTACTTATGATCTTGGAATCCAAAACCTGTTTATTCAAACTTTAGCTAAAAGACGTACCCACTTGGTACTGGGACTGGGGTTGCTAGCCTCTCTGCATTATCCAGAGATTGCTGAGCAGTATGCCGAGTATTATTAAAGAAGATCGGATGTCCCTAATTTTCTTTATTTTATAATCAATTATAATTACCTAGAAATAAACAGTGTAATTAAAATCTAATTCGCCGAATTTATAAATAAAATAGGAACGTACGTACGCAGGTATTTAAAAGGTACCTTTGATTTGTGTGAAGTTTCGACCAGGATGCACTAGTCGTGGTCACAGGCTGACTACTGCTGCAAGTCGTGTTGATTCCCGTCAACAAAATTTTATTCAAAGATATCATGTCTTCGTTTCCGGGAGCGTTCCAACCTATAATTTCAAATCAGTCCCCGAACATCCTGGGGTGGGCATCAGACCACTCTGGGGTTGGCACGGCCCACCCGCCCCCCCCTCTATATACGCCTATGGCTACTGGAATCATAAACAATTTTAGAATAGAGATTGCCACTCACTCTTCTTATGTCTCGATGTCGTCCACGTTTAAAGTGTTATATAGCTATAGTGCCAATTTGAAGGTACATATTTTCATCTTTTTAAAGTTTGCCAGTCTGCAAGAGGATTTTTAGGAGCTCTGAGGAGATACGCCTAGCTTTAGGTATATAATGTTATGCGTAACTAAAACAGTAGTGAGATTTCCTACAATGTTTTAGGTATTGGTTTAATATATAATGAGTGCCATTATGTATCATGGTCACTGAGTCACTTATAATGTAACGATGCAGTTTGATATAAGGGCGCGCACACAACGCTACAAGGTTACCCGTTTAGAGGTGACCCTGACGACCGCTCTATGCTCACGACACGACCACGACACGAGTGTGTACCATAACTATGGCGACCTGCTTTACCATTTCTTTCTCACAGAGAATTATTGCAAACTTGAGTTTGGTTTAATGTGGAATTTGAAAATTTATTTCACCTTTCACCTGCTTTATGCCTCCATATTTTTGTTTCAGAGAAGTATTGAAAACCTGAATTTGTTTATATGTAGGAATGGAAAATTTAAATTAAGTAGCTTTAACTGATTTAATTTTTTATTAAGCAATTAAAGTGATTAATTAATCTTACAAAATGCGGAGCTATTAAAAAGCGGTAAGTATAATAACTCTAATATAATCAGTAACAGTTCGTGTAGTTATTTAATTATTTATACATTCATTTGCATTCTCTACAAGTCAGTCAAGGGGTTATACAGAAATGGATAAGTTGAGTGCAGAGACATTATTAAAGATTTGTAAAAATACCAAATTTACGAATTTCACTTTATTTATAATAATTTAAATAGTCAAGTCATCAAGTAAATATACGTATTGCATAGAAAAACCACACGCTATTGTATAAAGTGAACTTATTTGGCATTGTAGTAGTGTAAGGTTACAGTGGCACGCCGTTATAGCGGTGGTAAGTACCCGTCCTACGAGAGTGGCTGTAGAGAGGGCACAGGGCCCTGACCTTCCGTATGACACATGTGCTTTCCGGATACGGTTGCTTCGGCAAGTACCTGTGTCAGATTGGCCGAGAGCCAGGCGATGCTCTGAGTAGTCTCTCGCTTCCAACAATAGTTTTGTCCATGGTCCGGAGCGAGAGCGCATGGTACGCCATCTCTTCCTTCTGCGAGGAGGCTTCGGAACGCGAGAGAGTGCGGAGTATAACTCTTTTTGCCCGCGAAGTAGACGCACCGAGCCCCAGAGGTCCTATAGGTGACTACCTATATTGTATGAGGTGAATTTTTTGGGGAAGTCGTGGTCCGAAGAGATATAGGCCCGAGATGCAGCGAACAGTGTTGCGTGCAGAAGAATGCAGTGGCGATTCTCGCTCCCCCAATCTTAAGGAAGCAGCTTAACTCCGAGAGACCCCTTAAGCCCCCAAGAGCGGAAAACATCAATGAGGATCTTCTACCTCGTCACCAAAAAAAAAATGTAATGATATTAACAGGAAGTGTGAATTATAATTTCAAAGTGAGAAAATATTGGCATTACAATCGTGTTATATAAATTGTCATCGCACTTAATTTCATTGCTGTTTGCTTTACATATACGCCACACTTAAGCGATGTGTTCATTTAGTTTTTATCGTATTTTTTATGCGATTGTCAACAAGACACGCTGAGATAATCCGTCAACGGATATCAGAACAGACCTTTTTATTCATTGTTTTTCCTTTGAAATGGTAATTATATCCACCATTAAACTACACGAGTTATAAGAAAATAAATTTTACTAATATACTTTAAAGCTGCTATTTGTATAGTGTGTAATTAGTTGTAAAAAGTATCGTCCTGGATTTATATCTCTTAAATAGGACTTTCTTGTCATTTAGTTGATAACATCTAGGTTAGGAAAAAATGCCAAAAGTAATTGAAAAAACTATCGTTCAAAAATTACAGAAAAGAAAAAAAATTAAAAGAGAAAATTAGTATTACTTTAAATAGGTTGATAGAAAATAATTATATGGCGCTAACAAGTACATACTATTACTATGAATTTATATTTAGTCCATGGAGAGTGAAAAAGTCATAAACCGGTATTTGTTAGGTAGGTACCCCTGAAAATGTAATGGCTGAATATATAATGTCAAACCAACATTATGTAAGCTAATTAAATTGACTACGTTTACATTTTATTTTGGCGATTTCAGACGTCTTTTCGAATTTTGTAAATGGTTCGTTTCTACAACTTCTTCAGACATTGGTATTGCTCTAACTTTGGACGTACGATCTCAAACAGTTAGGTAATCACCTAAAGCTTATAACGATACGAACGAACGATAAATATATCAACTAATACAACTAGAAGTCACATTTTGAGCAGATATTTTTTCTCAATTACAATGCTTACAAAAAATAATAGATACTGAAACATTTTAAATAACTCCCCCCCAATCTTCATAATAATTTTTAAGCGCTTCCATATCTGTCTTTTTAATTAGCATTGCGGTGACATACTAATGATCAAAGCAATAATGTATTCCAAAACGATAAAAAATAAAAGAATAATATTTACATAACCAGAAGTGTAATGTAAACTTTACATAAAAACTGACCACAGAACATTATGTTGTAACAAAATGGAGTACTTGCAAAAAAATTGTAAAATTCCGAGAACCGACGATGAGGACGCACCCTTACAATGTCATGTCACGGCACAATGCTTCGCTGGCGACAGTCTGTCTGCCAACTCCAAAGACAAGGAGGCAACCACTGACTTGCAGTGCGTCCGATAAGGACAGCAAACATAGCAACAGTAACACGTCATATTTGCCGTCTCGTTCTAGCGTGGGCTGCAAAGTGAGATCGTTGTCGTGTCCTTCAAACGCTCCGTTGAGCTATTTTAAATTGTAATTATTTTGCAATTTGCAGGTGAAAAATATTGTATTATGATTATGATAGGATATACGAGATAGGTTTAATACACGCGATGTTAAAGCAACCATTAAATTAAAGTCATTAATGTTGTTTATACATTAGTAACTGCAGATAATTGTATAGTGACTTTGTGTGTCCGTGTATGTGTGTAGGGTTGCCAATTTTTCAGATTAATAAACTATCAAAATATTTAAATAGTAAAAAATATAAATTATTTGAAAGAAAAAGTAAGTATTTTACAAAATATTGTGATAGTATTACCCTAAACTTTTTTTGGGTTTTTAGACACTCGCTTTCACACACACTTTCACACGCTACCAATTTTTTGTTGTTTTTGAAAGTTTCAAAGCTAGTTTCACTCGAAATTTAGATTTAAATAAATAAATAACCCGTTTTTTAATTAATTTCTGGACGATCTGATTCAGTTCAGTTCTTCGCAGACTTCGCTCACGTGTACATATTTATATCTTTTGCGCCAAACCCTAATTCTTTTTCTAAAATAAAAGTAGCCCAAGTTATTCCTTATAAAACCAGCTATCTGCTAGTGAGAATCTGCAAATCCCGTGAAAATCGGTCCACTCGTTCCGGAGATTAGCCGGAACAAACCGACAGACATACAAAACTTTTAAATACTGATTTTTAGGCATAGGTATTATGCAAATAACTTTATGAGCTTAATGAAACTATTATTTTAACGTTACAAACAGACACTTCAATTTTATTTATTTGTATTGAGTATTGATATTCAGCATGTGGCTTGTAAAGTTAAGGTAAATTTTAACAACTTCATGATTCTGTTGGCCACTTAGCTTTAATAACTCTTGTTTAATTATTGGTCATTGGACAATTATCACTTTAGCTTTTAAAATAAATACATATATTGGTGACCAATTAAATAAAAGGGTGTTAATGGCTCGAAGTAAAGACAACCAACGAGTTCCGATATGGCGTTTTATTTCATGAGATTCGCCATATAGAGACTTTTTTATTCTTCTCTTCTACAAGCAGACACTGACAAAGTATAGTAGGTATATTTTCAAAACAATATTTTCTATGCCACAAATCAAGTAGCTTGTTTCACTATATTATGGACGATATAATATATGTGCATGACAGTTGCCTTTTATTAGATTTGGTGCTACCTTTTTTCATAATTGTATACAAAGAGTGAAGAATCCCAAAATTAGTATTGCAATTGTATGTACTGAGTCCTGATACTTGATTGAATGACAGGTTGTAAGAATCTATAGACTCTTTAATAGCTTCAAACATGCCATCAGCAGATTCATTTGAGTTTTCGTCAAAATCTAGCAGTTTGTTTTTAATTCCATTGTTTACTAAAAATATAATATTTTTACTTAAAGCAGCTTTCATCACAATAAATATCAGAAATGAAGTATTTTCACATACTTTATTTTTATGCAAAAGTATAAAGTATAGTTGTCGAAGATATACAAAGTATCCTAACTGAACATAAAGTATGCTTGGCAACCCTATGCATGTGTGACCTTCAGTCAATGTTATATTTACAGATGTTACTTAGATATTAGTCAAGCTTAAGTGTATTAATGGGTACTAATGTAATATCATCTGTTATGTTGGAGACCCTACTTACAAATGGGTTAGTATCGGTTGGTAAAAAGGGAGATTACTGGAGACGATAAACCTTCAAGAGTTTCGCACAGATGCTTATCAGCAGGAAAATACGTGCTGCGTACGCTGTATTCAACACTGATACTCTTCAATTGACTTTAAACCGGAAAATCTCTTAACATGATGCCTACTACATATGCATAATTATGTATGTATTCTATCGGTCGACCAGCGGTCGAAATCCAACCTTCGACCGATTCTTTTCGTGGTCACGGGTGGACTATGGTCGGTGCAATTCGCAAAAACGTATCGTAGGTACTTTTACACAAAAACATTTTAACTTTAACGTTTCGTTACTAAACAGATTAAACACCTGTGTAGAGATATAAGTAGCTGATTGTATACTCACTTTGCAAGTCTTTTACACGAAAAGAATCATTAATTAAGGTTTAGAAGGCAAGAGCTAGCGCTTGCACACGGCCTGACACGGCCTACTAACCGGAGTGAGTAGAGGAGTTGTTGGTACCAACAGGCGATGTGTTTTTGCTGAGGTGCATTACCTGGCCTGGATCTAGGTTAGCACAGAAGGGATCGTTGCACCGCGTTGAACTAGTAGTCACTGTAATATGCTACGTTTTTTAACTTGCTTGTAACATTTGTACACCTGTACACCCATTTAAGAAGTACAACAGATTATTCTATCTTTTGTGCGTTATACTGATGGCGCAGTGGTTTAAGTGGTCACCTCGCCCCTACGCCGCCACCGTTGTGGGTTCAAATCCCGCACGGGACAAATATTTCTGTGATCCAGAAATAGTTGTCCCGTGTTTGGGTGTTCTTTGTGTACGTTGTTTAAATGTTTATGAAGTCCCCCGCGATACAGGAATGGTCCTAATGCGAGAGATGTCTTTAAAAAAAAAATAAGTAAAAAGGTTTTGCCAGTAGGTGGTTGATTGTTTTCAACAGAAGACAATAACATTATTTTTATATGTATAAATATATTGAAAAACTACGCAAGTATTCAATAGAGATGTGGTTGTATTGTCCCTGAGCTAAAGCTTTGTTTACTATTCTGCATATTTGGCAAATTTAATGTATTTGTAGTTAAAGAAAATATTTGATTTTTATGCCGAATAAATTGTTACCCAACAATTTATTCGTGTAGGTAGGTATTAACAAAACAGTTACTGACAACAACGTGACGGACTTGCAATCAAGATGTAGCGGGTTGGACCCCCGTCCAGTACACTACCAAAGTAAACCCACTCATAAGCACTAACACAAGCATTTACTAACACGGATTAACAAGAACATAAATTAAAGCTCTTACTCACATATACTAAAAATATTACAAACTTCAAAACAAATACACAATTATACACGAGTACACGAGACATAACATGACATTGTTCTTAAATTTCGGGAATTTACAATCGAAAATGTCTAAGGTGTTATGGTGCTCCGATAATAAATCATTGTACGTTCGACACATACGTAACACCGGGTTGTAAAATGATATGTTGTTAATATGCACATTTAGAATAAAACTTTTAAGGTGAGGGTGTCGTGACCTAAATCTAGTGTTGAAATTAATTAGAGCTAATAAATCGGGGCTACCTATACTGGCATGGATTATTTTATACAGACACAACAGGTCAGTGCTCGCGCGACGGGACTCTAAACAGAGCAGGTTAAACTGATCACGTTTAGCTTTATACGACTCTAACTTTAGTTTAAGTTAGTAGTTTAGTTACAAACATAAAGCTGGTAACCCTTACAACAGAAATATGCGACAACAAAGCTGATCAGCTGATCGCTCCGCTTCCCTTTCACCACCGGACCTGCATGAAATTGTGTTCATAGAAACCCCACACAACACAGTAGATCCTCATCTGACTATTCACTCCGCTCCAGTGTGTGCCCACACAATACCAAATCAACGGTTCTGGGCGTACCCCATCCTATGCAACACAGAACTGCAAGCCTTAAGCCATTAAGCTATAAAAAAATAATCACCTGCTCGCATTTGTCCAATTTTTCTTTTATATTTTGCCATTTCAGGGAGTTTTGGGCAGGTTGGCACTTGCAGGATTACACTAAAACTATTTAAAGAATATTCCACAGGTAATATTATTATGAAACCATGCCCTATTTGTACCGCAAGTCAATCGGGATCCTAACTCAACGAAACAAAGCTTAATTTTGTTTGGCAATAGTTGGACCAATCCCTAGAGTTAAAAATATTGATAATGAAACTTGAGACTTATTGTACCGCGATTGAGTTTGTATTTAAATGGTGTTACTAGTAGGGTCCTAAACATTTTTTGTACACTTACAAAAACTGTGTTTTTTTTTGCTGACACACTGTCGATATATCACGTTTCTGACTACGCCTATTGTCAAGAGAATTTATTTCAACTTTTTGTGGATATTTTTATCGAAAAGTTACACTTGAAGGTTTTTATACCATCAATCTCGTACTAAGCCTTATAAAGTCTAGTTTTACCATAAACATAAGAACAACCACCTTAAAAAAAATCTACAAACATTTTTGAAATTAAGTAACCATAGCAAATACTTGAAAATATTGAAATGTCCGAACATAGAAGCTCTTTAAAATTCAGGAATCTATTTTTAATCCGGAATAAGTTTCAAAGGTGGCCTTAAGATCGCCGCTTGCGAAATGCGAATGTTGGTATGTCCTGCCCCCCTTCTTTTCCCTCTTCTTCCCTTCCCCGCACTCTACCGCTTTCCTCCCTTCCCCTACTTCCACCTTAAAGGCCGGCAACACACGTATGACTTTTGAGTTGCAGGTGGCCATGGGCGGCGGTATTCACTTACCATCAGGTGACCCGTCCGCTCGTTTGCATTCTATCCCATATAATTAAATAATTATTCAATTCTCTTAGTGTGGGTTATTTTTAAATTTGTAAGGTAATTTTAGAAAACGAGTACTTGTTATCCCTGGTTTTGTCAGCGCAAAGTTAGAATTATAGTTATCCATCGAAAGCCGTATGCGTTCTTGGGACCGTAACTGTTCAGTAATCTGTGCCGAAGGGTAAACCGACATTGAAGCAACTTCACGCGGACCATCAAGGACTTAATTAATGGTGAACCATACAATTACTAATAATTTAAAAAAAGCTAAAAAAAACACTCTTTAATAGAAAACTAAACTATGAAAGTAAAAAATAATTTTCAATAAATTTTAATTAAGAATAGTATGATTAACAAAAAAAATATTTTACTGTCAAAAAGCCTGGGGTGATGTGCTTCTATCAATTTGTTATAAATAATTATTGACAGATATTGGTAAAAGTAGAGTCATTATGAAAATATCTTAATATAAAAACTTTTAAAAAAGCACTTCCCGCTTTTTTACAATATTTTTTTTTTTAATCACACTACTGTTAGTCGGCGCAAGACACTACCGTGTCTTCGGATATAAAAAATTGCTAATCCTGAAGATCCTGATCAGGATAATGGAACAATCTACTTAAATTATTGCATTGTCATCGGTCCTTTAAAGGGGCTGAAAATCACGTTCAAAGATTCCGTTACATACATACACACCAAGCTAATAAAAGCAATAAAAGCGTGTTAAAACGAAATTTGTAAATTATCTTTTAAATTAAAATGAAAATCCATCATAACAATGATAATAATAACAATTTGACACACCTCACACGCGGACGTCTGATTCCAAACTAGGCAAAACCTGTACTATGGTAACCAGACTGCTGATAAATATACCTATATATTTCTAAATGCATACATGTTATGGATAAATTACACCCAGACCCAGAACAAATGATCATGCTCATCACGCAATTATTTGTCCTGCGTGGGAATCGAATGCGTAAAATTTTTCCTTTACGTTTTTCTCCAAGGGCATATCTTTCTTTCACCACTCTGTACATATCTTAGTTCCTTTTACACATAGCCCCGAGGTGACGCTTTAGCTGTTTGCACCCTTTTCGCCAGTCACAACCCAGCGAGTTGTTGGACCCTTCTTACGTTTAACCTTTTTTCGGGATTGTTTGTTGACCAAAACCTGAACCAAACATTGCCAAAACGTGCCATGGGACGAAAACGACTGCATGTCACACGCGCTACACTTACATACAAATTTAAGAATTTACTTACGTCTCCCGCCCTATCTTGAATCAGGGTGATCAGTTCGACTGAACAAATAAATAAATGATGAGATTAAAAATGAGAAATTCCATGGAAATAATGAGACAGAAAAATACAAAAGTACTACGAAAATCTACGAAATAAATAAAATCTCGAGCAAGAGTCTGTTTTACGAGTTGCCTATAATAATGATACTGCTATAATTAACCTACTACTTAATAACGAAAGGAGGAAATGAATACACACACAAACTTCACACAAGACGTGAGCGCACTCAACAGACTTGTTTTCTCTAAGTATTGTAGTGATTTATTGTTTTCTTATGTTTTTTTGCATTATTTTCACGTTCTTTGTTATCCTATGCCAATAGGTACCTACTGTTTTAATAGTTGTAGTAATAAATGCAAACCATTTTTGAACGAATGCAGGTATTATCACCTTCAACACACATCCCTGAAACAACATAAATATTTACCTATTGAGTAAGACATGTTACGATGTGACACAATGTTAATTTAGAAATGGGAAGACAATCAATTACAACCTCTACGAATGTCATACACTTACCTATTTATGAGAAAGTTTTAAGTAAAACAAAACAGTTTTAAGATTTTTTAATATTTATTTTGTGTACTGAACTATCGTACCGCCACACTTCATTTTTTTTTTGTACTCTGTAGAAATAGATAGGGCATAGGCACTACGGTAACCGAACAAAAAAAACAGTTTTCCACACAATTAAGTACTCCGTCGACAAACAAATATTATTTCATGAGGCGAGCTTCAACATTAATCGTCCGTACACCATTTTAACCCAGCATCTCATTTACAAATGAGACGGCAGATTTGTTTACCACGCGCGTGCGAAAGAGACGATGGCACAGATCAGGATGCGCTGGAGTGTTTTTTCAGGTCACGGGTTCAGTGGTCGCGAAATGCGCCGCACATGTGATTACGGGCTCTATAAAGTCGGTTTTAAACTTTTTGGTTTACTTTATCGTCTGACGAGAGATTGTTTTGAGATAATCTGCTAATTGGTTGAGTAATTACGACTTGTTTTGATTTCAAGAGTATGTATATAAAGTACTTTAAGTATCCAAGATCATTAGCATCCCTAGAAGACGATAGGAAGTAATAAGATCATTACCATCCCTAGAAGACGGTAGAAGTAATGTAATAAAACGTATTGATGGTAGCTACTTACGTCTCCAATTATACGGTTTTCGCAATTTTTCCTTTATCTGTGCTATAAGACGTTGATTTATACCAAATTTCAAGTTTCTGAGTTCACGGGAAGTACCCTGTAGGTTTTGATTCCCTTGGAAGTGTCGAAAATTTGCGGTAAATTTGCGGCATAAACGGTTGTATCTTTTGATTACGTTGGCTTAGAAGTTTAATTTTTTCACAGCTCCAAGAAACAGTAGACTTGAGTATTTGATATAAATTCCAGCTTGATACCTCCACGCGTTCTTGAGAAAAAGGGTCTTGACAGACAGATAGACCCACGGACGGACAACAAAGTGATCCTATAAGGGTTTTGTTTTTTTCCTTTCGAGGTACGAAACCCTTAAAAAGAACGGTTATGTGCATAAAGTAAAAAAAAGAAAAGATGCTATTAATTAAGTCGTCACTCCACTAAATGTGGCGATTTCAAGTGTTGTAGAATTCCCTGGAGCGGTAGTTGTGGTCTGGCGCTTTACTTATATTCTTCGCTTATCAGTGGTTTAATTTGGGCCTTTGCAACCCTATTTCCGCCCCAATTAATTCTGGTGACCTCATTCACCGTCGAAAGTAAACAGTACTACTTTAATGTAGTACCTACTTTCTAAGCGTGGCCTTCTTCAAGGTTAGTTAGTATGGTAATAGGTTGTGCAAGGTGAAGGTACCACCCGAGATGATGAGCCCCTATTCGAGCAGAAATCATATCTTCAAAAACTTGTTAAGTTGTTGTTGTTGTTGGGTCAAAACTAGGACGGGCGACTGGACTTTCTTTACAAACTAAACATTCAAAATGATAACATTGTTATTTATGACAAAAGTAGGTATTGTTTAACTCAACGCAGAGTTTATTACCTATGAAGCACCTAGGCACTGCCAAATTTAGAACAGCATACATTGCATACGAGCACGGGTCGGGAGGGTCACGCGATAGGGCTGCTAACATTACCTATCCTTCTACAAGCGACTGCAATCTTCCAAACCATTTTATCTTACTACTATTATACATGCGAATGTTTGGATGGATGGATGTTTGTTATTCAATTACGCCAGAACGGCTGAACGGATCTATATGAAATTAGGCACAGAGATAGTCTGGAATAGCACATAGGCTACCTACTTTTTAAAATGTACTGTGCCAAATTTCATCCAGATCCATTCAGCCTGGTTTTGTCATCCGTCCATCCATCCTCAGAAACTTTCGCATTCATGATATTAGTAAGATTCAGTTAGCAATGTTCCCAATACTATGGATAGTCAATAGTCTTATTTGAACCTGGAACGCAGTGGCAGTAATGAGTTATATTTTACTCGGTATGATTACAGAGTAGTACTGAAAACAATTTCTTAGACTTGATGCAGACCAACTGACAAGTTTCAGCACTTCCTTACACAATTCAAAACGCTGCTCTACTCCCAAAAGTCGTGATTTTAAATGGCCTTCAAGAATTGGACTGTGAAATACATATAATAAATATGGTCACGGCTGTATCCCCGAAGGTGTATTAAACACCCACATTTTGCGACTATAGTTTGGTCCCACTAACGTAATAGGGGTAAGGCTATTGCCGTCAACCGGCCAATTTGGAAATTGAAGATTTGAAAATTGGGAGTATATTGAAAGGGAATAGTAGTTATGAATGGAAGGCAATGGAAGGAAGGATATTGTTACAGATGGATTGGGGAGTGTAAACAATAGCTCGAGCAGGTTAGGGCCGCATACATGTCACTCGAACTGGCTATTGCCGGGACGTCCGAGTACGTTACTACAAAAAACATTGTATAACAGAAAAGTAATGAACAGTGAATACATTTTTCACCTTATGCCCTAATGCCCATGTGACGGGAGCGAAACGGCCTGACCACATATTTTGACTAATTTGTAGAGTTTGAGAAGTTACTGCTTGTAGAGTTAGGGCGTGTAGAGTTTGAAACTTGGCTCTACATGAGATCTGGTAACTTTATTGCAGTGCGAGCCATATGGTCTCGTCTTGGCAACATTTTACATAAAAAGTTTTTCTTGGGATATAATATACAGCGACGTATTTAAAGCCCAAATATACATATATGTTAATACATATTTTAAGTACAACTTCCAGTCCTACATTTGTACATTGTATATACAAAAACACCAAGTATTCCTCTAATATGTTTTTACACTTTCAACAATATATGTCGCCACCTGCGAACTTAATTCGTTTAAACCAAAGATTTTATGTTACTATCATTGGTTTAAACCCTTTAGAAAAAGAGAAGAGAGCTTGTTATGATATTTTTGAATATAACGTTGTCAGTGATTTTGCCGGTGTGACAGGTTACATAGAAATAAATCACTGAATTGTACGGTTGTGAGAGCCGAACATGTTTGGTACGCACACTGGAAGTGATCGAAGCGAGACCAATACCTGAACTTACTGAATAAGGTCAATTTTCTGCGCAAATAACAGGATAGTATTTATAAAATATGTTAACAGTAAAAAATCAATTATATTTTAATTTGTTTTTAGCTATTAATTATGTAACTTAGGTACTTTTTATGCCAAAAAACGTTATTTGCATATACGGGAAAATGTAAGGGTATAATTACATGATACGAGGGCTACACTGAAAATTTTGGAAATCAAGGAAGTGACACAACATTACTATTTAAAAATGTATTTATTGCTTTTTGAAGTATTCTCCGCGAAATTTGACACATTTTCCATACGATGGAACTAATCATTGAAGCAACCATTCCATTCGGAAGTTGGGGTCTCCAAAATGGCCGTTTTGTAGGCGTCCACAGCTTCTTCAGGTGATGAAAATCTCTGACCACGCAATTTATTCTTTATTTTAGGGAAAGTATAGAAATCATTAGGGCTTAGGTCGGGACTGTACGGCGGATGGTCTAATAATTCTATGTTTTCTTGCTCTAAAAACTCTTTTGTTCTGTGCGCGGTGTGAGAACTCGCATTGT
This sequence comes from Euplagia quadripunctaria, assembly GCA_963859945.1. Taxonomy (NCBI): domain Eukaryota; kingdom Metazoa; phylum Arthropoda; class Insecta; order Lepidoptera; family Erebidae; genus Euplagia; species Euplagia quadripunctaria. The sequence goes on along the minus strand of OY982572.1, from coordinate 203,370 downwards.
CGTGATGGAGGATGATGCGGCGGTTGCAGTTCTCTTTACGGAGTTCGGAAACGACCTGTGGCAAACAAATGCTAGCATACCATTCTGCATTAACCGTTCTTTGTCCCTCAAGAGGAATAGTCGCAACATGGCCGGTTTTGGAGACAAACGTGGCCACCATTTTTTTTGCAACACTCCGTGAACGAACATATTTAGTTGGCTTTAACTCATTTTCGAATACCCAAACTCGTGACTGGTTTTTTGTTGCGGGTTCGTATGCGTATATCCAGGATTCGTCACCTGATACAATGTTGTGTATAGCATTTGAGGATCCTGCGTGGAATCTTTCGAGAGTTCTGACGCACCAAGTAACGCGAGCCGCTTTTTGCTCTTCACAGAGCAAATGCGGTATCCATCGGGAAAACAACTTTTTTACACCTAATTGTTCATGCAAGATTATTTGTATTTGACTCATGCCAATGTCTAAATTTGCCTGATTTTCGCGGTATGTCACATGTCGATCTTCCTCAATCAGCTTACGCACAGCATCAACGTTTTCTTGGGTGACTGCAGTTTTTGGACGACCATGACGGGGATCGAATATATATAATCGTATATTCGAAAGTCATAATAAATCATCGCCCTTGAATTTTCTCGAGTCAATTCCATTTTCTCAACGACTAAACAAGTTTGAGAAGACCTTGTGAGAAGAAGAATCTTTTTTTAAATAAATAAATGGTATTCGATTTTTAAAACTAAGGAGTTTTCAATTAAAAAGATTTTAATACGATAGGAATAGTGGAAATATTCTATTCCCGATACTTTTAGTGCAGCCTATGTATTAGACTTTCCAATTAAAAATATATCTGTTCAAAAAAAATTTCTAATACAAACAATTTTTATTCGAACCAAGCGGTTCAGCACCTCCTTTCTTCACATCACCGTAATTGGAATTCTTTACCGCAACTCGTGTTCGCTTCGACCTTCAACCATGGGCGTTTAGTTCAACCCTTTAGCCTTAAGTGGGTCGTGAAAAAGCTTCTTTGAGGCTCGGACTCAAACTGAAGACCAGCATTTTAGTATTGTTGGTATCTATAATAGTGGCCTTAATTCTTTTGGATTTCAATTTAGCTTACGCGGGTTGACGAGCAACATAAAAATAAACTTTTGGTCCCAAAATACTCCAGATCAGGGGGCGGCGTACGGAACCGTTTCAGTGGAACACCAAGCATCACACTACATGGCACAAGATCATAAGCATGGCATACATCACACAAGCATGGCACTATAGTATTTCAATTGTCTGTTGTGCGCATATAAGTTAACAACTTTATAGGTATGAAAAAACGTATTGTTTCTTGTGCACGGTATCACTTTAAGTATTCTTAAGAAGCTCTGCAGACTTATTGCAAGGAACGTCACCAACCTGAGGTATTTTAATTCATCAGTCGAGAAACCCCAGGTTTTCTCGCGTCTGAGCAGTGTAGATTATCACTAAAAGTATAATTGATGAATTTATTTTAATGACATACCTTACGGATGTTATTTACCAGCAAGCATTTAGCTTAAGAGCATTTTGCCGATCCGCCAATTACATGCAATTGAAAACTCTGCTAGCCCAGTTACAGTAATGATGGCAACCCTATAACTTCGCAAGGTGACCACTAGCCGTTCGGCGTGCCCTCCGACAATGTCATGGAATCAGCCGCTCCTAAACATTTATATACCAAAAAAGATTTGTGAGTCAACATCAACATACAGTGACGTAGGTTCCTAGACGCGCAGTTTAGTTATATATATATAAGTTATATCATTACCTCGCAATGAACAAACTGGTACTAAAAAGATCTCAAGTTGCGTTAGTATCGGATGCAAGTAAGTACATTTTTGTAGTCAAGCATCTATCTGAACATATGTATAAGTCATAAACGAAGTTTTAGACAACGTCTGTATTTCTTTATGTACCTACGACGGGCTAATGTAGATATTTAGAAAAAGTTTTGTATTTATCCTGGAAAATGTATATAAAATGGTCCTAACATATTTGTACTCTGACAAAGCCTTGAGAAATGGCGAAGCATTGACCAATAAAATAACCATTAATAAATTAAATTTGTCGAATACACAATATTTAATTGTTTACTGGCACATTGTCTGGAAATTGAAAATATCAACATATTTTATAATGTTCAGTTCTATTCATCAATGGGACAGACATTTTCATTCTTACACACTGTTTAATTTTTTACAGGCAAAAAAGTTTACAAGATTGTCTTTGGGTTGAAATATATTCTCTCAACGAGACAATCTTGTAAGCTGTGATTAATTAACAGAATACTGGCTCGATTGCTGCCAAACCATCCCAAAGAACGTTTTGTGCGCCGCAAAATGCATGTTGCCAGCAGATTTTTGTGTATATATGTATATTTTATTTTACTAAGATTTATACAGTGATTTTTTAAATATAAAATGTGGGACCGAATCATACAATTGAGGACAGGAGTCTTCTGGGGACGGAAAAACTCTTCATTGATTATGGAAATACAATATATTCGGTTTTGTCTCACTCCAGACTCTGCCGTCATACGCCGCAGGGCAGGTAGTGAAGCGACAGCTGTTAAACCGCTGATGCCATTTTTTTCGTCTAAAACGTTTTTCTCTGTGCCAAATACTGAATACGGTCAAAACTAATCAGAAGTTGCAGTAAATTACTCCATTTTTGGAGAGATCAGACCCTCAATCAAAAACCGAAAAAGCGCATTTAGTCATTTAAATAATTTTGAAAGTCCATGAACCCAAAAATGAGACAGACGAAAGCCAAATCGGTCAGACCTTAATTAAATTAACACGCTTCGCTCACTCAGACAATTTGCTGCTCACGGCTACAACCCTCCACGTAGGATATGACTAAAGCACTTTGAAAAAAAAATCTCATCACAGGAGGAACCATTAACAGAAGTGAGTATTAGCTATAATGTAGGATATAATGATGGCTAATCGTGGGAGTAAGAGTTACACTTCAAAATAAAAATGTGTTGCAAGTATTATAGCAACCATAATGTTCTTGTTTGTGTATTCAGTTTATACTTCCAAAAAACAGTTGTTACTAATATTGGGTACTCGTTGGAATTAACCGCTGTTCTAATACGTACTTTTAGTGGAAAGATAGTTATTTAAACTTAATTGATCTTTTTGTCAAATGAATTTTGTTTATATAATATTAAAATATATATTAAAATAATAAAAACGCTGAAGTAAAAGAGTCTATTATGTGAAGGTACGTACAACAATAACAACCTACTAGATGCATATAACTATGCAATATCAAAGAAAAATATATAGATTTCATAGAAAAAACATCAAATCAAACGTGAATAAAAAGAAACAATATTTGGACGATAACAAAATATACAACTATAGCGGATGTCACCATTCATCAATGAGCATTAATTATCGCTCATTCGTTACCCGCCATTTCCAAGATCATATCTCACACGCCGGGTACCCCGCGCCTGCCAAACCCGCCATCTGTCCAAATAAATCAACTGCAGTGATCAGAAACAAAGGACCACTCTCGACCGCCTGATTGATCTATCAATCACATGATAAGACTCATTATTACCGTGGCGATGTGGACAGCGCTATACGATTGATGCGTTCGTTTTTTACTTATATATCTTTTATAAATCCGCCGCAATACCTTCCTGAATTTGATATAACTCTTTGCATTCAAATACTACACTGCACACAGAAGAACAGTAGAAGAGAATGGATGATAGACGCCTACATGTCGCTGAAATGCAAATGTTGAGATGGATGTATGGTTTCCCTAGGATGGACAATGTGAGAAATGCATATTAGACAGAGCCTTAAAATAGCCGAGGTGGGTAAAATATGCTGAAGAGAGTTTCGTCACTCTATACTTAAATATGGAAGTTAGCCAACAGGCTCGTGGCTAAGTGGTAACCGAGTAGGTGAGCACATTACAAGGTTAAGTAATAATAGCCAGGTCAGTCTTAGGATGGAAGACCATTTTTAACAAATTGAGACTCCTCCGTGCACGTTAAGCCGTCGGTGTCAATTGCCATACGAACATCTGTGGCATTCGTTACGGGTAGTTAGAGCCCTAAAAAGTACGACAAGATAAGAAATTTATTATTGACAACGTGGTCTAACTACAGAACTTCGATATCGCCTAGTACTTGCATTGTGGAGGTCTGATGGCAGTTGCTTTACGTAAATCATCGAAGTTCAGCTGTATCGTAGTTAGACTGAAAGCCGACACCAACTTAGTTGGAAAAAGGCACGGAGGATGATCCTAATATGGAAGTTGACGGGTACGACTGTGTAGAAGAGGATATGGCAAGAAAGAGAGTAAGTACTAAAATAACGAATGATAGTACTCTATCATTCGTTATGGTTATTCGAATGGAAGAACAAAACATATTGTGCCGACACTATATAAAATTGTGAAAAGGGTAGGCAGATGATGATCATGACTGTATTGCACAAACGCTGATGAGTGGTAACAATCTAGCAGCCTAGCAATTGGCTTCTCACAAATCTCAGAATATTATGACTTGCTTTAACGGTGAAGGAAAACCATGTGAATAAATCTGTATACATATTTGAGTGTTCTCCATGATTTGGCATGCAAATATAATCCATTATAACTAATTACATTTATGTATAATCTTATTGTTTTATCAATATCAATATCAATATGTTTAAATGTATTACAATATGTCAGAATTATCTAAATGGCCAATTCAAATGGTCTAGTGGTTAGTGATCCTGACTATTGAGCCAGAGGTTGTGGATACGATTCCCACCCAGGAAAAGTAATTTTGTGATGAGCACGATCATTTCTTCTGTGTCTCTGTGTAATTTATCTATAATGTGTATGTATTTAGTAATATTTATGTTTATCAGCAATCTGGTTACCATAGTAGGTACAAACTCTACCTAGTCTGGGATCAGACGGCCGTATGTGAACGTAACTAGCGTAACTTATTGTTTCTATCCTTCGAAAAGGTAGATTTTTTTTATGTTATAGGGAGCAAACGAGCAGACGGGTCACCTGATAGGAAGTGACTACCGTCGCCCATGAACACCTGCAACTCTAAGAGTCACAAGTGCGTTGCCGGCCTTTGAGATGGGAGTACGCTCTTTTCTTGAAGGTTTGAAGGTCGTATCGGTGCACAAATACCGCAGGTGACAATTTGTTCCACAGATCGGTTGTGCGAGGCAAGAAAAATCTGGAGAACCGCACAGTGGTGGATTGCCAATTATCCAAGTGATGGAGATGAAAGTTTTGTTTGAACAATGGCGGAACGCTGCGGCCGGTATAAGTTCGAACAATTCCTCGGAGCACTCCCCATGATACATGCGATAAAGAATGCAGAGTGAAGCTACATCTCTACACAACGCCAAAGGGTCGATCTGAAATATCCTGGCAATCAACGATTCGAGTCGCTCTCCGTTGAAGGCGGTCAAGAGCCTTCTGTCCTTTTCTATACCCCTGGTGTATGCAACATTTTATGATGATCGATTGAAACAAACAAGTTCACTTTCGCTTTTATAATTTAGATAGGAATGAGTTAGGATTAATTACGTTAGGATTTAGGATATTAGTGCAGATACTGTCTGACAAATGAGACGTGTTTCATCTGACTTCACTGACCAGTTGCGGAGTAGATCTGGAAACTATGTAAGTTGCTATTTCTATTATATTATTCATTGTGTATTCGCAAACGGGTTTGGCAAGACTTGTATTACAGTCAAAACTTTTAACCAGTCAAAAGTATTTTTGACCACAGGCTCTCGACAAAACTACTTTTGACTGAAATTAGAGACAAAAGTAGTTTTGCCCCATGGAGATGGTTAAAAGTATAATTAGGTTAGGGTAGATTGGAGGGGATACTTTTATTTACACTTTAATCAGTTAAAAGTTATTAGTGGTTAAAAGTTTTAACCATAAAGGAGATCCGCCACTTTGTATGGGGTATTGGTACCAAACTGTACAATTTAAAACTTATTTCAGTTAACTTACTTACTTAACTGTTTCAGATTAACGTTGAACTTTATTTGACTTCAATAGCTAAAGGGATTTAATAGATATGTTAGTTTAAAGATTACTCAACAGTCACACATAGAATTATAATAATAATGACTTCTGAACCGAATTTAAATATTTTATTCAATTTCTTCATTTTCTACATCGTTTCTTACTAATATATCATCGTAATATACATCCACACAACGTGGTTGGTGCATTTATATTACTTTCGGACCGTGCCGAGCCTAAATACCACCAGTACCACAAATAAAATAATAATTACTTCAACTTCAACTTTTGGTTTGTGGCACTGTGGAGTTACCACAACTTTGCCAATGTCAAGTAGGTACGGAGGACAAACTGTCAAAGGATTTTATTTAGAGCTGTGGTAGAACCAAAAAAAATTGTAGAGATGTAGAGACTATAAATAATCGGGAATTCTAAACTTATTAAGCATGAATAAAAGAGCCAATCATGTAAATACATAGAAAATAAATACAAGTATAAAATAAACAAATAAATATATATTACTAATATAAATATTGAATTATGTTATGACAATAATTACTTCGTAATTACAACAAGCAGACTCACAGTTGACAGACTTGACATTAACCAACAACCAACTGATTTTTTCAAATAAAAAGGTACGTACCAACATAAAAATGGCGGTCGTCATACAATATCGGCTGTTATAATGTATATCGATCCATCGATTGCACTTTACCTATTTTACTAAATTGAACAATTACTAATGTTTTTATTTTATCGTTTTTTTATCTTGCATCAATTTATTAATAATATATTTTATTAATTGGCCCTCAAAACTGAACGTGTCTTTATTGCATTGAAAGAGAATCGACTGTTTAGTTTAATAATAACAATCACTGCACCCTTCCACTTGACACGTTCCTTTATACGTAATCGGTATCGGTATTGGGCCTCTTTAATTGCCTGGACGTTTGAGCGGATTTTCGGCAGTTCTAAATAGATCAACTTTATAATGTGAATAAATTCTAGTAAGATTATAATTATATATCAACATATTAGTATCATATGAAAGGGAATTGAACCTAGTTTTGTTTTTAAATGTTTTATTTTAAATAAATATTGTATTTTAGGCTTACGAAACAAATTTATAGATTTTTTTTTTTTTTCACTCGAGACCTCGTAATAAACCTCATTTTAAGTATTATAGATTATTACTATCGAATTTTGAAGTAGATAACTGGCATCTATAAGAGTCTAGCTATTTGTCAGTATTTTTATCTTCGCTGTAGCTGTTATATTTTAGCTGTTACAAAGGTTTTTGTTAAAAATCCGCGACACAGTTGACCCCCTCCGCACCGCGCGGGGCCCGTCGGGGGGTGAGGGGCGTTCGACGGGGGGTACAGCTCTGACAGCTGGACGTTTCACCGGATTTCTGCCCAATTGTAAACATAGCAATTAATAAAATATGATAAAAAATACTTTTCAACTAGCTAATACTTCATATCTTATATCATAGTAAATCGCAAAAGGTGACTGATATAATAATACATTAAATTTATTCGTGTACGCGAGTGGGACCAAATTGCATATGCCAAAATGTGAGTTTTTAATACGCCTCTGTGGGTAGGCCAACATGCGAATACATGCGAGAATGTGAGTCAAATTAAGGAGCCCATGCTTCCAAGAATTTACTAACATAAAAACCCAATAATGGTCCTAGATATCAAACCAGGGATTTCACGATCGCATGCAAATTTAAGTGCCAAATTATTAAATGAGAACGAGCTATTTCGGAAAATAACTAAACGTCATTATATCTATGGTATTTATTTTATCAATAGTTGATTTTCATTATACTCTTCAATAGTGATAAAAAAATGTGTATTTAAATATTTTTTTCTCACGCCGCACATTTCTTTGATACAATTACGAAATGCACGCAATTACAAAGTGTAGCCTAGAAACAATTACAAAGAAAACACTAATTTTAGTAAAATATTTTATCATGAAACAAGTCAGTTTACAAATCATAAATAACAAACACAGGCTTACAGTTATCATGACTAAATACCACATTGTTATACTTCAGAACGCAATATAACCTGAACCTGAAATATAACTGTTTTATAAAATTTATGGGGAAGCACTCACAAGGCATTTCAAACTTAACGTTTCTAGTGAAGCTTTGTAGTCCTGCAATGTTCCTGGGCAAGGGATTTCCTATAAAATACTCTTTAAACTTAACTTCTAAGACTTCAAGAAAATGAACGAACTGTCGGGAGACCAAGTTTATCTTATTCCCGCAAATTGTATAACCCACAGGAATTTGCTGGAATTTGCTGTTTTCTATGATATCTTTGCTACATACATAATTTTTCATGGCTTCGCAGTTACAATGCGTCTGATACCCTTTATACAGCAGATATAAAGCCAAGTGCTCAATTTTGTTCTCCTCTGGTAATGCTATGCTGGGGAATTCTGAACTTGCATGAGCACATTTGTCTTCGTATGATTCGGTAAGCTCTTCGTCATACATATTAATAGCAGGCATTTGCCTAGCTCGGGCCAGGAAGATCTCCATTTCACCTGCCACTCTTCTTTTAGAAAAATATTGAAAAACATTAAATATAGGAAATTTGGTAATACACATCACCATTTGCTGCGCGGTCGGTTGAGGACCATGTGTCTGGCGAACATTGTCAAAAAAATTATTGAGGCAATCATGACTTAACCCTACAATTGGTAACCAGCAATTCTCAGTCTTTAATGCTCCGTATAGCAAGAGAAGAGAGTTAATTGACATCCTAAAACCTTCTTTGAATACTGTGAGATCTTTATTCTTAGTAATTTCTGAAACACGCCCGCTTTTAAGCTCATCATTGGACAAACGTATGTTAAAGAATAGGGACAACATTTCTACTAAAAAGTCAACCTGTGTTGTTTCACCGGAGAATACGGCGTTTTTATCTTCCGGGGGATACTCGGTACTGAAGTTGAGCGTATCCTTCAGTTTACTCATTGTAAGGATCCACTGCACCGTGTCTTTCGCTGCAGGTTCAAGCACCTTTAGGTCGATGCAAGTAGAGATAGCAGTGGCCGTTGTCCTGCTGAAAAGCTCAGCAGTAAATTTTAAGTTATCCTTTGAACCCCTTGCTTTGAGTTTGATGTGATCATCTGACAACTTGGGTGCGAGTCTCAATAAATTATTATTGCTGTCGTATTCGTAGCAATTCACTATGTGACGCCACTTGGCTAACAAACAGTTATTAAACGTTAAGTTGTAATCCAAGAAGTTATCTCGAATGTTTCTCATCAAATGAAGAGTATCATACATAAAATATATTTTTTTTGCGCCCACAAAGAAAAATGGATCTTTGGCAGACAATGCTCTCTCTTTGGCTGCAGTTAGCAAATCTGACTCAAGATCGGATATAAGTGTACGTACATTGAGGCCTATCTCAAGCAGTTTCCTAATGATTTCGTCGACAAAAAAGTTTATGCCCTTATAGTTTTGAAAATTACTTAAAAATGAAAAAGCTACCGCCTGTTTCCAACTGTGAAAAAGTCCTCGGACTATTACTAATAAAACATGCCTGGCCGGTTTTAACGTCTGGACTCCATTGAATTCATGAAAACCGAAAATCTTATCATTTACCGTATCATATTCAATAGTTGGCGATAAACTCATGGTGCCGATGCATACAACAGATTGTTTCTGTGCTGGCGTCATACCGTTAACTTTAATACTCAGAGCCCTGAAGACATCTTGACTCAACTCGCTTGTCTTCGGAATGCATAATCTATAAATTGTAGAAATCCGCGGTAAGCTAAAGGTGGCCCGAAGAAGTCTGTAAGCATTTGGACTTTTAAAATATAAATCCAGCGCAAACATCTTAAATTGGTTACTATATTTTTTTTTCTGACACTTTTTTTTTATTTCTGGAAAATGGTCAAATGTTAAAGCATCGTCAGATTCATTAAAAATGAAATTTTCTTCGTGATATTTATTTTCGTTATCCTCGTCTACGAAAACGGTAAGACAGTCGTTTTCTTCTTTTATTTTAACTATCTTGGTTGGTTCCTCATACTCAAATATGTCGTTTAGGTTTCGCTTCATCAGAGGCTCATTAATGTCTGAACTAGTAGTTGCAGCATTAGCGTCGATCTGCTCGACAGGCTCTACCTTGACAGGTACTAGCCAGTTATCCAAATTGTCCGTTGGGGAAGTATCATCAGGGATAGACGCCTCATCACCGTCAGTCACATCCTCAGTGTCTGGAGACACGTTACCGGAGTTTGAGGGAGAAATTTGGCTGACTTTAGGTAGATATCGCGTTGGTACGGCAGCTTTCCTTAGCAGTTTACGCGAGCTGTTATAGTTAATATACCTCTTTTCAAAGTGTCTCTCACATACGTAAAGTCTAGGGGTGTCAGTTTCGATAATCCGTTGTATCCTCTGCAGCCATAATGCTTGCCTGTAACAAATGCTTTTTATAAATAGGTACAGTTAGAATTAGTATCACCTGTTTCAGATAGAGGCTCAGTAATACCGCGCATTTGTACTGTGTGACTTATTTTCATTGAATTCATTTACTATTTATAAACGGTAAGGGCGCCTATCTTACATATTGCACCGACTTGAAAAAGAAGGAGAGGTCCTAATTTGATTTCCAAAATGTTTGTTAAACATGTAGGTAAATCAAACCGCACCTTCTTCCCACTAGTACAATTGAATAAACATTAGTAAATGGAAAAAAATGTATATTCTGTTCTTATATTTCTAGTGTTGCTTATCTACATAACAAATATAAATAGTTGCAAGATACACGCTACTTATAACCCCAATAATTTCATAGGAAATTACCATAAATACAATAACACTTTCATCACATTCCATAATAATATATTATATATTTAACTGGCCATAGTTATATAATTAATACCTATAGAGATAAATTGTTTTAATTACAATGATACGACCTGTATTTTGACATAATTGGGTAAGTACATTAAAATAATATAAATCAAGAAGATGCGATAATTTCTGTTCGTAATAATGTGGTCCAAGCTAAGGAATGCGTCGTTGCTGTGTCACTACTGTCACTCGTTAACTACATGCTCCTCACGCGGCGTCCGGCGTCGCCGTCGCGCGGTTTGCCGAGTACGGTTACGAGATTGAGCATAGCACTCCGTCACTCCGGCAGCGCTGTCGCAGCCAGACTGTTACTTGTATGTATACTTGTAATCGGCTACTGGATGCGTTTGTGAACACAACATCCTTACCACGCTGTACTAGCGGAGGCTAAATATTGTTATTGAAAAACCTTTCTTTAGGTTTATTTTCTCAATTAGAAGTTTTTCTTCTCTAGTTGCCTATACCTGTTTTCTGTTCACAATAACTATTCGAAAGGAAGTTTCATTTATTGATATCTGAAAAATATGTTTTAAATGTACCCACGGAAACCAGTGAACAGTCGTAAAAATTTCTAACTTTTAACAATACTATAAATACAAAAATGTAATATAAGCGGCGGGCGGCGCGGTAGCCTAATGGTTAGGCCGTCGGACTTGCGATCAAATGGTTGCGGGTTTGACCCTCATCCAGCGCACTACCACCAACACCCACTTCTAATTAAACATTTAGCTTAGCTGGAGGGGTTAACAAGAATACGAGTAATGTGTTACCCACGTGTACCTACATAAAAAAAGAAATAAACCTTTTACCTTTCTGGATCTTTGGGAAGATTGTAGAAACTGTATTGCGGGTGTGACGTAGAAGTTATATGACAAGTGTAGACACCACAGCGAACGTAGGCTCTTTTCCTAGTGAGCTTTTCAATCTGATCCTGCTCCTCCATCATCGCTTAATATTATTTACGTTTATTAAGTACTGATTTCAAATATTTCGAGCAGCTCTAAATAGTACGCGTATAGTAAGACGAGTCAGGGGCGTGGAACGACGCGGCGCGGGGGGAGGGGTATAACAGGATGACGCGAGGCCCGCTCACTGTCGTAGCCGTGGCCGTACTGCTCGGAGTTGAACTACCGCAGCGCCACCTCATAATATAATTTTGTTAGTGTGCGTAAGTTTGTACGTAATTATTACGTTGGTAATATATTGATAAAAATAATCGGTCAGTCAAAGCGATACGTTTAAATAAATAGGTGAAATTTAAATTTTATAGTGAAACAAAATATGAAATATCCATTTCTCTCGGTCAGCTTCTACAGGTCTCGTCCTAAGCCACATTTTCTTCGGCGTAGTAGGTAGGACTGTGTAGGCGGACCATCCGTTTAGTGTTTTAAGTATTCTGAGTTTCAATACGTTTTCATTTACGGTTTTCATTTTTGTAAATCATCACTAAGTTAAAGGCACTAGATTGACTTTAAAAAAATTCAACTACCAAAGACCGATAACAATACAGTTATTATCATTTTATTTATGTTCGTTTTGTTATTAAACCGTGTTTTTTTTTTGTTTTTCACACTATAATTTTTATATATTTATATATAATTCTGTATACCAAGCGTTCTTCCACACTGTTCCTACAAACTTTTTAACCTACAAAAAGCCCGTAGGAATATTTCTCGTTAATTTTTATCTGTTGCATAATTTTTTTTTTTTTACTTATAGCTTTTTTTATGGGATGCAAACGAGCAGACGGGTCACCTGATGGTAAGTAAGGTAACTCTCCGGTCGAACCGGCCCATACGTGCCGAAGCATGGCTCCCCACAGTAAAAATTTATTTGTTTACGGTTTTATATTTGGCCAGACTCAAGCCAACTCAAAATTATTTAGGTATTTATATTAGTGAAGGAGTTTAGTTAGGCTCACAAGTTTATTTTTGCTTTTCAGTTCCTTTTTTCTTCGTTGTTTAATTTTTTTGTTGAAAGTTTTTATAATTTCTTTTAAAAGTAAGCAACTGCCGTGTTGTTTCGAAAAGTCAGTGGCCCTTATTCCCCAAATGATATGATTATCAAAAGTGTTTCAATGAAGCTTGTGGATTAGTAAGATCTAATCCACAAGCTCAAGATCTAGATATATCTTAGATTTTCATTCCGATACAAACACCGCTACAACTTTTAAATACAAATGCTTCTAACAACAAATTGGAAATTCTGTATTGTCATTGTTAAATTTTGGCGTCAGAATTAAGTGCATATCCATCCAAAATTCCAATTTTTTATCCAAAATTTTATGTTATTCATATTAAATATAAAAAATTAGCTAGAATGTTGGTGTAATCTTACTTCAAAAGTGACTACTGTCCTTGTCCGCACAATGCACAAAATGTGTGTCACTGTATTCATTCGACGTTAGCCAGGGCACACACCGAGCTATGAGCGATGCGGAGCGGCAACGTTGCGTATCGCTTTCTCTCTCTCAGTGTAGCTTCGGCGTCGCTTCGAAAGGCCGTGTTCACCGTTCGGACGTACGTGTGTTTTATACAATATCGACATGAATACGAGGAACTATCGCGAAAGGTTGATCGATGAAGTGAAGAAGCACCCGGTTTTGTACGATACCCGCAATGAGAATCATCGTGACATCGACGTGAGAGACCGATGTTGGATAGAGATCTCCGAGCGACTCGGAGCTAACAGTACGTATTACACACAACCAACAATATAGTATAGCTTAGCCGTGTGTTTAGCAGATTGGAATATGTTTATGTCACTACATCTACGTGCACATACTTTGGTATTACGGAATATGAACGTTACATGTATTTAATCAAGGTTGAATATCAAACAAATGATAAGAGTTGGAATATAAACAATAGATCGTCGCGTTATTCCTTACTTCAATTAAACGATGATTATAATGTACTAGCCGTCCTCGCAGTTTCACCTGCGTTTATCCTCACTGCTCCGCTCCTATTTGTCGATTAGCCTTCCTTGATAAATGCCCTATACAACACTAATTTTTTCAATTCGAACCAGTAGTTTCTGAGATTAGCGCGCTCAAGCAAACAAACAAACAAACTCTTCTGCTTTATAATATTAAGTATACACACACTGCTATTTATTGTCGTTTTGTGTTTATGTATATATTTGTTTTTAATATAACAGCTGATGTTAGGTTTAACAATTACAAACAGCAACAGGCTCAATAACTTGGAGCCACAATTTTATGTGATCCTTTAATATAATTAATATATTGCCTTGTAATAAAGTATCGGTAGCTATTTATTTATTTATCTACATTATGAAAGTGACTATCGTAATCTTTGGATATCTGAAGACAAATACATAATATGAAGGTAATGAAATAGGGTTGACTTCCAGTTTTCAACCGCCTCAGTTCTTGAAATGGTCATTCTTCTTCACGTGGATATTATGCGGATATGACTCTGTTGTGCATTTTGTATGTAATGTTTTCAAGCCCTAACTATATTACTCGACCGATAGTATAATCATGAAATTTTTGCCATGTTATGCATGCGGCTGGCCCTTATTAAAAAACCACTTTCTCTGTAATTTGTTCTTACAGTAGGAGTGAAGGAACAGGAGGTACGATCTGCGGAAAGACATTTACGCAGATCGCACCTCCTATATTTACCTTACAATACCCTAACGGTTTGAAACACTTACACCACGGCTAATGTTACCCGACAACACAACATCTATCACACTAATATTTCTCGAACTATGTAAATATTATTAATGTTGCCAGGTGAGGTGCTAAAGCGCGAGTGGAAAATCCTGCGCGACTCAATGCGGCAAGCCCTGAAACGTAGCAAAAAAGGCTCCACCACGAAAAGTGGGCTGCCGTGCAAGAAATGGCGCTTTCAAAGTCGCATGGCCTTCTTGCTGCCGTATATGACTATAAGACGGTGAGCCAATGTTTTAATAATTGTATAACTAATGGTTTTCTTTAACAAGAGATTTAAGAGTGTATCGTGTTATTGTGAATTTCCCTAAAACACAAAGAACACCCAGACTCGGGACATCTGTTTGAGGATCACACAAATTTTTGTACCGTGTGGACATCGAACCCACAACACTCGGCGCGGCGTACTGGCAAGGCGACCAGTTTAACCATTGCGCCCCCGTGCAATCAAACTGGTCAGACTTTCTTGTGCAACATAACATCTTTGATGTCTTTGGGCCCAAAAATGGTATCGGATACCTAAAACGGATAATCGTTCTTAAAAAAGTACAACGTGTCTAAACCATGACACTTAAAACATTTATTAACCATTTTACCACCTTTGGGGTTGAGTTTTATTATTTTTATAGGACAACAGGGAGATTTATTGCAACAATGCGGCAAAAAATGAGAAAGAGACGGAGAAGAGAAAGATTTTCTGCTGTTAAAGCGCTCTAAGCTTTGTGACACTTCCGGTCCATGTCAGGCTGGTATCTTGTACGATGATACCATCTTGTATATAACCATAACGGCTCTTGCAAGCTCCAAATAAGGCAACTAGTATGGAACGGGATATTTGTTCAAATTGTTGTGTCGTCAGCTGTCGTTGCAAAGGCGGCGTCACATTCCTCATATGGTACAGTCCTATTTCATACTATACTTGTACTAACGTGGTGACTTACAAGCATAAAGAGTAACAGACGCAATGTAAAAGGGTATGTTCGACTGCTGACTCTACGTCTTATTGCTGGCACGGTGATCATGACAATGATAGTGATATAATTACGTAGTTACAACGCGCGTAATGATGGTGCTTGTACCACATGGTTTTGAGTATTTGCTGCTTTCCTAACTAAGGACCATAATGCTAAAAGTACCAAGAACCTTTTACGATTGAAGAGCACATAGATTGAAGAAGTCTGGCATCCATGTGTATGACCTTGAATGTTAGTCATCTGCCCAAGTCCGCCATTAGATGTCCCTTCACTTAACTTCTCTTTAATATTCTATACACAATATTTAATTAAGTTCTATTTGTTACAGTGACAGACTGATAAAAGAAGACTTGAAGCTGGATGATACAGAGACTTCAGAGGTAGAGGAAGAGCGCCCCGAGCCAGATATTTGGGACCCAAACTACCACGCCACAGACCACTCCTCACTCGAGCTGTTCTTCGCCAGCGTCTGTCAAAGCACCAAGCGCCTCCCCAGAAAATTGCAATCCACTGTCAAGCGGCAGGTCCTCGATGTCCTTCTCAGAGTCGAGGAAGAATGGGAGCAGGTGCAGACCGACTCCAAAGCTGAACTGAACAAGGAATTTGATTAATGACGATTCGTTGGATAGGTAGTAAAAAAGACTTTGTTTTAAGATTAAGTTAGAAATTACGTTAGAAAATAATTAAGTACAGTCAATTTTGGAATAGGTAAGAAAGGTTTGTTTATCTTGGGTTGATTAATGAAGCGTGGTGTAATGTACGTTATTACTTTATTAGGTTTTCACTGAAGTACCTGAGTACCCATTGCTCTATTTTAAACTTCTGCGGATTGGACAGAAGTTACATTGCTTTTTTTTTCAATTGATGCCAACAAAAGCATTAGGTAAGTCAATCCTATTCTAAATTGATGACCCTTTGCGTTCGGTGCTCGCTTGTCTAAGTGTATTTAAAGTGATACGCAACTATTATGCAGATATTGCAGATGATTCTCTTCTACTTAGGGAAGTATTATTTGTGAATATGTTACTTGACACATTTAAGAACTCGTGAGTGAGGTTAAAGATCTCTAAGATGATATTATTTTTATTCTTATTACTCTGACTGACATTTTAATTGGGTATTAATATATTATTGCGTGGAAGGATTTTGGGGAAGGCCTTTTCCCTAGAAGTGGTACAGTGTGGGCTAGAATAAAGAACATATGATTAAGTTGCAGCTACAAAAATTTATAGTATTATTAAAAGTTAATAATTTATACTAAGATAATAATTATTACTATATTTACTATTGATAAGGATTGCCGGTAATATCAGCCTGCAATCGTGCAAATAAAGCTGTGTGATAACTATGACCAATTGTTTTGCAAACTGTAGTTTAATTTATACATAAATTACCAAGGTTCTTTAGCCATATTTAGTTTCTAGGGACTCTATTCCGTTTTTTCAGGGAAGAGACTATTGAGTGACGATCTTTTTAAGGATGTGATGCAGTTTAAATGCGTACATCGAGAATCGAGTTTGGCAACGGCCGAACTGGTTTGTGCCGATTCTCCCGTTCCCGTTGCTCTCCGTAAAGTTATCTAGTCTGTGTATATTATTAGTATGTGTATATAAGTTTGTAATACAAAAATTATTTTTTATGTGATATAATAACAAATTAAAGACTTTCGTTTTTCCTTTACTTGTGCTGTCAGACCTTGCTTCTTACCAAGTTTCATGGTTCTAAGTGAATGGGAAGTACCCTATTGATTTTGATTTACTCGCAGAATGTTCAAATTTGTTAAAATCTAAGGCTTAATGGCCATATCTTTTGATTGCATTTAATTAGACTCTTAATTTTTTTACAGCTTCAAGGTACCGTTGGCTTAAGTATTTGAAGTTAATAATAACTTAATGCCTCCACAGGTTCCTGAAGAAAAGGGTCTTGACAGACACACAGACAGATATACGAACAAATAGAGACAGCCAGACGGACAATAAGGTTCCTTTTTTCCTTTGAGGAACGGAACACTAAAAAGGACTTTGACTACAATAGAAAATTAAAATAAGAAAGGAAAATTACACTGTAAAATCGTCCATAAAACAAAAAAAAAATAATGAAGATTTAATTCTCTCTAATGTTTAAAGTAACACAAGATGGACGACTACTTATTAAGAAGATGTCGTTAAAGATTGTTTCCTAGCTATAATACACCTAAAAGTGGCAATGGGAAATGACACGTAACAGTGTCTTATAATTGAGCGCCGTTTAGGTCTTTGAGTCCACTCAAGTTGAAAGGTATTTGAAATGCTCCGAACTGAAGTAAAGCCATTCCTTAAATAGATAACTCGCAGCGGAATAAGTAAGTAGGTACCTACTTGTAAAGACAATACTGTTCCGGACTGAGGAATCCCAGTCTCCTTCTAAAAGCAGCGACTGAGACGGGGCACTCCCTAAATATCACCATTCTGTATTCACATCACGTAGCAAAAATTAAAAATAAATCTCTTCGCTTGCATTCACAGAATTCGCTTCAGGGTGGCAGGCGGTAAGTATTGGAGAGCGGGATGAGGGTTGCGTCCCTCCGCCTCCCTCACCCCGGTGCCCCGCAGGTGGCATCGATCGTTCTCCGCCCAACAACAACTAGTGGGCTCTATTCTCGTTTCATTTCATATTTTACAGGATTTAGGTACTGGCGGTAGCTGTGTAAGTTCGCCGCTAGCGGAGCACGAACATTAGCCCCTTAGCACTCAACTCCTTATAGAACTGTACCTACGTTGGTATATAATTCAGGTTTATTCATTCTATCTTTGTCTTGTTGGGTCACAGATTTCATTCACCAATCGGGTTGGGTTGAATAAAGTTTTCTTGGCACAATCTCTAATCAAAATGAGTTATTCACGATCTATCAACGTTAAAATAAAGAACTGAATATACACCAATAAAGTACGTATACCGAATTAACTTTTATTTAAAGACACGTAAGTATAAATATAGAAAGACGCCATCGAAGCGGAGCCACGATTGCGAGGAATGTGATATTGCTACGATGGCAAGAGTTGAGGATTTGACAGGATTGATTCTTCGTCTTTTGGAATATATGTATAGAAGTGTTTTGAGACTAGATGATCATCTCGGCTACGAGAAGCAAATGTAAGATCGCTGTCCGAATATCTTAAAAGCATTTAGAATAGATCAATCGCTAGTAACATGCTTGTTCCAGGGCACCTAGATGGCTCAAAAGGCGACATAAAGTAGGGGAACTCTAATTTATTCTTGAAATTACTTAGAATATGAATAAGTTCAGAAATCTGGTTGTAAATCATTCCAGAAATATCATACTACTTATACAGAAAGACTTTCAATTGGTAAGATTGAGTTATATAGATAGAGCCCTGAAAACTGTAATTGGGTTGCTGCACTAGTTATAATTAGTTCATTACAGTATACCGCCTTCTGTAGCTTCAAACTTCTGTAGTTGCCATCTTCTCTAATTATATGTTTTGTTGTATGTTACGCAGGTAAACTAGGTACACCTGTATCAAATCAGATCTGTCTGTCATTCTAGTCGTCAACCAGAGGTTCATTCCAAACTACCTCGTGATAACAATATAGCTTCATCGAAGATACTGTAAAAAACTGATTCCCTTTTTTTTTTAATTGATACTACTAAGGTTTGTCATAGCTACTAAAGAAAAATAAAATCGGTTTATACATATAAAGATCATCTGCAATTTTATTGACTATCCAGTTGGAAACAATAATCTCACAATGACAACACTAACCCATTTAACGGAACAACAAAAAACTAATTTCCATCAAAGCTCATGTGATATTCTGTAAGCTCTCATAATCATCGCGGGGTGGATTGCGCCCTCTGGGGTGGAATGGGGTAAGGTAGGTATGGAGAGGGTTGTGGGGTGGCCGGGCACCGCCTGCAACAGTACGAACGTAGTTATAAATAGTCGTCCTCCGTCATTGCCAAGGTCGGCGCGGATCGATGGCGCCTTCACCGGAGCTCGCGGGTTCCGCTGCCCGCACCAGCTGGTCTCGCTGTTTTAGGGAACTTTAAATTATAGACCTTTATTATCTTTAAGTGAACAATGGTGGCTTTGTATTCCTCGCTCGACTCAACCTTGGAACCTTAAAAAAATCCAAGTCCTAATTGCGAATATGTTTTTTATAAGTTAGACGACCCATGTTGCGCGGTTATGCATGTGATTGCATGGTCAGAGATCACGGGTTCAATTCCAACTTTGGGCATTGACGGCACGGATGGCACAATAGTTTAAGTAGTCACCTCGTTATTACGTTACACCGCGCCGAGTGTTGGGTTCAAATCCCACACGAGACAAAAATTTGTGTGATCCCCTAGTTGTCCCGAGTCTGAGCGTTCTTTGTGTCCGTTGTTTAAATGTTTGTGAAGCTCCCCGTGACACAGGAATATTCCTAATGCCTATTGCCTAATGTTGTTCTTAAAAAAACTTAAAAAAAAAAAAAATATATAAGTTATTAAGTAGTAAAAAAGCCTGAGGTCGAGGGTTCGATTCCCACCCAGGACAAATAATTATGTGATGACCACTTTGTTCTGGCTGGGTGTAATTTATCTATGATATGTATGTATTTAAAAAATATATAAGTATGTTTATCAGCAGTCTGTTTAAGATAGTACAGGCTCTGCCTAGTTTGGAATCAGACATGGAGTGTGTACCTCACACGGCCGTCTCAGGTTATTACAGTTATTATCATCATCAAATACCCATAGTTTCATTAATTTCAGCACTCTCTCATTCGAAATATAAGCTTTATCCGTCTATTTTCAAGTTCGAATTTCCTTAAATTCTTAGTGCGTTACTTTATTCACCGACTCTAAAATAAAACTGACCACATCCTTTTATAACATTTACATAAACTCATTATTTATCACATTGTCTAGCCATTATGAATATTGCTACGTAACTGATGGGTAATGTGACAATTAAGGTACATTAGGCTAGGTGCTAGGACCAAGAACATACTTGGAAGGACCATGATCATTTACAATCAGAACAGGAATTTTAAATAGTAATATGTTAAAGTTCTAAAGATTGAAACTCAAGCAATGGTTAAAATGTACCGCGGTGCACACAAGTTCCACTAATAAACCCCGAACTTATTGAACAAGGAAAAGTGACCACACTTACTTAATAAACTTCAACCATATTAAATTGACCTAAGCTAGAACGTTACCATTGGTGATAGATGCAGGAAATTTAATGGTTAAAACGAATAGAATACTATATAATTTATTACCGTGTTCTGCTACCCTCTGTTCGTCCGGCCTTGACCCGTTTCTAATCGAGGTTAACTTTCTTTATCAACTACATAAATAGATAGATAGATAGATAGATAAACTCTTTATTGTACGACAAAGAAAGAAATGAATACAAACTTGTATACATAATGTGTAGATTCTTACCAAACTAAAGACTGAGTACAATTGGCGACCTTATCGCGATTTGCGATTTCTTCCAGGCAACCATTGGATGGAAAAAGAAATTATGAATGAGATGGGGAGTTGCAGTGTACAATTAATTAAACACTTTGCAATAATATATACATTTGCGAGTTTGCTATTAATATTATAAACTTAAAACTAAAATTATATATATATATATATATATATATATATATATATATATATATATATATATTATAAATATATATACAAATATATACACACATACAAACAAATACACATACAAACATGCATATATACAATAATAAAAATATACGCACTTACAGATTAAAAGGGTACAAATACACAGTATCAGACCCTCAACCACTTAGCAAGTCAAGTAGTGTTCCTTTAATAGTATCTTAAAGCTGGACAGTGTTTGTGCCCGTCTAATGGGCAATGGTAACGCGTTCCACAAACGGATAGCCTGCACTGTATATGATTTGTCCATAAAATTTGTGGAATGCTGTGGCATTTTTAAAGTCAAATTCTCCGACGACCTTAGGAGCCTTGAATGTGTATCGTTTAAGAATTTAAAGCGTTCTTTAAGATAGGAGGGCGTATTAGGGTTGAAGAGTGTACTGTATAATAGTGAAAGGATATGAATATTCCGGCGAAGGCGTATAGGTAACCAGTTGAGCTTATTACGATATTCAGAAACGTGGTCAAATTTGCGCAATCCAAAAATGAACCTTATACAGAGATTCTGAAGTCGCTCTAGTTTATTAAATTGGTCCTCGGTGAGATCAGGATAGCTGGCATCTGCGTAATCGAGAATTGGAAGAAGAAGGGATTCTGCAAGCGCAATTTTGGTCGCCACCGGTAGCAAGTTACGCAACCTTCTCAAAGATCCCGCAGAAGCAAACATTTTCCTGCTTACTTCTTGAAGCTGCGGACCCCAGGACAAATTCTTATCAATATATATTCCCAGATTTTTAACTTCATTTGTAATAGGAATGAAGGCGCCATCGCATAATATCTGGGGCTGTCGTGACCAATCGATCTTAGCTCTAGTTCTGGAGCTACCGACAACAGTTACTTGGGTTTTCCCCGGATTTACATATAAACCATGCTGCCTACTCCATACACAAATCTGCTCTATGTCTTTGTTAATGATAAATATTGCCTCTGCTAGCCGCTCTACAGGAGCTTGGGTATAAATCTGTAAATCATCTGCATAAAGGTGATAGGTAGAAGTGAGTTGGTTGGAAATAGAGTTTATAAAAACTGCGAAGAGCAAAGGAGATAGAACGCCACCCTGTGGTACGCCTGCAGACGTAGCGCACCAATTTGAGAACCTCTCCTCGATACGAATACGCTGCCGGCGCCCACACAGGTAATTACGAAACCAGTCAACTGCCGTTGGAGATATGTTAAGAGAACACATTATAGCAAGCAAGACATCAAAGTCAACGGTACTAAAGGCATTGCTGAAATCAAGCAAAGCCAGCACAGTTAACATGCCGTCTTCCATGCCTGATCGTATATCATCCGTAATATGAACCAGTGCAGTTGTGGTGCTATGGCCTGGGCGGAAACCAGATTGGAGAGGATTTAAAAGGAGGTTTTTGGAGAGAAAAGGACTAATTTGGTTGTAAACAAGACGTTCGAGAACTTTAGAGAGAAAGGGTAAGATTGATATAGGACGATAATCGGAGAAACAGGTAGGATTACATTTTTTGGGTAACGGAGTCACTTGTGCCTCTTTCCACGCATTAGGAAAGTTTCCACTTATAAGTGAGAAATTAAATACGTGAGCAAGAACGGGAATTATTTCATCCAGGATTGGCAGTAGTAGTAGTAAATAAGTATCTTAGTATCATCATGTAGGTTACTCTCTACACATAGCGACGCAAAAGGGAGAAGTTTTATAAATTTTATGTGTTTTTTTGTCTGTGTCATCATAGCTCCTATTAACTCCTATCGGATGTAGTAATTTTTATTTAGCTTTTTTTGGTTTTAAAGATGACTTGATGGAGTGTTTTAAGCCATAATTTAAGAAAATCTGTTCAGCCGTTCGAAGAATATCAGCTCTTTTCTAATGTTCATGGGATGTTCGTGGCGGGGGTATTTTATTTTTGTTATTTAAATATCATTTATCAAATACATACTAGTTAGTTAGGTAGCTTGGGAAGAATAATATCATCGATTTTGACTATGAATTTGTCTACAAGAATATTTGTAAATTATTTATACTTTTGTAAGGTAGTTCCGAACCTTATCATGGTTGTACAGGCTTCCCCAATGCGTGTAACTTATCTGTCGACGACAACTACTCCACTCAATACAAGGGGTAGTCAGTCAACCAACTAGTAATTGAGATCGCAATGGTTGCAAACAGCCGCACGTAGGAAAGGGAAACAGGCAACAGCTGATCGTTGCTAGGGGCGCTCTCGTGAGCCCTCTCAACTAGTTGCTCTATCAGTCGCACGCCTGGTCTAGAGAAACTCTCGAATGCACTGCGCATGTCTCCCGTATCGACCACGGTGTACAAGGTAAACAAAAAACAACTTAATGATAAGTGTTTCATGTTCTATTTTTGAGTAAACTGAATTTATAATCCTTGAGCCAAGATAATTTGATCCACAGTCACAGGCAAATGATATTCGGATGTTAAGCTATAGAAGGGTGAGTATTTCAGGTTTGAGAATTACAAATAATTTATTAACCGATGACAGGAGGTAGTTTTAAAATGATTTTTATAATAATAATGCTTTTTGTCTCCTTGAGAAATCCTGACATTCTTACCCTGAGTGCTAAAACATATTGTCTGATTCATCTGATTATTTTTTCTGTTAAAACATAACACACATAAAAATATATGAATGTATACAGATCTGACGTAGTAAAAAACTCAAATAACACAAAATTGAAATGTAAATAGTAAATCTTGTAAAATAACTAAAGTAAAACTAAAGTAACTAGCAAGTAATTTTGATTTAGCGCCAAACAACTTCACTAAAAACGAATACTCAAAATTGATTACGACTTTTTCAGTTTTCTTTTTAAAGTTTTTTTAAACAACAGTACGAGATCGACACTTTTTAAATGATGTGTTATAAGTTAAGCACATTATTCTTTATATTGCACAGAAAACACTTAATTTTTTTTAACTTAAAATTTACTGTAACAAACGTATTTATACGTTAAGTTAAATAAAACAACGTTGTGTATAACGAGCACCAAAACAACACAACAGGTTAGAATGAAAATGTGGCGTTTAGTTGAGAACACTAGCTGTCGACGTATAGATACTCAATTTCTTTAAAAACTCATACAGCTGTGTCTATGAAGCTAGTAGCCAAGTCATAGGTCCGTAATAAGCTTACACTAAATTTTTTTGCTAATTATTTGCAATTTTTTTTTAACAAAGAATAGATTTTTTTGCCATAGCCATTTCCGAAAAACAATGGTCCTGCTGACCCAGCGTAGCCAACTATATATATCTCCGGATCTCTCACACTTATCAAAACAGGCTTTGTGGTATATTGTTTTGCTAATTATTTACTATTTTTTTACCACAATTTTTTTTTGCCATATCCATTGCCAAGAAAAATCGGGATCTTGGGATTTTAGACTATAGCTATCTTATTGGCTTTACAAAGAATGACAAGTTTACGTAACAGGCCAGTCGGTAGGTCACTTAAACTTTATCTAAATATGAGGAAAACTATTCAAACTGTAGTTACTGTAATAGCCATGACGTGTCTTTCAGGGAAAATGACCTTCCTCAACCTTTATATTGTAACAATGGGTGTTGTTATACGTGCTAACAATCAAAACACACGATAAGAATAGGTTTCCTAAGAGCGTACACGGATCTAGAACGTTTCTACTGTTTCCATAATTATTCTACAACGTGCCTACACATTATCACCAAATCTAACAGTTCTCTGGTCAGCATATTATTATAGTTCAAATGCTTGAATTCTCTACTGCTGATGACAAAATGTTATCTGTCAAAATGTATCGACACGTATACGTAACGTATAGGAACACCTTAAAGATAAAGATGCGTTTACCGTTAAATCATTTATTTCCATTAGACACAACACATTTGTAAAAACTGGTTGTCTATTGTTTACCCGAAGATTATATACCATAATCATCATATTCCTGAATTTAATTTGCCCGAATGTTTTGTTTGCCCTAAAACACATATGACATACTTTTAATTGCCCGAAACTTAGATACCATAAGATACGAGTGCCATACGTATTGTTTTTCATATTTTTAATTGCCATAATAATTATTAGACATAATATTTAAACGCCATAATGATTATTAGACATAATATTTAAATGCCATAATAATTATTAGACAAATATTTAAACGCCATAATAATCAAAACTACTTGTGGGTGGTTTATAAAAAAATAACCACGAAGGGGATGGCGGGGGCGTTTGAGCGAGCGAAGCGAGCGAATAGACCCCGCCATCCCCTTCTAACCTATCCGAGTCGGGGTGCCCTAAAGTCCCGATTGCATCCAGTTTCTCCTGATATAACAACCGTTACACACCCAATATCGATGGCAAATGATGTTATGGCATATGATAATTATGGCATGTGATAATTAGGGCATGTGATAATTAGGGCTTACAATGATTATGACAAATGATGTTATGGTAAGTGACTTTATGGGAAACAAAGCTTCTAGCACGTGACTAATATAGCAAATAAGAGTAGGGCAAATGAATATTACATCATATAATATTATAGCTGTTGACTTTTATGGCAAATGATATTAGGGCAAATAAAATTCGGGCAAACGGCGGTATGCCGTAAAAACTTTAAATCTAATAATGGCTCATTCATGTACATTAAAATATTGAAAAAGCGGAACGAATACAAAAACCGCAAACTGCCAACAGGCATGACGCTTCACGTCTTGATAAAGGGCCCCCGTCGCATCGGGTCCAAAACTAGCCGGGTATCCTCGAAATACACACGTGAGTAAAGGTGTATATCTAATAACTCTAAAGGAGCAATTCTTGTTTATATTGTAATGAATTTATGATTATTTAATTTTATTCTACAAATTTGTCAGTTAAATCAAGTTTATTTATGTTATAATTAAATTTATAATACCATATTCGATGATTGTATTTGATTTATGTTTTGATCGGTATTAGTAAGTTAGTCGATTCAAAATGCCATTACGTTGTAGTCTATGAAGAACGAACAGATTGATGGATACATTTCGTTCAGTCCGGAACGAAATGCACATAGTCGGTGATTTTCTAAAAGTAAGGGCATTCTGATCGGACATCTCGACCGAGACAGACGTTTAATCTGCGTATTAATAGCTGTGCAATTGTTAGTAATTTGCTATATAAGATATATATGTGAGAATATAAGCAAGAGTGGTTGGAATAATATAATCGTTGTTACGAATCAAGCAGTTTTATTATACACCTGAAACTAAATTGTAAGAATTCGTCACAATATGCTATCGGAAATATATGTTATCTGTCATTATAATAGAATTCTCAGGAAATGTCTAAAATACCTTAAATCACACACTTCCTAGAAATTTTATACATTTTCTAAACAGCACTCGGAAAGGTACTAAATTCGAGATGTCGATAAGTAAACGCAGCGAGGGCGCGTTGGTGGTGGAGGAGTGGTGTTACTACTGCGTCATTCTCGCGTGTTGGCGAATATATGAATCGCCAATTTTTGGACAAAAAGTGTTTTTGCAAGAATAATTGTAGTTCATCAAAATATTTGTACTTCAAAAATAAAATGTTGTATAATTCTAGCAAAATTCGTTCAAATAAAATTGATAAATGATTGGTCTCCCATAAAAACTGTAATCAACTGTTTTGCCACCTTCAAGGTTTATTTTCGAGACAAAACGTAGCCTATGTCCTTCTTCAAGATTTTGCTTATCTCTATACCAAAATTGATCAAAATTGGTCAGTCGTTTATGCGTGAAAGCGTAACCGACAGTTACTTTCGCATTTACTTATACTAAATAATAGTATGGATTTATTTCGTCTATATCAGAAATGGCTCAAACGATTTCGATCAAATTTTGTTGGTGCTTAGATAAAGTTTTTTTTAAGTTTCTCCCATATTCCGAAATATAGCAGGATATTGAGCAGAAAAAAATATTTTTGAAGATAAATATATAAAGGCCGATGAATGATTATCGTCACCTTGCCTAAATATTACCAATATCGCTGCTGCCTGTCAAATCATAGAGTAGACATTAAAACACCAACTCCACATAACTCATTACCACTTTAATATAAACGCATTCGTCATTCGCAAATAAGACGCATCCAGTCGTACCCATAAATTAAGTTTAAAATTAATTTCCCTCCCCTCCAGCTCAGGACTCCGAGATAAATGATGGAGTAAGTGCCTGTTGATATTCGCGATTAATGGCACGCTGCAGAACTTACGATGAATAAATGGACTATTTTATTGTACGCGTGAGTAACTACTTCCAGCGTCGGTACCCTCGCTTCCACTAGTGTAATGTCACGTCACTCTTATTTCCACTAGCTGAAGCTTAAGCGTTGAACGTGCAAGCAACACCTATTGGACCTTGCTGATAACTATTGGACCTTGCTAAATGTATTGACATACGTTCAGAATTTAACAATAATCGAAAATGTAATAAATTATGTAGCTATTTGTCAGAATTCCGATTACTGCTTTGTATAAGGTAACTCATTACGCGATAGTGTAAACTAACAGTGCCGGGACCGTGAGAGTGAAGTGGTTGAAAGATAATCTTACTTGACTAATTCCATGAATACGAACAGAATTTATTTTGATTACTAACATAAGCAAACTCGATTAACCCTTGAGTAAAATTGCTTCATCTTGTCGAAGTTTACATTTCGTGATTTTCCTTTATTTAATTTACCGTGTTTGCTAAAGAGATTTGATCGTTTTATGATTGACCCTGTCAATTCATGCCATAAAAGTACACGTGTTATTTTTTTCGCATTTTAGTGAAATTGCCGGTAGTATTTTTAAAAATCTTTAAATGCTGATTTTAAAAGTAAAGGAATGTTTCCTTTGAGTGAAACTGGCTATCTTCAGTAATTAGAGTACATACTTCCCTCCGGCCACGCTTGGAAAATTCCATAGTGTACATATACATATAATCAGATCAAAAACATAAATTGTTAATACATGGACAAGTTCTTTGTGTAATGAATGATGACGAAGAACTTGCCTACACATTCATATTTATGTTTTTGATCTGATGTCGGATACTTTTGGTGGTATGTTTTGTTAGCCACGACCACTAACCTTTTACGCATTGACTTGGTTGGTTGCGACTATGTGCCACTTAGTTTAGCTTGATGTTTACTTATGTGTAACGAAACACAATTTCGCGGTTGTTTTTGAAGTTTTTCTTATGCATTACAGGTCACGAACTAATGCCAATGACGCCCACCTCGCTAAATTACAGGAGACTTGTTGTGGAGCCAACCGAGTTGTACCAATGCTAGTCATGCCTCACTTAAGAAAACGCTGTCATCCTTCCTCATAATCCTTACAGCCTTATAAAAGACAACTCCCGCAATAGGAATAATTCGTGTGTCGTGGGGTCTTTACAAACATTTAAATCATGGACACTACCACTACTGCACTGACACTCGGGACAACCATTTCGAAATCATTCATTACAATCCATTATGATTAAATGCCTATCCAAATTTTTGTTTTTGCACTATTGACCATTGAGGAGTTCCCTCGTCTGGAGCCAAACCTAGGCACCGCAAACTAATCATGATCAATTTTAGAACAAACTATCATAATTCAATGCATATATACAGTTTCGTGTGTATAATGTTGAACGTTGAGAAGTTACCTCATCTGGAGCCAATCCTGGGCGCAGCAGCAAGGTCATGGTGAACTTTAGAGCAGACTATCATAATTCAATGCGTGTTTAAAGTTTCGTGACTGATCTGTTGACCATTAAGGAATTCCAGGGTCTAGAGCCAAACCTGGGTGCCGCAGCCAGGTCATGGTTATACATATTTAGAATACACTATAATAATTCAATGTGTACAGTTTCGTGAGTGTACTGTTGACCGTTGTGGAGTTCCCTCATCTGGAGCCAATCCCGGGCACAACTACAGGGTCATGGTGATCTTTAGAGCAGACTATTATAATCCAATACATGTATAAGTTTCGTGTCCGTTCATTTGACCGTTGGGGAGTTACCTTTTCTGGAACCACTTCTGGGTACAGCAGCCAGGTCATGGTGAACTTAAGGTCAGACTATCATAATTCAATGCTTATATAAAGTTTTCTCTGGTAATTGACCTTTAAAGAATTCCCTCCTCTGGATCCTATCCTGGTTACAAAAAGTTGGACCAGGAGGTGCAAGTACATTTTGCCATAGCCTAGCCCTGTACCAATTTATTTGTTTCTAGGTGGTGTAGAAGCTGAGAAATCGGTTTTTCATTATCTATCAGTCGGTCGCCCCAAAATATATGATTTTCAGACGTAAATTTTTCTAAACTATTAAAGTTAGATTGTTTAAATTCGGAATGTGGAGAAGCGCAGGGCCCTTACGATGTGTACAAAGTTCCATTTCAAATAGGTGTACCCGATTCTGAGTTTCTGAGTTACTTGGCAATGTACGTCCATAAAAGTGTCAGAATCCGGCATCACGTGCCAATTCGCCTTAGACGAAATTATATCCTCTATATACTACAGAATGTATTCTCTCTCTAATCCTTGTACTTCCCACTATCGTAAAGAGCGGCGCAAGTTGTGTACAAAGATTTATGTTTAGCTGTTGAGGCAGTACGCCTCTGGGATGCACTGCTGCTGCAACAAATAAGTAATCAGTTTGTAATAGAATTGTATATTACACGTGGAAGTACAGTTGTAGCTTTTGTCAGATAAGGCTACATGTTGTACAATTAAAGTTTATTAGAGTCTATTTAGATCTGACATGCATGATAAAAATATTCAATTCAGAAGCTGTCCCAGTCCTGATTGTAAAGAATTAGCAATTTCTATAATACCAATGGTTACACTGGCGCGTTGCCAAGACTATCGAAGCCCATTGCTCTGGGGACCCTACTCACCACTATTACGGCACTATCGTAATAGTATTTGTTCACTTATTCTGTATTTCTTAGACATGGGCGTATCCAGCTTTTGGCCCATAGGCTTTTTTTTGCGGCCCAGGGTGGCCATATCAGAAATTTGACTTAAACGTCATTTTAATAAACTTACTACATGCATAAACAACCAGATGCCAAAGGGGGACAGCTGCCCTCCATTAATAATATCTCTCTGCATTGCGACACTTTTTCGTCAGAAGTGTAATGAGTGCAACATTTATCGACCAGTAAGGGCCGTGAACTTGCCATCTGGCAGTCTGTCAGGCGATAAGTTGGACGTTTCCGAGAAACTCTTCGGTGCTCCGTCCAGTGGACGCTATAAATAAGTTTTGCAGTACACCAATGTGTACTGCAAAACTCAATAGCCGCTAACGAACCGCGAATGACGTAAACTCACTGACTTCATTCAGTATTTACGGGTAGTTATGTCACCAATTTTCACATGGTGACAAGGAAACCTGCTTGGCACTTGTATTTTAAGGACACCCTGAGAGCAGTGACATTTAAAATCTTAAACTTTACACATTCCACCTGCTTTTATGAGAAACGGAGGTGATAATACCTGGAAATTCAAGCGGTTATAACTTTTAAACAGACAGTTTTTTTTTTGTTTTTAAATATTTTTGTTACTGGACGTTAGTGTTATGCCCATTCAGTGATACACCAGGGTGCCAGAGATACCAGGCTCCAGGTATCTGGCATGATGTATATCTTGTGTATACCTATATAAATCATGATGTATAAATGAATGAATGAATTAATGAATATTTATTCACATTAAATAGAGTACATGGAGGTGTTATACATATGCTTACAGTCTATCTATTTAGCCTCTGAAAAGCATGTGAAATATATGTGCTTAACTTAAAATAATAACATAATATTTAATGTATGATCTAATAACTAATAGGTATATATTTGAAAATTATCATAGTCCTAAGAATACACGTAATGTCAACTGTACTAATATGTTATATATAAGTTTATATTTATATTATTGGATAATATTTAATTATATTAGATTTCTTTTATATCATATTATTTATAAAAGAAGAAGGGTATTTTTAGTAACCAATTTCTAAGTTTTTTCTTGAATGTGGTCATAGGATTTTTTTTTATTCATTCTGGTAATTTATTAAAGTATGCACATAGCGTAGAAGTTTTTTTTGGTATATTGTAGTTCTTGGCGTAAACTCAAGTACAAGCCTATCAGGGTTTCTCGTATTTCGAGGATACTTGTCCTTTGCCGTGATGAATAGTGCTGGATTATTTTTTACAAATACCTACACCTATTTCAAAGATATACATAGAGGTTAAAGTAAGTACGCCAAATTTTTTGAAATAGGGTTTACACCACTCATCAGGAGGAATTCCAGCTATGGCTCTGATGCACCGTTTTTATGACAGGAAGACTCTATTAATATGTATGGAATTACCCCATAATAACAAACCATATCTCAAAACAGAGCTCACGTAACCGTGGTAGGCTAACATGGTCGTTTCGAATGACGAAGTTCGTCTTAATCTACTTAGATTATGTACAAATTTATTAATCTTATTACTGGAAGGAACATATAGATTTGATATCATATCTGTATGTTCCTTCCAGTCAATATGCTTATCTAAAGTTATTCGTAAAAAAATTATAGTGTTTGTTTCTTGAATATCAATGTCATCATAAGCTATAGGGCGTTGCGGAGGGGTACCCTAGCCACCAAAAAACGTCCGTAACGTTAAAAAAAATCGTAAGATTTTTATGTATAGTCTATGTATGATGCTATACAGTGTCTAATTTATAGTCTACGTGATGACTGTTATTGTGGATTTGCGTGTGTGATGTTGTGTGTGTGTGTATGTGTGTATGTGTGTGTGTGTGTGTGTGTGTGTGTGTGTGTGTGTGTGTGTTTGTGTGTGTGTGTGTGATGATGTATGTGAGGTTGTGTGTGAGTATATGTTATAGTATCATTATGTTTAAGCTTTTTGGATCGAAGTTCCTTATCGCACACTACACTTCACACAATAAGCGGTTGGGGAAAAAAGTGTTAGCGCAACATCTGAGATTATTAAAATTTAACCATTAATATCAATTAATGGTTAAATTTTAATAATCTCACCGTAAGATCTTACCGTGAGAATCATCTCACAATCGTATTATTTATTTCTTCTTCTTTAAAAAAAAATAAAATAAAATGTGTTGTGTTTGGAGAGATTACATGGACATATTTTTTATGATGGGAGTGGAAATTCCATCATACCCTACTGCGTTACTATTATTCAAATCTAGTATTATTTTTTTGACTTCTACAACGCTTAAGGATTATAAAAATTGGCTGTTTTGAATGGACATTCTGTTCGTGTTATGAATCACCAAGTTTTTTTCGTCATGTCTATATAGAATTTATTAAAATGTTCCGTTATTTGGTCTGGTCTGTTTATTAATTAGTAATTAATAGTTAGTAATTTCGGAGATAACGGTCAATTTTCATGTATATCTTAAATAACTTTAAAACTAATAATATTTAACTGTAATTGGAAATTTCACTACAAGCCCTTTTATTCCATATATCACACGGTACTGTTTGCAAATATATTTTTTTCATTTTCTAATTAAGCCCCCAAGAGTGACTCCACACATCTGTGTTTGGGTCACAGGAATTGATATACATATGTACTAGACTTAATCGGTCTTATAGATACGAAGCAAATTGCTTGTGACAGACGGGCAGACACACGTACAAGTAAACCTATAAGAAAGAAAGAAGAAACAAAGGATGAAATAATAAAAATATTTTTTTCGCTTTTCAAATCATCTGCCAAAAAATACCTGTTTATTTTTTTAAGTACTTAACCTGTGACTACAAACTAGATGTGCAATGTAGTGCACTGCCGGACGTTCAGCCCACTACGTCTATGTAGAAGACTTGCTTTGGAAATGCGTAGAAGACGGTTCTGGATAGTGTCCAAGACATGGTGGTAGCCACGTAGATACTTTTACTAAAATATCTTGAAAGTATGCTAACTGTCAACTAACTAGTCCTCAGGCACTAGTACTGTACTAACATGCATTCTGTGCGTAATTCTTAAAAAACATAAAATTAGGTACTTTGTTGCTACGGTACAATATAACATTGTAAACAAAACGTCGAGCCTTGTAGGTTCGCGGCGTGTTCACTTATGCAAATTTTCCGCCCTCGCCACACACTAACCAACCTTCAAATTAGAAGGAGAGATTAGATACCGCACGGAGAGGCCACGGGGACCTTAATCCGCAGTTCATTAGAGGCGATACTGAAGGTGAATGTAAGGAGACAAAGCCGCAGCCCTTTACAAATTAAAGGAAACTTTATTTTAGACATGAAAGCTGCCAACGCAACGTGGAGAAAAAGTGCTATAATTAGTAAACCCTTTGTACGAGTGACGTCCGACGCGCAGTGGGCGGAGGACAGAGGGCGAGCCGTAGAGCGACGCCAGCGCCGGACTGTCTGCCATGTCACACACACACACACACATAAACAAACACGTCCGTACTATGCGATAAACATATTTATTATATTATTATAATTTCAAACAATATGTTTTTATAAGTAAAGATCTTAAATAATTTCCTTGTTTTCATTCTGTGAAGATTCTTACCTTAAAGTGTCGAGAAGACAAATACTAATAATAATAAGAAAGAAAGAAAGAAAAACTAGCATTGCGCAGTACATACAAATGATATCACATATCACTAGTTCTTCATCAGCCGTTCAAATAAAAACATATACTTACACTAGCGGACCCGACAGACGTTGTCCTGAAGGAACGTAAAAAATATTATTCCTTGACCCCTATCGCAGCGCCATCTACCGGGTCCAATTGTAAATCTAAACCATTCTCGTATCCACCTGAAAACATACAAAAAAAATCATTAAAATCGGTCCACCCGCTTAGGAGGAGTTCATTGACATACACACGTACAGAAGGAATATATATATAAAGAAGATAAAAAGACCACCATCTAAGTCCAAACCAAAAATCCAACGACACCAAAAGCGATGAAGTTATGTTAAGTTGATAAGGGGTGCTTATGGTCACCTCAGCAATCCGTCCTTCAGACCCTGGACACCAACTAGGTCTATGGAAGTCCTCAAGACGAATCCAACGTTCCCAAACACGAAGCTATGCTTAGTAGCAGAGGAGTTCCTATGGCTACTTCTTGAATCCATCATCAGACCATCTCCATGATACCATATTATTGCATTGTCACCAAAGTTACATAAGTATCCTAAATTTCAGATCAATCGGTTGGGGCGAACTGGTATAAATTTCAATTGCGTGATTTGATCCATACTGACAAGGCAAATTAAATAAGGGCTGAATCAAATTAAAAAGGGTTCCACTGACCACCTCCCGGCTCCATCATCAGATCAACTCCTAGATGCCGAATTATAGTATTGCCATCCAAACTGCATATACATATATGTAAATATAAAGTTTCATTACGAAACAGCAATTAGAAGTATGTTAAAATTGACTACCAAGACTTTTAGCATAGTTAGGTTAAATATTACAAATAAAGGTAATAATTATCTGATATTGTCGAAAGTTTACGCGAATGTTACACATTGAAATAAAACTATTTCAATGTGTAACATTCGCGTTTAAAAGATAATTATTATTTCAATAATAATTATCTTTTAAAAAAGTATCACCGACTTTAACGCGCCTCAGAATACCCAATCCTGACCTGAGCGACCATGGGACCTCCTGGGAAGAATATTCTTTCAAACAAAAGAAGGATTTTCCAAATCAGTCTAGGCGTCTTTGAGTAATCGGTGAACATAGGTACATAAAAAAAATATACAGTGGAACATAGAACCTCCTCCTTTTGTGAAGTCGGTTAAAAACTTAAGTTTGGTGAAACTAAAAACACGCTTTAATAGCAAACCGAATTAAAAAGTAAAAATACCTCATCATCATCAGACCATCGTTAAAAACTTAATCTGTTGGACTCGTCAAAGGAAACCATATGAGACCAAACTCGAGTGGTTTACTAATAGCCACGGGAGAGTTTCACTATCCACTTATTGGATCCGTCATCAGATTAGCTCCAAGATGCTAAATTATAATATTGTCATTCGAACGACAAACTTACATACATACAAAGTTAGTTACAAGTAAAGCTAATAAAAGCGTGTTAAAAAGCGTGAAAAACAAAATTAGGTAATATTTTCAAAAAATGAATATGCAATTTTTGTAAAGTGTGTTGTTGTTCATGTTACAATGATGCAAGCAACAGTAATAACTCGCCCGGAGCCGGACTGCGAGAAATGTCATGCCAACATGCGCACGCGACGGAAACTCACACACATACAGCAAATACTATATATTATTATAACACATATCATGTATACTTTAATGAAGTAAATGTTTGGTCACCAAAAGATTTATTTTTATGGTGTAGAGGGTAAAGGTGCAAAGGACAGGTGCAGCGGATGGTAAATGAATTGATGTAGATGTGTTTATTTTTTACTCTCCTCTCAAGGTTGATCTCCACGCATCTATTTAGTGCAGATAGCTCAGCCTGAAAGACGGAGGCCTCTGCTCCCAGATTGACGCTCCACCTGAATTTTGGCCTCTCTCCGTAAATTCCATCAGTGTAAAACTCATGACTATCATTTTTGTTGGATTGGAGGCCTTCCAGCCATGTGTAGTGTAGTGTGTCTACTGTGTACCTTCTTACGAAGTCGATCTCTGTTTGCATGTCATTCGTTGGCATGTTTAGAGATTTTATTCCGAAAACCGACTCTTTTAGTGAGTTTAGTATTTGTGATTGTCACTTTGGCTTCGTTTGTGTACATATCCTATATATGCGCGCCCCAGTGGCTATTAAACAAGCCGTACGTTGTAGGCTGTTTTATTTATTTGAGGTAGTCGTTTGGCTTACTTTACGGCACCAGACGGCAGCTCCATAAGTTACGAATCGCCGTGTATAGCCATAGGGCTATCTTGGGCTGAAGTCGCCATCTGGCGCCAGCCATGCATCCATAATGCGCTCATCCATTATGCCATTTTTGCTTTATGGACTATGTTTGTTATGTGAGAGTTCCAGGTTAACTTTTGAGAAAGAAAGGATTTTGCCGTTTGGTTTTGAATTTGACAATCTTTCCAGCTTCCTTTTCTTTGTGAATGGAATTATCATAGTTTTGTCTGCGTTGATTGATACATAATTCGTTCTCTCTGCACCAGTTGTTGATGGTGTTGAGCGCTCCTCGTAGTAGTGTTAAGATGGTGTGGAGGCATGGTCCTCTGACTATGGCCACCAGGTCATCTGCGTAGCCCTGTATGTCATGCCCTTCTACAAGGAGTTGGTCAACAGCGAGGGTCCAAAGTAGTGGGGATAGAACGCCTCCTTGTGGGCACCCTCGTGTCGTAAAGAATTTGTGCGATGTTTCATTTAGTGAAACTGTCGCAATTCTGTTTGAGAGCATGCTTTTCATCCATTTGATGGTAATGAAATAAATGCCCTTTGCAGTCATTCCTCTGAGGATTGTTGCTGTGGGTGCATTATCAAAAGCACTTTCAATGTGAAGGAAAGCACATAGAGCAGTTTGCTTATCTTCTAGAGCCTTCTCCATTTTGTCAATCAGATCTAACAAAGCTGTAACCGTGGATTTGCCCCTTTGGTAAGGCCTTAGTGTTCCGTCTACTAAGTACGTTGCTCTAATGTACTAGTCTATGACTCTTGCCATAGTTTTTAGAAGAAAAGAGGTAAGACTTATAGATCTAAAGGATTTGGGAACTGAGTAGTCCCTTTTTCCTACTTTCGGTATGAAGTTTACCGTGACCTGTGACCACTGATTTGGTATGACTCCTCCTTGCACGGACCAGTTTTACCAGATGCGGAAGGGGGATGTCAATTCCATGTTGCAGGAGTACTGGCAAAATGCCATCCTCTCTAGATGGGCTTAAATTTACTACTTAGTTGGGCCTAAAGATTGCGCTGGCCAAGTTCCAGTCACCGTTTTGTACCCTGTGGATCTTTTGGGTTGCTATCTTCGTTATTGGTTGGGTACGATCCTGGGAACTGGGTGATTCTTAAAAGCTTCAGTGTTTCCTCTTCCGTGGTCGTGTAGGTACTGTCTGATTTTTTTAATTAACCTAGATAGCTATTTGGTGTCTTGGCGAGTACTTTTTGCATTCTTGCTGCTTTGTGCGTTTGTGCAATATCCTGGCAGAAACGTCGCCATGATGCTCTTTTGGCTTTTCTGATCTGTTTGTTGTACTCTGTCAAGGCTTTCCTATACCGTTAACATTCTTCCGGTTTGGTAGCCCTGTTGAAGGTACGCCGTGTGGTTTTCCTTGGCTTTTCAAGCCTTAGCTTGTCAAGCTTTTTATTCCACCATGTGGTCTTATTTTGACCTTTTGATTCTCTTATTGGTCAGCTTTGCTCGTAGGCGTTTTTAATAGCTACTAGGAGGTCTTTGCAGGGCTCCCAAGATGTCATTTTGGGGTTCCTGAGTCTGTAAGGCTCTGATGTTATTGAGCCTTGTATTCCGAATACAATGGGTCGCACATAGAATTTTCGCTACTTACACGCCAGTCGGTAATTTGTCTTGCAATTTTCTCTGTAGCGAAAGTGATGTCTAGGACCTCTTTTCGAGTCTTGGTGACAAAAGTAGGGGTGCAGCCTTTATTAATAATATGTAGGCCATTGGCCATTATAAATTCTAAAAGTAACTTACCCGTGTTGTTAATTCCAGTGCTTTCCCACATAGTGTGGTATGCATTGGCGTCGCATCTCACGGCCAGCTCCGTTTTTTTTGTTTTCTGGCATATTTTATAACATTTAACAGTTCTTCTGTGGGATCAGATTTCTCACCTGGTAGATAGGCCCAGCAGATAAGTACTCTAGCTGTACCTGACCCTTTGAGATTGATGTAAACTGCTACGGTGTCGTCGCTGCAGAGATCTGTAACAGATAAGAAGTTAAAGCGTTTTTTGAAAACTATGCAGGCTCTAGGTTTGGAGCCTCCTTTGTTCACCAAAATGCTACCTGCTCTGTTCAAAACGGTGACCATGGATTTGTTGTTGAGCCAGGGTTGAGTGCAATGTCCAGGCCATTGTCGCCAAAGGTTTTCTCAACGACTGCTGTGGCCGCGATGGCGTGGTGTATGTTGGCTTGGGGCCCATGTAGCGTACAGGATTGATGACAGTGTGAGGGGCTGTTAATGGGTTTGACCCCGTCTGCCCTTCTTCCCGCGTTCTGTGTTGTTACCTCGTGGTTGACGGGGTAACTTTCCTCCTTTCCTCTGCCATCTCTAGGGGGTTAGCCACCCCTAGTGGGCCCTCTGTGTGAGGGATACCTTTTCCTTTCACCTGTGGATGTGGATGGTGCGGGATTTGGTAGGGGTCTTGGGGTTGGGGGAATGAGTGATTGGGGGTTGTGATTAGGGGTGGGGTGGGAGCTTTTGAGATTGAGGGAAGGGTATTGGAGATGGAAGGTTGAGGTTCTGTTGATGGGGAGACGACTGAAACCGGCTGGGTGGCACTAGGTGCGCCTTTCAGTCGGAAAAGGATCTTCCTGCAGCCGACATTGGCCTTGAAGTCCTTACTCCGGATAACTTCAGCAGAATGCTCGTCTATGGACAGCGTAAGTAGTACGCTGTCCTTTTCGGGCCTTCTGTCAAAGATTTTCCAGAGTTCCGGTCTCAGTCCTTTGTTCTGAAACCGGATGGCCTTAAGAACAAGGTCAATGTCTTTGGCCTCTGGGTTGAAGATGAAGGACACCGCTATGGTTGAGTTGGTCATGTCCTTCTCACTAATTAGTAACATGCACGCACCTTTCCAGGGTTTTAGCGGTGGCACTTCCCTCTCAAGCCAGGCCTTCGCTCTCGCATCATCATAGGTGATTCAGAGCCATCCCGGCCTAAAAGTTATTCCCCCAAAGATTGGTCCTTGTCCCGGTTGACCAGTCTCGGTGGAGGTGTCAGTTTGTGCCCGCATCAGCGGAAGGCTGATACAGATACCTGCGCTCTCCCCCAGAGCCATACGCCAACTTAGTTATCTGACAGAAAACTAAGCTATATAGAGATTAGTCTCAGTTCACATGTTATAATAGGCAAATAAGTGAAATAGGCGGCACTCCACCCAAGAGAAGCTTTAACATTCAAGTCTTACTTATTAAAAAAAAAACTAAATGTAAGTTTATATGCGGATGTGTAAACAGAAACAATTAGCTTCTAATGAAATAAAAAAACGGAAATATGGACATTACTTTATATACGTAGGAACCGGCGCGGCGCTTTGCACAGAAAAAGTTGCAAAGTAGCACTCTTTTACTTGTAGTGATGATATAATCATTAATAGTGATAAGAAAAATATTCATTCAAAATGGGTACGATGGTCGTGACGTGCGGCGACGCAGTTTGTTCGGTGCCAGATTGTGATGGTGCCAGAATTT
The DNA here is from genome assembly GCA_963859945.1 of Euplagia quadripunctaria. Classification (NCBI taxonomy): domain Eukaryota; kingdom Metazoa; phylum Arthropoda; class Insecta; order Lepidoptera; family Erebidae; genus Euplagia; species Euplagia quadripunctaria. The sequence goes on along the minus strand of OY982572.1, from coordinate 163,728 downwards.
TGGCACAAGTTAATCTCGGTTTAATGATTCGATAAGTCCCGCTGTTTGGCTTGCCCTTTGCGTCAAATAAACCTACCGGGATATCTTCCCCCACATTAATATTAATTATATGTTAGGGACATGCCACAAACCACAATACGATATAAGAATTCATACAAAGTTTTTTGGATAACTTGCTAAACTAGCACACAACAGTCATGATGGTAGATGCTTACTGTGTATGGTACGGTTTAAATTGTGTTCCAATCGTATCCTACTTTTATGGAGCACTGGTAACCCTAGTCACCAACGAAAAACCAGTAATTTGGTCTTTAGTCAGAGTTATTAGACTTCTCGGAGGTATCTTCGTCTAAAATGCGTAATATTCAAGAGGTGAAAATATCTAGTTATCTAATAGGATAATTTTTTGTACTTTACAGATACTATTGTACCCATCTACAGGATAACTAGAGAAATCCCTGGCTCCCATAGTTTCAATAAAATTAAATAGCAGGAATCACACCGTTTTTTATCCAAAAAATGTGAGTAAACCTCAGCTCGTCTGATGGTTAGGGATTACCAGTCTTTACAAACTCTTGCAACATTACGAAGAGAACACTCTCAAGAAAACTTACGACGGCTTAAAACACATTTTGCAAGACAAACTTTACGTTTGTCGTGTAATATCTAGGTAGGTAAATGATTTATATAATGTTACTAACATGTTTTATGTGTATGTTGTTCGGTTCAGGGGCGGACGATGTCAGGGCTGCACACGGCTATTCCGGGCCGTCAACGCGTGCGCAACTCAATACTATCCACCTTATAGGTTTTATTTAAGTACCTGCGTCTTACAAGTTTATTTATCATTACTTCCGTTCGCCAGACGTAAATAGCTTAAACAACCTCATACATGTTTAGTTAACCGTAAGAGCGACTAATGCCGCGTTCCTATAATCAAGAAACGATTCGTTTTGCTTACGGACGGTAAAATTTCATTGTATTTTCAGCGAAAATTTTACAGTCCGTAAGCAAAACGAATCGTTTCTTGATTATAGGAACGCGACATAAGTCAATTGTATGTTACGCTTTCACGCCTTAGCTACTCAACAGGTCATCATAAACTTTTGCGTACACGTAGCCAAGGGTACAAGGAAAGACATAGGGGATCTTTTAACCACAAAAAAGTATTGTTCCTGAGGGATAGAAAATACTCTACCGCGGGCGTAGCCACGGCCAAAGTTAGTGGAACTAGGTATACATATAATTAATGTACCTGCTGTGAATTGTGTTGCCACCTGCGACAAACTGTGCCCGCACACAGCGATTGGAACGGTGCCCCGTGCGTCAAGCGAGCCCACACCGCGCCGCCCCGTCTACAACGACCAGCGCGAATGTAACAAACAGCTAATTCATTCCTCACCACCCCGCATTAAAGTTCATTTTACACTGATGAACGGCTCATGTGCCTCCAACCCATAAATAAAATATGACGCCAGCGACGATTTAAGGATTCCATCGTAATACAATGTTTTAGCATAATTGTTGAACTGGCAATTTGTCTAAAAGCATTGTCTTCGGCCAAGTTCGTCCGTTGCCAACGAGGCGGCTCCAACTTTATTCGCTCGGTGGTTCTACATTATTGAAATGTATTCCATTGTTACACACCTGACATGATTTATTATCTCATACAGGATAAAGGCCTTGAAGGAATACTATGATGGTCTAGGATGATACGCCGTGTATTTGAAGGTCAAATCCTAAGTTTATCAACCAAAAGCTATTATAGATTGCTTACTGGATTTACTTCCTTTTTTATTAGTTCCTTGCTCTTTGAAATGTTGTGCCTGGGTATGGCCTGCATCATTATGTTTGGCGTAATTCATTTCAGTTAATACTTTACCAAATCTACATAATTATAGCATTCTGTAAAAATACCTAGTCTCATTAAATACACAGAAATATACAACATACATTAAACTCTGGATAATATGTATTATTTATCGACAGCATAGGTACATGCCATCACAAATTTACAGAAATGAATGTGCGAGGGTTCTTGAATCAACTATGTATCTACGTAGGTTCGAACAAAAACACGTTCAAACTAAGGTTATACCAAGAGTCACTTGTCAGATCGTTATCTAATCGCAACATCTCACTGTTGGCTGTGATGTAAGCCATGTTTACTATACATTTTATTAACACACAATGCAAACGTTTTTGTGACCACCATGACGTGAATGGTTTAATCAAATGACTGCTCGTTGTTTGATGTTTGACAGCCGCTTGATTAGAATGTTCTTAGAAAAAATTTATATTTATAATGTCATGTTTCATTTCATGACTTGTTTTCAACATAATGCCAATGTTTTTTACCTTTAGTTTTTAAGAACGTGTCTGATATATAATTCCAAAATAGACATCGATAAAAAAGCGACGGTAAATAAATAAGTACCTTCTTAGTCTTACAGAATTCCAAGGTTTTGGCATTGACAGTACCCTTGACCATCTTAATAAAGTACTAACCGTTTTCCGCAGTTTCAGGAACCTATGACCATAAGAAGTCACTTCTCAGCTCCGAAGCGTAATGATAAATAACTTTTAAGTAAATTAACACCTGTTGTCGCCACATCAAAAACTTTTATTTATTTTATTAAAAATAGGGGCAAACTATAATAGATGATAAAACAGTTCACTATTTAATAAAAATTAGTTAATAGACATTATTATGACTAGTTATACCGGTTACGCAACGCTATTGGTCGGTAGACAATAGTGGGGTTATAGAAGGCTAGGCATGCATTATAAGTTAATAATAATCTGTTGGGTGCGGATGGAGGTACGAACAACATAGCAGTTACTGTTAATTAGTGATTTTGATAGTTTATAGCAATAGTGGTAAGAGTTGCTAACACACCCAAAATCATTGTTGCAGGTCTGTACACTGTAAGTACGTACCTACATAAAATAAATTACATATTTATTGAGATACCTCTGTATTTATAAATTTATTAATAATCAATATTTTTGGATGACAGCCAACTGTAGTACATCGTTATAATTTAAAGATTTAAAAAATTCATCATATTAGCAGCTTATTATCACCTTAACCAGTGTTATTGACACGACATTATACGTAATTATGAAAATTAAATAGTACTTCCAAATTTGCGTACCATAATATAACTTTTGGTACTCGCAATATGCCATAACTTTAATTCAATACTGTTGCTACGTGTTGAAAGGTATTGAATATTGTTGAAGTATTTATAATGTCAACAATCAACTTGTGGTATAATTTGTAACAATATTAACCGCACACGTGCGCGACTGATACTTAATTGCCATAGCACTTCCTGTAACCCCCCCCCCCCCCTTCATTCCCTTCCATGACTCCGCACACTCCTCACACTTGGCAACTGTTCAATAATGCACTCGCTCCTCACAAATACGTTAATTAAAATTAAATTAGTTTGGAACATTGATATTAGATATGCTGAGTGGGTACACACCGGCTTATTGAACATTCGTCCTCGAAAGCGCCATGTAAGCTGGTCTCGGATCTATGAAGTGACACACTCGGGACACTGAACCTTCTTCACACGTAATAGGTAAGTAAGTAATCGGTGAATGGTCCAATGATTTCGATGTCAGATCAAGTTTGTGTAGAATCGTGCCGATCGAATCTAACGGTGACTTTGTCATAATTGTTTTAAAACTTATTATATGTCTAAATCGGTACTTAATCACGATAATAATTATAAAGTACGATAACTCAACATTTTGTCCAGTCACGATTGATGTAATTCGTTCCCATTTAGATACATATCCATTTTGTTTTGTATTTGTTTTGCAAAAAGATATTAAAGGTGCTCTGAAAAGCCTATTTACACCAAACTATGCCAGTAGAGTTTTTTTGACTACGGTTATTTATAGAATATATTTCTAAAATTTGCTTCACTAGTAGCGCCAGCTAATCGTGGGCTTTTATCGAGGTCGAGGAATCTGCCATGTATTTTCTTTAGCATCTACCACGTTGTTAATTTCATTCGAGGAGACTCAAGCCTTGATACCGATGCAGAAGACAGGGCTACGACTCAGCTCACGTTTCTCCAACGGTTTACAAATATTCTACATATCTATCTAAGGAGCAGAATCAACATAACGTAACAACTCGTATCTCGTCATAACTTATAATATAAGTTCCCTTATTTCTCAACCGAAACTTACACCCACTGTTGATAGTACACAGAATTTAAGCCCCCATTGGAGTAACCATCTGTAATAATAACATTCATGCGGTACAAAATTTGAGGTTGAGGCTTCTACTATGTGTTTCTATTTATAAAGGGATCTATCTCATAAACTTCGTTTTAGATACCATTGCTATTTCTACACGCTAAAAGGTATAAGATGTGTTCTCCACAATTGTTCGTACCTTTACAGGGAAGTACACAATAAAACAACAAAATAATCTTTGTTTCCATTAGCAGTTAATATCGCACAGTTGCGAGAAGGAACAATTAAGGTAAAGTACACAAACAAAATTCCAACTTGATCAGATGAGAGTACTATATTATCGCATCCAACGAGCCACAAACATTCACCAATCTAAATTGGTCGGATTAATTCACCCGCCTATTTCCCTCCGGGTCATCATACAAAATTGTATCTTGTGCTTGACACATATAGGTTGATATTAGTATGGTAGATTATTTGTAATAACTGGTTTGAGGGTTTTGACAGGGATGCCGTCAGCCGCGAAGTTAGCTCGCAATGTTAATTTGTGTTCCGTCGGTTAGCAACGGTTTGGTTCGCACAAGTTGCTAATAACTTAAGTCCGTAGTACACGAAAGGCTTATGTAGTGAGGTGCCAAGTCGAGAAAGACCTCATATAAGTATTCATATATGTAAATCATTGTCTACTTTAGTGCACTATTCTCAAAATCAAGCTACAGGGTGCCATCTGCTATTTACCCCTATGCCCACTGCTCTCCCGTTTCGAGTTCGAGGAAGTTCAACCAATGTTCCCTTAATGCTATGTTTAAAACCAAGGTATATAGAATTCAGTTCACCTTACAGTCTGTTAATTATGTCTTAAAACTATGATTATGATTTTAAAAAAACTTTGAAGTTTTTGTATGATTGTACCCCCAGTTAAGCCTCAAGCCTCGGCATAAAATAATAATGCTATTCGTTTTACATAAGATGTCATCTTTAATATTCAGTGACATGGCGCTAGTCTATGGCCGCCCTAACTGTTGGAGGTATTGGAATGAGAGGTTGGATAAAAGGGCGACCCACCGCCCTTTGTGCAAGTAAGCCAGGATTAGCCACCGATATAAGTAATCCTACTGATATTGCGCGATGGCCGTAGAGACGCACTATGACAGAAATACAACTGTAAGATTTTTTTTAAATCATAGCTGATATGCGGAAAGCAATTGAAATATTTCCTAAATATGTGATCATTGGCTCCTGAAATTACAGATATTGAGTTATGTTGTGAAACAAAAATGTAAGTACTGGTCGAGGTACTCAGATACTAATTTAAATTATCATGATGCGAGGCGTCAACAGACAGATACCTTCACTTCTCATGAGTAGACGACGTTAAATTGGGTAAAGCTCGTAAAGAATTGCAATTGGAAGCAAAACATAAAATGTTGTGTTATTATTTTTATTGCTGACATAAAGGAATGGAAGGAAAAGTGTTTTTAAACAACAGTAAGAGCAAAGGTCGTTGGCAGTACTGAGATTGGGCAATGAAAAAAAAATTGAAATTTTAAAAATACATTTGAACGTGCTCAGGACAATGCAAATTCAAATTCAAATTCAAATTCAAATTCAATTCAAATTCAAAATCATTTATTCAATTAAGACACTAAGTGACATTTATGAACGTTAAATTGAAGCTACTGTTAAAAAATCATAGATCGACGCAAATAGACGCCACAGCATGTACTGGATTGTCGAGGTAAATTAGGTGAAAACACCAAAATCTACTGCCTGCTTGTGTCGATCTATAACTTCCAGTTTCCAAAATGCGTAGAGCCTTATGAGAAGAATACTGGCAAAGAAACTCATGGCCACTCTTTTTAAAAGTCAGATCTTCAGGTACAATGGTATTAGTGTTACATAAAAGATAAGCATGATGCAAGCTGTTGCCACCTGAATTACATTTTATTGAAATGCTCCAAAAGCTAACGTACAAACAAAAAATATCACTCAGTGATACCGTTGAAGGTTCATGCAGTGGTAAAAAATGCAAAACACAATGTTGCGTGACTAATCCTTAAATACATTTAAGGATTCGTAAATCATTACATACATATAGTGAACATGAAAATCAATCCCTTTAACTTATAGATTGATAGTGTAACAATCAAATCAGTGGCAGCTATGCGCTGACCACCCGATGACTCCCCGCGGACTTATAATACTGCGAGCTTCACGTCGAACGGTCCCTCGCCGAAGTCCACACGAATACCTTTTACGAGCTTTGGGAGGTCCAAACCGGAGGCTTAAGGCTTTTGAGGATTCCCATTTTTCTTATACTCACCTGTTGTTTGTTTTCTTCAAATAAATACTTAAAGACATCTTTCGGCTCAAACTGAGGATTTATTTTGGGTCAGTCAAGACGCATCTTCACACCACTTGTTCCAAATTCCATCAAATATTTAAAACCCGGTAAGTTTTACAGCCCTCGCTAATACCATTTTGGGACAAAGGGCTCAGTCACGACGCCTTGTCCAATGTATGAAACTGTATGACAAACCCTTTTTTGAGCATCTAGATGAGAGTTTATTTGTCTATTTGTACTTTTCAGACTCTTGTGCCGAAATACTTAATCTTTATAGCTCACAATCCCTTACTAGTGGATACCGAGTAAGTTTATATAATATGTTATAGGCTTATGGTAATGAATTGCAAAAGTGACAATGACTTGATATTCTTCTGTAATTGGAAACCTTAAATGACCTTATGCGACACAGGCACTACGGCTTGCGTCTACTGAAACGTTGCGTTCACAGCGGAACAATCAATCAGCTGCGAATACGTCATAAATCTTGCTCTTTGCTTGTATCAAGTAAAAATAGACATGAATTTGGTTCCTGCTAAAATATTGCTTGTACCCAACGTGAGTAAACCATTTTATTTAGAACTACTCCTATTCCCAATTTGCTTTATATTTTATTTATATCTAGATATAAATACAACAGTTCAAAAGTTTTAGTGGACACTAAGGAGTTATGTATGAAGACGGAAAGTTAGTGGCTGACAGTGAAATAAAAATAATAAAGTTGAATATCTTTACCACTAGGTAGAAATAAAAGTAATAGAAACAAGAAAGTTACATTTATGACCTCCCCTGTCACATAATGTAACACTTCATTGACCTCCTCCTCCCCCTAACGTGCGACATAATGTATGGATGGCCCCTAACTATTGTATTATGTTAAAAATGATATTGTCATCGCGCTCCATGATTACCAAAATAAATGTTAGAAGAAGCAATTATAATTTTTTGACTCCGTCAGACTCCGTTTACAACCGTCAAGTTCATTCTCGTATCATACCATACTCTGTAGGTACAGAGTACCAGAGTGCGCTAGTACACCTGTAGTACAGGTGTACTAGCGCCATTCTGATCGGTTCTTTATCGAATTCCCTATCTAAATAAATTACCACCACTACTCGACGCTAGACGCTAAAATCACCAACACGGGGTCAACAGAAAATAATAAAACAAATATACATACATTGTTAAGCAATAGGGAAATAAATACAAAAATCCAATGTTCAGCCCCAAAACATGGTTAAAAGACAAGATTCCACCAATATCTTTCTTCTAGCTGCATATAAAGATCACAAATCTATTAGAAAACTCCTGCAGTGCACAGGGACAGTTTAGTATTTCGCCTTTTCTGAAAAAAAGTGCATTTTTGAGTTAATACCTGTTTAGATCTAGGTGTGCGATATGTACTTGTACCTCATTGTCATTAACTTATTTTGTTTGTCCAAACCAATAATATAATCTTCTCAACACTCAATTGATGTCACCATAAGATGACAATAATTTTGAATAGTAAGACTGCTCAGGTTAGCGCCAGATATTTTTTCAGAAATTCTGTCACATTAATTACCATATATCATATATCCTAAAATATCTTACATCTCGAAACCTCGCTTCTAAGTCAATATAATGCTAACTCTTTCATTGTATTCATCAGAAACCAATGTTTTGTTACTAGACACCACAGAATACATAATAGTACCAGTACTTGTATTAGCAATACCAACTTCAAAACGTACTTTTAGTTAGTGTATTACATGATTTGCATGTTATGTTGACTAAGTAAGTTCCATGGATACTCGATTCATGCTTGGTCTTTTTTTTATCTCTATACAGTCTACAGCCACTATACTTAGTGTTTGGTTTCGGAGTTTTAAATCTTACCCAAATGTTAAAGATTAAGAAGAGCAACGGAACTCTCTCAATTTGCGTTGTATATGTAGATACCTCCAAAGCCGTAATGTGGTATTCGACGATTCGGTAGCAAATGAGAATCCTCACATTACCTGCGGTTGTTCAATATATTGTATGAACAATCATGTCTATGACAAATAAATACGGCAATAAATAAGTGTTTAATTTTTTTCTTTTTATAAATAGTAAGCCTTAAAAACATACCTTCCAACCTAACTTCCTCGTTACACGCTCGCTTTTTATAAATAAAATAATAACAATAATAATTTAAAAATCATTTCTAAAGCAGATTGTTAGAAATTGACATCATTTTCTGAAATAAATTACAATATTCAACAAAATATTGCGCCAGAGTATTTCATGTTCAAGCTTAATTAAGCTTTTCGGCTAATTAGTGCAGATGTCAAAAACGTGCCGATGGCCGGGATTAGCCAATTTGCGTCATTCAAGAGGGGCCGCAGATGGAGGATGGTACATGTGGGAGTGAATTCTTGTATAGCAAGTACGTGCGGTCAATAGTTGGCACATCGGTGCACACAGTGATCGCACCAGACAAACTGTCGCTCACGATGTCTGCCAAACGAACTAAATAAAAAAATCACAGTGGCTAACCATCGTACTGATATGCAGCTATTAAATTGAACAAACTTTTAAACTCTGGACTATACACACGACCAATAAAGAAACATGTAAATAAATTATTGTTGTTATCAGCCTGCCTGAGACCAAGAAGCACGCGAATGTCATCCAATTTGAAAAAATTATGTATTTTCATAACTGAGCAACACAAAGTATATAGAACTGTTAGTGTGTTGCGTAGCCGCTATGAGACATGTCCACATAAATCTTATGTCAACCGTTTGAATTGAAGACGAGAAATTTAATAAAACCATGTGTCGTGTTGTAGTTGTGACGTTTGGCCGAGTGCCATTGAAAACCGCCGTCGGGTATAGGTGCCCATAAAATAAATGCCCCTTGACATTTACCAAGAATACTTGTAATATCTGTATTTAAATGAAATAATGAAATTAGATTTTAAAAATACTTTGCGTTTTCTATATGTTGGAATGTTTCGAATATAGTTCGAATTAAATCAATTATCCCTTTTTATGAGAACTTTCTTCACCAGAAACGAATTAATTTCTTTCTATCAGGGCAAGTGGTTTCTATAATATCATAAAATAGTTAACGAAATGTGACTTGCATAAATATATATATCCCTTATTAGGACACTTTTGTCGTGACAGATGAGCTTTTCAAAGAGCGTTGTCGGTGCAAGTGTATGTACCGTTCTCTTACATCTCCTCACGTTATAAATGTTTTCGTCAAATAAAGGTTAATACGAGCATCGGGAAGCTCCCTGTTGTGCATTAGAAATGTAATAAATTAATCAAAGCTTCCTCCTACACCAATGGTTGCTTTTTCCTGTTGCGTAACGTGACGTGTGGCGAAGACGAATGTTGCGGCGCCGTGCGTGCGTGCGGGACGCGGGACGCGGGGCGGGGCATGGTAAACTTATAAATCGCGGAAATCAACGACTTTGATTCATTGGGTGGAACAATATATAGCTCTCATTAACGTGAAATATGTAGTTTAGTAAAACTTCTGATGAATGAGCTCAAATGTGCGATTAGTAAATTAAGTATCGCAATAAATCTAATTTTTTTGTTGGTGGAGGCGCTCGTTTTTTAATTTGGGGAAACTCCCTACTCCTGAACCCCTCTACTTCTCGTGATGCTATCTTAGCAAGTAAATCATTTTGTGATGATTTAATTCCTACCAGATTGGTATATCTATTACGCCTACCATTTTACCCCTTCTTTTGCTTAAGCTTTGTCAGTGTTTTGGAATCGCAAGTAATAAAATGAATGAGGTACTTGAGCCCAATCAGACAGCAAATGTGAGATCGTTTTACTAACTCGGTCCAAATATATGCACAGTGAGTTCCGTATCCATTAGCCGGGGACCACAAAACCCCCGGGACCTGGGCGTAATCTGCGGCTGCTGAGTGATTAGTATTCTTGACACCCATCCGAGTTAGGCGACTTTTGTTATCAGACCATCTTATTATCATTTCGTGGCACATCAGACCAGTGGTTTCGGAAGTATTTCTCTTAGAAATCTTCTTTGTTTTTAAATCATCTTTGGAGAAATCAATGGCTTTCGACACTATTTCAGTGTGTTACATTTTAGTAGAAAGCACCAAAATGGACGTGTAAACTAACATTTTACTAGGAAGTATCATTGTTATACTTTTAAAAAACTCAACAAGTTGATAAGCGTGCACAAGTTTGTACAAGATGAAAAACTTGGCATGTCAATAAGCGTGGACAAGTACGTGCAAGATAATGTGTTCGAGCGTACAAGTCTTCAGGCACGTTTTGACTTGCTCTGTATTAGACGCATATACGCGTTTTAACACGAACGAATTTTTTTTTTAATAATTACCTACTTAAGTACTTTTCTGTAATTTGTATTAAAAATTATTAATTACACTCGATATTCACTGAATTTTATATGTCCATTTATTTTATTACATTTTGATGAGAAAATGATGTCAAGTTTACTCACTTAACCAACCGCAAAGTTTTGAAATTTGTAAGTATTTTGTATCAATAGGAAATAGCTAGAGATAGGATTTTTAAAATAATTTGGCTATGGGGGTCTGAGGTATCGGTTCATTTTGGAAAAGGGGTCTCTTGCCCAAAATAGTTTGGGAATCCCTGCTGTAGAGACTAGATAATAACTGGCAAAATAGGCTGTAACAGAAGCCAAAGATATGAAAAAGGAAACAAGTGAAATAAACTTTAACCAGGCGTAGCGTTGGCTTCGTTTATTATTGTCGGCAAAACGGTCGGCGTGGTACTAAAAGCTTTAGAGCCGGTAGAGCTAAAACCTAGCCCACATTACGTTTATCAATACCGAGATAGAGTTTTAAAGCGAGCCATAAAACGCAATCAGAGAGCGATAGTGCGCTCGTAAAGCGGCCAACGCGAGCGGGCGCCTATCTGCCTGCAGCCAGCACTATTCGCCACTGTCGTGATACCATCTCTGCTTTTCGGTACTAAATTGAATTATCGCAGGACACCCCTTGATTTATCGGCAGTTAAATTGACCTTCGGTCACACTGAGAACAGGACTGCGCATTGGGCACGGATGGATTTATTAAGTGAATGTACGAAATTACTTGTTTTCGATTCACCGTAAGTTTAATGCACCGAGTGATCTGCAACCGACTTACTCGTCGATAATTCTCATACATTAGTAGGGTTTCATGCAGCAATAACTCAGGAATATGATTGTATTTACCACCAAAATGTTCTAAACGTGTAAAATAATTAACAGATATTAGAATTTATTAAATAATAGATGAAAACCCGGCTTCGCTCGGGTGAAATGTGATACACAATCTTTTATAAAATGTAGGTAGATATATAAAAATAAAAAAATCATAAAAGTTGTTTAGTTGGATAGAATGAGTACTCACCCGAGAAGTTGGCAAAGGTACTTATTAAGAATCTGACAGCTCAATCAATAAAGGCTCATTTACACACTGAGAACACTGTGTCACCACTGACACTGACTGACAGGGATGCGTTCATAGAAAATATGGCGGTACTGTGCCCGACCGGACGGGACTGTAACTTCACTGATACGTGTGAATCGGCCTTAACGAACTCAAGATGGCATGCGAGTGGCCAATATCGCGTCTGCCATTTGCACCATTACAATTTAACAAAATATTCGACAATCCGAATTTTGCGAATATATGTTGTCGACTCGAAATCATTATTTTTTTATGTGTTATTATTCAGGTAAGGTTTCAATTGAGTCTACCGTACCCCTTGACCGAATTATTGATATAGACGATAAAATCAAATAATCCATTTCCAATTTAAATGAATAAACAACATTCATAAAACGATTCTTAAGTTCTTATTGATCAATATCCTGTCTGTGCATCAGTCGGCTAATTTAATTTAGGGTGGGTATATTCCTCTACTTATATTTAATCAGTACGATAATAGCGACCTATTACAGTGGTAGACAATAATAAATTTACAATTTATTATGACTAGTACATCGTTGGTGCCATGGCATAACATTGCGTTTATGTTTGCGTGCGATTCTGAGGCTGAGGCATTGGTTCCCGCCCGTCGACCGTTCAGTCGGTCAAATCATAATTAGCTTTTTGTGTTAGGCCATTATTAATTGTAACACCTAGTCGCTAAACTGTTTATAGCTATCAGACAAACTTCGAAGAAGTACCTAATAGACCCTATTTTTAATTTAGTTAAAAGTTTAGGTTTGTCCTTTCTTGGCTTATCGCGCTTGCTTTTATCCATAGTTGAAGTCCCTTCAGTCACTAGTTAAGCCTTAGGGCTACTCCTAATTCTCTAAAGGCGTCTAAGTATAGGGTTCAAGATTTTGAGCTATTTTCCATTAACTAATTAGACTTCAATATCAGGTACTAAGCTAGATTTAATGTATGGGGAAAACAACACAACTTCGAAACTTTAAATAGAACACGCGCAAACAACATATTACTATTATGTTAATTGTTACCTACATAATTACATATAATCCGTTGGACTAATAGAGCTATTCGGAGTGGCGTACCTCGACGAACAGGACACAATAATTAAATTAAATTTCGTTAATTGTTTCAATTTATAAGTAATCCGTCCGTCCGTCTGTGGTGCCCAGGCTCACTTACACTATTAACGGTAAACTGTTACACATTAAAGAACAAACAGATTTCGGTATCCTTTTTAATTTTAAAGGCTCCTGTAGCAGTTGCAGCAGCAGTTAAGGAGACATACAGACCTACTTCTTATGAAAACAAGCCTTTTAGTCTTTTGAACCTCTGGTACAGACATTAGTTACCAACAAGATCATCTTCAAACAGAAGTGTAATATTGGAAGGTGACCGGCTGATTGACGCATTACGTGTTAGTGCCAAGTGCTGAGCGCTGACCAGGGACTGACACTAACCATACCTCGCCAACATACATACTTAGATAGACGCTAAAGGTCACCCTCGAAACACTATGTTTGGTTTTATCGATACTTACAATGTTGTTAATGAGTGTGTACAGTTTATTTGTTGTTTATGATTCGTAAGTAAGAATAAAAATGGAAAAACAACTGTTAGGTGAAGGACTATTACCCGTCGTCACGGATGATGGTTTAAATTAATCCAATAAGTCTGTACGTATTTCAAACAATTGTTAAAAAACAAACGGAATTAAATGAAACCAAACTAAAAAAAAACACATAACTGTAAACTGCTAATGTCCCCAAATTATTTTCATATAGAGCTTAATCAATAATTTCAACATTTTATAATTTATACAAGGTGTAAGAAACACCGTTGTTCGTTACGGAACAAAGACAAATAAATAAAGCTTCTGATTTTTATAATTAATATAATTTCAGCCTTAACAAAATATATATAAAATAATCAGAGCGCTAAAGTAAGTAGGTATTTTCGACAACGTTAAGGCAGTGAGTCTAAAAGGGAAATGGATATGAACGATTAAAAGCTCGTTCATTCTCAACTAAAGTTTTAAAGGTAAGCTTTGTACATATAACAATATTAAAGTAGGGATACTTTAGCCTTTATAGAAATAATAACATTAAAATGATAAAACTAAAATTAGTACAGATAGCAAGCGTATCGGCGTAGACAACCGTGCCGAATACCTACTGAAATAGTGTATTCAGATTAGGGCTGCCATCACTTAAATTGCCAACGCTGGACAAAAACTTAAAAAAACCCGGACACATGGGTGAAATCGAGATTCTTTCCCGGACACCTTTAAAAAAACACCGATTCCATTTAAATTTTTACCTTGTAAACGATTCTTCTAACAATCATAATTGTCCCTTGGCACAGAGTCACGAGAGGACACTTTTTGAGAACCCCGCCCGGACGCTCCCCGGACGTCCTCTAAACTAGGACAAATCCGGGGAAACCCGGACGGATGGCAGCCCTAATTCAGATCATCATTATGAGTCGAAAATCATTGGAATTTTCTGCCGAAAAATTCATCAATTTATTTTGATATTTAATTTTTTTTTGGTTCTATGTGATATCACAATGAGTGAGTAACTAACACATACGTCGGACGGTAGAAAAGAGTGTGTTTATTTTGTTCCGTAAAATAAATTAGTTTATCTCGTTTACAGTGAATAATTGGTGTAATAAATTAGTGTGCTATAATAAGAACAACTGTAGTATCTGGACATATTTAGATTTCATTGCTATAGTAGACTATTACACAAATTATCAACAATATTGCATTTTCAAATCTTCAATTTTATAAGTGTAACAGTGTTTACGTATTGCTGTTTGGAATAACGCGTAAGTGACGCGATTTCCACGGCGTTTACGATCTTTTGGACGCGACTTGGATAGAACATCGCACCGCGCGGTGTCAGCGGCCCACAGCCCACAGGGAAGTTCACTTTCAAAATACCTTATATTTTATTAAAAATACGAATAGGTACTAACGATTGAAATATATTGTTTATAATGCCGGTTACAACTTGCGCTGGGTGCTTGGAAGCAATTAAAAGCAAAGACCACCTGCAGTGCTTTCCTTGCCATTCGTCGTTTGACTTACTTTGTGCCAATATTACTGATAGGCGTTTCAAATCGATGAGTGCCGAATGTAAAAGAAATTGGAATTGCCCCGAATGTCGTAATCGCATACCAAGAGGTGATAACGCTAATACCCCGGTGCGTCAACTTGAAGCTTCAAATATGATAAATGTAACTAGGAATACGTGTCATAATATTAATTCAGACATCGCTATCTCGACTGATGATCGTGCAAATGTTACTCTGCGTGCTGGATCGAGACACTCCCCAGCTCATAACGTACCTGATTTTGTTACTGAAGCCAGATTACGCGAAATACTAAAAGATGAAATCTCTTCTGCCATCCAAACTTCAATAAAGCAATTGGTGACTAGCGAACTCAAGTGCATTAATGAAAAAATTACCGATTATCAGGAATCTATGACATTCTTAAGTAAACAGTATGAAGATATGAAGGTGCGACTCGATGATACTATTGTCTCCATTAATGTGTTGAGAAAGGATAACGAAAAGCTGAAGGCAACTGTCATTGACCTAACAGGGAGACTTAGTTCTGCTGAACTGCATATGAAGGAATGTAACATTGAGATCAATGGCGTCCCTGAAAATAGATCTGAAAACTTAGTCACGACCGTAGTCCAACTGACGAAAACGGTAGAAAATCCGTTAACATCAGACGACATTCACCTTGTGACTAGAGTAGCTAAATTATCAAGAAACAACGATAGACCTCGCGCAATAGTCACCAAGTTGCGAAACCCTCGAACCCGTTATGCAATACTCGCTGCAGTTACTAAGTTTAATAAGAAAAACCTTCAAGATAAGCTCAGCACAAGTCACCTAGGCATAGGAGGCACTCGATCCCCAGTGTTTGTCACCGAACATCTGACACCGAGCAATAAGTACCTGCATGCCGCCGCACGGAAGAAGGCAAAAGAATTATCGTATCAGTTTGTGTGGGTACGTAACGGGCGAGTTTATGTCCGTAAGGATGAAAATCATCAAGCTATATCTATTAGAAGTCTTGATAGTCTCAACTTTATGAACTAAGTCTTCATTGTTATTGTGAATATGTATTGGTGTTGTGTTACTAAAATGGTTGATATTTATTATCAGAACGTGCAAGGTTTAAACTAATGATTTATATAAGAATGTTATTAACTCTAACCATAAGATTATTGTTTTCACGGAGACATGGTTGAATGCGAGCATATCCAGCGCTGAGTTGTTTGATAGTCGATATATTGTTTACCGCAAGGACCGATTATGTTCACAAACTACCAAAAAAGATGGTGGGGGGGGGGGGGGGTTATGATTGCTGTGTCGCGAGAGTTTTCTTCAATTAGAGTAGAAAATTGGGAGACTAACGATTTTGAGGATCTGTGGGTAACGATTGAATTTCCCTCAAAGCACACTGAATAAGAAATGTCAATTTGTGTAGTTTTTAACTCTCGAAATTATTGAACTCCATTGATAATGTAATCAATAGCCAGAATGATGCTATTATAATGGACTTCAATCTTGGTTTTATTGACTGGCGCACGGATGATGCTCGCACTCATATGACTCCGTTTAATTATAATGTAAGTTTGGGATATTCACTAGTTCATTTTATGTTGTCTAATAATTTATTTCAATTCAACTGTGTCAAAAATTGTGACGATCGTTTATTGGACCTGGTTCTCGGGAATATTCCTAAATCATTTGTTAGTGGGTCATTCTACCGAAAGACAAAAATTGTGTTCGCTTGAAATAATTTAGCGCCGTAACTTTAAACTATTTTCGAAACCTAAATTTATTATATTTCAGAACCTAATGTAACACCTCGTAATATAAATTTCATAATAATTTTCTATTTTACATATTTTTTTGCGGGTACAGTATGTGATCACTCACGTCCTGTAGAATGTTCGCGACGTAGGTTGTAACATTGGTGTATGGTTAAAAAATATTTAGATGTATTATATTATATTCACGTTAATATGCTTAACATGTACAGTATATAAATAAGCAATAACGTGTTAAATAATAAAATAAACCTCTTAAAATTTTACAAGTCATTGAATATTCTACAGTGTTCGTGAAAAATAATCACGCCTGTAGAAATATATTGCCATAATAGTAGACTCTTTGTTTTTTCAGCTGCAACATTTTTTTATATCTTTGGCAACCCTTTACTGTGTCATTATTCATTAGTGTCAGCCATAAAACCGCAAGTAATTGGACTTCAGAGATGTAAAAAGTTTTAAAAGCGTTCTACACTTGTGTCAAAGTTCACTCATCATTCCTGTACTCAACAAATAAAAGTAAGTAAACAATCCAAAAATATAATTGGCATATGGCCTGGTAAATAAGTTGGTTAATTAATGAAATCAAGTACAGCCATTGTTATTAACCTAAAATTTTGTACACAGGGCGCATTTTTATGTTGAAACGTCACTTCTGTCGAAATCACCCCTGATGAAATAACTTTCTACAGAAGTGATGAATTCCTACAGAAGTGTTGATAATGCTTCAAATGCTTTTAAATGTTATGCTTTATAAGGGAATTATATACTTAAAGCTTATAATTTAATTAACTTTATGTAAAAACTAGTTTTTCATACGATGATATGATTTTATACACATTATTTTTTTCAGTTATCATTTTAAACAGAATTGATTTTCTTTCGACGGAAGTGATATGCAAAGTTATTTTTGGTATCCTTTACAGATATGGCGGGTAAAAAGCGATCTGAGAAAGAGAAAAAACAGCGGTTAAAAGAGCAAAAGAAAGCTTGGATTCGAAAGAAGAGGGAAAAAATGTCTGAAGCTGAACTAGAAGAAAGGCGTCAAAAAGATAGAGAAAGATATCAAAAGAAAAAAGAAGCTGGGAAAATAAAATTAATTAAAGACCATACTCCAAGAGCACAAAAAGCAATAAGAAAAAGTTGGCGAGAGCGCGCACAGACTCATCGTGATAAATTAAAACGATTGAAAGCGGCTCAGCAGAGAATAATAGAAAATGACACTCCTCCTACAACTCCAGCTTCTCAGAGATCTACCCCATCTTATAGGGCCTCTTTAGGACTAAGACTTACTGAAAAAAATAGGCGAAGATTAAAACTGGAAAATATGCATCTTAGGCAGAGAATTTTACAATTAGAAAACTTATTGGCAACAAAAAGGATGAAATTATTACGATCAAACAAACGCAATGATGTGACGATTATAACACGATCAGAGAAAAGGGTAACGAGGCGTAAAGCAAAACAATTATCAATAGCACAAGCTGTGCGCAAGTTCTTCGAAAATGATGAATCAAGTCGAACCACGTCTGGAAAAAAAGACACCATTACAAAAATGAAACAAAAAAAGCAAATACGGTTACTCAATGACACGATGCTTAACCTCTACGGAAAGTTTAAAGAGGAAACTCAAATTAAAATTTCTTATGCTCTTTTCTGCCGACATCGTCCGTTTTGGGTTTTAGTTCCTAAAGCCAACAAGAGGAACACCTGCTTGTGTTTGATACATACAAATATGGATTTAATGGTCAAAGCATTAAAAAAAGCAGCTATTATAAATCAATATTCTACAATAAACCTCGTTAAAAGTATGTGCTGTGATGGTAGTTTAAGGATAGATTGTTTGGCTAGAGAATGTTATCTTTGCAAAAATAAAACAATAACGCTAAATAGATATCCTAATGACATGTTGATTACCTGTGAAAGATGGATCACGAAAAAAATCTCTATAGTTATAAGAGGTCAGATAAAGCTATGCCAAAAAACAATTAAGGAATCTTTCTCTACGAAAAGCAAAAATTTCGTTACGATTTTTCTTGAAGAGAAGCTGCCAAAGTTTCTGAAACACCTTCATAATATTATAAATCAACACAGAGTGGTTACAAAAATAAAAAGCGAGTTAGCTAAAAATGAAGCGCTACTCCATATGGACTTCTCTGAGAATTATAATTGCAAGTACTCTGAAGAAGTTCAGTCAGCACATTTTGGTGCTTCTAAACCCCAAATTTCGTTACATACTTCTGTTTTATATTCACATGGCACAAACAAGGACTCCATTCAATCATTTTGCTCAATCTCGAAAAATTTGAGACACGATCCAGTTTTAATTTGCGCACATCTAAAACCCATATTAGACAACATAAAAAATAAAATCCCGAATTTAAAAACTATGCATTTTCAAAGTGATGGGCCTTTATCTCAATACAGGAATAGGTTTATGTTTTTCTTAATGGCCAAATATTTAGGTAGAGAACTTGGCGTAGAAAATATTATATGGCACTTTAGCGAAACCGGCCATGGCAAAGGGGCTCCTGATGGGATTGGAGGATGTGTCAAAAGAACAGCTGACGCATATGTGGCTACTGGAGGCGATATCCCAGATTTTGAAGCGTTGGTGCGTTGCTTACAGGAAAAATGCAGGGGAATTATCATTCTACCAATAGACGATAGCCATCTTGATAATATCTCTAATGTATTAAATACTAGCACTACTAAACCATTTAAAGGCACGTTATTAATTCACCAAATTACATGGAAGAAGACCAGTCCTGAAATCTTGCATGCCAGAAAATTAAGTTGCAATATCTGTAAAATAGACGAGATTTGCTCACATTACGAAATTGGGCTTATTTACTTAAGTTATAATAGTCTACAAACTGATAATTCTCCTGATCTGACAGAACTGACACAATCACAGCCATACCTCCAGATACCTCCAGAACCATTGCATGATATTTATAGGAACCCAATAGCGACAACCTCACGTACTGTTGATTTTTACAGAACATGCTATGAATTTGATAGTTCTTCTGATGATGAGATGTTTCAAATAAAGATACGAAAACCTTTGAATGAAAATACTATTTATACAAAACCTTCAGATAACGTTCAAAAACATACAAGAAAAAAAAATCATTCGTCTGATGAAGAAAATGATATTTTTTGAAGTTCTTATTTTATTCTACAGAAATGTTATGATTAGGTACGTCATTTCTGTAGAATATTTTTCATTATTTTTTTACTACTTTATAACATTATTTTATAATAAGTAATTAACATTATTAAGACTGGTGATACCAAAAGCAATTAGAAGTGATTATTATTTTTTGTATTTTTACTAAGTTAGTATTTTAAAGAAAAATTCTGTCACTTATGACGAAATTCGTATCACTCCTGTCGATGTGATAAAACCAAAATGTACCATTTCTTCATAATATGTTTGTGATTGATCTCTTATACTATTTTTTATATGATTATTAGATTACGACTTATTGTAATGACACAATAAAAAGTTGATTTTAAGGAAATGTAAAAGTATTTTATTTTTTTATCGTTCGGTAGAATGACCCTAGTGAACCATTGAGTCACTTAAGTAAGACCTATCCACTACATCCTAGTCTATTAGTTAATATACCCTACGATCATGCCATTAAATATCTTGTTCCCATCTATACAGCTATATATAACTTTTTTAAGACTGATTATGAGACTGTTACATTTAAATAGTGTTTACTGGCGTAATGTTCTTTGTCCCTGCCAAGATGTCGATGAAATGGTGAGCAAGTTCTATTCTACTTTAAGAGAAGTCATTTCAAAATATGTACCGATTGAGAAAGCTACTAAGGCGCGTTACCCTACATTTTTCAGTAGTGCAATAATCAAACTATTAAATGAAAAGGAAAAAGTTCGTAAGAAGTTTAAAAGATATGGGAATCCTCGCGATGAAATTGAATATACCCTACTCAGAAGTAGGTGCCATAAACTTTATGATACGTGTTATAATAATTATATGAATACCATTGAATCTAATATATCATCTAACCCTAAAGCGTTTTGGAGATACATCAAAAATAAACGTGGTGGATGTTCTACGTTACCAGCTAAAATGTATAGGGGGGATGTTATTGCCCAAAATGGTAATGACATTGCCGATCTGTTTGCTGAGCAATTTCGCTTTGTAGACTCTGACAGTACCCCTACCAACTATACATCAATTGCGGTGACTTCTCCCAACAACAATAATTATGTATCAACAGTATCTGATGTCTGTAGCAAGTTAAGATCCGTATTAGGCAAGTTCTATCAGCTAAACAAAGTTCTGAATACAGATACTATGAGAATGGTATACTTTGCCCTTGCAGATTCCTTGATCAACTATGGACTAATTGTGTACGGGCGAACTTTTATCAGCTACTTAAAAGACATTAAAGACCTACAAGTAAGACTAATAAAGTATTTAGTAAGTAAGAAAGTTAGAAATGTGTGTGAAAGGGATTATGTTAAATTATTTCCTATATGTAAAATATTACCAATAGAGAAGAAAGTGGAGTATTTAATAGGCTTAGAATATTACTATACTGATCAATATAAATATGTTGTTGATAATAAGTATAACACTAGAAGGGCTAAGGAAAAAAAACTTAACAAACCAAGAGTGACAAATTATTATGGACAACGAACAAACAAGTACATGGTACCTGAAGTGTTCAACAAAATAGATTTATTAAGACAAAATCCTAAAATAAGTACCAGTAAATTAAAGAAAACATTGAAGGATGTATTGTTGGATGTTTCTTGACTGTTGGGTTATGGCCACATACTATAATATAAAAATAATGTATATCCCTTATGAAGTCATCTTAAATATGTATATAGTGATAATGTTTATAGTTATCTACCTTAAGTTGTTATATTTTATTTTGTTGTTTTCCTTTGTGTGATGAATGTACAGTGTAGCATAGGTTATTTTTAATAAATTTACGAGCGCGTCTCGCCGTTAAACAATTGCGTTTGGCGAGTATAAATTGTAAATCTTAGATCTAAGTTACTATTGTGTGAGTTAAATAAAAAAAAAAAAAATTACAAATTACAGAACTCTAAATTCAATCTGCAATAAAGAAACTTGACGCATTGAAGGGTGCTGGGCCTGATTTGATTCCGCCTATTTTTGTTAAGCAATGTTCTCGGTCACTCGCATTACCGATGGCCTTGATATTTAACCGATCTATTGCGGACGGCAAATTCCCTGAAGAATGGAAAAAAGCTCGTATTGTACCAGTCTTTAAAAAAGGGGACCACGCAAGTGTTAAGAATTATAGGTCATACATACATCCATACTCTCATGTTTTTTGAAATTATTCGAATCTGTTCTGTACCCTTCAATTGCTATTTTAATTTGTAATAACATTTCTGACCATCAACATGGATTTATAAGCGGTCACTCTATTTTAACAAATTTAGTTACCTTTGTTACTGACATATCACAGGAAGTCGATGCTGGGTCACAGGTAGATACAATATACACTGATTTCAGCAGTGCTTTCGATAAAGTGAACCATTTGCTTCTATTGCAGAAACTAAATGCTTTAGGTGTAGGAGGAACGTTGCTTAATTGGTTCGAGTCATACTTGTATAACAGACCACAAAGCGTTGCTGTCAATGATTTTGAGTCGCAGTACTATAATGCAGTTTCCGGGGTACCTCAAGGGTCGCATCTGGGGCCCCTGCTCTTCCTAATATTTATTAACGATAAAACATGTCGGGTGAAGCACTGTAAAATGTCATTATTTGCCGATGATGTTAAAATTTACCGATCAATTACATCATTCAGTGATTCTAAACTAATTCAAGACGATCTTAATGAAATCTTAAACTGGTGCAATGCAAACTGTATGGAACTCAATACAAATAAATGCTTCCATATTAAATTCACCCGCAAAAAGAAACCACTTGTTACGAAGTACGAGATTGGCGGCACATATTTAAGCGAAGTAACCGAAATCCGTGATTTGGGTGTAATAATCGATACAACGTTAACATTCACATCACACGTTGACAAAACTGTTGGAAAAGCCGCCCAAATGCTCGGATTTCTGAGAAGAAACACTATTGGTTTTAGGAATATTGGCACCAAAGTACTCTTATATAATAGTCTCGTCCGCAGCCATCTCGAATTTGCTAGTATCGTATGGTCACCGTATTATGTTGTCCATTCGCAACGGATTGAAGGCATTCAGCGAGCTTTTACCAGAAATATTTCATTTTTGTGTAGCGGATTCTCTTACAGAAAACCATATGATGAACGGTTATAAAAATTTGAAATGACCAGTCTTTGTAATCGTAGACGCATATTTGACTTTCTTTTTCTCCATATATTAATAAGTAATAAGATTCAGTGCAGTTGTCTTTTGGAAAAGATACCATTAGCCATTCCCCACTCTTATCTTAGACATAGTCTTACTAGAACGTTTCATGTACCACTCTGTAGAACTAATCTGGGCATGCAATCGCCTATAAACAGAGTTCTCAATCAGTGCAATATTATTCAAACACGCAATCCAGACAGTGACATCTTTGGTGATTCAAAAAATAAAGTTATTTGAACTGCAAAAAAATTTTTTTGCAGTTCAAATAACTAATATATTTTGTTTAAATTGTTAAATTTCTTTAGCTTGTTTTGTTTGTTTACTTTTTGTTATTTTTATTTTGTTCTTTAACACTCTACTGTAACTAGCCAATGTTATGTACACCGTAAGTGTCATACATATCAGACAGAAGAGTAAACAATATAATTTATAAATGTATTAATACGTATGATGTGGTTGTACTATTTAATAAATTAATAAATAAGTAAACAGAACATTTTACCTAAAAAATATAATTATATGCGCACTATAGTACAAAACTCGCTAAATCCTTCCAGCTGTCCTCAAATGATGCGATTACCAATTAACAGTATTAATGTTACAATAAAAACTTTCGTGAGTGATATTCATGCTTACTAGAAACTGTACGGTTTTACTCACGTTTGTATTTTGGGGATGCCCGACTAGTTTCGGACCCGACGGGGGCCCTTTTTCAAGTAGTGAAGCGTCCTGCCGCAACGGTGTCAGACGTCACACTGGGATTACTACGCCACCACCGGTTCCTTTGTCTTTCGGAACGTGCGGATGTAGACGGTTGCGTTTCCGTTGCGTTGTGTAATGCGCTGTTGTTATCAAAATTCACCGCGGTGCACGATTGTACAATATCCACGCGAACGAAGTTGCGGGCAACAGTTATTACATAACGATCTAACTCAGTTATTAAACGTAGCTACGCGTCTGGCGAATTCCCAAAGGAATGTCAGCCTCTACTCGTCAGTTTTAATAAGTTACATCAGTTTTAGTATCAGTTACTAATGTAATAGTGTTCTTCACTTCTTCTCTTTCTTTAGTGTCACCTTTGTGTCACACTTGCCTACCTTATGTCACGACCACACTGCAATGAATATCGTAATTTTAATTATATGTTTTATTAGTATTTACGTCACTATTATTGACTAGGGGTATGTATTAAAAAGTCTTAATAATAAATTAACAATTTGCTCTTGTGCAGCATATACTGAAACTTATTAGGTGAGGCGCACAAGAGTTGCAAACGTAAACCTCAAATTCACAGGATGTAGGTTAAGTACATTTTCGGTTCGGTCCGTGATCATACCCGTATAAGTACTTAGACAAGGGTAGGGACTAGCTAGCTGTATACATAGCTCGCTAACCAGTAAACTCTAGACCTGGATATAATGAATTAATCTCACAGTATGCAATTGTTCTACAAAAAATAAAAACGTACAACTAAGTCGAGTTTTTATAAAAGCAATATAAATTATTAAACTTTAGGTAATTATTTGTTTTATATAGTTATTGTTATTGTTTTATGTTCCTTTTATTAAAAAGCAATAATAGACACAATAACACGTGACTGACATATTCTGTCCATGAGCCGTGAGCGGCTGCGTCAGCAGATCTCCCCCGCTTATATCCGAGACACCTGACTAATGTCCGCTAATACAAAAATTCACGTGTGCAATCTGTACGTTATCGAGATAAATTCATTCTACCCTCAATAGTGCACGGCTGCCATGATGGATGCGTGGAGGAAATTGAGCGGGCGCCGGAAATGGCCGCCATCTCCGACATCATTCATTTCTGTAACGCCGCGCCAACTGTCCATTCATTTTTATTCATTGGCAATTTTTTGTGATCAGTTTCGCTTTGTGCAAACATTTTCGTGTTGAGATGAATGTGATGATGTGATCATCCAAGTTGAAAACCTATTGCTTACTGCAGACGTAATCACCATAGTACCACACCTCCCACTGCTGAGCTTAATATTGTCGTCGCCACATCAATAACTCTTATTTATTTTATTAAAAATATTGACAAACTGATGATAACACAGTTCACTATTTAATAAGAATAAGTTAAAAGACATTATTTTGACTAGTTATACCGGTAACGCAATGGTATTGGTCAATTGATAAATATTAATGAATAGTGGGGTTATAAAAGGGTAGGAATAAGTTCAGACCGGGGACTTGAGTGCGAATAGCGTTACGAACAACTTGGCAGTTACTGTTAGTCAGTGATTTTCATATTTTATATCATTGGTTGTGAGACTGTTTATTACAATATATTTAATGACTGGACTTAAGTTCATAAATTATTTACAGTTATACAAGGCGTTGTCACTACGAAACGAGTTCATTCTAAGGTGTTGTCGGTTTGATTTGTAACACTTAAACTCACCTGTAGATTTTCAGAACCATCTCAAACCACTTTTATGTAAATCTCTGGTCTTTCAATTTTATTCATACTTTCTTGAAACAGTTTCAGCGGAAGCCGTCTCACCGCCAGTCACATAATACCTAATCGTATAATTGATAACGGTTCCATTTTAGAGCATATGTCTAAAGTATTAGTATTAATACGTGGTTTAAATTATTTTAAGGTGCTTATATATATATTCGCCGATGCTCACACAGACGGTTTTGCAGCAATCAGGCGAAAGCGAGCGGCTTCACTGCTGCAGAGGATACGTGGTAGCCCTAACCGTCTCATGAGTGTCATTGCGGACAGACATGACAGTCCTATAATTAATTATCTATGGCATGCACTAACATAGTGTTAGGGTCAATTGTAGACTAACGAATTATGGATATATTCTGAAATAAATGGATTATTATTATTATCATATTAAATTATTATATCAGTGAATATTTTTATCTGTTTTACTACTAATCGGCAGTGTCCCTAACTGTGACTGCACAATTAACATTTTCGATATTTAGTTTGCCCATTATCATATACCATATCATGGTTGATGTTTAAAAAACTGCTTTAATAAACTCACTTCGCCTCCAGAAGTACTTATTTACACATCTCGTGGTTTAAAAGACAAAATGTAATTACTGTTTACCAAGAGTGAATTGTGGTCTATTTAAATTTAAAAAAAATATTTTTGACAAAAAATTAAACCGACAAAAAGAACTAAAAAGTAAAAAATAATAAACATTTGAAGTCTTAAGTATTGAGCTTATTTGCAAAAGCTATCAAATTTATATAAACAAATTTTGAGTTGACGCCAAACAACAAACTGATTAATTATCTAAATTTTATTTTATTTTTAATCGACGAAAAAAAGGAGGTTCTCAATTCGACCGTACATATATATATATTTTTTTTTTGTTTGTTCAACCCTCATTCCGTTATTTATGAACCGATTTCGATGATTCTTTTTTTGTTAGATAGGGTATAC
Organism: Euplagia quadripunctaria; assembly: GCA_963859945.1. Classification (NCBI taxonomy): domain Eukaryota; kingdom Metazoa; phylum Arthropoda; class Insecta; order Lepidoptera; family Erebidae; genus Euplagia; species Euplagia quadripunctaria. The sequence goes on along the minus strand of OY982572.1, from coordinate 137,063 downwards.
CTTATGGGTGGTCCTATATCAAGGAAGTCAGGATCTGATGATGGGATCCTGATAAAATTGAGAGGAACCCTCGAAAATTGTAGGAACGAATAGTGTTTCTGTTTACTTTTCATAACTTAATCAGGTATTTGCGTTTCGGAATCATTACATCATGAAGCTGAGCTGATGATGAAAAAAAATCATAAAATAAAAATCTTTTTAACAAAAAATTAAACCGACGAAAAGAACTAAAAAGCAAAAAATAAATAAACCTTTTAAGTTTCGATTTAGATAAAACTATGAAATTTTTATAATCTTATTTGAGTCGGCGCCAAATAATAAAATGATTAATTATACCTACGTAGAGTTCGTTGGGTTGTTGGGAGGGGCGAACGTGTCTATGTTGCTGAGGAGTTTTCTCTTTAACACAACTTTCCGTCGGTGTTCTGTAATAAATAAGTCTATTGCAATTGACTCGGGTATACCCTTGGAAGGAAGTCCCCCAGAACTCCGGCAGACCTTGACCGCCTCTTAAACAAAAGGCAGCCACGCCCTTGCCTTTAATACGACTTAATACGTTGTCCAAATTGATAATCCGTAGAAGTTTTTTGTGTTTAAGTCGTAAAGTTCTAACGTAATATTTATTTTATTTTAACGTAATATTCATATCGATTGGAGCATATATTGTTTGACTATATTGTTACAATTCTAGTAAAATCTTACCTAGTCGAAGGGAATGTGAAAGTTTCATGGAGACAACTATGTAAAGCATTTGACCCCTCAAGGCTGTGGTGATGAGTTGTTGAGCTCATCCTCATCAGGTGCTGGTGAAGTTTTAGTTCGGCCTATTCCATTGTCAGTCAAAGTATTAATGAGTTGTTTTACCGAAAATTCTATTGTCTAACAAAGCGCTTAGCGAGTTCTATTACTCAGGTATTTACCGTACTTAGAAGGCATAACAGGTTAAAAAATGTTTCGGTACTTTCTTGTACAAAATATAATTTACATGTGGTAGTTTGAATAAATAAATGAAGTTAAATGAAGTTTGACGAGGTCTATGTCCCATAGGTGTACTCTCTGTACAGCATTCGACTGTCACCTCGCCGCGTCGAGGGTAGCGGGAAAGATTCCTCTCTGTACAAATTTTGCTATAGTCTGGGTGTTTCTATGGGTACATTTACAAAAAAAGTGTATCTAAGTATGTCTATTCTTGTTCTAGAGCCCATGTACAAGCTATACTTAGTTTTTGTATAGAAGGCGCTGTGTAAGCATGTTAAGGAAGGTGTACCTTTTTTATCAAAATAAATATACATACTTTTTGTACTAGAAGAAATGAGTCCAAGTGCTGAATGTACGTGTATCGATGTGATCAGGGCAGTGCGTGTCGTTGACATTGCGTCAGGACTGCCACTTGCGCCCGCCTGTCAGCAATGTCAGCTGCACAGCTCAGCGGGACTTCAACAATAGCGCTCACATCTACCTACATCTTATTCATGATAATTCATATCTTAATACCTGCAGGTACGATGGACACTCTCTGCAGCTCACTCTTTTTTATAATATAAAAATAGATTATGGCAATTTGAGGCAATTTCTACTGGTTCAACTAAGAAATTAAAGAAACACCCAATACAATATGTAATGTGACGATAACAATTTGGTTTTAGCTGGTTTTACAACACGTCAAATGTCCCAAAGAAACCGCTGCATTTTTTTTGTATTGATATCATCAGATATGATGGATGGATGGATGTTTGTTACTCTTTCACGCCAAAACTACTGAACCGATTGCGATGAAACTTTATATGTAGATAGCTGGAGACCTGGATTATCGTATAGGCTACTTTTTATCACGATATTCCCACGGGATCGGGACTTACGCGAGTGAAACCGCGGGGCGCTGCTAGTTTATTAATAATTCTTATTATTATTGCCATTGTTAACTTTACAAAACATTGACATTATCTGGTATGAATTTCGTATAAATTTCTATGTTACATTTAGAAAATTTGGAATCGTACATGTGATAACTGTGTAGTCAATTACATATTAAGTTAATTTGCTATATTGCCTGGCAGTTCTGAGTATGTCATGCTCGCCTAAAAGTCCTGCCAATGCCGCGATGATGTGTCGGGTCGTTCGGCTCCCTTTGATATAATGTTTGAGGTAGTCGATGAAGATCACAACGTATTGGAACAGGCAACTAGTTTCACGACTGACGTAGTCTAAATAACTACTACTCCTGACAATTCAAAAATACCTATTATAGGTTCAATTGAACTAAATGATCTCAATTTGATTTGTAACCACGAAACGGCGCCATTATATGTCGCCGTTTCATACCTAATGAATAGCTCTTTGTAATTTTGATGCTATCCTCATTGATGGGTAACGTAGGGGCATCACAAGCACTCGACTTAGTAAAGTCATTTTATTCCAAAGTCTAATCCAAAGTTATAATCTTTTTCCAAAATGACCAAGAACACCGCTCCGATTTAAAATGGACCTGTGCCGCCTGTATTAAATCCTATTCGTAAAGAATAGGATTTCTTGCTTCGATGCGTTTATCAGCATTCAGCTATAAGTTCGACAACTCGAAATGTTTAACATATGTAGGTAGTACTTACAGAGAAATTTATAAATATACGAATCACACATGCTACTCGTGATGTAGAAACTGGCGGGGACGTGTACATTGTAGATTGACAGTAACATGATCGCCAGTGAAATGAATGTTTGTTGGAGCGTGTGATAGTGTTGCCAATTGCCAGGCGGAGAGGGCGCACCGCGCGCTGTTGTTGCGAGCGCTCTGTCAGCGTCCCTGTGTGGGTGAGGAGAGGTCGACGCACCGTTGTATAACTCGCCTCCAAGTCGTTCTGCTAGAACATCTAGCCGGACGAGTCGCCTTCTTAACTTCTAACATATTGATCTCGACTCTGTAAACTAAACTTACTAACAACAAAATTTCAGTCACAGTCAAAGGTCGACGAACTTTTTGCTGTTTCAGTTTTCAACGCCCACACTTATTTTAAAGTGCTAGTTACTACATGTGTACATGTTGGTTAAGCAATAGGTGCACATCAGTACGAGCGGTGTGACCGTCAGGTCCTAGGTTGATTATAGCGTTGATATTCTTACAGAATGTTCGAGCTAGTGGGACTAGGTCTCCAGTCATCTCATTATCTAACAGTATTCAATTTTTTTATTTTTTTATTTTTACAGTTTTATCTATATTAGGTACTGCAAATCTAATATGACAGACAGCCAGTCTTCGCTTTAAGACTGATTATCTAGAGGTGTATAATCTGATCAGGCGGCAGGTAATGCAGCTCCGAAAGTATTCAATGGCATAATACGTAGATAATAATTTGTTTTGTACCGGAGTGTTGGAAGAGTCTACTAAAAGAAAATTTCTGGATACAGTAGACAGTCGGTAGGACCCTCAAATTAGTGTACTTTAAACCCTAATGTTACCTCACTCAAATTTTTATAGAGACAGCATTTTAATGACAACAAGGAAGATAGACTCCTTAACATAATTTTAGACCAAACGAAACGAAACACCAACTGTAAATTATAATTACAACTTAATAATAATATTTAATAAAGGACGCTAGGATATAAGGCCTTTTCCCCAATAGAAACAAACCCTCTAGGAATGACTATGATGAGTTTCATGCACGGATCGATCCTGCTATAGGTAGGTACTCGATGCGGAGGTTGAGGCACTTACCATTGCGTCAAGCGTGAAGTGCATTTGCAAATTCAATTATCACAGGTACCTAATAGGAACTTGTTTACATTATGATGCAGTGCGGTAGGTATTAGTTTTTTTTTGTAAATTCTACGAAATAAAGATCATTGAAGTAATCAGATAACAAAACAATGCGTTTCATAGTTTGTTGAATTAAAGAGATTAACAAAAAAAAACGAAGAAATAGCTGTCAGATCCTCATTAGAATATAATAGGGTTGGCGTACCACAAGGAAGCATTTTAGGACTACTTCTTTTTAAAATTTATATTAACGATTTTCCTGATTGTATAAATTATTCATGTAGTCTGTAGAATTATGTCACTGTAGCTAATGATAACTTGCATAATCTCGCGTACGGTGAGATACTCTATACCACTTTGGGGAAATTCTATCAACAGAGTATTCATTGCCCAAAAACAATATGTCCGTGTTGTGTGTAACCTGAGTCACTATCTTCTTGTAAACCTCTCTTCTGCAAACTTAAAATTTTATCTGTGCCCTCAATGTAGAGTACATATTTGAATGCATTTAAAAAACATCCACAATTAAACAAGACCTTTGGCGAATATTGTACATTTAACTCAAGGTATCCGTGTAGACTACTAAATCCTACCAAATATTAGAAGAACATGTTTAACGTCAAGTGTTACCCCATGACAATTAAAATAATTAATAAAATTTCTAGTAAGATACGAGATCTGCTGTTGCTCTGTCACAATTCAAAGCTACACTGTATTCATGGATAGTGGAGAAATATTTTATACCGTTCACGAATTCTTAAAAAATAATAAAACATCAAATAAATCGCGATAGTATCCGTTAAAAATAGTTTTATTTCAATGTGTAACATTCGTGTAAACTTTCGACAATATCATGTAGATAATAATGTTTTTAGTTTATGTTTATTATAAATATTCGCATGCCTAGAAAAGGCCAAATGTACTGAGGACACTAACTTTTCAACAACAACATGTGTATTTCGAACGAATACATGTTTCTTTCTTTTTTCTTTCAAACTTCCAATAATAGTGACAATAGATTTTCTACTATAAATAGAACCTCTCAGTTTGGACAACTGATTTAATTCGATCCTAATGTTCTGAAAATTAGCGGCTACTGTTCGTACAAATGGGTACCTGTGTATTAGAAACAACAACACATTAATCACATAGATTTATACCAGTGTCATGTACAACAAGGACATAGTTCAACTATTAGTAGAACTTACTGGTAGATTGAAACTGTAGTTGCAACACATAATACAGTTATATTTATAAACATAGTGTGTGGCACTGCTCAACAATGGTCGCAGTAGACGAATCAGCTTTTGGCAAACGAATCCTTTGTTTAAGTATTCGTCCGTTCGGTACTACTAACGCCATCTTTCTGCGAGCTCTCGCACGAAAACATTATTTCAACTTGTGAGGTTTTAATACTAGTAAGTACATATTATTTTTAAAACTTAATGTAATCTACATTAAGCTTTAAAAATAATATATACTTACTAGTATAATATTTTAATAATTGTATCGATAAAGTAATTTAACAATCCAGATAAGTTACTACGTTTGTTACGTTAAGAAATCCGTTCCTCCGTACTAAGGATGTTACGAGCCTTCGAATTCTGTTCCGAAAGGTCGGACTGCGGTTCCGATCAATTTGAATCGTATATATAACGAAAGTCGAAACTCGAAACGATATGTAGCTATACCACAGATAACAAAATACTAACTTTTAATGCGTTCCAAAAAATATACATATATTTTATGTACTAACAGCATATACATTTATCATACTGTTAAAATTATTCATCAAAGTACAGACCAAGGAGGATAGTGAAAAATCAGGACATTGGGCGTCCCGATCAAGAGTATATCGGGACGTATCACCAGACTCCTGAAAATCGGGACACCTGGCTGCGCTAGGTGTAACTACTGCATTGAAGGCTCCTTTAAAAACTTTAAATATTACGGAATGCGATGAAGTTAGAAATTGAAAAAAAAGCAGTCCACAACATCAATCCCACATGAAAACAAAAAACAAAAATCTTAGGTATTTTATGTGTAATACCTATAACTGGAAGTATAGTTCTCCACGTTAATACGTTGAACATGTAGGTAGTCTTTAGCGATGTTTGTTCATACCTGAAGATGCTTAATATGCCACAGAACATATACAAATATACAAAAGTATAAATATATATTTTTAATAAAAAAAATCGCATGATGAGTGATCGCGTCATGGGTATGTGATTAGAAACCTACGTACGTGAATAAGATCGTTTTTTAGACGGATTGTTTAACAATTGTAACTGTCTCTCATCGCTCCATCTTTTTCACATTGCTTTGGGCGACGTTCAAAGTGATGGATGACATTTGCAAGTCACGTCATACTCCACAGCGTCTGAATGTAGAAATATTTAATGCGACGGAACTTTCCGGAGAACGTAAATAGAATTTACTTCAAACATCCTACAAAATAAGACCTTAGCCAACCAGTGTGTAACATAACACCGTTACAACGTTAGGTACGTGCAAGACACTTACAGGAAGGGGCGCGATATATCGGATAGGTACTTAATTTAAATTTAAATTACATGAAATTGAGTTATAACATTTGCGGAATAAATGCCAAGCCCTAAACGAGCTTCCTAAAAACTCCTTCAATGATGTTCACTTTCCAAGTTAATCTTTCTAGGTCATGAGGAATTCAAAACATTAAATGAGACATGTTCAAATGTACCTTCAGTCTCGCCTAGATCATAGGTCTGTGCATATTGGGTCGCCTAACAACAGCGTGCCCAGGGAGGTGCGCCGGCGGGGAGGGCGCTCGTCTCGGAACAATGGGCGCATTGTCGTAGGTTGAATCGCGACTCGCGCCTCGCCCGCTGACGCCTGCAGCCGCTATTCAGCGGTCTAATCGATATTTGATTGTATCAACAGGCCGCGTCTACTATATCGCTACACTATACACAGATAAATAAAGAGCCAACACAAAATAACCACCCAAGAAGGAACCGCAATCCTGCCTGGTAGTGTACCAGGCCTTTCCACTATCACCACTACCTACGGTCGGTGACTCCTGGCAACCACTTCAATAGGTTTCTTGGTATTGTGACATACATCCTTAATAAAGGTCTGGGTTTTGATGCTTCACGTCCCAGGGCGAGTGCTTGAGGCACTCAGCTTGCTATATTCAATATGTATTAAAGATCGTAACTGTGTACTATGTACATTATGATCCAGGTCAAAAAAGTGTACCTACGTAGTATTTATGTTTTCACTCCGACCGAGATTCCGAAAGCAAACAAACTTGTATGTAGATATACTAGATAATTCGTCCATCTTGGGAATCAACCCTCAAAGAATTTTGAATTCTGTTAAAATCTTCGGCTTATAGTTCCGTATCTATTGATTGATTTAACGTTAACGTAGAAGCTTGACATTTTTACAGCTTCAAGGGAGAGCAGACTAAGCATTAGATGTGAATTTCAACTTGACAGATAGACAACAAAGTGATTCTATAAGGGTCCCTGTATTTCTTTTAAGGATCAAATCAAATTTATAAGTGCTTTTTTTTATTAAATCTACTAATTAAAAACACATGTATGTTTATTGAACACTACTCATTTCATTCACAATGAATTTCATATTTTTAACAAAAAATAAATCATAATATTTACAATCACAAAACTAGAAAGAAACTCAAGTAGGTAGATGAAATTATGGGCAGCCCTATCGCGTGTTTACGTACCGTCCAGCTGTAGGTAATTATTTCGAGGACAGGGCCGAGTCACAATACTGTATATACATATACTGTGACCTTACGCTTTATGTACATCAGTGGTGACTGATGATGATGAATGATAATAGTTACCTTTACGGTGGTAAAGGTAACTATTATCTTATCTGTGGTAAAACTAACATGCAGTCAGTCTCTCCAGCCAGCTTTCACCCACCCGTACGGACTCTATAAGAAGGCTTCTTGCCGAGTTCGTAGTCTTCTGGAAACGCCTGTCCATGAGCTAGACCTACTTAAACCCATCTTAATAACTACATTGGCTAAGTAGCTTACCCATGGAAACTGGTTAATATGTGCGGTAATGTCCTCCCCACGGGCCCTCCGCTTTCAATGGTCATTTAAATTTATCTTTTCTCGGAAATTAATATGTTCACACCGAGTGTTTAGTGGGTACCGGCACATACATTCATTACTGTTAATAATTAAATTGTAGTCTCATTACATAAACACTTACTTACTTGTTTGTACGCGATGTAACGAGATTCTGCCCAAATTATAACGCACGGTAAATCTGTTAATGGTTAGACGCTTTGTCTTTTATCTACAAAATATTATATTCTACTTAATATTGTAGGTCTTGAGGTTTAAAATCAAGTACACCCGCCCAAAGTCGCTAAATATTTCTGATGTTTGATTTGGTACTTTATATGCTTATCTTTAGGATAAGTTATCGATTGAGATGGTAATTGGTGAAAGTTGCCCTTTGTTCAGAATGGAATCAGCGAAAGACAAAGTTATACATTTACTCGGTACAATACTAATGTTTCATTTTATTATATTTACTTAGATTTTTCGATACAACCTTTTTACGAGTTGAATTGTTTCTCAGTTTACGGTTGGACGATGCCTTTGTGGAACTACGCCCGCGACGCCGACGCGACGCGGCAGACGCAGACGTCCGCACAGATCTTGCTTGAACGCTTGCAATCACTGACTGGTTGGTAAGTTAACATATAGTTTAAATTTCTCTACATATATAGGTATACATATGTAGAAAAACTCAAACTATATGTAGGTACCTATTGTGTATTTGATAATTACTTCAATGACATGCTAGTTGTGTACAAGTGTTGTCTAGAAGTTTTAATTTTTATAGAGTGGAATTGTTTTTATTAGCCAAATGTCTGACTGCCGTTGCGGACAGGTCGGAGTAGTGGAGCTCCCTAACATTTATTTTCCTCTTCACAAATGGAACAATATATCAGTATGACCAATACAATAGGCAGTTTACAATAGTACAAGATGTGGTTGAGTTCCGTGATTCCCGACTTACTTTGTCTACTGGGTGTCGTAACGGGTCACCTCAAAACTGAAATGATTATTTCATATACGCTGGACGCCTACATGGAACTTGCACAGTATGAGTTAATGTAGACTTGGATCCTTGAGTTGGTTTTGGCGTTTATTCTCAAGACTAGTCATGGCAGCAGAAATGCCAGCACCATCTAGCGTTTAAGAACAAAAGGATGTGTAAAGATCTATTAGCATAATAAATTCATTATAATTATCATTTCAACAAATGAAACAATACATTTAAATCTTTCCTTTGCTTCACGAAACTTCACGCTTTGATTGTAGTTTGCATTACGTCACATGTCAGTAAACGTTTATGGTTGTGTTTTCACAAGCTTTTTTTTATTTTACGTTAAATAAAAGCTTAATAATTTAAGAAGGGTACATGTTTCGTTTCATTACGAACCTCAACCTTCCTAACAAGTTCCAAACCATCTGGCGATTTATTTATTACTCCGTTAGCTTTTTGTTCATTTAGCTAGCCATTAGGTATAGTTAGGCATTTGACACCACGTTCAACGCCTAAATATCGTCAAGTATTACAAATACATTGATGACGGAGGAAATATGATGCCTGGTCATATAATGGTAATGTGCCGTGAAGAAGTGCTTTGAAACATAACACTAATTACAATATAACCGTTTATTGCTACATGCTTTGACCACTCAGCAGCACAACACCATTCACTTAATGTCTCCATTTCCCTTTAAGCAAAAATATTACACAAAATTATAGTAACTGCATCGTGTAAATATAACCGAAAGGTGCTTAAACGTGGATATCCAATTTGCATAAACTACCTCTAAATATATACTACGAACGGTTCCACAACTTCCACAGGAGGCAGACGGACAGGGTAACGGCAAATCTGCTTCAGTCGCTTATAGGCTGCAGTTATTTATACGATCATAGCCATTACTCCATTACATATAGGTAATAAAATAGCATGTAAGTGTTTGTGGTTACGTATTTTTTGGGTCTTGTCATAAAATTTGATGCCCCTCGTATTGTTTTCTTACACCGTCTACTTGCAATATAACATAAGACTTGATTAACGCTATTGTAAAGATGACTAAGGATTATTTATTATTTTTATAACTGTATATTATGTTACATCACATTTTCACTTGAGGTGTGGTCAGGATAACATCGTTCGTTGTGGACTGAGGCAGGACTCGGCAGGAGATTACCTAGGGGGTGCTGGTGACTTTGTTGAAACTGTACCACTGATGTTTGACACAGGACTTCTCGATGTGTGACGGTACCGGCTGCGCAGCGCGCACCATACACACTGACACTATACAATGACGTAAAATACTTTTATCCTCGTGTATCCTTCCCCTAAAAGTGAATTGGTTTAATAGTACCATGAGTAGGGGAAACATGCAGCTAGAGAGACATAACTACTAACTATGTCAGTTCGCACTAATCTTGAACACAATCAGTCAATTCTTGTCATTACTTAAAGAAATAAAGTTATTATTATTATTAATTCAGATAGGATCCAAACTTAGATTATATATAGGTCCAGATGCCTAATCCGTGCCTCAAAACTGAAGCCAAAAAATACAAGCGTCTAATATAAATACAAGCGTCTCACTCGTCACACGCGAGCGAACGTTCGCCGCTGAAGTACGTCTCGAGTCGCTACTTATAATATTTAAAAATGCCTGCTTGTGCTGTCACATTCTGTAAAAATTATACAAAAAAAAATCTTAAGTGTCCGAACATCACATTTCATATGTAAGTATTCTATTTCCTAATGTATTTATAAACAATAGAACAAAATTTCAAATTAATAAAATTACGACGCCATTACTAGAGATGTTGCCAGGACGTGAATTTCATTTACCCATAACGCATTCTAGCAGTATATATATTTTTCTTTGCTAAACTTGTTATTTATAGAAAGACGAGAAATATGCTTAACGTTAATGTTCGCGAAACTGGAATCCTTCAAATATTCTTAATTTCTAAACTCTAGCACCCGGAGTTCAATGTGTCCGTTAAACGATACTTTAGCTGTGGGATTGTACTCGTATTATAACTTATTATTACTACTCCTAACGAACACAGCTATAGAGCACTTAGGACTTGTAAAATTTTGCTAGTTTCTTGATACTTTATAAAAATATATTTATATATATATCCAAGTCCTACAAAACAAGGCAAAACATTTACTTTATTTTATCAAAATACCTTTTGTTACTCTGTTCCTGTGAATAAAGTTGCATTTAATTTTATTACTCAAAAGAGCTTTTATGTTACATTTACCATAAAAAAAAATACTCTTATTCTCATATTTTTTTCATACGGCCATATATGAAAATCGATTCTTAAGGAGGAAACTCTAAAAAAAAATGTCTTGAAAACAAACCAAAAAATATTGTGACAAATAAATAGTTCCTACTAAGTAGTTTTATTTTACATTTGTTTTTTTAACTAAACGAATTAAATGAAAAAAACGAAAAAATGAAATAAACGAATATTTGTAACTGATTTAAATACATTCAAAATGTATTTATTTAATATTACTTACATCAAAAAAAAAAATATGTTTAATAAAAAAGTCCCTGAATTTTGGGGTAACCTCTATGCACTGGTAGTAAAACCGTCAATGCACACAAACATAAACATTGTACGTAGACACTCGCGTTGGGCGGGGTTCACTCACACAGCACCAAAAAGTGGCTTCAAAGTAAACGGTGACTTTTGTACTAGTCACGGTATCTGGACCTATATATAATCTAAGGATCCAAACAAGTAAATGAAGAGCTCTGTATAGTAATCCCGTTGTCCCCATTAATGGGGACAACGAAACGGAGGTACTTATTTTTCCCGTTGTCCCCATTACCCTGAACTAGCAATGGGGACAACGAGAAGTCGCCAAATTTATGTCCTAATTACGCCAAATTTACGCCCGTTGTCCCCATTGCCATGCATATTAATAGAGGAAGTAGAAATTTATTTTTATTTGTCTACTAGCAACCCGCCCCGGCTTCGCACGGGTACAAATTATACACCTAAACCTTCCTCATGAATCACTCTGTCTATTGGTGAAAACCGCATAAAAACCCGTTCAGTAGTTTTTTAGTTTATCGCGAACAGACAGACAGACCAGCGGGGGACTTTGTTTTATAATATGTTGTGATAAAAGTAAGTACCTACCTACATCATACATAAAAAAACGTTTGAGATCATTAGAACATTAAATGTAATAAAAAATTAAAAATAAATGGTAAGTAAATATTTTTTTAAATGTTTAAAAAATGATCTAAATTCTGCTGTCACCATTAATGGGGACACGGGTAATGGGGACAACGGGACTACACCATATATATTATGAAATGAACGTTTATTTGAAGAATATGGATGTACAAATACAGTTGGTGGGGTCCATATACAATACCAGTGTATTGACCCAATATACATACATTAGGAAAACCGTTGCCGGTGTGCGAAATCTTTATAAAAATAATTACATTTGGAATACAACATTTCGTGGAGGCGGTTTTTCATACTATATTTCATACTTAATATATTTATTCCTTTAGTTAGGTATTTTATTATAAATATGTATGACCCTGCAGAATTTGCTTTTATACATTAAAGTTGTCCTACTTGAGAATTTAAACAGCTTACCAATGCAACGCGTACTTTGTCTTTTTTTAATAATTTGATGTTTTGCATAACGAACACAACATACAATTGTGTTCAAGTTTCATGTAGTTTACCAATCTTATATTGAAGTTACAAGTAATCGACTAGGTACTCCGTGGCTAACAAACTCGGTATTTATTTATCTGAACCGAGCACAAGCAGATTGATTTACATGATATCATTGATCAACATTCCTCGCTGGGCGTAAACATCCAGTGGCCCTACGAAGCAATGTAACTAAATACCTGATATAAATGAATCGAATTTGTGAAACGCATCTGATGTTACTCGTAATTGCCCCGTCTCGCTACCACTCGATAAAGTGGCGACAGAGGGGCGCGGCGAGGGCGGTGCGGGACACGAGCCGAGAAATTAATCATTTTATTATTTGGCGCCGACTCAAAATAAGTTTATGTAAAATTTGATAGTTTTTGTAAATAAGCGCGAGTTAAGAGGTTTATTTATTTTTGGCTTTTTAGTTATTTTCGTCGGTTTAATTTTTTGTTAAAAAGATTTTTGTTTGATGATTTTTTTTCATCATCAACTCAGCTACATGATGTGATGATTTCTGAACGCAAATACCTGATAAAGTAATGAAAAGTAAACAGAAACACTATTCGTTCCTACAATTTTCGAGGGTTTCTCTCAATTTTATCAGGATCCCATCATCAGATACTCACTTCCTTGATATAGGACCACCCATAAGGTATACCATATCTAACAAAAAAAGAATAATCAAAATCGGTTCATAAATAACGGAGAGAGGGCTGAACATACATAAAAAAAAAAAAATATATATATATATATATATATATATACGGTTGAATTGAGAACCTCCTTTTTTTTCGTCGGTTAAAAATCCCGGACACATGTGTGAAATCGAGATTCTTTTCTGGACACCTTGAAAAAAAACGCCGATTCCATTTTTTTTTATTAAAAAGCTTGTTCATCTAATAACCTCCAAGACGGGTGGACCGATTTTCACGGGACTTTCACTGGCAGATAGCTGGTGTCATAAGGAGTGACTTCAGCTACTTTTATTTTGAAAAAGAATTAGCGTTCCGCGTAAAATATATAAATATGTACACGCGAGCGAAGCCGGGCACTGCTAGTCGTAATTAATGCTATGACATCTAATAGGTTAATTCATAATACTTGAAATGTGGGTAAAGGGGAGGAGATAAGTCGGTAATAGACGACAAGAAAGACAACATAATGTACTTATATTATTTAACATAAGTTATTCAAGTAAGTCTGTTCTATGTCCCCTCTTCTGGATTTTTAAAAACGAGTTTCACAATCGTTATGATCTGAACATATTGACTTATAAAGATTTCAAATGATGGTTAACATAAAATAGAAAGAAGAAAAAAAGAAAAAGTATTTATTTCTTAATAAGTAACGTTCGTGCTTACAGTATAGTTATGAAACATTTAAAAAAAAAAGAAATACAAACAAAAATAAAAAAAAAAATTAAAAAGAGTGACAATTGCCTTGCACGCACTTGCACGTCACTTATTGAAATTGGTCACCGCTCAGCATTGATGCTGATGGCGCCAGCAAGGAAGTTGCTGTGCGCCAAGCAGCGCTGATTTTCAGCGGTGACCGTGTGGAGTATAAATAAATAAATATACATATATTTTTTATATAATATTTTATATTATGATCTACATAAATAAAGATAAACTGAGCAATATATTCATGGCTGGCAACATTGTGGCACGTCGACCGTCAAATGACGCAAGCCCTGTAAACCCCAAACTTCCGGGACGCTTCGTCTTTTAGATAGGTTGTTTCCGGCTGTAACATGTACTCTAAGACATTGTTATTTTTGCACAAATAATGCGCCTGCGACGATTTGAATGTTTGGAGCTTACCCCGGTATGTCCAGGTTGCCAGCCTGTGTGAAGTGTTGTTTGTGTTGTGTTATTGTTGTGAGAAATGCAGAATTCATGGCTTATGAAGATCAAGTAAGGTCACACTCGATAAGGTATTTCCAGTTCACATATTCTGTGTTAAAAACCGTCACTTTTGTACTAAATTCTTAGTATTTAAACGCTTTTGAATAAAGTCCACCTAGTTAAACAGTTATACAGACTTGATGAATATCTGGAATATCATCATTAATAATAAAATACATTGTAAGCTCTGAGCCACACCAAATCCGCTTTTGTTTCGATTTTTAAACGACTTCAAAAATGCAATGTCTTTGCAAATTGTGTACAGATTGTAATGATTGTTGTTGTATATTGGCTATACAAAGTTCTGCAAAGTGGACTGTACAAATTAGATAACGAAAGTTTCAATTTATTGAGACGCAATAAAATCGGTTATTTTTTAGAGATAATTTTTATTGAATGATGTATCCACTGTAACATGTTAAGCTGAATAAGCTGATGGTATAACACGTCTCCACAACCTCGTAGGAGGCATCTCTCCTTCGCCGTAATGTCAAGTGCACCCCGAGGCGCTATTTCAATTTAGATTAAATCGCGCAGCAGACGCCCGCCCGCCCTGCACCTAATATGTTTAAATATTGTGATATGTCATCACAGCGGCTAATTTGTCAGACATTTTTAGATTTTAGGGTTAAGTCCCACTAGACAAGCAAGCCGTAACACACACCCCGCTTTCATTCGGTACAACACAACAATGAGCTAAGACGCCACTAATTGATGTCTTACTGATCGTGAAATTTTTGCTGATTACAAAATGAGCAAACATTTCACGATCAGTAAGACATCAATTAGACACAACGTTTTTCCTTACACAATATTCAAAAACATTCACCCGTCTTTTGAGTTTATCGATTTGCAATAAAAATTCACTTTTTACTGAAAGAACTTTATGATTCTTGTCTACCGCGCTTCCTGTATTTGTACAATCTTACAAGGTAATTTCAACCTTATAACAATCCACTAAGATAACAATTAATAAATACAAAAATATACAGCCTTATTTCTTAAATCTGTTGGTTGTAAATGCGATTTTATACTCAATGTTCTAGACTTAAGATTGCTTTTGGAGTAACACGTAGCTGTTAATAAATTGTAGGCAGTACGCAAATGATAACATTATGCTGGTTTAAGTATAATTTAGGCGAGATCGGTGAGGCTCCCATACAATGTTAATAAATCTGGGGAAACATTTTTTGCAGCGCGTGGAGCGCATGAAATAACACGTAATTTAATTGTTCGAATTTAGGATGGAAGAGTGATGACAGGAATAGGTATGTGCCATTACGGAATTGTGGAAGATTATAAATATGGTTGTATGGTTTTATCATACCTAATCAAAGCCGACATTGCATCGTTCATTACTTATTTAAATATCCTTTATTAGCCAAGGTTTCTTTAATCTTTAAGTCGTTTATCAAGTTTTCAATATATTCATGCAAAATGTAGGAAAGCCATTCACATTTCTATAATCTGTATTTGTTAGGCTTGCAACGAATATACAAATATTCGGTATTCGGCCTATTCGGCTACTTTCATACTATTCGGGAAAATACCGAATATCTAGGTACTATTCGGCCGAATACCGAAAACTACGATTTTTTTGGTAGTGAGAGATGTATATGTAAAATAATGTGTATATTTTTTATTTGTTATAGTCTTATAATTGGTATATTCTCTCAATAAGATATCTACTCATACATAATTAATTTCCATAAAGTGAATAAACAACATCTGTCCGTGCATTCGATTCTTAATAAAAATTAAGCAATGGAAGATTGTGCTGCAGAGAACTAATATTTCTGAACTTTCCGGCAATAGTTGCAACTGAGTTTTATCTTTCGACGTCTCGATATGGGCTATGCTTTCTCTGCAGAATTCTCCATTAAATAAGATAGATGCGTTTGGGTGGGACACTGCGGAAGAGGCGTTAAAATAGTGCAAAGTAGGAACAAGAAACAAAAATGTAGATAAAAGTTTCCTGCCCCGCGTCAGCCGAATACTTTTGCCGAATATTCGGCTATTCGGTCAGGAAGCCTGCAGAATATTCGGTATTCGGCATGTGGTCGAATACACTATTCTAGTATTTATGCATTACATTATATGTATAGGTGTTTCTAGTGCCCTTATATATGTAGTTTAGAAAATGTCTATAGCTGAGATCCAAAGTTCTGTTGATCAAATACTACATACACACATACACTGACGCCTGTATCCCCGAAGGGTCTATACAGGCATGATAGAGGCGTGTGAAACACCCTCATTTTGCCAACTATAAATCAAATATTATTCCCGGGTAAAAGCCCGTAACCAAATTACTTTCCCGTTACAATATTTCAGTAGATCTACAAATATTTTACACATCTGTGAAAAATAAGTAGTTTAGATTATTCTAAGTTCATAAATTCAATCAATTTTACATGCATTGCCTATATTATGTTCATGTGCATGCTGATAGGCCTTCTCTATAGTAAAACAATCATATCCAAATGATGCTTAGAATTTCCGGCGTGTTCGTGCCAAACATACATAAATTTTTAGCATACAATGTGCATATGATATATATATATGTCGCATCTTCAGCCATTAGTACGGATGCTTAGAGCGCCCTCTATAATAAATTCACTGAAAAGGAACACAAGCGCCATCTATCGGCGTTACGCAGAGTCTAGGCGAAGGGTGTTGGCGTGCCGACAGACGAGTTCACTTTGAGTTTGGTCAACGCCGAGTCAACACTAACCTAGGAACTGTACAGTGTTTCTTTGCGTGTTTACAATGCATCAGTGATTAAATAACAAAAGGGAGTTTTCTCATCGCCCGTCCGCAAATTGTTTGCACTTCTTGCCCACATTGTGCCTAGTCCTGTGACTGAGGATCCTACATCAGAAGTGACATGCGAGCGGACTGAGAAAACTTCTAGTGATTTAAGTAGTGCGAATGATCGAGCGCTGATTAGTGCTCTTCGAACGCAGAGTTCAAACCGCCAGATTAGCCTGCCGGATTTTGACGACGACTCAGTAAGACGCTAAAAAGTCTTACGTCGACGTGACTATCGCAAATAGCATACCATGCCAGCATATTACATGGAGCGGGTTCAAGGTATTGTTTACTTCGAGATTTGTTTCATCTAAGCGGGTACCTTCATTAACCTAAACGGCAAAAAAAAAAGGAAAACGTTTGCTGCACATGCAAGTCGTTTCATTACCTCATCACCTACCTGTTGAAAGGATTTGAACAAATAACTAATTGCGTTTGCTACCATCCTAGCCCACATATTAGTTTGATACGAGATTGCAACGATTGACTTTCACGACTGAAATAACAACGGAACAAACTACAACAAGAATTACATGCTTACTCCCAGTTGAAACTAAAGCAGCTACCCTCGGTAAACTATCAAATGTGTCTGATGCGAAACGAAACAAGATTTCTTCGATCAAACGTTATTCGTGTAGAAAAATAGGCCATAAGCGAAAAGAGTGTCAAAGCAAATCTGTTGACAACAGAGAACGAGTACTTTCAATGTGAAGCCAAGCAACCAAGAAGCCTGCAGCCAAGGCACCTGGTTTGCTTCAAGTGTGACAAACCAGGGCACATCTTTCATCTTTGTGCTTGAGTGACGGTGGCAGCCAAGCGGTGAACGGCGGCGGCTGAACGCGAGCGGCGCATGCTGAGCGACGTATGGACGTCTGTGCTGTGCAATCGCCTTCGGGGACGAGGATGTATAAAGGTCAGCTGTTTCATTTTTCTTTTGATTCCGATGCTGTGTGCTCGCTTATCAAAGACAAAGTAGTGGCTTAATTAAATGGCAAGCGATTTAACAACGTAGTTTGAATGATTGGTATTGGTCAAACACTAGTAGTCAGCACCGAAGATATATCATGCTGTGTAACAATTGATGATCATTCTCTTGAGTTTTTGCTACATCTTTTGGGGAATAGTTGCTTACAGAGTGACGTGACATTTTGAAGCTAGGATTTACCACGAACATGACGGCTAATGATTATTCACTAACTAAAACTGTAAATTTATGCGATCAGAATCGCGCCGTATGAAGGCGACCGCATAAGATGTCTAATGAGAAACGTAGTACAGTGTGTGATCGGGTTGAGGAAACATCATACAACGTAGGTGCTTCTAATTTTCGTGCCGTGATCTCTTAGTAATGGTTCAGATCGTATGGCAATAGATTACCGTGAGCTCAAGAATAACACTGTACCTAACCGGTATCCGTTACCTTTGATATCGGACTAGATTGCTTGTCTCTATGGTAAGAAGTATCTTACCAAGCTCTACTGTGCTAGTGTCTTCCACTTAATCCTAGTTCCCGAGTAATCCATAGAGCGTACAGCGTTTATCACAAATCTAGCTTAAAAGTGTTATTTCCGTCTTTCAAAGAGCAATCGTAAATGCTCTTGGTGACCTAGCGGACGATTATCTCACCAAAAGTAGAGTTAGGACTTCAGACGCTTAAAACTGTACTTGAAATCAATGCTAACTGTCATAGAAACTTACAAATCGTGACTATTAGAGACTCTGTAGGTGAAGTTGTAGTTGGAAATAAAGTTTTCGGTTGGTTATTACGTGTTGTTAGCAAAACGTAAAGTATAATCAGTCGAAATTAGATCTAAGTAGGGCCTTTTAAAGTAGTCGAGGATTTGGAATTTGATTGTTATACACTGAAAGCTTTAAACAGTACCTTCAAGTATGCACATGATAGACCAGGTCACGTATAAGTCGAGATTGATGTAGATTTTTTTTTATTATTGCACGCCAGAAGGACCTCAAACCGCCTGATGGAAAGCTAGAGTGAGGTCCAAAGACTGAGGACTACCATTATAGATACGGATGATACTAAAATGGTCGCCCTCAGCTTGACGGCCTTGAGAGATGCTTTTTCACGCCCCGCTTAAAGGACCCAAGATTATATGACGAAGGGAACACGTGTGCATGCATTCCACATTATAATGATAATGACGAATTGTAACCTTAAGTGGTGGTGGAAACTCGAGTAAGAGGACTATAGGCCATAGTAAGTTCGACCGTACCAGTAGCTATTTCGTAGTCATAGCCCGGTAGAAATCGGTGACTCTTGAGGCAACTCAAGTAGTCCGTGGGTGCGCGGTGTGCGTTTAACTCTGGCGAAGGTCGGGGTCTGCAGACACCATACGTGTGGTCAGTGTGACACACGGATGAGAGCAATGCGATTGCTGTTCGGCTGGAGAGCCGGAGCGTTAGATGTCTTACTCGAGAGTTTCTGTAATCTAAGCTTTCTGTAAGCAGTTACAGTTGTACTGAGTAGTTTTGAAACTTGATACAAACGACGGTGGTACGTGGCCTCTGGCTGTGGTCTAGTTATTATTGTATTCGCTATTGCTTTTTTTAGTTTAAGTTTGATTAAAATCAAAAACAGAGTAAAGTTTTAATGTGTTTACTTTGCCCATAAAATGTAAAATGTAGTCTGGAGAAACTGTAGTGTGCAGTCAGTGAGTGATGCATACGGGTGACTTAGGTTGTGATCCATGCGCTGGATGTTTGTTTCATTAAATTGAAACCGGATGGAGGTTGTCCATGATTGCTGTGAGGGGCGATACCGGATGGAGGTGACGAACGACTATGTAACTTTTGTAAATAATTGTTTGAGTGTTCTTTGTTAAAACAGTTTAGTGAACATTTTGATGTTATCATGAAAATATTTTGCCAGAATGTTTAGGTGCCAAATCAATCGTGATCATTTTCGTAAGGCGGGACCTCACAAAATAAGTTTTCTTGATCACAATCCTATGGTCAGGAATGACCGAGCGGAACAAGTATTCTCGTGGATGTTTTGTTGCAGATTAACCGGCACACGAGGACGTGTGCAAAGCAGGATGGCCGTGTCGCATCTTCGGTCATTAGTATGGATGCTTAGAGCGCCCTCTATAATAAATTCACCGAAAAGGAACAAAAGCGACAACTATCGGTGTTACGCAGAGTCTAGGTGAAGGGTGTTGGCGTGCCGACAGACGAGTTCACTTTGAGTTTGGTCACCACCAAGTGCACACTAACCTAGGAACTGTATAATGTTTCTTTGCGTGTTTACAATGCATCAGTGATTAAATAACAAAACGGTTTTCTCATTGCCAGTACCTACTTCGTGCCCACATTGTGCCTAGTCCTGTGACTGAGGATTCGACATTATATATATGATATACAAAAATACTACTTATTAAATATTGCAAGGTGTAAAATGAAAGTAATGTAAACTTTTTGTAACATAATGTGCCAATGCCCTGTTGTTGTTAGGTACTCATACAGTATCAACGAAGTGTGGATTACTATCGCAAACTCAGTTGTTTTTTTGCACAACACCCGTCAACATCCGCCCTGGCTAGTGGCTACGCTTCGCCGCTCCACGACGTGTGTTTGGTAATCATGTTTTATAGGGCTGAGCGTGTGGCGAGGGGAGACACCGATGTGATAACAGCTTTCAATCGTCCACAAAGTCGCTGTGCTGTGTGAGAACACGATTTTTTTAAGAGCAGCAATATTTAACCCGACATTAGTGCATTCATCGAGTTTGCGAGTAAAATAGTAGGACGATGACTCCTATTGATATTATCAATTAAAGCATAAAAAGTTTGACGATGGTGAAATATTTAAAAAAATAAAAAAGTAACGTATGAGTGAAATTACGTTCTATTTCCGGAGTCCACGAGTTCTACGACTGATTACTTCGTAAAAGTATTTTGACGTAAGCCACTCAAATATATATTATATAAATTTGACAAACAAATTAGACTTATTTACCACACGAATATTTATTCTTGGATGTCATACGTGATTTACAAAACAAACATCTAGACAGGTTTAATTTTAATTCAAACCACTACATAACAACAACAACTTCATACTTTATTCTCCATTGTAACGTTCGATCGTTCATCGTAACTTAGATATATTTCATTCTCTGAAACTAATGCAAACCGAAGCCATTTTGAGGTGAAAATATCCGAAACAGTAATAAATCAATAGCGGATGGGTACGTTGGCTGCAATAATCTGTAGTATGGAGAGGCGATATTCAGGGTTGTCGATTTAATAATAACGCGCCGCGCCGCGTCGCTGACTAATGTGCCGCTGGAAACACACCGCGCCGGTGGCCACTGAGCTTCGTTCACTCCGCGAACCACTTGGCTCGTTACTAACCAACCAACTTGCAACCAACGACACTTGTTATTGAGAATGTGTATAATTCCTTAATGTTGCAATTTCACGACTCACGACAGGACAGGCTTCATCGCATTCAATCAAGGCGATGTTTATCATAAAAGGCTTTTTACTTCTAACTTACTCATTTACTCGGTTCACTGATAAAATGTAAGAAGCATTTAAGAGAAGTCATCACTGAGTGGCAATTCCGTCTGTATGCTTTCTTTTTTTTAAATGTCTGTTTTATTTCAGCTGTGTAATCTATACTTTGTTTGCAAACAGTAACATATAAAGACCTAAAATATTATTTACTGCCAACTTTAAAAAACTAAAACTTTATCAATAAAATGAGCTGAATAAAAGTTGCAGCATCATCAAGTTTCAGTATTGCAAGGATAGACCTATATAAATCTAATCAATCTTACAGATGAACAGCAGGCAGACTACTTGAGTAAACACCATTATCAAAATCGAAATGAACATTCCAATTAAACCAGTTATAGGCATTTTTGAATTGTCAGTAGGTAGGAGTCGGACAGACTGTCAGTCGTGAAGCTAGTCGCCTGTTCTAATACCTAGATTCTATGGAGAAGAACAGACAGAAACTCCAAAGACCCTCTTTTGTAACATTTTCTGGTTAGGGACATTGCTTCAAGCGTAAATGAAGTAATAATAATAATAACTTGAGAATCCTCAAACATGGCCATATGATCCCAAACTAGATAGAACCTGTACTATGGTAACTGACCAGATTGCTGATAAACATACTTATATATTAGTAAATACATACATATTATAGATAAACACCCAGACACAGAACAAAGGTTTGGGCTCATCACACAATTATTTGTCCTGGGTAATAATCGTACCCACGACCTCTGGCTCAGTTGTCACTATAGATCTCTAACCACTAGACCGACATGCTAGTCAATAAGTCGGAAATGTAAGGACAATGTAACATATTGTTCTAAAATATACTTAAGTAATAGCAGTCCGCAGATGACCAACCGGAACAACAGCATCCGTTTACGAGCAAGACGCGAACGTCAGCCATCGTTCAGATCAACCATAAAAAAGGGAGCCGAACGATCCTACACATAAGCCACCATCGGCATGACGTCTAGGCCAGCATGACATACTCAGAACTGCCAAGGAATTTAGGAAATTTAACTAATAATTTAATTTTAAGACAGGTGTAAAAATGTTACTTTGCCTGTAAATTTTTACGTTCCGACCTTTGAATATGTTAATATTGTATCCATGCATAGCTTAAAAGATAGATATATAAAAATAAAAAGTGTTTACCAATAAACAATAAATTTAAAACCACCGCCTTTAAATATGGGAGGTTTTGTATATCGTAAGGTCGCTTTTATTTCTTAAAAGCTTTAAGCAATAACGTCGCCCTTTTTACATATCCACTTTGTATATCCCACGTGTCGTAAGCAATACTTTGACTCAGTAAGTTAAAACAGGGTATTGTTTAGTAGAAGAACATAAAGGAGTATTCGACGGCTGGAAATGAAAACGAAACGGTGCCTGTTTCAACTCCCACGACCCGCCGTAGGCCCACCCCTTGCGACTATCGACAAGTGCTCTATTTCTGTAGGCATCTTTCTCATGGGTACCTTACATAACTGCTGCCACCAATGGACAAACAATGCTCCCTCCTCCTCCACCCCCCAACGCCCTATGACGCAGGCATCTACAAAGAGTTCCAGTTATCGTTGCTATGGGTATAATGTACATTGTTATAGAAATGTTCTACTTTGAGAAGCCGTGTATTGGTAATGGTTCTGTGAGATCAATTATGTTTGGAGGTGTTTCTCGTGTGTGTGATTTATACGTAGAATCCTTATAGGGTGAAACCTGTACCTATAACTCTGAAATTAATTATTCTAACTTTCGACAACGATGTGATAATATTAGATATATCGCGAATCCAGTAGCGACAGACACATTGGTAGATTAACAAATAAAACGCTTCGCGACTGTTCGTCACGTGGGCAGGACGTGGCAGGATTAAAAGAAGTCGAAGGTCGGACGAAAAGCTTTTAAACTTTCAATTAAAGATTACGCATGACCAAAACATATTCTTAATAGGTACAAAATGCAAGTCTGACCGAAACCACAAATATATTATAGTTGCCAGTACAGAAGGACCTCATCGCAATACCATTTAAATAAATAGCGCCTCTTGCTCCAACACAATAATGTGCAATTCAGATCGCACACCGCTAATTACCAACAGGTTATAAAACTTGCCTCTCTTTCTATCGCATAAGAATAACTCTTATCTATTCTGATGACGTTAGGGTTGTCTTCTGTAAGAAGAATTAAACTAAATATTTAATAACCAGTTATGTGCCTATTACTTTACTTTTGTGCACAAATGAAGTTTTAAATAAACCTAGGCTAGGTTGTCACGATCACTAGATACTGTTTCTACATAAAAAAACAGACACGCATACTCCGTACGGCGACCTATTTTTATAAATATTTCAATGCGTTCCTTTCTCTTTGCTTCAGCGCATTCATTCGCTACCGGGCAACCGCCAGTCGGTCTAAAACCTTGATTGAGACACGACACGTACTTCTGCTCTGTACCAATCCTCGGTTTAACCGAAATCTGAAAATTTAAACCTTATATACTACTACTTACTCTTATAAATCGGACAATACTTTCAACTGTTGTTTCTAAGTGCCTTATTTGTTCCCGTACTGGGAAATTCTAAGCGGCTCAAGAACTGCGCTCGACATCCAGCTCTCCAGATTATCTTCTGCACTCTTCGTTCGAGCTGTCTGGGCTTATCTGGCTTACCTGGTCTGCGCTCCACCGGACTACGCCGGGGCCTACGCTAGCTGCCACCAGTCAGGAGAGTGCGGTATTCGCGGCCTCTTACGGGAACCAACCTTTCGTACTGGCTAACCTAATTCACTACCTACCTTTTTTATTAAAAAAAAATTAAATCACTATTTAATATTCTTGAATTTTGCTCGTTTTATTTATCTATATATAAAATAAAACGTGACAAGGTATTTACTTAGTAGTACCTACGTAGACGAAACTTATATTAAAGAAAACTATTTTATTTCACAATCTCTCCTCTGCATAGATACTTTAATCTCTAAGAAGATAGGCATTTGGCATACGTTAGTGTGTACCTTGGAATGAAACTATCTTTTAGGTATTTAACTAGGTAGGTATATAGGTTCGTGATTGATTGGTGCTGGTTCTTAGATAGGTGGTCTTAGAGGTGGTAACTCACTAGGGTTGCAGTAAACATTTGTTTGTGTAAACCAATGTTGCCATTTAGGTTGTAAATATGCATACATAATATATTATCACTATTAAAATAAACTAAATAGATATGTACATAATACGTAAATACATGCTCTCTAAAAAGTCTGAAATAAAAAGCAAAATTATAAAATTTTGAAAAAACCCACGACCGTTAAAACTTAGTCGAAAAAGGATAAAATAATTTAAAAATCCCCACTTAACCAGATAATGTAACGAAAGATAATTATAATAAACGTAAAAATACTTTTTATAATAGAGTTGATCTCTTGCGAAGTCGGTCATATAAACAATGGAGTATCAGTTTTCCTAGCACTTACTTGCGAGTAAGTGCCAAGTTGTTTCTCGAAGATATACTTAGATGTGGCAATAATAAATAACATATTCAACTACCTATGAACTTAATAAACAACCAAAGAATATTCGTCGGGGGCTGCCATCTCTATTTCAAATTTCAACTAAAATGAAGATATCCTGTGTTACACTATGTAACATTGTGTCGCTGAACGATGGCACTATTGCCTATTTTGTCGCGAGCCCAGCTTACAGCTGACCAGCGAAAACCGTCTTAAAAGACATCAAGCTAGCACTACACTGACCATATCTCCACGTAGGAGGGCCGTAAAGCAAGCATACAGACACCAATATTTATTGCTAATTTGTCACTGAACGTTGGCACTGCCTATTTTGTCACGAGCCCAGCCTCCAGCTGGCCAGCGAAAAACGTCTTAAAAGAGACATCAAGCTAGCGCTATACTGAACGTATCTCATGCTACCGCTCCATGCATTATATTTTAGTACAGAGACATTCTAGAGGCAGACTGTAACAGCCAAAGTCATTGGTAGCTAATTAATATGAATTTTATCAAAATTATAATGAATAGTTCAGGAAAAAGCGTATAGTAAGATAGCAAAGAGAGTGTAAGAAATATCGATCTGGTACTTTGTACAGAGATTACTACTATTTAGAAAGACCACAGACCGTGGCACAGAATATATCGTTTTACTTACCTGAAAGATTGTAGTTTAACAAATTGTTTTGTTGCAAGTTCACCTTTAATAGTCTAGGACTAGTAATAGAATAGACTCGCGACGAAAATAGACAATAGTACCATGATGCCATCGTTCAGCAACAAATTAGCGACAAATTTTGGTGGCTGTTTGTTTGCTTTACGCTGCTTCTACGTGCTCAGTGTAGTGCTAGCTTTATGTCTTCTAAGAAGATGTTTTTGGCTGGTCAGCTGGACGCTGCGCTCGCTACAAAATAGGCAATAGTGCCATCGTTCAGTGACAAATTAGCAGCAAATTTTGGTGCCGGATACGCTTAGTGTAGTGCTAGCTTGATATCAGACTAGAAAATGAAATGAAATGAAATGATTTACTTGCCAAAAAGTGTTGATACAGTAAAGGTCTTAAAATTAGTGACAGATCCAAAACACTTGTCATTGTAGTGACATGCAAATATTAAATGTAATACAATATAAAATTTAAATTCGACATATTGCTTGGTACATCATACAATAATAATAGTAGCATAGTCAAACCGAGAAAACAGAAAATAATTGTAAATGATGTTATTGGATGTCAATTTAAAAACATATAATTTTAAAAAGTGATCAAAACCGGCCACTTGTATTAAAAAAATTTGATAGAGAGTAGAAGTTATTTTGCAGAAGCCAAGATTTAAGCTCTCTTACAAAGTTATTAGTTGGTAAATCTTTAATTTTATCTGGTATACTATTATATATCCGTCCACACATTACATAGGAACTCTTGTTATATAAACTTGTCTTGGAAATAACAGGTAAAACAATTCTCCCAGGCCTCCTGGTATTCCTAGGAAACATGTCATGAGCTTTTTTGAATAACTCAGAATTCTCTTGAACAAATCACACTCAAAAATGTACAAACACGGCAAATGTAAAATCTTGAGCTTTTTAAAGACAGGTCTACAGGATTCCCACGGACGTAGCCCAGCAATAGCGCGAATACATTTTTTCTGTGCAATAAAAACTCTTTGAATGTCTGTTGAGTTGCCCCAAAGAATAAGACTATATCTCAAAACAGATGCAACATGGCCATAATACGCTGTTAGTACAGTTTTTTGTGTTGATGTTTTAGCTAGTTCATATAATACATACACAAATTTATTCACCCTAGAACACACATTATCAACTTGACACTTCCATTTGCAATTTTTGTCAAGTATGATACCGAGAAATATTGTTTCGTCTACTTCTTTTAGATTGAGTTCTCTGTAATTTATATCTAATTTCATATTTTTATGTTTATATGTACCAAATTGAACAAAACGTGTCTTTGTGAGGTTAACTTGCAAATTATTAGAATTAAGCCATGTCATTATAGATTCTATTATATTATTAATATTAGAAATATAATCAGCAATGTCAGTTATGTTTGATGTCACCAATAATGAAATATCATCAGCATATATCTTGATTTTTTTCAAACACGTAATCAACAATAACAAATTTTCATCCTTATTACCTAGTTAAACAGTGTAACTCACAGTGTTCACGCATTGTCTTATATACAATAGCTAAGCGTGGAGACCTATAATTGGCTGTCTGTTATATATTACGCATCGTTAGCTTGTTATTATCTGCTGTTGGTCTTCCTAAGATTAAATAAATAAATAAATATAGAAAGCAAGATTTATTAGTTTTATCTGGAAGGTCATTTATATATAATAAAAATAGGAGGGGGCCCAAAATGCTTTCTTGTGGCACACCTGAAGTATTATGTCTAAAATTTGATCGGTATTGTTTCAATACATGGTTACCATCTAACTGAGATATCTCTACACACTGAATCCTACCTTGCAAGTAACTTCTAATCCACTGAAGTGCAGGACCAAGAATACCATACTTTTCCAATTTATGTAATAATAGGTTATGTGAAACAAAATCAAACGCCTTTGACATATCGAAAAAAACAACAGTTGTCATGTTTCTCCTATCTATATTCTTTATGATAGAATGCATGAGATTAAAGCATGCACATGTAGTGGACTTTCCCTTTTGGAAACCGTATTATTCTTTTTTTAGGATACTATGTTTGTCTATAAATTTTATTATATGTTTATGCATGGCAACTTCAAAGATTTTTGATATAACCGATATTAATGTAATAGGTCGGTAGTTATCTAGAGCAGATTTATCACCTTTTTTATGTAATGGTTTTACTACGGATAATTTAAGGCCGGAGCTAAATGACAAATTGATTAAGTATGTCAAAACAAGCGTAATTTCATTTGAGCAACTTTTTATGACCTTTGTTGAATATTCATCGTAACCAGCTGAGTTAGTATTATTCAATGCTAGTATTATTCTTTGAATTTCGTCACAGCTATATGGTCGTAGACAGATACTGCTACAAACCGACTCTTTCAGAGTAAAGGAAAGTTCAATTTGTTTATTATTATTTGTGACATTAATCCAGTACTCCTTAAACGCCTCTGCTATTTTCTCAGGACTACTTTTCATTAACTTATCATTTCTTACTGTATCTATGAATTGTTTTCTTATGGTACGATTAGATTCCTTATTGATGATTTGCCAAGCTGCCTTACATTTATTTTTAGAATCACTAATAAATTTATGATTTGTTATTTTAATAGGCCCATAGCACTATGTCGATTTATTATTAACTGGCTAGAGCGACAAATTTTTAGATTTGGTAACAAATTAGCGACAAATTATAGTGCTTATTAGGAATGGGAAACTTAACTTTGTAGTGCTAGCTTGATATACCTCGAAAAAACGTGCGTCCGTCGTGGCCGGCGCGCAGCAGCCCACTGAATTTTGGCACGTTTAGTCGACCCCGCCGTGTACTTGTAGCTTTATACCTATACTGTGTAGTGGACCTGGCCTGCCCAAACGTGCTTCACAATATAAGTCTAGGAAGACAAAACACGGGCTTCGCACGGGTGCAAATTTTACACCAAAACCTTCCTCATGAATCACTCTATCTATTACTGAAAACCGCATGAAAATCCGTTCAGTAGTTTTCAGTTTATCGCGAATAGACAGACAGACAGATAGACAGACGCGGTGGGGCTCTTTGTTTTATAATATGTAGTGATTATTTGAGCAGACAACGCTCAAGCCATATCCGTAAATTTAAGTTACCACTTTCTATCAAGCATTTCCTATACTTGCCAATACACATGTTCGTTAACCGATTTGTTGCCAATTGAATAGGGCAGATTATAGAAATCTATTCCTTCGGAGTATAACTTTGAACACTTGAAGGCGAAAAATGCATCAGTACTACAGAAACAGAAACTCCCAAAGACAAAAACATGCGGGTTGCAATAATCACTGTTAGTGTACAAAGGGAAGAAGCCTGTGTTTTTAGCATATTCACACCCCTGAGCGTGTCCTCTACTAACCTTCACTATATTATCACTTAAACCTATCTATCCCTCTCTCTATCTCGGATCCAGGACCTCCCAAACATTAACCACACAAAAGTAAACCACAGGGCCACCGACTAGCGAGAAAGTAATTAATTATTACATGAGAGTGTATTTTGTTTAGGTCCACGCATACACAATAATATTCCACTAGCGATTAGGAACATTGCAGATATCAATATGTAAAAATCTCTCCAGAAACATTTAGTTGGTTAAATGTTACTATGCATTAAAATAATTTTTACAAGATATGTCCTAATATGTAATAAATATAACTATTATAATAAATACCCATGTGTAAATGTTGTTCGCCATATTATTAATAATACTTGACTTTTTCAATATCTGTTGTACTAACTTCTTCTTTTAAATTTAGGTAGGTAAACCTATTGATAATACTTCGAACAATAATTTTATGACACTGTTTAAATCCAATTTTAGTTAATTTTAATATTTTGTTAGTGTATAATTATTTTAATTTTAATAAAAAAAATAGTAAAAAATAAATTGTATCAAGTCAAGTAATAATAACATGGATATTTTATGCCAAATGGCAGGACATAGCTGATTTAAACACAATGTAAACATCTTTTACCTGTGTTTGCTAAATACCATACGGTTTTACACACGTTTGTATTTCGGGGATGCCCGATTAGTTTCGGACCCGGCGGGGGCCCTTTTTCAAGGAGTGAAGCGTCCTGCCGCGACGGTGTCAGGCGTCAAAAACGGCGCCCGTTGGGTCCGAAACTAGTCGGGTATCCCCGAAATACAAACGTGAGTAAAACCGTATAGTCTTTAATAAACATGAATACCACTCACGAAAGAGTTTATTGTAACATCTTTTACCTGTACCTATGATCAGAGGCGTAAGGTACCTAGGTGTAATTCTTGACAGAAAGCTGACCTGGAGCAGCCACATAGACTACAAGATAGAGAAGGCGAGCATCATTTTCTGGCAGTGCAAGACGATGATCGGCAGACGCTGGGGACTATCCCCCAAGATCATCCTATGGCTGTACACCACAGTGATCCACACGGTTATTTCTTACGGTTCCATCGTGTGGTGGTTTCGAGTTAAGCTGATCACCGTGGAGAACTAATTACGAAAATTCCAGAGGCTAGCGTGCACAGCGATTACGGGCTGCATGAGGACTACACCAACTGCTGCCCTGGAAGTCATGCTGGATCTAGCTCCTCTGCACTTATATATACAACAGGAAGCAGCTCTAGCTGCGATAAGCTGAGATATCCATAACCGACCGGATCCCTAAACGGTTCGTATTTGATAAAAAATATAGAATTCAATTACACGAGGAACAACGCATGGAGGGTCTCAGGAACACTCGTGAGCTCAGGATCTTCACTGACGGCTCCAAAACAAGGTATGGCACTGGCTCTAGGGTCTTCTCAGAGGATCTAAATATAAAAACAACAGCCACTCTAGGTACCCATAACACAGTATTCCAGGCCGAATGTTTGGGTATCTCCATGGCTGCCGCAGCTGTCATTGCTAGGAAGGTAAAGGATCAATCGATACGTATACTATCCGACAGCATGGCAGTGTTACAAGCCCTGGACGACAATGTCATCAGTTCGGGCCTAATCTACGAGTGCTACCAGCGTCTTAATGAGTTATGTGAACTCAACAAAGTAACCCTCCAATGGATAAAGGGTCACAGCGGCTCTAGAGGCAACGATGCAGCGGACGAATTGGCTAGGAGGGCATCGGAGATGTGCGTCATGGGCCCGGAACCCATGGTGCCCCTCCCCTTCGGTCAAATTCGGACATTGGTAAGGCTGCGCACTAGAGACCAACACGACAGGCAGACGAGGGCGGCACTCCCCGCCATCAACAGCCGGCTGACAAAGACGCTACTCCGGCTGAACAAGCGTCAGCTGCGAGTGGCAACCGGAGTAATCACCGGACATGGCTCGTTTAACAAACACCTTTCTGCTATAGGAGCTACGGATAGCCCACTGTGCAGAGCTTGCATGGAAGCAGAGGAAACAGCAACCCATGTACTTCTGGACTGCCAGGGGGTTGCAGAATACCGGGCTAAGTACCTTGGCTCGCCAGGATCACTCTCCGAGATTGTCGGTAACGTCAAGGTGTTACTGGGATTCTTTGGGGCGTTAGGGTGGCTCGAATACCTTTTATTCCCACCAACGCAAAATACGCGCCTCGTCGTGGAATTGCGGAAAATTGCCCGTGAACTTTACCTATATGTAATGTTGATGCTTGACGAGAAATGCAAAGAAAAAGTTTTGAAAATGTAAACAGGCCATTGATCTGTTTTATTTTCCGCTAAATCTTTCAAAGCCTCACATTATACATAAGTATATCGCTTAGTTGATATTTAACGGCCTTCATCGACTCTACTCTGCATTCTCACCTACTTTTAGATAGGGGTTTCAGGGTTAAAGATGTTACTTGTGCTTTTAAAAAAGCCCGCCTCTGGCTTCAGCCAGCAAAGAGATTTTTCTACTTGGGTTGTTGTGCGGGGGCGCAAGGCCCCTGTAAGAGCGAGGCCCCGGGCTGTTGCCCTGTTTGCCAGTTTTGCCACCCCCTAAGGCCGCCACTGCCTATGATCCACAATAAACAGTTTGAAGTTGGTAAAAATGATTACACTAGTAGTTCGGTGGTGAAATTTTTGTTGTGGGTGCCGTCAAAGTGATATACAATCTTAGCAGTATTAGTACTGATTGACACGGATCAGTGCATCAAAGATGCACGAGGAGACACTCGCGTCACTCGCTCACTTGCACATCATTAAAAGTTAGCCGGTTTACCTGCTCGTAACTGTAACTGAGATAAGGGTGCGGTTCTCAAACAAATTCAACTATCACACCGGGAACATAGGTACCGGGATAAAATATGACTGGACTAGACCCATAGTTAAACACAGGGTTAAACTCAACTCAAGATCACGGGGAGGCGAGAAAGAACGCTGAACAGGGACTATGTTTGGTTTTAGATACCGTATCAGTTAGGAACGTTGTTGATATTGTAATTAAAATTCGCAACCAAAAGTTTCCTGTCGTTCTCTACGACCAGCCTTTTCTTGTTAGCAATATTTGTTACGATCGCTTCGGCAGAGTTTTTTTGCACATTACCTAATATGTAACTTTCGTTCAGTTTCTGTTTTAGTGCCAAAATTAGGTATTGTCGGTAGTTCCGGACATTATACTTTATTTTAAAACCTGCAACAAGCCTCAGTAATAAAAAACCATAGAGGTTCAAAGATAATTCAAACACACGCCAATGGGGCATTCGCATCAACGGAACGCCACCTTCGCAATTCACCAAAGAGTAGGAGGCTTCCTTGCCGCACCTGAAGAACGATGAGCGCGTTGAGTGCGCTCCTAAATATTCATAAGTCAATACAAACTTTACAGCCATTTTTTCACTCGATTAAAACTTGGCCTCATCTGCCATCAGGGGGCGCCATCGTTTCATATAAACTTCTGCAAATTGATAAGTACAGATAATCGATTATGAATTTTATTTATAAACGATGAGTTTATAAATAAAATAAAAGTTTGTTCGACTCGGTGAAAGTTAAACGAGTTCTCAAAATGGGCAATTTTGTTCCTCTGTATTAGCTATGTTGTTTTCAGTTAAGTATAGCTGATAACTTACCAGCAGAATTAGTCGATCTCACTCTTATTAAAATATGAACCATGGTTACTAAATAAATTCATTTTTTTTTCTTCTTCTTTTTGGTATTCAACACGAGACTTACGGTGCAACTGCAGGCAGCATCCGTGTTGCGTGGAAACCCACGGCCTTTACTAAATTCTTAAATAAGGTTTGTAACCCGATTACTTAAACAATAAATAACTTTCATATCTTTTAGTGTATACGGCTTCTAGAATTCGAGGCGAAACATTCTTTATAAACTGGGGAAGCCATCGTAGAAGAAAAAAAAGTGTAGTTCATCAGTGTACGTCACCAAGGCAATAAGCCTTGGTGACGTGCACTTCCTTCCAGGCCAATATTCATCCCATATTTATGGGCAGCGTATTACAAAACAGTCCACAATGTACCGAAGCCTTAGAACAGTTCTCGACGAATGAGATAAATAAATAGTTGTGCAACAAGGACCTTAATTTATCAGTTTCTTCAGTATTCTTCAACTTATCAATACTCAATACTTTATTGCGTTTCACAATGTGTACTTAGGTGGTAGTGCTTAGGTTAAATGAGTCATTGTGAACCCTGTCGGGCACAGCAAAATAGGAGAGAGGATGATACCTATTATAATTTTATATTACACTAGCTGTGTCCGCGACTTCGTTCGCGTTTTTTTCGGAAAACAGCAATTTGTCGCTTATAATAGGTATTTTGTATTTTTCACCTCTTTCTCCAGGCAGGACTTTTTATACTGTATTGGCGCTGAAACAACCTGGTGCGTACAAAAAAGGTTGTTTTGGTTGCTTACACGTGAAATAACGACATAATTTGGCCTTGGTAACATTACTCATTTGTTTTTCGTGTGGAAGCTCACCTCACCGGGCTATTGGTGAGGCCGTATATCAGGCTTAAACCGACTACAGCCACACGGTGTGTCTCACAGCGCCGGTTATGAGTTCATCCTCGGTACGGCGACGTTTTACCTCCAAAGATCCACCCAGCGCTGGCTCGCGGACGGTAACTGGGCGATGTCCAGACACCCCCTTCACGGGAGACTCTGATTCGGGTGAAGAACATAACACTCGTCTCATACACTCACGGCTACTCTAAGCGTACGCATGAGAGCGCGAGTGAAAAGGTTCCGTCTGGAAGTTTTTCTACCGAATCCACACCGTCATCTCCTCCTTACGCGAGATGTTCTCCTCGCAGAAAATCGACATAAAACAGCTGTGACGACCAAATGTCTCGATTCGTCCTACCAATTGGGAGACTCTTCCTGTAGTCAGTCAGTCAGTGCCGCTTCCTAGAAACTATGGGCCCCCGCGGTACACCTAACAGAGTACTCCCAGTCAATACTAAGGTCCACCCCCGCAACAAATAAATGTTTGCTTCTGAGCTTTGTTTAGTCACGGTGTAACATAAGATTTCGCACTACTGTTACCGAACGGAAAATAAATGGTCCGAAAATGTAAAAAAAGCTTCACCGGTTACCTGTCAATATTTCAGCTTAGATGTAATTTATTTGGCGACAGTGTCTTCCATGCATTTAATATAGTAAAATACTGTAATACTAAAAAGTGTTAAGTTAAACTAACAACTGGCTTGTTGGTCTAGTGTTTAGTGACCCTGACTGCTAAGCCAGAGGTCGTGGGTTCGATTCCCACCCAGGACAAATAATTGTGTGATGACCACGATAATTTGTTCTGTGTCTGGGTGTAATTTATATATAATATGTATGTATTTAGAAATATATAAGTATGTCTATCAGCAGCCTGGTTACCATAGTACAGGCTCTGCCTAGTTTGGGATCAGACGGCCGTGTGTGAGATGTGTGAAGTTATTATTAGTTAGTTAGTTAACTAAGTCATAGATGCTTTAAATAAAAATTCTATTCTAATATAATTATGTTGACGGGAATCAACGCGATCACGTATTTAAAAGGTATTACATACCTTTGCTTTGCCTAACGTTTCCACCAGGTTGCACTGGCCGTGGTCACAGGCCTGTAAGTACTGTAATACTTTTGAAATACGTGATCGCGTTAATTCCCGTCAACATAATTATTTTATCATTGAACGCGAAAGTTTTAAAGTTTGGATCTTCTGTTTCTATAACTCTATGTAAATGTATATTTACTGGAGTGGACTGATGGTCTAGTGGTTAGTGACCCTGACTGCTGAGCCAGAGGTCGTGGGTTCGATTTCCACCATAGACAAATAATTCTTTGTTTGGTTGTAATTTATCTATAATATGTATGTATATATATGTATGTATTTAGAAATATCTAAGTATGTTTAGTACAGGCTCTGCCTAGTTTGGGATCAGACGGCCGTGTGTGAGATGTGTGGAGTTATTTTTATTATCTTTATTCATCTGTTACCATATAAATTATATTTTTAAATATGTACATTAAAAAAGTATATTTAAAAATATAAAAAATAGTAGACCATCGACATCGGGTACAGGGACCAAGATACCGGTGGTTAGGGCTCCAAAGACAGGAACCTCCTCACTATACGGGACGTGTCGAAAAGAACTGCCTTCTGCATCAGTCCCTTGATCCAGCCGTTTAACGCGAGCCTCTTAAGGTGTTGATCGAGGCTTTTGGCTATCAATCCATGAGCAGATATGACGATCGGAACAATGAACGCCTAATCGACATTCCACATATCACATAATTATTATTATTATTAATGCCCTGAAACATATTTATGAATTTAATGGCTGCGAGAGGCAAAATAGCTCGTTGGCATAGTCAAGAACCAGCTACCGATTACTCTGGGATAACCAAACAACGAAAAAAACTCCTGCTGTGTCAACAATCACCACAGAAAAGCACATTCCCTTATGATATCCTACGATTGAAAAAATACATTCACTCGAAATCCTTCAAACAGACTTGACTATCTACAGGTAAAATCTAATCTAACTAATAATATTTCTTTAACACAGGTAAAAATCGATACTTTGGACTCTTTATATTTATTACTAAATTAAATTGAGTGGTTTTATAAAAAAAAAAATAACAAAAAAATAAACTGACGAAAAGAACTAAAACGCATAAAATAAATAAACCTTTTAAGTCTTAAATATTGAGCTTATTTACATAAACTATCAAATGTTATATAAACTAATTTTCAGTCGACGCCAAACAACAAATTGATAAATTATAAATTATCTAAATTTTATATGTAGGTATATAGGTAGGACATGGCTCTACGTAGGTAGTTAATCCTTTTACTATTTGGTGCCGACTCAAAATAAGTTTATATAAAATTTGATAGTTTATGTAAATAAGCTCAATATACAAAAAAAAAGAAATATGTTTATATACGGTCGAATTGAGGACCTCCTTTTTTTTCGTCCGTTAAAAATAATAACTAATTTTAAAAAGTAAATTATTTTAAATATAAAAAAGTGCAAAAATAGAAAAGTGTGTGTCATAGAGAGATCCGATGCCCCGAACGCACCGAGTAGAAAGCGTACACTATATCAGAAAAGCTAAACGCTCGCTGTAAAATTGGTCGAAATAGGGATATACATTCTACTTACATTAAAATGTTATTACAGCTTTCATTGATTTTCCTGTGGGAACCAAAGTTTAACCCGGGACAAAAAGTACCCTATAACCTGCGCACACACTCAAACGTGGAGTTTGCAGCTATCTGTTATTTCGATATGAGTTTTACGTAATTTATGGGGCCTACTATACGACCCTAAAATATGCCCACATCTTTCTGTTACATTCTGTATAAACTATTACCATAAAATCTATTACAGATTTGTTAGTACTCGTAATGTATTGGGTTTGACTAAGTGAGTTCAGAAGCGTTTCTTAGAATCGAACGTGAACAGGTAAAGAGAGATGGTACCGCGTGGAGGCTTTGATGTGGATCCTATAATGGTGCACTAAGTGACGCAATTGTTTCGCTTTATCAAAGCGAACAAGGGAACTGCCCGGGGCTACGACATAATTATGTGGATTCAGTGCACGTACACACTTCTCAAATGTACATAGAATTAACAAATATTATAATTATTAAATATATGTATGACAGTATACACGCACACATACACTCCCCTTTCCCCCTCTCCCCCCTTCCCCTAATCCCACCTGTGACTCTTGAATGGCAGGTGCCCATGGGCAACAGTAGTAACTTACCATCAGGTGACCCGTCTACTCATTTGCGTCCTATCCCATAAAAAAAAAACATAAAATTCAGTAAATATCAAGTAATTATCAAATAATTGCTAATTATGTTATTACAAATTCGTAAAAATACTTAAGTAGGTAAGTATTTTAAAAAACAAAAACAGAATCACAAGTAAACGATAAAAAATAAAAAAATCAGTGTGATGGATGGATCTGGTGACTTTCTACCAATCCAGCTAAATCCGGTTCAATATTGGTGCGTTCGTTGATTTTCAAACGGTTTCTTTGTTTTGTTAAAACTTTTGAAAAAGGCTTCAGTGTGGTACTGAAGCTTTTTTCGACTAGGTATGATAATGAATACTTCCTACTAAAATTAGTCATTCTTATAACAAGTTGGTACATGTAACACAACTTATACAGTATTTTGAAAGTTTCAAATAAGAACTTGTGTTAATTCATCGGGGTCGATTTTTAGACTTCGTCGACCCCCAAAATCAGTTTTCGTTTACTTTATGTCGACCCCTAGGAAACCGATTTCGACTCCAAAGGGGTCGACATCAACCACTTTGGGAACCCCCGGTCTAGTGGTTAGTGATCCTGACTACTGAACTAGAGGTCGTGGCTAGTCGTGGGTTCGATTCCCACCCAGGACATATAATTGTGTGATGAGCATGATCATTTTTTCTGTGTCTGGGTGTAATTTATCTATAATATGTATGCATTTAGAAATAAATAAGTATGTTTATCAGCAGTCTCGTTACCATAGTACAGGCTCTGCCTAGTTTGAGATCAGACGGCCTTGTGAACCTCACACACGGCCGTCTCAGGTTATTACAGTTATTACCATTATTAAATACCCATGTCTCAAGCTACTATTATTCCTCTTTATTAAACTTATAGTTATTAATATTATTACTTATGTAATAGGGGGTAAGCCTATTGCCGTCACCAGGACCTTTCAGAAACAAAGGGGAAATTGGAAGGTTAAGGTCATTCATCGTATCGCACAAAAATATACCTACGTTTGTTATGTTTACATTGCGTAGCGCAAAATCAAACTAATGACTGTAAATACACAACATATTATGGTTGTTTGGTGTTTTGTTAGTCATTCAATACATATTTACGGAAACTTTAATGTAAAAATAAATATTTATTTAATTTTTTTTCCCCTTTATTTAATTATCTATATAAAATACTTAGTAGAACTACTGAGGCATTTACTTGTATTGTGACACTGATCATGCTGTTGATGCAGGGTATTTTCATATTCCATTTTGTTAGTGGCGATTTATTGTAATACCCACATACTAAAATAAATTTAACATACGAAAGTATCTTTGTGTTAATATTGTTGCATTATAAAGCTCGTATTTTGTGGTGTCTAGATGTCGAAGTGTAATTTATAGTCTAGCAAAGTGAAAATGTGTTCTCATGTAAGTGAAATGTAAATTTCTTTATAAGAAAATAAACTCTTTAACCAGAGAAATTCTTAATCTCGCATTTTAATGATGAACTGACTTTTGCATTGAAATTAGTATTCACAGAGTTTTTGTAAGTTTTTCGCGTCGCGTCGGTGAAACTTACAAGCTGTATAACATCAAAAAAAAAGAATCAGAAAGATAGAAGAGGTTATATGTATATGTATAAATCTTTGCATAGTATGGCCATGGAAGACTGCCGCCCAGTAAATTTCAAATGATACGGTACCTAGAAGACGAAGACGAAAAAGACACGCACTTAAATTGTTATGAACTTATGACAAATAAATATTAACTATTGATTAATTGTTAATTGCGATTACCACGATTAACAATTAATTAATTTTTAATTGTGACCACCATGATTAATGATTAATTTATTATTAATCGTGTCCTCCACGATTGAACTTGATTGAATTTAATTTAGTCTGGAGTACTCTCTGGTAACTCTGGTAGTAGGTAGTGCTGCCACATTGAATATTAACTGGTTCTTTGGCTAAATTTCAACCTTTGTCAGATCACTTTAATTTAAATCTGTTATGAAATATGATTGACAAATAACCATCAGTAATTTATTCAAGCTACTTTCTCTGCAATTGTTAATATTATTGAAAATTTCAATATAACCAGTCCACATTTTTTTAAATGCATGATATGTTTATGAGGAAGTTTCTAAAGTCACTGAAAGCTTGCTAAAGACATCACAAATTATTTGAAACGCAAAACGAATGCCGCAGAAGAAAATATGTTTTCCTAAACTATTATAATTGAGAGACAAGAAACTGATTATCGGAGCAGAGATACAAATACATAAACACTAACAATTATTCATTCAACTGACCGACTCAAAATTAGTTAGTATAAAATTTGATAGTTCATGTAAATAAGCTTAAAGACTTAAAGGTTTTTTTTTTCTTTTTTATGTTTATTTTTTGTCGGTTAATTGTTTTCTTAAAAAGGTTTTATTTAATTAACAACTTAGGCGGCAAGGTAAGACTATAAACGTTACATTGTGGTTTAGTTTAAATTTATTTTATATTAATGTCTCTTCATTGCACACAAATTTAATATAAAATTCTGGACATTTTGTATTAAAGCATAACTAGCCAAGCCTAGCAAATCTTCGCCAAAACTCAGCAAGTCTCAGGAGCTCTCGATGACCGAGTGAGATTGTGATTGCCAGTAAGGATTGTCCCGGGAATGCCCGATATTCACTTTCTATCTAGTACCTTATGATATTTTCGGGACATTGTAATTTATATATTTCATTGCTCGACAAATATAGATTAAAATATAATTTAATTTACACAAATGATATGTATACATACTAGCTACTTTAAAAAAAAAATCTAATTATTAATAATTGTTTTCCAAAAACAATAAAATAAAATAAAATTGGAAACATTTATGTGTTCTACAAAATTGTACTTTAGCGCCATCTATCTTTGGATGATCACACTACGATGAAATTGGTCGTCAACACTGTGAACAGCGTTTGTAGACGATTATAACCATTTTAATTTAAGTATGATGGTTACGAAAGAAAGCATTGCTTGCGATTTGGTCCTTGTTATGAAATATTCGTTTTGATTTAAGATATAATGATAAGTAAGTACCCACATAGGTATATGTATGTATACTACTTCCCCGGCCACGTGTTGCTGTAGCTAAGTAATTTAAAAAAAAAAATGTATCAATCATATCTCTCAAGTTAGACCAGCGGTTGGCAACACGCGGCCCGCCGCCATCCTACTTGCGGCCCGAGATTGTTTTGTAAACAAATTTAAACAAATATCGAACGAGCAAATAAGCAGGCGCGGGAGTGGCGCAGGCGCTACACAGTGCGCAAAATGTCATTAAAACCGGGTTGTTAGTTTTGGAGTTCATTGCGGACCAACAACGAAACACGAAATTTGTTTACCTATTACCTACCTACACATAAAAATGTACATATATTTATTTAGAGAAAAAAGAACATTGAACTAGTACCTAGTTCTAGATTATTTTGTACTTCAAACAGAGACTTTTTTCATTTCATTTCATCGTGGAGATTGCACTGCGTCTGTATTAAAATGAATCAGGATTTAAATCAGGTTGCCGAATGGGCAAAAAGAAACTCATTAGTGCTAAACACCAACAAATCTCAATTTTTGATTATGGGTTCTAAGCATATTGTAGGACAAATTCAAAATAGCTGCCCCGACGTTAGAATTGATGGTTGTCAGATTAAGCAGGTGCACGAAGCTCGCAACCTGGGAGTACTCTTTGACGGTTTGCTTCAATTCGAAACTCACATTCTTCAAGCGGTACGGAATTGCTTTTACCGTCTAAAGTTGCTCTACAAGATCCGTCCCTTAACCTGTGTTGATATGCGTATCACTTTATGAGACGCTCATTTTATCTTAACTAAATTATGCTTTTTTTATGGTTTTTTTTTTCATATTATAGGGGGCAAACGAGCAGACGGGTCACCTGATGGTAAGTGACTACCGTCGCCCATGGACACCTACAACTCAAGAGTCACAAGTGCGTTGCCGGCCTTTGAGGTAGGAGTACGCTCTTTTCTTGAAGGTTTGAAGGTCGTATCGGTCCGGAAATACCGCAGGCGACAATTTGTACCAGAGATTGGTTGTGCGAGGGAAAAAACTTCTGGAGAACCGCACAGTGGTGGATTGCCAATTATCTAGGTGATGGGGATGCAAGTTTTGTCGCGTTGAACGATGGCGAAACGTTGCGGCCGGTATGTCCGAACAATTCCTCGGAGCACTACCCATGATACATGCGATAGAGAATGCAGAGTGAAGCTACATCTCTACGCAACGCCAAGGGGTCAAGCCGATCTGAAATATCCTGGCAATCGATGATTCGAGTCGCTCTCCGTTGAATGCGGTCAAGAGGGAGAAGCTAGTACTGGGGTGCTCCTGCATAGATATGAGAACAGTATTGAAATAAAACTATTTTTCACGTACGACACTAAGTGTCTTGAAGCCTTGCTGTGTTTTGTGAGACACTTTGAGTTCATTCAGCGTAAATAGTAACACCAACAATCAACAAACTTCGGGTACTTTGAGATAACTTTGCACTTCGATACATGAGACGACCACTATCTTAGTCTACCCGTGACCATGGCTGCTGAAAAGCAACTGAAACGTCGGGATCAGTATAGATAGTAAAATAACACCAAATAAATCGCGATAGAATTCGTGAAAAATAGTTTTATTTCAATGTGTAACATTCGCGTCAACTTTCGACAATATCATGAGAACAGTATTCCATTTGTGGCCGAACCTGCGCCTTATAAAGTTGTAGGCGGTGGGCCCGGGTGAAATACTGTCTCGATCTATTCAGCACACCAAGCTTCTTCGAGGCTAATTTGGCCTTACCCTTTTTAAATTGTATGACCTTTGATCTATGTATGACGTCATTTTAAGGTCATGTGTTCACTGGGTCCGGACGAGCCAGCCCATATGGGCCGAAGCATGGCTCTTCCACGCTTAAATGCTGACACTATCTATGGTTCTTACCTGTTAAGTAGGACTCAAAGGCTTATTCAGCGGATGCAAAATGCTTGTGCACGTTTCTGCTATCATATTCCACAACGATCACATGTTACTCCCTTCATTAACAATGGTAATATGATGAACATGTCGTCTCGCAGAAACCTGCACTTGGCTACACTTCTCTTTGGTGTTGTTCTGGCTGGAAGACCTGCTGCATACCTGAATTGTGAATTAAAAGCTTGCTTAGTCAAGTAATCATAATAAACACAAGACGCGAGTCTCTTCGTATTTGTTATTTTCGCCGAGGCAGAGAACAGCTGTTTTCCCAGGAAGTTTCAAGCTGACTGCCACTCACTGTTGAAATAACCTGCCACCTCCGTTACGTGAGCTAAATTCAATTGCCACTTTTAATAAGAGGTA
Organism: Euplagia quadripunctaria; assembly: GCA_963859945.1. Classification (NCBI taxonomy): domain Eukaryota; kingdom Metazoa; phylum Arthropoda; class Insecta; order Lepidoptera; family Erebidae; genus Euplagia; species Euplagia quadripunctaria. The sequence continues at coordinate 94,502 of OY982572.1, read as the reverse complement.
TAAACGCACAGAAACAACCAGTTTAGATTACTGAGACATTTCTTTTCTTTGATTTTATAATTTATTATTCCTGCAAACCTAATCACAGTATAAGTATATTGCAAAACGCGCCACATTCATCAGAAATGAGACGCTTACGTCTTTATTTTGAAAATACATGGTATCCCAAACTGTCACCTCATATACTCAGCTGCGCTGGACACCGCCACAGAACGCCGAATGCACTTGAGGGATGGCATCATCGATTGAGCCGGCAAATTTCAAAGAAACCTATTTTTTATTTGTTCTTATTCAAATTGCGAAAAGAGGCTAAGCATTATGGCCGCAGAATAAAAGAATCACTCTTTAAGACTGTTTGAAACGCAATCGCAGAAGGTAATTAAGTCCGCCTCATGCAATTTATCTGCAGGAAGTGTTAGAAATAAATAATGTGACATTGATTTTGACAAATATAAAAGCCATTTAACAAAATTGAATCATAAAAAATATATTTTTCTTTAGCATATTTTGCTTTCTTTTAAAATTTGTGCCTTAATTTAATTTTTTTTTTCTTTTCTTAAAAAAAGACAACTGCCGCATTAGAAATTATTCCTGTGTCGCGGGGGACTTTACAAACATACAAACCAGACACAAAGAACACCCAGACCCAGGTGGGAATCGAACCCACGACCGGCAGTCAGGGTCACTACCCACTAGGCCAACAGGCCAGTCAATATAATATAACACTTGCACATTCACTCACATGAAAAATTTAATATTAAGAGACATGGATGTTTTGAGACTTGATTGTTTTGCAACTTGAACGTTTTGAGATGTAGATATTTTGCAACTTGGAGGTTTCGAGATTTGGATCTTATGAGATATGAACGTTTTGCAACCATATGTTATTATGCAACTTGAATGTTTTGAGACCAAAGGGATCTGTGCCTGCTTATAGCCCGTGATTTTTGGCCTTGGCAGAATATCAGTGCCGTTTCGGGTATTTACACGAAGCGGCACTATGCTGAGCTAAAGACCATTTTTGCATCACACAAGGTATGGGAACCTTATTAGTATTTTTTTTTTTTATTAGTGTATATTAACTTTGTGTGCTAGCAAAATAAACGGTTTTCTTTTTATTATTGCCTAAAGTACCGATTTTTCGAAAGTAGCTTTTATAGGTACTGAGTTTCACACAATTTTCGTCGAACAGATTTGTCAGTTCTATTATATGTGGGGGCACGGCAGTGCCCCCACCGAGTCGAGCGCAGTGCCCCCGTCAAGTCGAGCAAAAAAGCGGCACGGCCATACCATCCTTTTCTATTAGCAGTTCATGCCATTTTCGACCCCCTATAACTTCGTTGTGGATAAAACTAGAAGCCTGAATTTTTAAAACACCAAGTCTCGCAACTCAGTTCTTCTACCGTAAAAAGTTGCGAGATCCATGTAATATCAAGTCGGTTAATTTATTCAGTCCCTACTTAAGGGACCTTTTGTCTTAAGTTGGTGTCCCACGCGCGCGCACCAACCTGTTGCAGCATGCGCAAATGACGCGCGCGCTGCGGGCGCTCAATACGATGTCTCAGCAGATTGATTTATTTAACTGTACTCTGAATTAATTCACAAAGGCAGCTTATTGGAAATTATCCTTTGATTCTGCAAGTAAATGTGCTTAACTTTTATTTTTATTTTAAGTATGTAAGTACACTATTGTATTAGGTAATAACCTGTAATGATAGTTGTATGTGGTAAATAAATAAATTTAAAAAAAGTAAGGTTAAAAAAAAAAGTTATTTCGTAATTAGCTAACCTAACAACATCTTATAGTGACCATATCAATATTAAAAATCTTTTATGTTTTAAGCCCACTCAAAATAAGTTAATATAAAATTTGATAGTTTATGTAAATAAGCTCAAGACTTAAGAGGTTTATTTATTTTTTGCTTTTTAGTTATTTCATCGGTTTAATTTTTTGTTAAAAAGATTTTTATTTGATGATTTTTTTTCATCATCAGCTCAGCTGCATGATGTGATGATTTCTGAACGCAAATACCTGATAAAGTAATGAAAAGTAAACAGAAACACTATTCGTTCCTACAATTTTCGAGGGTTTCTATCAATTTTATCAGGATCCCATCATCAGATCCTGACTTCATTGACATGGACCCACCCTTGAGGTATACCCTATCTAACAAAAAAAGAATAATCAAAATCAGTTCATAAATAACGGAGAGAGGGCTGAACAAACCAAAAAATAAAGAAAAAAATAAATATACGGTCGAATTGAGAACCTCCTTTTTTTTCGTCGGTTAAAAATAGGCTGACTTGGCAATCGCACTAAACAATCTTATTTAATATAATAGTTATTACTTGTGAGATACATTGTTTTCATACTAAAAACATCACGTGATTAATGGACGACCCCTTAGAGGAGCTCTAAATAAATGATGATATGAAATTGCAGGCCAAGAAGCAGCACACTTTAATAAACTTTGCTCACCCTACAGAATCGATTTGCCCAAGCACGGTCGGATAAGAGTCAGTCAGTAACTTTTCTTAGACCACATTTTGTAACAAGGCGATTAGAGTCAATTACATTTTTAAATCAATAAGGCTGCAAACATCGAAAGAGAGCAGTGATGTAGCTATGGATATATTGGGATATCCGTAGTCTTGCAATATGTCCTTGTACAATTTACAAGTTTATCCTAATCTGACGATATTGATGGCTGTAGCCATATATCGAAGATGTGCTCATGCTCACACAGGTGCAGCGTGCGGAGTGCTGACAAACCGACACATGAATAATATTTACCTACACATTATTGCAAATTCACTGTGTCGTCTAATTTAAACGTACCTACTATTCGGAAGGCTTCTATTTGATTTATCGGAATGTGCCGCTCCTCTCCACCCCGCACATCCGAAGGGCATTATTATCGCTTAACAAGACACAAATAAAAACAAACCGTACCCCAAAATAAACAGAGTACAAGTTCACACAGACGCCGATTAGGTGAGCTCTAGTTAGGTAAGCGAGTAGGTATTTCCTCAGAATAAGTGAGTTTGTCCTCCCGAGGGACAAAAAGGTCCGCCCGACAATAGATTCTTTAAACAGGCCAAATGACGTCACGTTTCAATTTATCCCAACTGTGGGCCGACACCGGAGGGAGGCAGGCTAACAATTTGCGTTTCTTTGTTGCGTAACTCGCCGACGACGATGAGTTTGACGGATTTTTTTTTAAATTAGAAAAAGTTGTGTCCATTTAACTTGCTCGCTAACAGTTGTTTAGATGTAGCCTGGGGTCACCGTCGCGGGCGGCCGCGCCCCTAGACGTAGGTCAATAGGCCATCAAGAGGTTTGGTCACGGGTCGCGAGCAATGGAGTGCGCCCCGCTGGGATCGCTTGCCCTCACCTAGTAAGATACGTAGGAACTTACCAACAGATATCACAACGTATGTCCAGCGACACGGTCCACTCGCCGCCGTTAGACTTCGTTCCGTTCAATGTAATTATGCTCTTGTAAAATAGGACACGTGTCCGTCGTAAGGTGTTCACTTAGCGAGGAATCAAATTGAAATGTTAATGTTAAATAATGTAATTAAATAAATATATAAAAGGTGGACAAAACCTTAAATTCGTAGCCCACAAGTGATGAGCATCCCTACGTCAAATCGCAGGATTCTGTCCACGCCGCTACTGCACCCATTGGGTGAAGTTCGGACCTGTAATGTGCAATGCCTAAAACTTTATTTATGTATTACCAGCAGTTATTCCCGCGCGGCTTCGCTCGCGTGTACATATTTATATATTTCTTTTTCCAAAATAAAAGCCTACGTTACTCCTTATAACATCAGTTATCTATCTGTGAAAGTCCCGTAAAAATCAGTCCACCTGTTCCAGAGATTAGCCGGACACAAAACAGACACAAACAGACAGACAGAAAAAAATTTAAAAGACTGATTGTTAAGCAAATAACTGTATGAGCTTAAAAAAACTATTATTTTGACATTAGAAACAGACACTGCAATTTTATTTATTTGTACCTATTGATTATGCTGTTCTCAAATCCGAGTACCAACCCTCTGTTGGAATCATTTGACACAAAGATTATATAAAATAGTTTGCTGTATTTACTAAAAGATTTGTTTAATACGTTTTTGTTTTGTCGTAATTAAACTGTGATTGATAACACAAAAATATATTTTTTTTTATTTCTTCCCCTTTAAAAAGCACTTTTTAAAGCATAGGACATTTTAAGAATTGGACTTTTTTTTAGAATAGTTCTACGTTTGGCCGCCAACTCGCCTGATGTTATGCGTCGATGCGGCTAAAATTTAGCGAATCGGACAATTTGAGAATAGGACATTATGCGAATCGGACGTTTTTCGAATAGGACAATATGCAAATCGGATCTTTTTTTCTCACCGGACGTTTTGCGAATCGGACGTTGTGCGCTTGAACCGTCCATCGTTGGGTCCGAAACAAGTTGGAGTTGCCTGAAATAGGTACATGAGTATCATTGTGTATCTGTAGTTACTCTGTAAGTAGCTATTCTGTTCTCAATCCTTATCAGAACAGATGAATGCGCCTAATGTCGCCAGTAAATCACAAACATGTAAAGGTCTGGTGTGATCCCGCCGGCGGCCGCTGTTGTACCTCCTACTTCCTCCCCCTCCACCCCCATCTCCCTTATAGCAGCGCACTGATATAGGTACTGGCAGTACCTACTCTACTACTAACCACACACTCACACACATACATCTGCCCGAAACAATTACCCTTTAATCGTATACTTTTCTGAGATACTTACTAGCTCTTGACGGTGGCTTCGCTCGCGTTCATGTAGATTTTAACCGTCTAAAAGATATGTCTCTATCCCTCGGGAACAGTACTTTTTTTTCAGAAGAAAGATACCAGTTTCCAGAAGAAAACCTACCCTTTGACTTTTTCTGAATGTAATTTCGAAATTGCAATGTTTCGTGATGATCGGTTGAGTAGTTTGGCGTGAAAACGTAACAAACAAATAAACAAACTCACATTCCAATTTATAATATTAGTTAGGAAGGTATTCGCATACACAAAAGAGGATTTAGTAAACAAAGGCATGACGACAGTTGAAAACCAGTAAAAATAAATACTTAAACCAATTGAAATGGAGCGAGATCAGTCTTGCCGCAACACTCACTTTGGTAATGAATTGTTTGAAGCATTTATCGCAATTTGAGCCTTATTATGTGCTTTAAATAATTTTATTGAGCGCAGTTACAAAGGAATACTGTGTTTTATACACTCCACAATAAGCATTAAGCTTTCTTGCACATGATTAAATTGAAAACCACAACACAACTATAACCGAATCTAAAGTATGATTCGTTATTGGTTCCTAAGCGAGGGTAGTAAAACACGGTTTAAGCTCCTAGAGCGGATTTTTTCTAACTGTACAGGTATAGGACCACCTTGATGGATGGATGGAACAAATCAAACATGGTGATTAAGTATTATCGCTGTTCGAATGAAAATGCCTTTCAGATTCATTTTTAAGTCGGTTAAGATTCTTATAAAATAACGCTCAAATTGTGATGATTTTTTTTAAACATTAGATATTTTTCCTTAGATAAGTAAACCGCCGCTATAGTTGAGTAGGTAGTCCTACATTGGGCGACGAGAATCAGCTATTAGCACGGTCTTATTTATTATATCATCTCGATCCTTCATTAGCAAGTAATGAGCGCGGCAATCACTTTATTAATAATAATGTACATATATTATTATTATTTACATTGATTATGTACAGGATCGTCACAGCGCGAAACCTTAGATCTATATGAGTAGGAACATTGTTGTCCACAGGCCTGCAGCGGCACGCACCTCTCCAATCGTCGTTATCTATCGTTATCTCGATGTTATCTATATTACTCCGTTTTATAAAACCTAAACAATCACAAGATAAGAACGGAGATGGTCGAATTTGATGATAAGACACAGGTTGTGTTGCATGTTTTCTGTAAGTATGTGTAGGCGAGTGGCTTGTGGGAGGCTAGTTCGGAAGTACTTTGTATTTGGTCTCCGTGCTTATCCCCTCGATGACACAAAACTTATTGTCTTCATCACTATCCACCGCAGAATTGCTTAAGTTCATAGCGTCCTGCTGTCCTTGCTCGCCGTTCCTGGTCCCTGCGTCCTCCTCGTCCAACAGACTGTGCAGGAAGCTGAGACACTGGCGACGAAACAGACGTTGCTTTGGCGGCGGCAGTTCCTGATAATCATTGTAAATTCCTCGAAAGAATTGGAAATACGCGGAATTTTCATCAGGTTCAAAAGACTCGGGACTTTTAGGCTCGTTGAGGCTCACTAACGGTTCCGGTACGGGCTCGGGCGGGGTCTGGCCCGCCAACGCTGTGAACCAAGGGTTGGGCAGGAAGGGCTTCAAGTCCACCGAATCACTGCTTGATGCCCCCTCCTCGGACGGCTTTATGTCCAGGTACAGCGGTGAGTAAGAATATCTTGAAGGTCGCCTGCGGACAGAACATATAACCCGTTACAATAACAAATGCAATGGAGACCGCAGCGGTTCTTTAATCAGGTGAGCTTGTTTAAACTCATCAACGTGTTGTCGAACCCAAAGGATTTTCAACCATTCCGACATCGATGTACTTTTCACCTTAATGTATGCGATGTGCGTATCGTATATCATTTTCTTTTATATTTTAGTAAAATCATCTATTTTTATATTTTTTATTACATATTCCAAAATACTCTACACTCACACTATATATATTTATATTGTGAACAACATTCACAATACATAATAATACTATTTGTTTGTTTTTTTTACAAGTCTAATTTAAAAAAAGTATAGCTTACTAGATGGCTAGGTCTTATTTATATACAAGTAGCAACCCGCCCCGGTTTCGCACAGGTAGCAGAGATATCTTCAACAATCAGTATCACACTTCAACCAATTTACACAAAACCCTAACAAATTATATACCTAAACCTTCCTCATGAATCGCTCTATCTATTGATGAAAACCGCAGAAAAATCCGTTTAGTAGTGTTTGAGTTTATCGCGAACAGACAGACAGACGCGGCGGGGGACTTTGTTTTATAATATGTAGTGATACTAGCTGCACCCGGCATGCGTTGCAATGCCTTTTTTTTTTCTTTTAAAAAAAAATGGGGGGTGGCGACAGGAGGGTGAAAAATAACTCGTCTTCTTTGACCACTGTACTGTCAACAGATACACGAATTGAACATTTGAATTCATCAGCCAGCCTTTTAATACAACTCACGATATTAGGTAGAGTGCCCATGTGCGAAGAGTTGGGTCTGAACCACCAATACAAAACTTCATGCTAAATAAAATAGTCAAAGTGACTCGACCTTCCTATCTGTGAGCGATACTCACGTGTCAGTGGCCATGTGCTCTCGGAGAAAGTCGAGCTCGTCGGCGAGGTACCACTTGGAGACCATGCGGCCGCGACCGGTGCGCACGCCGTACATCTCGTTGCGCAAATGCCGCGAGTAAGAGTTGCGGATGTGAGACCATTTGCGACGCACGTCCGCCACTGGGAAAAGTTCAAATGATAATATACTTTGATACTTCTTTCGTGGACTTACATAGTCTTAACAAATAAAGTAAATTAGACGTCAACAACTTTGAATTTATACATTATTTGTGGTGTAATACCCCAGTAGCAAAACACCGTATGATGTAACAATTTATTTCCGATATAACGTTCTTATTGCGGCCCAGTGAGGCCCCTAAAAAAATAATACCGCGTTGGTATACCTGCTCTAAGTAAAGCCTTGAGGTTTATTTGTTAAATTATGTGAAAGTGAATTAAATATTAGCGATTTTAAATTTAACGACAAGGAATAGACAAGATCCCAAGAAAAACATTTTCATGTAAAATGTTGCCAAGACGAGACCATATGGCTCGCACTGAAAAAAGCTTATCCCACCAAAATCATTTTTATGTAAAATATTGCCAAGACGAGACCACATGAAATATGTATTTTATTATTTATAACAAGGGGTCCCTATGTCAGCAATTTTCAGACCTCTAGCATGAAAATTTGCGGAGTATAGGACTATACAAACTTCCATCCCCTAGTTTAAGGAGTTGGGGGATAAAATTTCCAAGTTTTAAATTTTTTTTTGTTTGTGCACTAATACTAGCTTACATCCCAAATTTTAGATTTATAGGACTTCCGAAAGTACCCTAAGAAGAAACTTTGTTTGTTTAATAAATCCACTGTTGACATCATATCCTGAGAATTTTGTGTATCTGGTATAATCCAAACCCAAGTTATGGGGGTCCAAAAAAACGACGAAGCGCTTCTAGAAAAAGTAGGTAGTGCCCTTGCGCTTCGCTTGGCTCGTCTTGGCGGGGTCACTACCGTGCCCCCAGATAAGCAAGATCACAAAAGAACAAAATTAGAGTAAGCGCAACGATGTGGTCACTCGTGGAGTCGTGCACTTACGGCTATTTTTAATAATCAAACAATATCGCTATCTCCAATCTGCGTTTCAGAATCAAGGATAAATGCTATCTATTTTTATCCAACGAAGGGATTACGCCTTTCTTTTCTATTCACACCAAGTAAAACATTTAGTTTTTTGTAAATCACTTAACAATAAACACCCTTAAAATCTTTCAAGATTTTATAGATTTTATTTTTTTTTTGTCAACGAAAGCGGCGCCCATGACAATATTGGTTGTATAATATGTGGAAGCAAATAAATGTCATAACAAATAACAAAACAACGAACGCAATAATAAAATCAAAACATAAACAGGCTTCCAAACGTTCACAAATTATTTTAATTCTTGAATTTTTCGATTTAAAATAAATTAAACTTGGTTAAAATCTAATTGACAGAAATATAAATATCTATATTCGTACGTATTATGGTAAAATAAATTTACTTTTTTACACTTAAATATAGTTAATACTAAATTCTTTCTTTACTACTCATATCTGGTGAGTAGTAAAGAAAGAATGTGGTATATAGCATACTCAGTCTAACTCTGTATGCATTCATAGTCATTCAATTTCTTCATCACAATTAATTTTATCTTTGGAAATAATTCCATATCGCTACCATCACTACTACAATATAGTTGTTGGGACTTCGCGAGCCCGCTTGCAACCTTCATGGATGGACGAATAAATACTAGTTGGTCGCGCGAAAGTCTGCTGGCGACTTCATGCTCTTAATTCGTATTTGAATTAATCTAGTGAATGGAACAATGAAAAAACAAGAGGACTCCAGTTTGAGAAGCCTGCGAGCGTGGTGGCCTGCGCTGTCACGCGGAGCTTCAAGAAATATTGAATATTTAAAGTGTTGTTACAAGTTATCCGATTATTTGTCTTTGTTGTATTTTAAAGGTTTCAGCAAAAAACCTAAGTTGCTTCGCATAATCTTTTTATTGCCTCTCCCTAGAAACAGATCTATCTTTCTTGGTACCTACTCTATTAAAGAGTTATGACAAGTGGTGGAGGCGTCTTGGATCTTGAAAGAGAGGTACATGGTCGCACGTAGTGGACGGCGCCGTGGAGCTTGAAAGAGAGGTACATTGTCGTACGTGGTGTACAACACCGTGCGTCTGTGAAGAAGAGTACGCTAAACGGTACATGGGAAGATCACCGTGTGTCTGCTAGTAGAAGTATAGTAGACGATACGGAAAAGAGAAAAAAAAGTTGAAGAATTATAAAGTCTTCGAGCGGAGCGTCTCGTCGATATATGACAGATAACAATTTTATTTTATTTTCTTGGTACCCGCTCAAAGTTATTTTATATATGCATGATGGCAGATTGCAAAGTGTTCTCGGGTGCCAAAGGGGAATGCTTCAAAGATTTCCTGAGGCAATTCGAAGTAATTTGCGCAATTAACAAGTGGGATGAGAAATCTCAGCCGCTTATTCTTGGGGCATACTTATCGGGAGCCGCCTTATTATTCTATAAGACATTAATCGATAACGATTCAGAACTAGATAAATTATATTTAAATTAGAAAAAGAATTCCCGTCGTTTGTCGACAATGTTGCGGAATTTTATAAAGCTAAACAGCTTATGTCGGAAAGCAATCTTGAGTTCTTTTATAGATTGGCGTCATTAGCAAATAAGGCAGGTATTACTGAAGACGCTAAATTTGTATGCATATTTAAAATCTATGGGTTACTACCAAAAGCACTTACTATCCTCACGCCTGAATCAGACGAGAGAAGAATTAAAAAATACAATCATTCAACTAGCGGATGTAACCGAGACCAGTAAATGTGGGAATAAAATCATTAATATCCCAGTAAACCCACCGCAAGGGTTAGAATATTCAGTAAAATTTAGAAAAAATGAAGAAATTAAATAAAAGGTCATATGATGGTCGATCACCGGGATCTGCAAGTGGTAACGAGGAGTATAAAAACGACCAAGAATGTTTCCATACGCCACGGTACAATTTAAGGCCTCGAGCTGAAGGTCGTACTAATCAGAATTCAAATTTTAGAAATCAAAATACAACCCAGCAGAATTTTCAACGAGGATTCGACAGGAGGAGGTAAAAAGCCTGGAGTTGGACGTCGAATCCGGAGATGCAATTCAACTCCAAGGAGTACCGAAAAAAAATAATTCTGGTCTGTTCGTTCCATTTATTTCTATTAATATTTGTGGGATCAATTGCAATGCTATGTTGGACACGGGGGCTTCAGTAAGTGTCATCGACAGTACACTGGCGTGCAAGCTGCGTCTTAACATATATGAAGGTGGCTGCACGACGGTTAGAAGCATTGACGGATCCATTGTGAAGACATTGGGCCGATGCGGCATAAATGCATTAGTAGATAATATTGTAGTCAAGTTAGAATTAATTGTAGTAGAAAATATTGAAACTAACCTTGTTCTAGGAATAGATTTCCTTTGTAATAATAATTGTATGATTGATTTTGCAGATAAAGCATTGAGATTAAAAGAAAAGTTTACAATACCGTTTGTAAATGAGAATGTGATTCAGCCTTTGAGATCTGTAATTGTGGAAAAGGAGTTTGTGAGCAGCGAAATAATGAAAGACACTCACTGTACTCCTCAAATAAAATATTTATATTCAGTTAAGTCAATTGAACAAAAGGACGACATTGTGTCTAACCCTTCACATAATAATATAAAAAGGGATGATAATGTCAAGTTAATAGATTCGAAGATTAAGACTTGCGATTGTAAGGTCAATGCAATATCTCATATTTATATTTGTGATTATTGTTATTAAAACTATTTGGTAACTGTTACTTAAGGGTAATATTGTTTGTGAATATAGTCTATACTCTATGGTACACTATAAAGTGTCAGATTAGATTTTGGCGGCAGAATAAAAGGTTGTAAAAACATAAAATTACCAATATAACTTTCTCTTATTCCTGTGATAAGGAGTTTATTCTATACGATGTTGAGATAGATTCGGGTCTTGAGAAGCAGAGCGTCGCAGCGGATAATTGTAGAAGCAATCCGGTAGCCGAAGCGTCGAAGGAACGTGAACCTGTAATCGTCGCGCGAAAAACAAGATTAAAATCCGATTTAATCGCGAATAAAGAGTTAACTCACAAAAATCTTATTCTGCGCGTCGGGAGTTAGCAAACGCGTTCGTGAATAGAACTAAAGAAAATATTAACATATCGCGAGCTAGAGAAAAATAATATTCTATTAAGAAAGCTAAATATCCGGGAAAAGTAGGTTTAGTTTATCGTCCAAAACTTAGAAGAGGTCGGATTAAAACTAATAAACATATCTATCTAAAAATAATTATCGGATCGCGGAGATAAACAATAATAATATTGGTCGGACACAGTTCGTACAAACCTGATAAAGCCATTTCGTGCAAGGGGTTAAGTAGTAAACGCGTGTTGTAAAGTGCGGATGTCGTATATAAATAAAAAGTAATATTCCGCAATGTCGTAATCACTTATAAAAGCGTGGTCGTATTATACTACGAGCGATGTTCGTTGCTAGGCTTATTTCTGATGTAAATAAAGTCCGTTGCTAGGCTTATAAACACATAACACTTCGGAAATTAATATTAAACAGTTACCTGAAACAAATATAAATAAAGTTCGCGATGTATAGTGAAGTGATTTAAAGTTAAAACTGGTACTGCTTCAATTCAATTTATTGGAATATTATTATTATTTTGTGGATAAATTGAAGCAATTAATTTTGAATAAATAGATTTTTTTTCTCCGGGAATAGTTCGCGACTTTAAATAAAAATTTTGACGGATGTCAAGTGACATAAGTCATCGTCGGTTAATTTATTTTTTTAAGTGGAGGTTGACATCGACCATAGAGTTGTCGTCTGAATAGTTCGGTGTTATTAAATAGTTTTTTTTTCGTGATTGACAAATAAGGTTGAATCACTTATCGGATTAATAACTTATGTATTGAAATGTTGTATTATGTTTATTGGAATTGTATTATGTGTTGATATTTTTTTTTTTTTTTATTTTATTCAGGACAACAAACAATTGCGCAATAATAGATTATAAAATGTTCCTTGTTGGTATAATATTATCTTAATTAATCACGCAACCAGCACCGTTATCCACAAAATAATGTTACAAAGTAATGGTAGCATACTAGTGATTCACAAAATAACTGAATTATAAGGTACAGAGGAACAAAAAAAAAAAATAAAGAAAAGGCTGAAACTAGGTTACATGTTGACGTTTTGTAAAATTGCATTTTTGAATTTTGAAGCTGATAAGTGAAATATATCTATGTCAGTGAAATTATCATTATATGATTTCATAATTCTCCTTAGGGGGGCCCGTTCTCCAGCGTTAGTTCTGCTTGATTTAGGGGCGAATAGATTAAGTTTATATGTATTTCGTATTCTTAAAGAACTACTAGGGACGCGAATGTAAATTTGCTTCATTAATTCTTTACAATCAAAATGATTGTGACAGAACTTATACAGAAATGTTTGGTCGAGGTGAAGCCTACGTAGTTTGAGTGTAGTTAATGAGAACTTTTCCAGCAATATATTATATGAAGACCAAGTATGAAAACATTTGTAATTAACAAATTTTATAAATTTGCGCTGAACTGTCTCTATTTGGTCGCTATATTTATTATAAAATGGGTTCCAAACAGGTGTAGCGTACTCAAGCTGTGATCTTATAAGCGATTTATATAATAGTAAATAAGTTGCAGGGTTTTTAAATTGTTCGCAAGTTCGTTTAACAAAGCCGTAAAGTTTAAGTCCCCTGTTTATAATGTAATCGACATGGACATCAAAGTGAAGTTTAGCGTCAAAAAATACGCCTAGATCATTTATTGTATTGACATTTTCTAACGGAGTGTTGCAAAGAAAGTAGGTGTGCTTCAAAATGTTATTGTTTTTTGTAAATAAAATAGATTTGCATTTAGACAAGCTTAAGTGTAATTTGTTACGATTGCAGTAGTTTGATAAACAATGTAGATCATGTTGTAATTTTTCACAGTCGTTAATACCATTTATACAGCGAAATATTTTAAGATCATCAGCATATAAAAGAAAACGAGTATTCTTAAAGCAGGAGCTTATGTCGTTTATGAACAAAACAAATAATAAAGGGCCTAAAATGGAGCCTTGTGGTACTCCTGATGTCACGTCGATCGCCTCTGAAGCAAAACCATTGATCACAACCTGTTGAGACCTGTTTTTAATGTAAGAGGTGAACCATCGCAACAGATTCCCACGAATACCATTAAACTCGATCTTATTCAGTAACATAGTGTGATCTACTTTGTCGAAGGCTTTACAGAAGTCTGTGTAAACACAATCAACTTGACGACGATTGTCCATATTTCAAACAAAAAGTTAGAGTACAATACTAAGTTACTCAATGTCGAACGACCTTTGACAAAGCCATGTTGTTCAGGGATCACAATACCATGTAAGATAGGATATATAGCATTATGAACCAGCCTTTCTAATACCTTCGACAAGGTAGTCAGCAAGGATATTGGACGATAATTTGTATCATCACTTTTAGCACCACTTTTATAGACAGGTGTTACATTGGCTATTTTCCATTTACTAGGTACAACCCCCTCCCTTAGACTACGATTAAATAAGTAACTTAATGGTTTACATATAAACTCGGCAGTGTATTTCAAGAAGAAAGGCGCGATACCATCTGGTCCAGATCCTTTTGTGACGTCCAATGCTTTAAGTGCACCAACTACCGTTTCATCAGAGAAAGAGAGATCAGTTATATTAATGTTGTGGTTTGTAGAATAATTTTCTGAGGTGCCATAATCAGTATGAATCGTGTCACAACCCTTTTCATAAACGGAGCTAAAAAATGATGAGAATAACCTACATACATCAACAGGCTGACTAGAATTTTCATTACCATATGTCATTGTGCAAGGTACGAGAATACCAGTCCTATTTTTACGACTATTTATATAAGACCAAAACAATTTTATATCTTTTTGTAAACCATTTTCTATCGAATGTAAATATTTCTTAAAGCATTCCGCGGATCTATGATTTTTAACAGTAGCTTCAATTTAACGTTCATAAATGTCACTTAGTGTCTTAATTGAATAAATGATTTTGAATTTGAATTTGGATAGTGACTTAAATCTTTTACGAAATATAGAAAATTGTTCACAGTAGGAATTATTTCGATATTTTTTCCATTTTACCCAAGCTTTTCCTTTGTTTATATATATATGAATTAGGGGGCGAGAAAACCAAATTGGGAAATCGTTCACTTTTACCCGTCGTCTAGGGACATGAGATTTTATAATTTGATAGATTGATTCATAGAAACAGTCCGTGGCAGAGTCTAGTGTAAGTTTATTTAAAATAGAGGACCAATCTACATTATTTATATCTTTGTTAATATTAGCGTAATTAGCTTCTATAAAGCGATACCTTGGCAACGAACAGCGAACCATGGGTGAGTGTATCATGTCAAAACAGACGATTGCACAAAACGGCGGATGATAACTATCTACGGGAACCAGAGGGTTAGATGCCGGTTCACAAACACAAGTATCATTGGACAATAATAGATCTAGAATACGGCCTGTCTCATTTTTTGTTTTATTATATTGTTTACAATTTACAGTTGTCAGGAAATTGAGAAGAAGAATATCCATAGAATTACTGTTATTAAGTTTTGGCATAAGTGCTGTCGTGTCATGGGCACACCAGTCGATTAACGGCAGATTAAAGTATTTGTGTTTGATTGGGTGGTATGTACACACCGCATATGTAATGACATTCGTTACATGTTTTACCACAAAGCTTCAGGAGGACATAATCTATATTTCGTGGTATAAAATAACTAGTATCGTCGCAAGGTGCAGCAACCAAATCACAGCGCTCAACGTATAAGCCACAATGTCGGCGCACCGCCAATAGAACACCGCCACCATCCGATTTACCGCTTAACCCCCGATTTCTGTCACAGCGATAAACAGTATAACGAGGGTCGATTAATTCCTCGTCAGAAATACCGGCAACAAGCCATGTCTCAGACAGAATAATCATATCATAGGAATCCGCTAAAATATTATGGTATATAGTATTCAGTTTAGTTCGTAAACCTCTGCAATTTTGGTAGTAAACTGTAATATTAATCATTGTGTAATTTTAAAATGTAAATAAGTATTACTAGAAGTAGATAAATAGAATTAATATATCGACTGCAATATGATAACATGTCGTTTACTGTAGTACACTCTGTTTGGAATAGTAAAATGTAATAGCAAGGCTAGAACCACGACCACACTGTTCGAAATTGCAATAATAACCTTTTTCTATCAAGTATATTATGTTAAAG
The DNA here is from genome assembly GCA_963859945.1 of Euplagia quadripunctaria. Classification (NCBI taxonomy): domain Eukaryota; kingdom Metazoa; phylum Arthropoda; class Insecta; order Lepidoptera; family Erebidae; genus Euplagia; species Euplagia quadripunctaria. The sequence goes on along the minus strand of OY982572.1, from coordinate 78,684 downwards.
TAATAACAAGTAACTAAAAATATATTTTTAACGGGTAAAGTGACGGTTGTTATAGAATAATTGTTGTATTGAGATATTGAATTCGCATACTTTATGGACGTAAACACATAGAGTAATGTAGCATACAGATTAAACACCCAGCGCGATAATGTATTATGAAGGAAAAAAATTAATGATTTGACAGTTATGTTTATGAAAATTTCACTCACACAGTAATTCAAATTTATAGTTTCATCAACGGCGGTATTACTATTTTGAAACATTATAAGGTCTGATATGATTTTGTGCAGGTCCTTTTCTGATCGAATTGCAAATGCTGCTGAAGGGATGTCAGCTCGCACAAGTATAACTCCATGTTTGACCCAGACGAACCGGTAACCGTTTTGTTTGGCCTTGTCACGAGTTTGACGAAAAAGTTTCTTGTTTTGAATGGTTAGATGCTCGTTGACCTAAACTTTTTGTTGAGAACCTTGTATATCTAACTGTTCTGAAGTAATGCCTTTATTTTGACGCACAGCCGCGATGAAATTATCTCTTATCAACTGACTTGAAAACTTCACTACTACATTTTTCGGGCGCGAGTTGCTGTCATTCATCTGTGGGACGCGATGTATAGATACGATGTCGCTAACTGATACAGGTTGCTTGATAACGGATGAAATGTTTTCCGTTATAGATATGAGATTCTCGCCCCGTTTTTCGGGTAGGGTACTAATTTCGATGTTGCAGCTACGCACTCTTTGCTCAGTGGACTCTAATCTGGCTTCAAGAATAGCAATCCGAGATACACTCACTTGGGAAATCTCCTCGACGTCATGCACTCGATTGCACACTTCTTGGGTCTTTTTATCCAATTCATCATACTTGTCACTGATGTACTTGATTGAAATTTTGACATCTTCAAACTCTTCGAGTAATTTGTAGAACTTTTGATCCTGCATTGAGAACCACTTTTCGAGCTTAGACATCATATTTTCTTGATACGTTTTTAATTCTAAACGAATATCAGACTCGTGGCTACTTGACACAACTTTCCGAAATGTAATGTACGGTGGCGGTGACTCCTTTTCAATAAGCGATCCATCCGAATCCACGCTCATCACTCCAGATCTCTGCGCTTGCTCCTCCAGCTGATTAAATGTGCTATTTATAGTAGTCATTGTAATGCCGTGATGATAGTGTTTTCTCTGACTCGTACGCTACACTATGTTAGTTAAGCAGGTAGTTCCTCGGGCCGGCCGGCGCGGTAACACGTTCGGCCGTACACTGCGCAGTGCGCACACACGCGGATGTAGCGGAAAGAATAGATGTAAGCAACCGGTTGACACGACGATCCACGAACGAATGTGTGTTGATATTGTTATAATTTGTTTTTTTTTCATGAAACGAGGAAAAAAGAAATAGAAAAATTTAGGCTAGGTAGGAAACATAGTGGATAGGAGCTTGGTTGTAGAACCAACTAACTAAATGATGTATTTTTTTTTTGTTCTTGTTTTCAGATTTGCCGGGGGCTTATTTTTTGTGGGTTTTTCAAGTCCCAAGTGACTCGCCTGCCGCCGAAGAATTTTTAAAGAAGTTATAAAGATTGATTATGACTAATGATTAACTTTGTTCCCAGCGGAAGGCCAGTCACTACTTCCATCTGCGGAAGCGGCCATAGATGCACCGGCACTCCCACTAAGTAGGGAAAGTGTGAGGCAGGCAGGAGAGAGCAAGAAGTCTCCGAGAGGGCGGAGCTCCATGTTGGGACTTCGCCCGCCCGTTGCAACCTTCATGTATGGACGAATAAATACTATTTGGTCGCGCGAAAGTCTACTGGCGACGTCATGCTCTTAATTCGTATTTGAATTAATCTAGTGAATGGAACAATGAAAAAACAAGAGGACTCCAGTTTGAGAAGCCTGCGAGCGTGGTGGCCTGCGCTGTCACGCGGAGCTTCAAGAAATATTGAATATTTAAAGTGTTGTTACAAGTTATCTGATTATTTGTCTTTGTTGTATTTTAAAGGTTTCAGTAAAAAACCTAAGTTGCTTCGCATAATCTTTTTATTGCCTCTCCCTAGAAACAGATCTATCTTTCTTGGTACCTGCTCTATTAAAGAGTTATGACAATAGCTACCATTATTATAAGATTTTTTCCTACTCCAACTATTAATTTTTAAAAAGCTATCCGCGTCAAAACGGCCGATGTTGACAAATAAACAAATGAGGTTTAGTGGGCTACCTGCCCTCTCGACGTTAGAATTACAACTTCGGTCGGACATGTCATAATCCAGTAGGATATTGAAAGCAAGTACCAAAGGATAGATTTGTCTATCTTTTATAGGAGGAATTAAGGATAGATAGGTATTGGAAACGGCTATTGCTCTATGATAACGTTTTTTGTTCGTGGGAGAGCCATGCTTCGGCACGTATGGGCCGGCTCGACCGGAGTGATACCACGGCCTCACAGAAAACCGGCAGTCCTTGCATTGCTTTTCGCCGCGTGAGTGAGGCTACCGGAGGCTCTAACCCTCTTCCCGCCTCTCCCCCTGTTCCCCCTCTTCCCCTACTCCCACCTTAAAGGCCGGCCACGGACTTGTGACTCTTGAATTGCAGGTGCCCATGGGAGGCGGTAGTCATTTACCATCAGGTGATACCTTATGGTTTACCATCTGCTCGTTTGCCCTCTATACCATAAAAAAATTAGGTTTTTGCGTTTACAATCATCATCAAATCATGTGGCTGAGCTAATTATGAAAAAAAATCATATTATAAAAATCTTCGCTACATATCACTACATATTATAAAACAAAGTCCCCCGCCGCGTCTGTCTGTGTGTTCGCGATAAACTGAAAAACTACTGAACGGATTTTCATGCGGTTATCACTGATAGACAGAGTGATTCATGAGGAAGGTTTAGGTGTATAGGTGAAGCCGGGGCGGATTGCTAGTGGTTAATATAAAATACTATTTGTTTCGACATTTTATATAATCAAAAATGGGTATGGAGTGCGAGCATTTATATAAGAAGGCGTCAATGTTCTCAGAAGAAACTGAGTTAAAGATCTTCCCGAGATACGGTAATCTGTGACAACATGGAACAATATGCAAGGAGATATAAGTTTGGTATATGTGTGGAGGGTGTCAGAAGTTTAAGTATTGTGTATCTTAGTTAAGTTCTTGAAACGATGATTCTTTCCAACTTAAACAAACACGGATACGCAGTGTGTATGCATTGTGTTGTATGTATAAGTTTGTGTTTTTATCTTGTGATTGCGTTAAAAGCCTGATTTTTTACAGCTTCAAGGAAGCGCAAACATAAGTATGAGGTATTAATTTCAACTTGATGCGTCCACGAGTTCCTGAGAGAAAGGGTCTAGACAGACAGAGCAACAAACAACAAGGTAATTTCATAAGGGTTCCTTTGTTTTCCATTTGAGGAACGGGACCCTATAAACAAGAAAATGAAGACTTGCAGTTCTGACATCAACTAAAATATATAAAGTGAATGTATGAGTAGGTGTTCGAACCAATAAATATTTAATTACAGATGCCAGAGTTGGATTTATCATCTCCAGTAACATACACCACTTTCCCGAGGACAATCCTCTCGATAGAGCCCTGGCGGCCCTGGCCATGGCTGGAACTATACACATAGGTATGATAGGCCAATTCTGGAGGAAGACTATAAGCTACTCATCATCACGATAGGACCCTTAGGAGCGGATGAGTGGCCATAAACGCGGTTGAAACGACGGGCTACGGCTACTACCTATTAAATAAATAGGCCAATGATGCGTTCGAAAAGACTAGTTTCTCGGTTCGGACGTTGGTTGCATAACTGTACATTGTGTTTGTCTACAATTATTATGCCAAGCTTCACTTTTTATGATTGACTGTCGCTATCTGTGACTGAGTACATTTTTAAAGTGGTTTCGTAATAATCCTACAAATCCTACTATAAATGAAAAGGTTTGTGAGGATGTATGGATGTTTGTTGCTCTTTCATGCAAAAACTACTGAACTGATTGCGATGAAACTTGGTATTTAGCTGGAGACCTGAATTAACACACAGGCTACTTTTTATATTTCGATATTCCCACGGCACCGGGACTTACGTGAGTGAAACCGCGGGGCGCAGTTAGTAATGTATATATACTGTGATCAAGTGTTATAAGTAAAATAAATAAATTCATTTTATCAGGGCCATGTTAATATAGAAATAAAAATGTCAATAAAGAATAATAAAAATGTTACTTAATCTTGTATAAAATAATAAAAATGTCAATTGTGTGTAAAATAATAATAAAAATATCAACTATACCTAGGTATGTATGTCCAGATGATGAATTTGTTTTTCTAGTTACATTTTTTTAATTCATCTGGTAACCTAATCTAATTTTTTGGTGCCGCGCAGTATATACTCTTATGTAGTAGTGTCGTATTTGCTTTATGTAATCGCAATCAATGTTGTGTGTTTTTCCTCCTGTTACGAGTGACCGTGTCTGCCAGAGTCCCAAAAAGTTCAGGATTTGATTTAGTAAAAGAAGAGGTCTCAAAAATGTACAGACAAGGTACCTAACGTAAGAATTTTAAATTGTCTAAAGTAAGGTTTACAACTATTTTGAGTTTTAAGATTGAACATCGCTCGTATACACCTTTTTTGCGCTCTGAACACTAGTACTTTATGTGTCGAATTGCTCCATGACACACTGTGAGTACCTAAGGCGTCAATATTAAGCACGGGTGCAAGTTTAAATAGCGTATACGCTGTACTGCTGTTTGTTTACACAGTCTTTCTGTATGTGCTAACCAATTTATATTGTCGTCAATAGTTAGTCCTAAAAATTTAATTGTCGTAACCTGGCCAATTTCAGTATTATAATTAGTTAATTTCCAAATCTTTAAACGTTGGTATTCTTTGAATAAATTGTATAAGTTTAGTTTTATTTATATTTATTTTCAAATTATTATTACCTAGCCAGGCAGTTTAGTATATTCAAGAATGTAGTGTTTGTGTCACCTTCATATTCATTTTCATTTTTGCATTCTATAGCAACTGTACTATCATAGGCAAATAATGTAATAGGATGAGTGGCTACTTCAGGCAAATCATTTATATATAAAACTAGCAACCCGCCCCGGCTTCGCACGGGTAGTAGAGACATCTTCAACAGTCATCATCATAGGTACTTCTACCAATTTACACAAAATGTTAACAAATTATACACCTAAACTTTCTGTCTTCTGTCTATTGGTGAAAAGCGCATGAAAATTCATTCAGTAGTTTTCAGTTTATCGCGAACACACAGAACAAGACAGACGGGCAGAGAGGGGGACTTTGTTTATGTAGTGATTAATAATGGTAATATTTAGTGTAATAATTGTTGGCTACCTATATATATATACCTATTGCTGGCTAATAAAAAAATAGGAGTCATGGGACTGCCGACAGAAGTGAAAACTTAAACGAAACGACGAACTTAAAACGTCACATTAGCAGGTTGGTGACATTCATTAATAAGGAGCTGACAGAACTCAATGTTTAGATTAGCGCCCTCTAGTGGATCTATAAATGTATTATTAGCGTGACAGTCACTAGTTCAGTGCTTTTTCCCCATAGCAAAAGTGCACAAACGTGCCTAAAGAAGTTTTCACTTCAATAATATATATTGAATGATAGATGTACTCCTTGTAGTAGGTAGGTACTTAAACTTTATGAACTTAATTCAAAAATAGTCCGTATATATGTATAATGCACTAGGAAGGACAGTTTTATTGACTTAGTAATTGAATGATTGACTGATTGACTGAAACATTAAAAACTGAACCCATAGAGGCATAGATATCTTTTTCGATAGTGTTTCGTTGATCAAGTCAGCGACGTGTAAACGTGATGAGAATGAATGTATTGCCTCGATAGGCGTGATGTTGATTGATATGCATCAGTAAGTAGCTATGCCAACTAACTAGCAAGGCATACAATTGTTCTACATTCGTAATCTATGTACCAACCGGTGTAAAAATAATACATAGCATTGCTATGCGACAATGTCTAAGATCCATAAATTATACGCATTTACAGAATTAATAAAACTTGTAAACAGGTACAAAACTTAGGCATGCATTAGGCGTCCAGTAGACGCTCATGCAAACGGCAATCATTACCAAAACTCTTGATTGATGTTAGTTGGTGATAGATGAAATAATATCGACATCATGCAACCGTCAATCACTGCATTAGACGATAGGTTATTTGTCAATCACCGTTTTGATTGTGGCAAAACTGACAGCAAAACCTACCGTGTAATGGGCGCCTTACACGCTCCTGCAAGCGTCACTCAATTCCAAAACGAATGTCTCGGTTGCACGATGCTTTGTAAAAACAAACTAGGTACCCAGATTTTGGGCAATCAACTGTCAATCACTTACTGTACCTATTAGACTGTGTACTGTACCAATCTTGATTGTGGTATAAAACTGACAGCAAAACCTACCGTGTGTGTGTGGACGCCTTGCGATAACTCTTATCAAATTGAGCAACACAAGAATAATCAATTTCTTTAATCTATTGTTAAGTCAATAACGATCACTGTTATTGCACGCGAATTGTAAGTTTATTGCCTGAGAACTACGGTATAAAATTACATATATTATGAAGAATTGTTGTCGACCATTGTTTGATAGCCTGCTTCTACGCTATGACCCCATGATTGCGCCCTGCTCACAGAGCTGAGCTGCCAGCGTAACTTGCTGTCAATAAATGCTATGCTTATCTGTCTAACTGTAGTCCAAAACTAAGCTACCTAGTTGATTCTAAACTACACTTCAAGTGACCTCAATATAGAGTTGATAGGACTCATCTACTTACTTCATTTATAGCCGTGACGTAATGCTATTTTTAGCCAACAACAGACGACAACTTTATTTTGCATGTTGTAACTGAGTACCCGTGATAACGTATTTATGTGTGTGTGGGGTTCGTACCGGTCCAGCCCATCTCGTCGGCGACCTCGTGCCATAGCGTCTTCACTTGCGTGTAATAGGAGGCGACGGGCATGTTGTTGCGCGCGTACAGCAGCGGCCGCTCGCGCACCAGCGCGATCATGCGCCGGTCGTCCGCCTGCGAGGAGTCCACGAGCCGCCCCACCTCCCCCGCCGACCCCGCGCCCGCCTCTAACCCGATGCTCGCCTCGCTGATCACCCTCACCTGCGGCGCCGTACGCTTGCGCTTGCTCGCCATCACCGCTCCGCTCTATCCTCTGCACCGGCACTACTAGGCGGTCATCGACATTGAACTCGCATAAAACTAGCACAATATAAAAGTACCACTAGCGACAACATGTACACAAATATCTCTCTGCACGTCACACCACAACGAGGGCGCGGAGCAAACACGACGACGCGCACAACGTCAGACAGACACGCGCAGCGAGAAGCAAGCGCGCAAACGTGTCTATCTCGCTCGCTCTCGTCCTCCATCGTGAGGTGGCAACGGAGCGAACACGAAAACACGTGAAAAAGCAAGAGCGCAGACGCTCCGGTCGAACGGTGTGAGGCGCGGGGTGGTGCGGTGGGGCAGCTCTCGCTCGGCGCGCGGTTACTTTTATAAATTCCACATCGCTGGTTATCGATTCTCGCCGACGACGGCGGGCGGCCGCGACCCGTGGACCGCGACCGGCCGGTGGCGGCGCGTGGCACTTCACGGACGACGCGCTATTTTGCTATTAACATTTATATTTGGCCATTTCCCTCTGTAAATTAACTCAATAGGTACGTAGATACCTACTTACATTTGCTAACAATGCCTGTGTTATTGTGTTTACAATACCTACCTAATATACCTACACATATCGTTACACTTAAATTATAATTAAGTGACTACAACCACAGATAAGCTTTATATACTTATAGTTACTCTACAACTATAATTAAGTACTTACCGATATCTGTATATAAAGCTGGTATTATGTTCTAAGTTTGTGACTTATTGGTCTCGATGTCGACTTACTTAAGTAGGTACTTTACGATACTAATCTATACTAATATTATCAAGCTGAAGAGTTCGTTTGTTTGGTTGAACGCGCTAATCTCAGGAACCACTGGTTCGAATTGATAAACATTTATCGAGGAATGGTATAGGCTATATAACTTTACGCTACGATCAATACGATAAATGGGCTAACACTAAAATATTTTTTTAATTCGAGCCGATTCGATTTACCTGAATAAACGAACAAAATGTTCAAACAACTTCACTTCAACCTCCACGGATTCTTGAGAAAAAGGATCTTGACAGACAGACAGACATAGGGACAACAAAGTGATCCTAAAAGGGTTACTTTTTTTTCCTTTCGAGGATTGGAACCCTAAAAAAGTGGCCGAAGTACCTGCCTCTGGTCACAGGAAGTTTACATGTTGTGCATTGAGTACTTAGATTATGACCTCTACAATAATATAATATAGAGTACGAAGTTAATACTAACGTTAGTAGGTAGGTAAATATAACCCATTTATTAAAAGAAAAGTTCCATTTCTATAAGAACTATTATGTGTACGCTGCCATAACGCCAGCTCCGAATGTCATTGAAAAGTCTTGTTCAATATCTCTGTTCCTACAAGAGCAATCGTTATGAAATTTTGCATAGTGGGAGAAGTATTAGAGCACTATTTTTGTGTGTAAACTCTGTTGCTTTACAATTAGCAGTTTTCGAGTACGGCCATGTGTACGCTAGCTTGGTCGTGACGCCAGCGTACACATTGAAATTGGTGTTTATTTCCTAGACTAAAGAGGAAGAGTTTTTTTTTTTATTTTTACACTAATTAGGCAGTATTTACACAGAGTTTAATGGCATAGTAACCAACTCGATACAGCTCTAGTGTACGCTAACATAACGGACACCCTAGATGTATATTTTGTAATGGTCTCCATGGATCGGAAAGCGCAGCGTAGGACGTCCATTATCGCGGTGGACAGACGACCTGGTAAAGATCGCAGGACGTCGGTGGATGCAGGCCGCTTCCAACCGGTCTTCTTGGAGGTCATTAAGGGAGGCCTATGTCCAACAGTGGACGTCCTATGGCTGAAATGATGATGATGATGATGATATTTTGTAATATCGCTGCAGTATTGGAGAGATCGGCTGATGGCAGGACGTCTAAAACTTTTTTTGTATAAAACGTGTTCACTAAAAAAAAGCACTTCCTACTTTTTATAAAGCTACGTTGGCAAAACAAGCACCCTGTCCTAATGTAAGCGTTTGCCGCTGCCTGTGGCCCCTCGCCCACCAGTAAACTGTTGTTCCTTGTGTTAACAAAACTATCCCTCGGCCTTTCCAAAGAAGCATTTCTCACTGAAATAAGAAAGTTCGTTTCAAAAATTTCTAGTGTCAGGCTATGTGTAGGTATAGTGTACGTTACCCCAGCAGGAAGGTGGCTCCTAGAGTGGTATGAGTGGAACGTATAATTAGTGCGTAATCTGCTGTAAATGTGCGCCGCATAAAAAATTTGTGCATGTTGTCGTTTTATAAAAAAACGGAAAAAACGATTCCTGCTGGAGTAACGTTGTTCCAGCAGGAAAATCCTAAACTAATTATCGCAGGGAGAAATATTGTGCATGGGCAGAGAGTTTATATTTGTGCAAAAATGTTCAAGGAATCGCGCTTTTTTGAAAACCCAAAAAAATATCGTAGCGCCTCTCTGCCCATGCACAATATTTTCCTGCTGGGGTAACGTACACGTAGGTATATAATAATGCATTTCAAGCATGTTGTATGTCTGCCGTGGGAGCAGTCGTACCTATTGAGCTGTTGAACAATTGAAAACTAACACAAGAAGTAGTTCATCACACGACTCCGACGAGTAATGCTCATGCTGTGGAGCATTAGTATATTTATTCCTTTTTAGTGTATTAAGTAGCTCATTGTAAGTTGCATTTTTACAGGAAATACAACTAAGCAGATGAACTTAAAATGCAAAACTGTATCTGTATTTAAAATTGCATCAAAATCGTTAGAGCCGTTTCCGAATTTTTCGAAATATAAATACATAAGTACATACAAGAATTGCTCGTTTAAAGTAATAAGATAACTTCTCAGGGGCAGGTTTTTGTCACGGTAATGTTATTTTGTTTACCAACGAGAGACTAGAGAGAGAGAGAATGCTGCGTGGCGCGGCCCTAGCGTTGGGCCGGTTGAGCGACGGCGACAAGCGATAAGCAGCGAGCCCACGCACAACAGGCACCTGCCTAATCGTTTATAATTATAGCCCATTCGAGGCGAGGATGAGGACCCCACTTGGTTAATAAAAACTTAGGATGGCCCCACAAGCTAACAAGCCACGAACCATAAAGAACATTAAACACAACGTACCTACCTAACTAAATTTTATTGTAAATATTAAAGAGTAGAAATTTACCTACGAGACTCAACGAGATCGATTTCCATAAAATTACCATACATAAGATTGTCAATTAACTAAATAAGTGGAATCTTTAATTAGGTACCTATTCATAGACTTTTAAATCGTGTGATTCGTGTGTGTACAAATACCGCATTATAATATTTGTAATGTAGGTAGTTAATGGATACACTACATTACATCCTATGTCATCGATGTAATAAATTATTACATCGATGATATAGGTACTTAAAGACATCACTGTTGCCTTAAGCAGATGTTACAATAAGTACTTAGTTTATAAATTTTACCCGTTAGCGATTCATAGAATCAAGACTTGAATTATAAAACTAGATTAATTAATTTCCATTCAAAATATGTTTCTGACAGCTGAGGGCCGTGGAAAAAAAAGCTCGGCAAATCACTGTCTATTATGTATGAGCGACCCTTAACGTGTCGCAACGACGACCCCTCGCCGGGTTTCGTGATGGCGGCCCCCCAACGTATATTTTATGACCCCTGCAATAATAGCTTGCACAGCTTTTATACAACTTACTTTTTACTCGTGTGAACTTTTCTAGACAACCACACCAAGTGACAATACAAGCGAAAAAAACTACCATTCTTTCTTATCAATATATTCGTACAACGTACTTACCTAATATACATATCCTTTAGTTATTTACAATATTATAATAATTCGTTAAATACTATGTAGGTAATTACTGTATCATTTATAAACAGAGATATGACAGAATCAGTTTGATGATCTTAGTGTTATTGTTACACATGTTAGAAACCATAAGTTAAGTTCGCTTTAAAGTAATAAGTAAAAAATGATAAAAATAAAGACATGGCACATTTAAAATGTAGCCCGCACCGGGACAGAACTACAAATCACAAACGTGAACAAGTACGGTACGAATATTATTAGTAACTACAGTTCCTGCAAATGTCACATTTCTTGACGCTCAGTGAGTCCTTCACTCGCGAAGTCGCGACAGAGAACACATCGACGCGAGTACGCGACGCACGCGCGACGCCTCG